>CM037585.1:185343215-186543215 GCA_021018995.1 Chloranthus sessilifolius | reverse complement strand
AGGTTAGTGATGCAGGAGGCGTTGCGGTATGTCAAACTAATAAGTTTGAGGTTTTCCTGCAATTCGGGTCGAATGATTGTTTTACCCCTCTATGTGAGGAACTGGAGAGTTGCCTTCCACTCACACGGAGCCTTGCGTTGTCAGAGGGGGCGCAAGTGTCTCCTAGGCCTGAAAGGATGGGCCTAGGATGTCGACGTAGTGATGCCGTGTGGCACCCAAGGGAGGTTAATGTATGGCTCCGGACTACCCGTCGCGGTGCGTTCGGTTGGGCAACCTCGCGAGAAGAACACCAACGCTGCGTGGGACTCAGTTGAGCACGCGAGCACGAGGTACAAGGTTGTAGGCTTGGTTCGGTATGTGAACAAGACATAGTGGCATGGGAAGCTGAATGCCAAAATTATTGCGAAGCGAGGTACTGGTGCATTACACAAGGTGAAGGTTGAGCAGACCAAGTTTAGCACAGTAGTGTAATTGAACATGCCGTAAAGGGACACGATAAACTGGGTGATAGGCCGCAAAATAGAGGTAACCACGTTGCGGGAGTCTCCATCCTCTAAGCGGGTGGTATCAGAGCTGATGTGTAGATAGGTTGGCTTCACTGCATGCGGTAGCGAAGCACCGCGCGAGTTGAAAGGGTGTTTGAAGGACGCCCCGCGACTGTTGATATCAGAAGTAGACTGACCTAGCGCAGCGTGCGTTAGGTGCCGCACGGAACTGAGGTTGCAAAAGTGCGACCCCGTGACAACCTGGTGCTCGAATTCTAAACATTTAGCTTAGAGGGAGGGAGAAAAGGTGACATCTGTGCCTTTAGGTTCATCATCTCAACCGTCCGATGGTAAATACAAGTTTTTATAGTGAAGTCCTGTTTAATTTAAGGCCTCAATCCAACGGCAAGGACCATCCTAGCCAGTTTGATGTGTGGGCAACATTTGATCTTAAGCTTGTTGAGACTCATTTAGGGATGTATATGGGTGGAGTCAACCCGAATCTTGACCCGACCCAGAAGCTAACCCGATTTGGTACTGAACCTGAATGAAAATTGGGTCCTGGTCTAATCAATGTTGGAGGAGACCTAGCCCAAAGATGACCCGAGTGTTGGAACTATGTGAGCGGATACCTCAGAGCTACCCACCCATTCTCAATATAGAATTATCGGCAGATCACTTTATTGGAGATATTGCACTATTTTTCATCAATTGTGTCGTGTCATTTAAAGGGCCTCTAATACTGGGATATGTAGGTTGAAGAATAGTGTGCAATTCAAAGTGATCGAACACATTTAAAATGAATGTCTACTACCATGTAAAACTTTAAGCTGTTCATACATGATAAATCTCCATGCGGTTCAATTTAAAGGCCTCTAACCGCTTCAAATATGTTATAAAATTGTTTGTTTGACGTAATCTTTGAAACCAAATAGTTTATATTTTGATTTATTTAGTCCCATAAGGTTGCTAAATGAGCATGTGAAAGGCTAGATTTTTGCATTCATAGAAGAACTTTGTTATTATAATTGATCAAGCTTTCTCTTGTCTATATCATATTCTACTGTAAAAATGACCCTTTGGACAAGCTCCTTTTTTACTTAAAAGAGCGCAGCGCCAGCCGGCAAATGGGGCGGAGAGCTAGTTTACCAAACACACACTCCATAAGAGCTCTGCATCAAGAGCCTCTCTTAGGCATAGTCAAGGTATTAAAAATCAATCAATACTTATAACAACCCGAAATTCTATCCCATCTTGAGGGCCTAGAATTTTGAGTTATGACCTGTACATATTCCGAATATGTTAAACAGACATATACCTAATCAGAGTTCTCGCGTATATCTGGTTCCACGAAATCGGTAAAAGCCAATATATAAAGGAGAAAATAAAAATAGTCATAAATTCTGAATAAATGAAATAAAATCTAAGAATTCACAATTATAACCGTAGGACAAGTCGGAGACAAATCCGATAAAATAAAATCATAGAGTCAAAATAAAAATATCAAATGAAACACGATACCGAATCTAAAACTATCAGTAACTGGTATTCGGATCAAAGTCAGTACCGAGGTCCTCCTGGTACTCAGTTGTATCACCCTCCCAAGGCTCCTCGTACTCAATGCCCGCGGAATCAATTAAATCGGCGTCGATAGGATCTAGATTGTCGGCGTCTACTCCACCAACGTAATCACCTGCAGTTATTAAATTGTCGTGAGATGAGTTTACTCAGTTACGTAAACTCAGTGGGATACACAACTAATTCACCCAATTCTACTCAGGTGCATTGTGGGTGCATTTTGTGAGTAATAAATATAATATCTCAAAACAGATAGTAAGAGAAATAGAAGACCTTTTGTATATCGTAGAACTCATATCATATCATAAATACAGGACCATGATCTAGACACTCATATCCTAACGTACCTCACCATATCTCATAGCATATCATGTCTCATAACATATCATATCTTATTATCATTCTCGCACATACGTCTGTACATCGCATGAGCGTAACTAATAAAATCCTAAACGCCCTCATATTATACTCATACTCCACCATCCAACCAATGAGGAGATATAATTATCAAAGTCACTCATAACATACTCACACTCATAATTTCACCTAGAAATCCGTCTTAACTTAAATATGTAAGGAACGGCACGTACAGACTGTGGCGGAACTAGGATTTTCATCCAACCGGGGCACAAGATAAATTAGATTTAATTTTTTATAAATTATATTATTTATTTATAGCACTCTCGCGCCTATCTAATCTAAATAAGAAATTCATGAGGTAAGAATTCGCGCGAAACAAAAATAGATACTTTAACGCACGTGAGTAAATGATCATCTCGTGTTATAATTTTGCCTAGAAAATCATGAAAATTGAGATTTCGCCTCTAAACTTTGGGGGATCTCATGTGATGTCATTACAAACTTCCCCAATCTGTTACTGTGTGTCTGGCCCCAAATAACTTGAATTTCACGTCAATTTAGTTAGGCTCTCTACAATTTGATGGGTCAAGGATAGAATAACACTGACGCGATTTGGTGCATTGAATTTGAGCATCTTATTTCAATGGTGAATATGTATTGGATCATGACTAAATTTTTTGAGTGGTATCTCATCGATCTTGTCCAAGTTATGTGACACTTGATCCTCGAAATGGGTGTCACATTGTGTGAAAAATTGGCCCGGAAAATAATCTGCATTGTCTGATCTCAAGATGTTAATGGGTTGCAGTAGGTTTCGGAAGTACGCGCAAATAAAGATACTCAGATAAATATGGATATCAAAGATACTTATATAAATATGGGTAGCGTTATTTATACTCAATAAACCTGTGAAGAACACACGCATTTTTATTTTCCACCATAAAAATCAGATCGACTTGAATTAGGTGATGGAGATCATTTTTCATCCCAATCTTACAATAGATCTTGAGATCATGGTGCATCTATTAGACGGTCAGATCGTGATTCCACATGGCACACATCCCCAAAAGTGATTGTGATCATAGGCATATCTATCAAACGATCACTTTTGGGTATGTTTGCCAAGTGGAATCAACATATGACCGTCTGATAGGTGCGCTATGAACTCAAGAATTATTATGTGGAAGATTGGGATGAAAAACATCTCCATCATCTGATTCAAGACAGTCATCGAATTTTTATGGTGGAATTGTATGTGTTCTTCACAAATTTAGTTTAACGGGTGCAAATAACGCTACCTTATTTTTTTGTTAAATTCAGCCTAACCTGCCAAAACTAATTTGGGATCTCGAATTAACTACAAATGATCCTATTGCCCCCCACCCCCCTTTTTCCTTTTGATAACTAACTTAAGGGATAAGGGCTCCTGATGGACGTTGGTGTTTAAACGATGTACCAATGCTAAATTAAATTTTTTTATTTCACACCATTAAAGTGTGGTTTCCTATCAATGCACCAATGTTAAATTATTATTTTTTATTTCACACCATTAAAGTATGGTTTCTTAATATGCCATTGACATCGATTTATGATCGATTTAAATGGTTTAGGAGGTAATTCATCGTTGGAAAATGCTTTAGCCAAAGAAGTATGTCCAAAAGTGGATGTGAACCATTAGATTGGCGAATTTGAATACTAGTCATTAAAACTAAATACAATGGTTGATATTAGAATGCACAAATCGGATGGTTAAAACCTCTAAAAAATTTTGATTTTTGGGCCCATGTCTTTCAACTTATGATCTATCATTTTGATGGTATAGATGGCCCACACCTTGAATCCATTAATGGAGAGTCGTGCCCTTAGCTTAATGTTCCTACTCAAAATACTTCAAGCAAAGTAAACTTTTACGGACGAGCTTGTACATGAATAAATGCGCGTTCCCATGGCTTTACCATGTGGACAAATCTGAATGATCTAAAGGCATTTGAAGGATGACAGAGAGGGTGTCAAACAGGGAGAGTGGGCGTCAGTAATCTTTTAAAGAGTAAACAAATAAAAGTGATGTCAGGTAGGGAAAGGGCATCAGATAAATTTTAAAAACAGAAACAAATAAAAAAATGTCAGAGAGAATACTGTCAAGTAGGGAGAGAAGGCATCAGAAAACTATTTTAAATAAGTAACAAATTTATTTATTTTTAGGGGGGGTTGGGTTTTGCAGTGCAGGTGTTTGCCCGCACTCGCCCACACGTGGTTCCGCCACTGCGTACAGAGACTTAAGTTTCTTAATCTTATGTTGGCCTATACAACGGTATTTTATTATCGTACTCGTATCATAACTTATTTTATTTCATATTCATATCTTATCATACTCTTACACTTAATTATATGACAAATTATAGTGGGATAATTTTCGTAAATCACGCTTCTCAAGGAAAAAGTTTCGTAGTAACTTGGATGTACTTTGTGTAGCATCCCATACTACCATAGAGGTGTTGCATTCGTACATGGACGTCAATATTTCGAGTTTCATGTGACCGTAAAAGAGACCCCACCACAGCTAAAATCTATGGTCGAACCTCATAACTTAACTCATAACTTATACTATCATATTCAAACTCGGGGTGATATGACCACTGTATATGCCACCGTATACGAGGTTACACTGAATTCGCACTCACCCGACTCGTCATGGGTCTCATTCCATCATAAGTTGTAAAGCATGTGAATATGGTGTATTCCTCACTTCGATACCATCTCAGTAAAATATCACGCTCAAGCATAGACATGATCTCATACACTCTCGTACCCATGATTTAACATATTTTTAACTCATATATTATGCTCAAGATGAAAACATATAATTATCAAGCATACAAAAGTTTACATCAGAATTATTATTATGTTTATACATTTATTTATTTACATAACATGCCAATAAATATAGAGTAGAGAAGTAATTAGTATGTTTTCGATAACTTAAAGGTTAATGTTTGATTTTCACAAGGTATCGAAATTCTAACACTTCGTGTTATCGAAGAGATCGCGTTGAAGAGATAAAAGTGATATATATATATATATATATATATATATAATATTATTATGATTAAATGCTCAAATTAAAAAGACAATATAATTTAAAGTGGAGTGTATCACGATCATCAATTGAAATATTGAGTAATTAGAATGCGTTAAGTTTTGATCATGCAAGTAGAGTTATAAGGTAAAATAATAATAAGAATATTAATTGATGTCTGATCGAACGAGAGTCGATCGATCGGATAAAATGTTCTATAATACAAGACCAATGAATTCGGAACGGGAGTGGTGTCATGCCTGTATATTAAGAGTAATTTATATGATTAAAATAAGATAACACTAGAGTACTGTAACTGATATAAGAGTATTATATAATAAAATATACCTAATACATTATTAAAATAGAAGAGTTCAAAACCCACACTTTAATATATTATTCTACAATAAAAACTTTTACTTTAATATAATATTATAAGATATAAGCTTTTACTTTAATATAATATTATATAATATAAGCTTTTATTTTAATATAATATTAATTAATAATAGCCTTCACCTTAATAAAATATTATATTATATTAGTCTTTCAATTTGATTGAGGTGTCAGACTTCATTTAATTATAAAACAGAACCCAAGCTCAATTAGTGGGTCAAGGTCCAAAATCAGATGGGTCACGATCCGACATTAGATGGGTCACGATCCGACATCATATGTGTCAAGTCCCAATATCAAATGGGTCACGAACTAACATTAGATGTGTCAAAGCCCAATATGAGATAGGTCACGAACCAATATCAGATGGATCACAGTCCAACATAAGATGAGTCACAGTCCAAAATTAAATGGGTCATGAACCAATACTAGATGGGTCACGAACCAACACCAGATGGATCACGGCCCAACATTAGATGGGTCAAAGCCCAATATCAGATGGGTCACATAAGATGGGTCATGATCCGACCTCAGATGGGTCACGATCCAATATCAGATGAGTCAAGATCTACAATCAGATGGGTCTCGATTCATAATCAGATGGGTCTTGGTCCACAATCAAATGGGTCTCGTGAGTAATGTTTTGAGTGGTGATGGAGAGATATCATAATCCTTTTGACTGGGACATGTTACAACAATACAGTGCTACTTGGGTAGTTTAGATTAATAATAGATGTGTGCCTAATAACACAATAATAATCACAGAGGAAGAGGATTAAAAGTAGCATTTTGAAGGGGGTTTTTTGCATATAACCCCCCATGTTATGCTAATATTATAAGAAACCTCTTGAGTTATGGGTATTTATTCTGAAGCCCCTACTTTTGTATTTCTGTTTCATATAACCCCTTGCTATTAAGTAGCAAAGCCTATTTTGCCCCTAGTGAAACCAATATTTTAAAAATACCACCACTCTAAAAGGCCCTTCATTCATCTATATTTACAAGTCATGCCATTGAAGTTTATCACCATTCTAAAAGGTCATTCATTCACCTTTATTTACAAGTCATGCCATTATAATTTACAACTATTCTAAAAGGAGTACCTTTAAATCCACCCACAAAATCTTAAATGATGGAGATTTTTTATCGTCCCAATCTTTCATGAGATCGATCTTTAGATCATGGGTGTACCATTAGACGGTCGACTTTTTATTTCATGTGGTACACACCCCTAAAAGTGACCTTAATATCAATTTTAAGCATGCACGTGATGTTAAGGTCATTTTTCTGACATGTGTGCCACGTGAAATAAAACACTGACCGTCTGATGGTACGATCATGATCTCAAGATCCATCATGTGAAAGATTGGGAGGATAAATGATCTCTATCGTTCGATTCAATTCAATCAACGTGTTTCAACGTGGGTGAACCTAAAGATTCAGTGGGTGGATTTAAAGGTACTCTTCTAAAAGGCCCTTCATTCACCCATCAAATTCAAGACTCATCAGATGGGTGATTCTCCCATTAAAGCATGCCAACGTTTGGACGAATACTCAACCAATGGAAGATTTGTGACAAACGATGCAATTATTCTTGAAAAGAAAACCTTCAATCTACGTGTTCCACTCAAAATACTCATCCCTCCAATTTCCAATATGATTCAAGACTCATTTTTAGGAATTTGATTGCCTAATTGCGTCTGCTTCCATCCATCGAATCTTTGAGTTCACCCATGCTAAAACACATCGATTGCGTTGAATAAGATTATAGAGATCGTTTAGGCATACCATTAGACGATCAATATTTTATTTTGTGGCACGCATCTCAGAAAAGTGACCTTAAAATCATGTATACGGTTAAAATTAATTTTAAGGTCATTTTTTGGGGTGTGTACCACATGAAATAAAAAATCAACCATCTGATGGTGCCATCATGATTTGAAGATCCATCGTGTGAAAGGTTGGGACGATAAACAATCTCCATCGTCCGATTCAATGCAATCAACTGTCTGATGGTGCCACCATGATCTCAAGATCCATCGTGTGAATGGTTGGGACGATAAACGACCTCTATCGTCAAATTCAATGCAGTCAACTGTCTGATGGTGCCACCATGATCTCAAGATACATCGTGTGAAAGGTTGGGATGATAAATGATCTCTATCGTCCGATTCAATGCAGTCAACCGTCTAATAGTGCCACCGTGTTCTCAAGATCCATCGTGTGAAAGATTGGAACGATAAACGATCTCCATCGTCCGATTCAATGCAGTCAATGTTTTTCAGCGTGGGTGAACTCAAATATTTGGTGGGTGGATTTAAAACTATTCTTTTTTGTTAGTGGAGGGGTGGATTTAAAATTACTCCTACCATATGTAGAGGGTGGCAATTTAATAATTTAATTTAAAAAAGGATAAATATGGTATTTAAGCTATTCTTTAATGACTGATTAACCATTTAAAGTAGCATCCGTTAAAGAGGGTGTTTTATAAACATTAAAATGCTAACTCAGGGGGTTTAAAACAAATAGCTATAACTTGGGGAGTTATTTGTAATATCAACATAACTTAGAGGGTATTTGCAGAAAACCCTTTTGAAGGTGTAACATTATTTAAACATTATTATTATTATTATTATTATTATTATTATTTTAAAGTAACTTCTTATAATGTCTGCGTTGGGCAAAGGCATTGGCTATATATGTTCCTCACGTGACACTAAATGTCTTAAAAATAGGCTGGTGATGTCATCTATTGATGAGGAGTGCTCAGAATATAATCCCATGGATGAAAATCAACGATGTTATATCTGTAGTATACATCGGAACCGAAACTTATTAATATCGTCGTGGGGAATTAATTGAACCGAACTTGAAATTGATAAATTTCAAAAATTTCATAAAGAAGGATTCTGGAATAAGTCTTAAAAAAAAAGGCACATTAAATAAATAAAATATATCAATAGTAAAGTAGATTTAAACTAAAAATAATAAAATAAATAGAATATTCTCAGTAGCGAAATAGATCTAAACGAAAGGCAAGCAAATAAACAAATATAAACAAAGGAAAAAAAACAAGTGCAATAGAGTCTATGGCTAAGGGTTCATTTATTTAGTCTGTCAATACGTGATCGAATCGTATCCTATCCGACAGGATCTGAGAATGACGAGATGGATTAGTGGGTATCCACCTTTTGAAGCGTGATCGATTGATCGACGGCGATTAGGGTAATAGAGATCAGCGTCCACGCGATGACCCTTCCACGACTGCTCCGTCTTCTTCCTCTACAATCTTGACGGTGAAATAACTCACGGTGTTCTTTCTGGAAGAACACAAAACATTTAGAGAAGAGATTAGGGATTTAATAAAAAGAAGGGTTGAGAAGAAGAAGTTGTGGTGGCTAGGGTATCTTAAGAGAAGAAAAATTAAGAAGAAGAGATGGCTAGGGTTTTCTTTTAAGATTAGAATGAGAAAAAGAGTTTAAAAAGGTTTTCTAAAATAGGGTTGGTTCCGATGTGGAGTACTAATACCGTGCACAGTGCAAAACACTTCTAACATCGTTAAAATAAAATAGGAAAATTCGGGTCTTAAGGGCATTGATTTTTAGTGAATATTGAACAATCCCTGAATCTGGATAGAAATCATTTCATATAATTTCCTCCGTGGAATGAGAAGAGGGGTGTTCATCTTAATGGACCTTGGCTAAATTTGACTCTAAACCCGATATCTAATGGGATCAATTTACACCCTTGACTTAGGTGCCACATGAAAGTGCGGTATTTTTAAGTGTGCAAGTGCACCTCTTTAGGTGACACAAAAATTGCAATATATGCACTGTGATGAAAATCCGACCGACGATTTAATAGATGGTCAGATGGTCGTTAATTTGATTTATAAGTGTTGGCCCATGGGTCCAACGTTTATTTAATACACAGGGTCAAAGTGGACCATTTAATCTATGTATATATAGATTTATATAAAAATCTGGCACATAACTTATTATAAGTGTTGAGAGCAGTATATATATATATATATATATATATATATATATATATATATATATATATATATATATATATATCCTATTTTTATAGCATTTAATGAATTATTTATTGGAATCTAAACCGTCGGATTGGAAGGCGGTCAGAATGTACGTGGGGTCTACTCCTTGACCAAAAACTTATAAGGTCAGGATCTCTAGATTTATGTGGTCGAAGTTTCCGCTTTATCATATTAGATAGTTAACAAATAACCGAAATAAAATTTCTGCTCAGTGTTAGAAATTTTCACTGATTTTGGAGGCTCTGAAAATAATATATTAAGCCTGATAAAATTTGATCTGAACCGTTAGATGGGTAGTGCATTAGAGAGTATGGAGGGTCTCCCTATTGATATTTTACCAACCAGGTCCATGGGTCTGAGATCGAGAAGATCAAACCATGACCATTACCCTGGTCCAAAACATGTGTACAGTATTGTGCACTATTGCGGCTGGGAGTCTTTGACCTAGTTTCGAGGCGCATATCGGCTTATTCGCCAAATCACTTTCAAACAAAAAATGAAGAATACTGGGTACCCTACATCGGGGTCAAAGGGTTTGACCATCGGGTCAGTCCTTTGACTTTTATGACCTCTTGAAGCGTGCCAAAACCTATAAAAACCTGATTTTTAAGGTTTTTGTCAATCGAACGGGGTCAATTAATATTATGGAGGCAACAAAATAAATCAGAGTGGAATCGAAAGGAAACCCACCTGTTGTAGCGTAATCGTGCCGATTTCTCGAAGATTAGTTTGATACGGATCGATGGGCTCGGGTTAGTGTAGATCGACTCCAACGCCCACAAGGCCCATGGTCCTTTGTAATGATTGGGGGTCTTGAATTACCTATATTATCAGTGAATCAGACCTTATTTGTATAGGTGATGACCCAATTTTACTAAGTCATAAACCCTAAATTTACTGATGACACCTAATGATCATGAATCTTGCATTTTGTGAATCTTAAGATCCGTGAAGATTTTAAATAAGAATTTTTTGGTGGACCTAAATCAGTGAAAAAGAAGACTTTTCCGTACACAACTTTTATCGAATGTGGCAGAATCCACATGAAATGGCACCCAAGGTAATCTATAATAAGAAGGGCTCATGTGTGAATTTAGGCAACTTTTCTAAGCCATCGAATTTCATCGTGAGCGATCAGGCCTAACAATATTAAAATTTCCCAAACATTAGGTTGGGTTCGCTTTGGCTAATACATTGGTTTGACCAAAAACTGATGAAATGAGGGCTCATCAGACCTTTTATCCTAACTGTACAAAGCTCAAATCCTTTAATTTTCATGCCTTGAAAAGCGTGTCGATAGACATGATGAGATTATTTTGATCTGACAGACTTAACTAAGTTTTTGTCGAGATCGTTATAAACCTGAGTACGTGGGTTGATCAGGCTCGATTTTCAAAAATTCAAGGAGTCAAAGATGACCCACACTTAACATTCCAAGTGGCACACATATAACAATTATGAGGCTTTTTTTCCATTTTTGAAGTGGCACTAAGGCCGAGATATATTTATTTTCAAGAGGATTTGACTATCCATTTTATAGATGGTCAGATGATACAAGAATTGGCCTATGGCCTTAGACCAATAGTCCATAGTTTGAGTACAACAGAGGGTCAAAGTGATCACCTGTCAATAGTTGAGTGTTTATAATTTTTCTTTTCTTAATATAATATCACACGTAAAACGAGATAGATAATTAATTTATGATTAAAAATGACCGTTCGATGTGAAGTAGGCATAAAATTAGAGGGAGTTATTCTACTGAGCCAAATCCAAAAACAGTCTCCATTATAGTAATTTGTGCAGTCAAGTGGCCCCCTTTATCACATGTAGGTAGTTAACAAATAAAAAAAACAAAATTTCTGCCAAAGTATTAGAAATTCTCACTGATTGTGGGAGCTGTGAAAATAATAGATTAAGCGTGATAAAAAGTTATCTAAACCGCTAGATGGGTAGTATATCAGAGAGTATGGAGGGTCTCCCTACTGATATTTTACCAATCAGGTCCATGGGTATGAGATCGGGAAGGTCAAACCATGACCCTTACCTTAGTCCAAAACATGTATGTTATTGCATGTGTGGAGTATTATGCATTGCTGCTGCTGGGGGTCTTTGACCCTAGTTTTGAGGCCCATATCGGCTTATTTGCCGAATCACTTTCAAACGAAAAATAAAGGGTACTGGGTACCCTACATCGAGGTCAGAGAGTTTGACCATCGGATCATCCCTTTGACCTTTATGGGCTCTTGAAGTGTGCCAAAACTCATAAAAACTTGATTTTTATGGTTTTTGTCAATCTAACGGGGTTGATTAACTTTATAAAAGCAACAAAATAGATCGGAGTGGAATAAGAAGAAAACTCACCTGTTGTAGCGTAATCGTGCCGATTTCTCGAAGATTCGTTTGTTTGGATCGATGGGCTAGGGATAGTGTAGATCATGGATCAAAATGCCGGAAAATCGGTACGTATCGTCCGAGCCAAAAACCGGTACGTATCGGATGATACATACCGAAATAGTAACATACCGGACGATACATTGAATGTATCGTCCAGTATTAGCCAAATAGAAGGGCGATATAGTACATTTAATGTACCGTATCGTCCACCTCCGATACCGATACGTATCGTCTGATACGTATCGGTATTGGGCGATGTTTTGATGCATGGTGTAGATCGACTCCAACGCGTCGAATTAAATTGAACCAAGGTTCTACTTTTTGCTTCGGATTCACTACGTAAGTAAGTATTGTTCCTTGCGTATGTCGATTCGATCGTGTGTTTGGTGGCGGTGTTGCCCCGTGTGTAACGGTGGCATTAGCGGGGCTTGAGTTGCTATTGTGTGGGGGTTTCTTTGGGTAGGAAGAGACAAAAGAGAGAGAGAGAAGAAAGAGAGAGAGAGAGAGAGAGAGAGAGAGAGAGAGAGAGAGAGAGAGAGAGAGATCTTCTCCTTTGTTTTTAGTTTGTACTAAATAGGGGAAAAGCCCAACTTGGTAAGTCAACAAATAAAAAGGAAGAGTCCAAAAGAGGACTCTATTACTTTACTAATATAATATAGAAAGTTGCCTAGGAATTCCGGTACCCAATTTAAATTTAGTTATTTTTATTTTTGTAAAGAGGAATAGTTGGGTGTTGAGTTGTCATCACTAACCCCTATGCTCCCTCATCTAACACCACACACAATTATATAATATATATTTGAAGATTGAGTATCACATGACACATTCTAATAAATCTTAAGTAGTTGGGTTTTTCCAATTAGAGTGAGAAAGTGGCTAGAGAGAGAAAGAGAGTTTGAAATGACAAGGAAGTCTTACCACAAATTAGAATCATAAATAGAGTCTACTTGCTAAGTAGAGAGAGAAAGAGAAAAGAAGGAAAATCGGCGTCAACAACACCAAAATTTTAAATTAAAATTCTTTCTCTTTTCTTTTGAGAAAGTAACAATTGTGTAGTACCCATATTGAACTCGGTGCTCCACCCCATCTACTACCGTTAGATGCGTTACAAAAACTCGGGTCATAACATTATCACCCCTTAAAAGAAATTTTCGTCCCCGAAAATTACGTACCCAATAATTCGAAGATCGGTTCAAATTTCGTACATGAGCATACTCCCAAAAGAAATAAAGTTGGGTCAAAAGGTCACATTAAATGGGTCAATGGTTTGACTAAGGTCAAATTAGTTAATCAAAAGTCAAAATATTCTCAAACGTCAACGATTCAAAATTTGCGAAGATCAGGGTCATTACATTCTCCCCTCCCTATAAAATTTTCGCCCTCGAAAATTAGTACCAGTCAAATTATCATTTGATTCATACTGACAAACTAGATGATTGAGATCATGTTTTGAGCCGCCCTTTGGTCATAGATATCTTTATTCCATTGTCTTCAATTTGATGGCTTAGGTGAGATTCCATGTGACACGAATCCCAAAAATAAGACCCTTTTTTTCTACAAATCTAGTGTGCAAGTGTTAGCTTCCAACTTCAAATCTCATAAGATTAGGGCACCTCAAACCCACATCATTATTAATAATTTTATTCGCCTTGTAAATCTTAATCATCGCCCAATATCTTAATAATTTTATTTAACCATTTTTGCACCACAACATGATTCTCCCTTAATAACAATAAAAGTCGACTTAAAATTCATCAATGTATAAAATAATCTTAATTTTTCACTGATATGGGATCTGTCGAACTTGTATCGAATATTCGCTCTCTCTTTTTTTTTTCTTTTTTTTTGAGCTTTTGTAAATTTCATTCATCACCCAGTACTAAAATAATTGAACATAATTAACCAGTTATTGCTCCACAATATTATTCTCCCCTCCTTATAAGAGCAGTCGACTTAGAATTTATCCGAACACATGATCTGTCGAATTTTTATCGAATTTTCGTTTGATTTTTCAATTCTTCGTATTTTCCTCGAATCTTTCTCCAATTTCTTGAATTAAACGAAAGTAACATCCGACGAATGATTGCCAAGTTAAAACTATATGCTATAGTCTCATCTGATAGCAAAAGTCGCTCAAACTAGAAATCTTGGTTCAAGTGTTCAATATAGTGAGTACGTCGAAATCAGAACTAATGTCTGCTTTTTTACGAGTTTTCATTAATTTATTACTCGTGATTCATCAATCCCTAATGAATAATATCGTGATGCGGTCCTTTAAGCATTAAATTATTCATTATTCCTAATTATCCTTAAGCACTCGAAATTTCAAGTGTCACACTTGTTCCAAATTCCCAATCATAAATTTTTGACTAATATATTAAAATTTCTTGATTTTTAAAATCACCAGCTTAGTTAAAGTTCTAACATCCAATCCTCAATGATTATTTCTTCTTATAATCTTTCAATCCTCAAAAGTTATTTTCAAGGAAATTCTTAAATCTCCTTGTCAGTAGGATACTCTTCTACTCTCATAATCCTCAACTTTTCAAATATCATTCTTCTCGTAGTCCTTTAAATAATTTACTCAAAATTATCTTTATTTCTCATAATTAATAACTCCTAAAATTTCATTGCAAGATTGCATCCTCTTTATTATATCTCGTTGATTATAGACTTTCAATATCAACTAAGATTATCGATAATAATAATTTAAGAAAATCAAACCCTCTAACCCTGACGTAGGATACCCAATACCCTTCATTTTTCGTTTGAAAGTGATTCGACGAATAGGCCAATATAGGCCTTGAAACTGGGGCCCAACCGCAGCAGTGTACAATACTGCACACATGCAACACACATGTTTTGGACCAGGGTAAAGGTCATAGTTTGGCCTTCCCGATCTCAGACCCATGGACCTGATTGGTAAAATATCAATAGAGAGACCCTCCATACTCTCTGATGTACTACCCATCTAACAGTTCAGATCACTTTTATCACGCTTAATATATTATTTTCAGAGCCCCAAATTTCTAACACTTAAAAAAAAAAAATTATTTCTATTATTTGTTAACTACCTACATATGATAAAGGGAGCACTTTGACCGCATAAATTACTTTAATAGAGACTATTTCCGAATTCGACTCAGTAGGATAACCCTCTCTAATTTTATGCCTACTTCACATCGGACGATCATTTTAATCATAAAATAATTATTTGCCTCTTTTTGCATGTAATATTACATCAAGAAGAAAAATTATAAATACTCAACTATTGTCTGGTGATCACTTTAACCCTCTGTTGCACTCAAACAATGGACTACTAATCCAAGACAGTAGGCCAAATCTTGTACCATCTAATCATTTATAAAATTGATGGTCATATTCTCTTAAAGATAAATATACCTCGGCCTTAGTGCCACTTCAAAAATGAAAAAAAAGCCTCATGACTGTTATACGTGAGTGCCACTTGGAATGTTTAAGTCAGAGTCATCTTTGACTCCTTGAATTTTTAAAAATCGGATCGGATCAGCCCACGTACTCAGGTTTATAACGATCTCGACAAAAACTTAGTCAAATCTATCAAATCAAAATATTCTCATCGTGTCTATCGACACCAATAAACATCGATTCTACAACTCAATTTGCCGATACGTATCGATTGATACAGGCTTGTATCAGCCGAAACGTATTGGGTATTGGCCAGTACGTATTGGTATCAACCGATACATATCGATCGATTTGTATTGATCCTCTATGGACCAATACCCGATACCGATTCCGAGTTTAACACCACGGGCATAGCGACCAAGTCAGAGTTTCAAGAATAACTCATTTGAAAAAATTGGAAAAAACTAATAAATTTTATCAAATTCAAAAAAAAAAAATGCATAAAAAACGGAAAAAATAAAAAATAACTTTTATTTACCAAAATCAGAAAAAGTCCTAAAATTTGCATATAATTCAGGAAATTAGCTAATTATTCAAAAAAATTGGATTTCATTCGAAAATCGCAAATAATTCTGATTTCATTCGTTTTTTTTCAAAATTCACGAATTATTTTTTACTTTTTCAAAAAGTTCACGGATTTGCTCACTATGCTCTTAGGCTCATGGGAGCTAAGCCAACGCTAACTCTTATGCTTCTCTTTTTGGAAAAAAAAAATAGAAAAGGTAAAAATTTGGGGTTCACTTATTTGCACCTACTGAACCTGTAGAGCACCCCACCAGGTCCCAAAAATTGGCACATATCAAGTACCAGACTAAGAGCACCCACTTATAGAAATGGATTCGCAATAATATGACATGAGAAAACTAAAAATAATTCACGTATTAACCACTTTTTTTTCAATCACTACCCCTTGTATATCAGGCAAAATACTGATGGTGATGATCATCAAACATGGATGACCATGTAGCAGGCTGCTAAGTACGAAAGACATAGAACCTAATCATATTATCGATTGACCCTGGCCAGTTGATAAAGAGCCTCTGTTTTGAGCAAATGGTTGGAATCATCCTCTCATAATCTAACTTTTGGGGTCTCTGCCATCTGGACATCCCAAAATGGTGACCATGAGTGCTGTACTACCCTGCCTAGTAACAAATCTTCAGATTTCTTTCTCTTTTTTTTTTTAATAATGCCATGCGGCATAGGTAACCTCGATGTGCCTTAGAAACCGTAGAGTATGACAGTTAAGGAGTAGCACTTAGTGAATAAATCTCACATAACAAACACTCACCTTATTATAGGTGGTTGTTCAGATTAAAGCAGCCCCTTTTCCCACCTCTTACAACACGTAATTCAAACCAGACCAACCAATCTGTTGGATAGCATAAGATCAAATGTTTATTATTATTATTATTATTATTATTATTATTATTAAGGTGGGATCAAGGAGCCCATGCTTGGTGGGATGGTAAAAACATGGGTTCAAGTCTGAAGAGCAACAATCCCTTTGTGCGTAAAAAGATAGAGGTGGCCATTCCTTTGTTTTTACTGCGTGTCAAATTGACATGATTCCATGGCCATCTGATTGCATTGGCGAAGACCGCTTGAGAGGGGTCAAGTATCCCTGCTTTTAGAGCAAACGGAAGAGCTGCAGAACGTCTCGTCTAAACACAGGCAAATCGATAATCTGGATACCGGAATCCCATGCACTTTCACCCTGGAGAAGTTCTACCTTCATATACTGTCGTTGGACTGTGCTGTGGAAATTTATGGCTCCTAATGAGTTGCTCCTTTGCTGGTGTGGCTTGGGGGAAACTGAATACACAGGACCTATCGAGCAGGGTCTGCAGATCCCAAATCACCGCATTCTCTGTTTTCTTTGCCCAAGGTCCGCAAACCATTTGCTGCTCCATTGCGATTTGCCTCAGCTGTTTAGGGGAAGATATTCACCTTATTCAGGATGGCTTGGTGCAGTCCTCTTTCCGGTGGGGACATGCTCGCTTCGTGGTTCTCGGGCCCTTTCCCCAAGCTAGGAAAACATTGGGCCCTTTCCCCAAACATTGTGGCTCATCTCATTGCATGCAGTATTCTCGGATCTTCAGGTAACAACACAGGCCCGTTTGGATAATACTCAGGCTGCTAGCAAAACCATGATTGCATGAGCTATGGCAACTCCAGGCTTTGCTAAGCTATCAAGTGCTGTTGGTCTTAGGGACTGGTCGCTTCTCCTTGCTTTGGGTTGACTTTGGAAAGGCCTTCGTTGCATCCTCCTTTTGATTTTCTGTTTTCATTTCTTTGTTTTCTTTTTCCTTCTGGTCGGTGACTAGCCAGCAACTCACTTGTGAGAGCCTTGCTGTGTATTCCCTTTCTTTGCAATGAAACTACTTCTTACCGATCAAACAACAGTGTGTTTGCTTAGAAGTCATTTCTATCCACATTCCATATCAAGAACTAATACGACCCAATTCTTGCTCGTACAAAGGGTACTTAAAAAGTTCAGTGTTAGGTGATTCTCTGAAAAGTTATTTCATCTGTGATCGCTCAAATATACATGCATAACTAAGGCTGACAAATAAGGACTTTTAGTGAGGGAACATAGTTCATGACATCAAGTTGAGAAGAAGCTCAAGCAAGTTCTAGCCCAGCTTACCCATCAAAAAAATTTATTAAAAAAAAAAATCAAGTCAAGTATAGGCTCAAGCAATTGATGGTTGTCTTCAGAACAAATTTATTTATCGTATTCAAGTTGTCTTCCAGATAAGTTATGAACCTAGTGTTGAAGATTCAGTAGAATCGATAACAAGGGTGTTGCCTAGAGCAAGGTATTTTTTAGATCTTGAAACTTTAAGAGGCAAAAAATAGCAGTGCAAAAATCTAGATCAACATAAAGCTTTAATTGAACCCTGCTAAAACACAACCTGTACAAGTTACAAAAAAAATGTTTGTTACAACTGCCAAAACGGGTCAATCAAAGCGGCCAGATCCCACTCAAATCTTCCTGTATCCAGGAAAGTTTAATTCAACTGCACATTTAGGAATCACAACATTGAACACAACCGGGGGTTGGGCCTGTGGCTCAACTGGAAGGCACACAATGATGCAACCTTGAGGTCACAGGTTCAACCCCAGCTTACCTAACCAAAAACAAAAAAATTGACACACCCTGGAAAATAATCTGAAAATAAAAACAAGAATCGAACAATTTTTACCATAACTTACAGTAACTGACGAAGCTGCTGGTTTTCTTTTCGAAGAGATTGCACTTCCTTCATTAGCTCGGCTTGCTTTTCTAGAACCGAGTTCATCAGGGTTGACATTTCTGTCTGTAGAAATTGAAAACACCCGTGAACAAAGTGGCCAAAATAGTAACAAACATTGTGACAAAATTCAAGGTTTTTTTGCCACGTACTAAATACATATAATACACCTTTTTTTTTAATGAAACGCGTATTTTCATATAATACGCGTATTAAACTCATTTTTTTGTATTAAACATTTTTTCCCATATTTTACCATATTTTGAAAAAACTGTTTCAAATTTTTATTTTTATTTTTATTTTAAATGACCATTATCTCACATTTTCCCGATTTTTTTTCTTCCATATTTTATGGGTTTTTTACCTTTTGATTTTTCCCCATATTTTGTTTCTGACTTTCTCGCTAACCGTATTAAACCCGTACCCGTATTTTGTCACTTTGGTAACAAAGAAGTCGAGAAAGAATCACAGAAGATACCTCCTGTATATGGAATTGTCTCAGAAGCTCAATATGAAGGTTTCGCATGTCTTCGTGGATGGATTTCTGTACAGATGTAAGAGTCTCTTCAAGAGTGCGCTGAACCAGCTGTAGCGTAAATGATGAGGTTCCCTGCTGCTGATCAGGTTGAGATACACCACTTTCGGGGTGTGATATTGTTCCCTGTTAAAGTATTACAAATTTACTAACTTCATAATAAATTAAGAGGCCCGGGACTTTACATCCGGATGTAGCCTTAGTAAATGAAGGACTGCATCCAGACTAGCTGGGCATCATGTGGCACCCATCACGAGGATCGGGTGCCACGGTAACTTGGATAACATCGATCAGGTACCACCATGGGTCAAAATTTCGGATGATACCTGTATGTATCGTCCGATACATACCAATATCGGAACCCTCCGGTACGATACATTGAATGTATCGTTCCATACAAATACATATATATTACTATGTATCGGACAATACATATGTATCGTCCAAAACAGATACGTATCAGTTTTGGAGCTGGATGACGCGTACCGGAAAACCGAGATTTTGACCCATGGGTACCACCCAAAAAATTTGCGCCTGATGCGATGCATATCCACTGTTGAAAATGAGGTCAAAAGTTCCCAAATTCAATGCATCAGGTTTGTGGGCGTCAGCTTATCTTTGGCCCTTGAACAAAGGACCCAAAAAGTTTATTTTTTGTAATCACATGCGTGGCTGGACAACCCAAAACAGGTGTTGTTTTGGGTGTCGCATGCCATGTGGCATGCGATAATGCATCCGAGTGCAGCCCTCCATGGCTCATGGCATGCGATAATGCATCCGGGTGCAGCCCTCCATGGCTCATGGCATGCGATAATGCATCCGGGTGCAGCCCTCCATGGCTGCATCCGAATGCATTTCCCTAATTCTCATAAATTAATTGCTAAAATGCCGCCATGGATAAAGAAATCAAGCAGGGAATAGAATTTGCATCATTGGGTTGTACATTGGTTGTTGGAAGAATCCCTGCTGCCGAGGTGGCTGCTGATGTATCTGATCTCCAAAGCATACTATTTAGAAGCTCTTCCCTGGTTTCAGCTCCTGTTTTCTTTGGTTTTGGTGAACCCGTTGCGACACTCGCCCCATCACTGAATAAAGAAGTAGTGCTCATTCTCTCGGCGTAGGTGGATAATCTTCGCGGAAGGGTCAATGGCACTGACCCTGGAAACTCAAAATTAGCCGGCCCAGCGCCTTTGTTGGTGACTAAGGGCGTAGAAATGGAACATAAATTGAAGGCAGATGATGATTCTGAAACAAAGTTTGCATTTGTTTGAGAGCTCATATTGATATGGCTTGTGGATGCAGAATCTGGTAAGCCCGAGAATATGGAACCAGACATCAGGCTCCCAGAGGGTAGTGAGCGCAATGGCACGGAAAATGGATGACGGAGATGGGGGAATTTATCAGACAACCCCTCTCCACCCCAAGCTTCAGGGGGAGTACTTGCAGACGGAGATTTTTCACTCTTAGAAGATGTACTGGGTGTTGCACCAAACTCGGTCAAAGTAGGTTGAGTATCATCCTGCATGGAATGGCAGTTACTAGGATACCCACAATTAGAAGTCACCCAAAAAATAAAAAAATTATGCACAAACAGTCACAACAACAAGGGGATGTTTTGGTCTAAAGACAAAATTCTGTTGGGTGCCAGCAAGAAAGCTGAAAAGAGAGAGGGTGGGGGGTCGATGGGTAAGATTCACTCATCACTTTCCGAGCAGTACAATTAGTGATACGGAACCTCTATTAGCGCCCACCGTTTTCCTGAAGACGCCCACGGCTCTAACGTGTAAGGGGAAATACCCCTATTTTCTCTCAGCCACCTAAAAAAGGGCACCCGTAAGTTATTTACATGTGGGAACCCACCCTTCTTCTTCTGTCTTTTTTCTTAACTCTGGCAAGTCGTACAACTCCGGCGAGTGTGTAAGCCCACCCGAAATCAACCCAAAACTCTCTTGAAACCTACTCGAAAACCCTCTTCATACGGATCATACCCACCCAAAATCCCCTAGAAACCCCCTTCAAACCCAGCTGAAACCCTCTCGAAATCCACTGGAAATCCACCCGAAACCCACCTGCAACTCTCTCTAAACCTACCCAAAACCCTCTTGAAACCCACTTGAAACCCTAATTGCCATCGTCGACGCCACTTGCCAGAGTTATGGGAGAAGAATAAGTTTTAATCATCATTACTGGTGAATTTCAGGTGGGTATGAAGAGGGTTTTGATTTAGGGTTTCAGTTTGAGGAGGAAGAAGAAGTGGGTGCTTCAGGTTGGTGCTCTATTTTTGTTTAGTGCAAAAGATTGACAAAATAAGTGGGCACCCTTCAGTAATATCTAAATAATAAGTGGGTGCTTTCAGTAAAGCAGTGGGGACGAATGGAGGTACCCTTATTGAAATAGTAGTAGTCTCTTACAGGATGCAGCCACATTCACAAGTAAAACAGGGAATTCAAGTAAAATAAGAACCTGAGTACGAACCTGACTGGCATTTGAATTTGATTTCCAGTCCATGACCGAATGGGCATCGGTATCCCCTTCAGCATAAGGAAATCTCCTCACGTACGAAGGATTCAAGAAGGACATAGACTTCTTATCAACAGGCACATGATCTTTTTTTGCTTCATCACTATCATCCAACCAATTGCCTAGCGACGGTGTAATTGGTTGAACATCGACAAGTGGCGAAAACACTTCCATATCATCCTTAAAGTTATAGTTAGTATGAGGAGCCTTTAACCTCGACAAAGCACCACCGGTCCATAAATGATTTCTCTGTGGAGTTTCCTCTGCCGTGGATAGGTAAGATGTAGTTGGTATTGACCCACCGCCGGTTGTAAATACCGGAGTGTCCACAGACGAAGCTGAACGCCCAGAATTACGAGAGCTGGAAAGCGATGTTGCTAAAGAAAAACCAGATGACGAAGCAGGAGGACGGGGATCAGGCATTAGGATCGAGTCTTCTCCAGCGCCTCCGAGAAGAGCAATCTCAACACTACAGTTACTCTCATTTACAATGATGGGCTTCGATCTTTGCCAGCACAAACTTGTCACGGCCTGGTGAAAACAGCAAACTATTAGTTTTAGCAAAGATGACTAAAAGGCTATCGAAGAAAAAAGTCAAAACTATGAAACCTGCCAGGATCATGTTACAAGCAGATTATTGACTTGGAAAATCAACTAGTAACATATGCTTTTAGATGCTGGTCATACATTAGAGGATTGAAAGAAATCCAAGAAATTAATACATAAAATATGGAACAATAAAAAATTCCTGTACTAGATTATTTGCCTTGCATAAGCTCTGCAAGAAAAACTCTACACTATTTAAATAAGGATTGTATTACTGGCACACCACTTTATGTTACATCCAGCTCACTTGAACAAAAGGAAAAATTCGTTGACTGGTTTAAATAGGATAATGGAGATCATTTTTGTCTCAATCTTCCACGTAATAGATCTTGAGATCATGGGCCTGCTATCAGACAGCCAGATGTTGATTACAAGTCACACACATCCCAAAAAGTGAACGTGGAGCATTTTTTTGGTACATTATGATCATGTTCAGTTTTTGGGATGTGTGCCACGTGAAATCAACATCTGACCGTCTGATGGGAGGTCTATGATCTCAAGATCTGTTGTGTATAAGATTGGGAAGAAAAATGATCTCCATCAACAGATTTTCCTTCGTTTAATTAAGGTTGTTGTAACATAAAGTGGTGTGGTAACTTGATTTTAGGAGAGAGAGAAGGAAAAATAAGAGATAGAAAAGAAAGCTTGAGAATAGAATGGTCTTATTAGGGTTACAGAGAAGCCCAACTAGCCTTTATACTAAAAGAACAATATACATTATACACACCTAGAATTATTACACGCACCCCGTAAGTGGCTACCTACTCACACACCCATAATTAACACACACGCCCAATACGCGCCAATACCCCCCCTCAAGCTAGTGCATAGATATCAATTATCGGTCTTGCCCAGCTTGACAAGAATATCCTGAAGAGAAACATCGGCTGTTGCTGAGAAAATGTGACTTTGGGAGTCTCTACAGTCCAGCTTGAATCTTCTCACGAATAAAATGAATATCAACCTCAATATGTTTGGTTTACTCATGAAGAACCGAGCCTTTAGAAATATCAATAGCCGTTCGGTCATCACCATGGAGAGGCATAGGAAGAGATGGAGGAAAACCAAGCTCAGCAAGCAGAGAACGCAGCCAAAGAAGTTCACAAGTCCCATGGGCCATCGCTCAGTACTCAAACTTAGCGCTAGACTTGGATACAACATTCTGCTTCTTACTTTTCCACACCAGAAGGTTGCCACCAAGGAAGGTACAATATCTCAAGGTGGATCGACGATCAGTCGGAACTCCAACATAATCTACATCAGTGTAACAGGTAAGATGAAGATGACCAGAATCACCATAAAAGAGACCACGACCAGGGGAGGCTTTAATGTAACAGAGAATCTGATGAACATCAGCCATATGAGGAGCCATTGGAGCATGCATAAACTGGGCCACCAGAGAAACAACAAATGCCAAGTCAAGCCTAGTGTTGGTAAGGTAGATAAGCCTTCCAACAAGTCGTTGATACTCAGAGGGATTAGGTAGAAGATCTCCAACATCAGCATGTCATCATACTCATAGGGATTAGGGATTTGGTACCGGCACCGACCTGATTTGAGCAGGTCAAAAAGTTGACCATGCAGACATCAGCACTGACGTCAGTGAAGTTAGAGTGACGTCAGTACAACAAATTTCAGCAAAAAACAATTCTTTTTTTTTTCTTCAAGATCTATAGCTCTGATACCAACTTGATTTTAGGGGGGAGAGAGAGAGAGAGGAGATGGAAGAAGAAGAGATAGAAAAGAGACTTAGAGAATAGAATGGTCTTATTAGGGTTAAGAGTCAACTAGCCTTTATACTAAAAGATCAATATACATTATACGCACCTAGAATTATTACACGCACACCATAAGTGGTCACCTACTCACACACCCAATACATGCCAATATGGTGGTGGTAACACCAGCCTTAAATAAACATATATTTGCTGAAGCAGCAGAATATACTAGAACCAAAACTGAAACACCATAATAATAATATGGCTAAGCATGATAACAATTTCACAATCGAAGACAAGTAATTCTTTTGCCTTCCTTCTTCTACAGCTATACCTGAAATGTAACTGTGAAAAAAACCTTCATCAAATGAAGCACAAAACTGTAAGGCCTTCATACCTGAGATGGAACATATTTTTAAGGAGTGACATAATTTCATGACTTGCTATAATATGATTGAAGGAACTAACCACAAATTTTGTCCAAGTGCTTGGCTAACCCCAAAGGATATTAAAGTTGCAAATCCACCATGGTGGTCAAAAGCACAATGCCACCACTAGAAGGGGAACTATGGACCGTGGTGGCAAACATAACAAGCAATATTGGGATGTGATATGCACAAGAGACGGAACAAGGCAGCATTGCCAAGTTATAGACATGAGGTTTCAATATCAGTCGGTGCTTTGACATACCAACATCAATAAAATACAACCAATGTTTTTAAAGGCGAAAGGTGATGACGTAGAGCTCAGCCTTGCCACGACGCAAGGCATAAGCCTCACAAATTTTCTAAATTTTAATTATTAAAAGTATAATAATAAACTTAAAAAGAGAAAATTAATAAAAAATGATAGTATATTAGAAATATGTACGAAAAATTATAAATTATTTTTCAAACATTAACCAATCAATATTCAATGCACATGTGAAAAAGGAATAGTGTCATAAATGAGAAGTATAAGTGTACGAAAACCAAAATATACACAAAATTGCAAATGCTTGTATTGTAATATTCAATGCACAAATGACAAAGGAATAGTGTCATAAATGAGAGGTATAAGTGTACAAAAACAAAAAAATACAAAAAATTGCAAATGCTTGTATTATATGTGTCTCAAGTCCTAAGTAACAACTCACAACCGAGAAAAACATGGTTTCAAGTTCATTTGTTCATTTGACCATTCCCATTCTCGATAACTAATAACAATTTTAAGTTTTAAAACATAAATAGAGGCCTTCCTCTATTTCATCCACTAATAATCCTTTAAAAGAGTAAACTTGTGTAAAAAAAGTAGACTTGTAAAAAAGAATCAGAGTAAAGTTGTAATATATATATATATAGAAAGAGAGAAAGTTGATACTTAAACACCGTTAAAAATTTTGAGTATTTTGGTGCTACCTATGAGATCGTTGGAGGACCCATGACACTTAATCCAAAGATCGGATGTAACAACAACTTGCGCAAAATCGATCAGGCCCTACTCAAAAATTTTGAGTGAAATCTTATACTTATTCACCGTTAAAAATGTGGTCAATGTTGAGAAAAAATAATGCACGTGAGGCATTACCCTATGGTTGACTCTTGATTTGAGAGACAAAACAGTCACAAAAATGACATTTTCTTTTATGAATCCCATGCCCCATGGGAGTAGCATGGAAAACGGATGCTTTTTGGTTGATCACTTGCCACATGGCATGTGATCTAGCCATTGTGGGTAGCACTTGGACGCTACCCTCATAGGTAGGTGTATATATATATATATATATATATTGCCTCACTAAGCCTCAAGAGCATTTAAGCCTCGAGGCGAGAAGTTTATGCTATGCATCGAGGCGCGCCTCAAATAATATTTAAAACACTGAATACAACTATGTTTTATCCAGTTATTATAATCGGTGGTAAACTGCAACTCTATTAGTGTGCTTATCCGTTTTCAAGGTGATCTTTTAAGTTAGGCTAAAGAAGTTAGTATTCGTGAGTATTTTAGAGTATTGTAGCAAGAATAATGTAAATATAAAAATTTGGCATATTAATTAATGAAGGATATATCACGGGTGGTTGTGCAGGCACTATGGAGGACACGACATCTAGAGGTCCCCTCGCGGTGATTGTCGTTCAAGTCACTTTTTCCTTCACAATAAGATAAATGTGCAAAGGATTTAGGTTCCTATACCTCTAAACAAATACATATCTTGTTGGTTATTTTTTTTAATTTTGTTATTTATAGGGATGGCAAAAATCTCATTATATACTCTACAGTCAACCTGTGTTCTTGTTTCTCATGGAGAACCAATGTGTAATTTGGATTTGTTAAAGGTACATCAAAGAACTAGGATGTGTTTGGCATAGCTCTCTGCTAGCTCCCTGCGTAGTAGGGTTTACCTACTTTAGCATGTTCCCTTTCTCTTTGCTAAATCCCTACTACCTGCTTTAGTAGGTCTCCCTTCTCCTTGCTAACCCCCTACAAAGCAAGATTTATTTGCTCTAGCAATTCTCCCCTGCTCTCTTTACTCCTTGCCAAAGCAGAATTTATTTGCTCTGGAAGGGAGTTAGCAGAGAGCATGGAGGAGCTGCTAGAATTAGGTAATCCTGCAAATGCTTTGCAGGGAGTTAGCAAGGAGAAGGGGACCTACTAAAGCAAGTATATCCGACTCTCGTAGGGAGCTGACAAAGAGCTATGCCAAACGCAGCCCTAGTTTCTAGCCTTTAGTTTCTGACAGACGGCTCCCAATGTTTAGCACATATATTGTTGATAATAATGAGTAGGGGTAGAAAAGGCATAGAAGGTTCATTAATGGCATGTAACAAAATTTTATGAATAAGAAAGTAGAGAGAGTGGGGAGGACGTGTGACGGATTGCATGTCCCCTCACATTGACGTGTTTTCTCCATTCTCTCTTCTCTCCTCTCTTACTTCTTCTATATTGGTATTCTATTAGTTCTTGATTTTGTTCCTTAATAATTTTGAAACCCTAATCGAATTTCAAGATTCACATGAGCAAGTTTAGGGTTTCATCTCTTTCTTCTTAATCCTTTATTCTTCTTCTAAGCTTTTTTTCCTGGAAATCGTGTATCTGGCTTTTCATCTCAAAAAAAATATCTTTGTTTTTGTGCAACAACCACTTGGTTGTTGGCGTACCTCGTACCCATATTTGAGCATAGTGCCCTTCATTGTTGTCAAATCGCTTAAGCTATGCTAAGCGATTTGATTGCAAATCGCTTAAGTCATGGCATACTTTTTTTTTTCAAAAAAAAATAAATTAAATTTAAAAAATAAAAATAAATTAACAATAAGTATTCAAGTCTCTAAAAGGGAAAAATAAACATTCTTGCATTTAAAAAGAAGTTTTGCATACTAAAATTCAAAATTATAACTTTAGTTTTGATACTGGGAGGAGATTGGGATTAAAGAATGGAGATTAAAGAGGAAATTTAAGCCAAAATAGTTGTGTGAGGAGTAGAGAACCCAACCCACCCTTTTATAGAGGCAATGGGACCTCAAAAAGAAAAAAAATATATGTAATTGCTCCAATGGTCATAAATATGACCGTTGGAGCATTATGTGATCGCATATTGTAGAAATCGCTATGACAAATGTGGTGCCCTTACACATAAATAGAAAGAACGGTGTATATAGATGTGGTGTGAATCTTGGTTTGCATGTTTGAAATTTAAGTATGTGCTTGGGATTGGTGGTGTCTAACGGTGTGTTCGTACAAGAAGAGAAGTGCCCAATGCCATCTGTTGGACATCATCCTTTGAGAACTGATCCTAACAGGGAGGGAGCTCCTAGTCGAGGAATTCTATAGAGGTGTAATTGTCAACTTCGCATCAAGGGTACTCTGAGACTAACTACGTAGGGTCACTGTCAAATAGATGTTCAACTATAGGCTACTACACCTTTGTGAGAGGTAACCTTATCACCTAGAAGTGTAAGAAGCAGAATTTAGTATCGAAGTTTGGCACGAATTTTCACCAGGTGGAACTCATGTGATTGAGGACAGTAAATGACTAAAATGAGATTCCACTCGAAGGACTATGGAGCTATATTGTGACAATGACGATGCACGACACATTGCAAATAATCCCGTCTATAATAAGAGAATTAAACATGTAAAGATTGACTGCCATTGTATCAAAGAAAAGGTGGAGAAAAACAAGATCGTAACTCTTAATGTGGTGTTTGAGGACCAACTTGCTGACATGCTCATAGAGCCCAAAGATTAGCTTTCTTACAAACGACTTCCACAAGAGAACTAGTTTCCAGTCTTTAGTTTCTGACAACCAACTCCTAATGATTAGCAAATACATAATAATATTTACATAAACGAGTTGGGAAAGATAGGGCATAGAAGTTTTATTAATGGCATATTGGGCACGTACCAAAATTTCATAATCAGTAACATAGAGAGTAGGAGGATGTGTGACAAATTGGGTGTCCTCCACATATGCAGACAAAAAAACACACAAGATAAGGCATAGAAGTTCTATATTGGTTTTCTATTACTTCCTGATTGTGTTCCTTCATAATTTAAAACCTAATCGCATTTCAAGATTTACAATTTCTGCCTGAATGATTTTTCAGGGCCTCTCTCTCTCTCTCTCTCTCTCCACATTGGTTATTCCTCTACGATTCCAGGCGGTGTGAATATTCTGGCATCAGGTAAACAAATTTCCGGTAATGCTAAGTCAGATTCCGGCAATTTCAGTGAACCATAAAAGAGAGAGAACGGCATTTGGGACGTTCTTGGACACTGAACCAGAGGGTTGCTAGGGTTTGGGGTTGCTGGGTATTTTCTTTGGGATAGAGAAAGGTATTTGGGAGGTTTACACAGTTTGTTGAGGTTACTTCCTTAAAGAGTACTGCAGTAATTGCACCCTTTTACTAAAAGGGTAGTGCGGTCATTTCTTGTATTGGATACCTCTCACATGTGGATACAAGAACCTTGAATATCGTGCGAGTCCTCTTGAAAATCGTACAAATCCTCTTTATCTAAAACTTTTTAAGTGGATAATTTAGCCTCAAAAGAATTAAAAAGGATCTTGTTTTTCTAGATTCACCTTTTCCTTTTGTTGGGCACAGCAAGAGAAGAGTTCAGCAAAAAATCATTAGGTGTACAACCCAAAGCTTTGAAAGGACACTAATGAAATTTGATAGCAACAGAGAATAGAAGGGGCAATTTATATTGGTTATAGTGTCAGCATGAGGTCCTAGAAGTAATAGTAGATGTTGGGAACACAGACACTGGTCAAAATGATGTTTGGGTAATAAGCCAGTCAAACAGGAGAAAAGGTGAAGAGTAAAGAAAAACAAAGATTTGAATGAAATCATCGTTGCCAAATGTGGTGCCTAGGTGGCTGCTTTGCCACCAAGGGCGCCTAGGCGGCCGCTTTGCCACCAAGGGCGCCTAGGCACTGCTCCGCTTATAGAGGATTACTAAAAGGCCCGCTTCGAAAACCAAAGTGGGCGACTAGGTGGAAAAACCCCTTAAAGCAGGGGATTTTTCGAAAATGACCTGCTTTTTTTTAAACTTAAAAAGCTCTTTTTTATTTAAAATTATGTATGTTTAACACGGGAATTTTTTAAGTTAAAAAATTATATAAGTTGCAATATAAACTTAAAGACCTGATCTTATCCTAGCAAAAGCAAAGCCCTAATCTCTCGAGTCTCACAGTTCACCTCTTCTCTCGGCTATCTCATGAAAAAGAAATAGAAGGAGCATGGTAATACGGTATCAAAAAGAAACAACCAATATATATTAAGTTTAATGGTTTTTTTAATTTTTTACATTGGTAACACTTAAACTAGTTGTTAATTGTTACTTGTTAGCTATTTTTCCTCCTAGCTTGCTATTTGATGATTGGTAGTGGTACTTCGTAGTATGTTGGTATAAACTTAAAGCCCTGATCTTATCCTAGCAAAAGCAAAGCCCTAATCTCTCGACTCTCACGGTTCACCTCTTCTCTCGGCTATCTCATGAAAAAGAAGTAGAAGGAGCATGGTAATACGGTATCAAGAAGAAGCAACCAATGTTCATTAAGTTGAATGGTTTTTAACTCTTTACTTTGTTAACACTTAAAACTAGTTGTTAGTTGTTACTTGTAGCTATTTTCCGCCTAGCTTGCTATTTGATGGTTGGTAGTGGTACTTAGTAGTATGTTGGTATTTGGTAATGTCATAATTATCACTATTTTTTGTTTTATTTTCATTCTACACTTTGCATACAAATATAGATAAAAATATATAAAATATATAAAATCCTTGCCACCTAAGCTCGCTTAGGCCCCAAGGCAGTCCGCCGCCTAGGCCCCGATTTGCGCATTAGACAACCTTGAGTGAAAATTTTCTTAATGCAATTGATTCCAAAGAAAGAGAAGTTTAACAAACCATAGAGGTAGAAAATTGTATTTATGTTACTTTTTATTTAAGATGCTAAAAATGGGTTAAAACGTGAGTCCTTATCCCCTCACCAAGCATGTTTGAGACTTGCATAAAAATAACACAATTGGAATAATTTGACAATAATTGATGTTGGAGCTAGTGTCAAAAACAGCTAGGATGGCTGCCAAAACATTATGAACAATATTACCCAAGATAAAATTCGGCTGGTGTTACTACCACACCACATTATGTTAGAGCCACCTCACTTAAAAAAAGGAAATATTTGTTCACTTTTTGGGATTTGTACCACATGGAATCAACATCTGACCGTCTAATAGTAGGCCCATGATCTCAAAATCTATTGTGTGGAATATTCGGATGAAAAACAATCTCCATCGTCTGATTTAAAGTAGTCAACGAATATTTCCTGTGTTTAAGTGAGGTGGTTGTAACATAAAGTTGTGTGGTAGTAACACAAGCCTAAAATTATACTTAGAAAATGATCTTGATTTCTATTTAAGAGGTATTTAAGAAAAGGAGATTAAAGGAATATATGAACTGTTATTTATTAGATAAAACCAATATCAGTTATTATCCGCTGACAATACTGGCATGGACCAATGTAATATACATTTATCATTTCATACCAATATAGTGTAATGCCCGGAGGTTCATAAGTAGCTGATAGGTAACGTATCAATCATTTCTTTAAGTGTTGGTTGGAGAAATTGACGGGGACGCCGACATTGTAGACATCGGATATGGACCTTTCCGCGTGTACCGACGTCAGAAGAAGAGGAATGGAAATTAAAACTAGGCAAGAGAAGATATTCTGGAAACCGCAAGGAGAATGCCCAGCAAGCCCTCGCTCGAGCGGTTATAATCCTCGCTCGAGCGGGCCCAGTGACGAAAATTTTCTTTTATTTGTTTTTTTTTTTTAGTCTTTTATTATTTTAGAACTCTTTTAGTGCGAGTTTTATTTCGTTTAGGGTTTTCTTAGCCTATATAAAGGCCTTGTAAACACTCTATTAAGGAGATTGATTATGAATGAAAAGAGCTTTTGCTTATGTGTGCTTGAGATGAGCCTCTACGAAGAGTGAATCTTCTTCCCGAGAAGGGTTTGGTGCGAAGCCAAGGGTGTGAAGCCTACAATTCTATCTACCTCTTTTATCTTTGTTTGCGTGATTCTACAACCCTAAATCGACCATCTTCTTGTGAAATCCTAAACCCTAAACTTCTCTAAATCCTTGAATCGATCCGATTCAACAACCGTAGAGCCCAGTAGAGTTATTAAACCTTCCGCACCTGATATTCAGAGAAAATCAGTGATCTCATCATTGAATCATGAGCACCCTAATCTGGAAAGAAACCTAGAGTTCTATCTCTAGGATCGATCTGCGCTGCAACCTAACGGATCTAGCGCCTGGACTGAACCCTGCCTGAATTATACGTGATTCTCCCAAGGAATACTACGAGACCCTGAGGTATTCGTTATATTTTGCAAGTTTCATTGTTTAGTTTAATTCCCATTTAATTTCAGCAAAAATTCAATCATATCTTTCACGTAGTTTAGGGTACCGTCCTGCGTCAGAAATTCACCTAAATAAGGGACTTTTTAGGGAAAAATAATCTGTGCAATAAAAAATGTTGTTGTATCATCCTCTTAGTAAAAATGGCATAAAAATCTAGTCAAATTTGGCAACGGCATTACTAAAAAGGGGCCAAGGACACAGCCTTGAGGGCGCGTCCGAACAAGTTGGGCACCATGTGTCACTCAACCCGAAGATCGGTTGCCAAGGCAAGTTGCCCGAGGTTGATCATCCACCATACAAAAGAATAAAAAAAAAGGTGTGGTGTTTATCCACCGTTAAAAAAGCTGGTCAAAGGGGGAAAAATTCAATGTGCTAGGTTTGTTTGGCGGATGGAAATTTTGGCCTGGGGTTTGAAGGCAAAATGGTCCAAATAATATATATATATATATATATATATATATATATATATATATATATATTCTAAAACCCTAACGGACTGGCTGAACCCTTAGAGAATGGGTGCAACTCGCTGATCACATGCCACATGCCACATGGCACGTGATATGCATCTGGACACAGCGCCACCGTCGCTGCGTCCAGATGCATTCTCCCTCCGCTCTACAGAGAAGATGCTAAAACAAATACAGAATCTTTGCCACTATAATTGTAACTACCAAAGTAAATACACAGGCTAGTTAGTGAGTGCATGTGAGCATGAGGATTATATACAGAAGCAATTAAAAAACAAAGAAAACATCCATAATAAAGGAACTTCCAAACAATAACATGTTTTCATGAGGCTTGATGGAAAATACATTCACCTCTGAACTATTATAAGCACGAAGAACAGTGAAAGGCTGTGGTTTTCCACGAACATCGTAGAAAACTACACGACCACCATTTGTTCCAGCAGCCAGTATCCAACCATCATCTTTAAATGCCAGCGAAGAAAAAGGTGCTTCATAAGGAACACAAAATGTGGGTCGTTTAATCCCAGAATCAAAAGTGTATAATTTTTTATCCAGACCAACACTAGCAATTATCTGTCACATGCAGAAAGATATGGGTGTAAGGAATTGCAAATTATGTATGCTTCTCTCAAATTTGAAGAAGCATCAACATGGTTCAACGACTAATCAAAAGTTCATAACACCATGAATATGATTAAATGCTTTCATGTATAATAACTAACGAAACAGATGGATCGATAGAACAAAGGTGAAACCTTGTCATTTGATGGTGAAAAGCAAACGCCAGATGTTGGTGCAGAATGCTGCTTTAGCCATGAAACCTGCAACATAAATATATATATATATATACAATTGAACACCTTTTAATGTAAACTTCCAGTGGGAAGAAACCAATAATACCATTAAAAAAAGCAACAAATACAATATTAAAAACTACCATGCTCAGTTTCCTGAATGTTACAGATACTTATACAGTGTACAGAGAAAGTTAACCACATTATTATGGTATGAGTAAAATTTTGGTCAATAAGAAATTCAATATTTCATTGATTAAAAAAAATTCAATTTCTTTACATATGATTATGAGAAAATAGGAACAAAACGAAACCTATAAAACAGCAAACCATATTCCAAAAGTCATCAACCATCACACTAGATTATTTGCATCTTTTACCATCCAAATTAACTATTTAGTTATTATTTCTTACAAGTGTGTTCATATGTTTGACGACTTGAAATTGCAAAGGCCAAAATCTGAATTTGTGTCTGCCGTTGACACACATGTAATTGTCCAAGTGAGATAGCATCAAGCTCTATCGATTGTTTGGATGGAAGGTGTAAAGCCAAGTCTATTATCGTGTCAAACTGCATGAACTTCACAAAGAAATGTAACGTGTGGCAGATACATGGAGACTTCAAATATAAAGCCCTAGAGCCAATACACCTACGGGTCACATCCCTGCCTTTAAAAGAATGGGGAATGGATGCAATTGGCCTCATATATCGACCCTCATCAAATGGTCACAATTTCATGGTTATAGCTACTGATTACTTCTTTAAATGGGTTGAAGGTCACAAATATCGCTAGTTAATCTTGAAGAGCCAAAAAGGGGGAAATATCTTGAAGATGAAGCATGTAGCGAATACTGTTATTGTCTGTTAGTATATTACTTGCTTATAGAGTTTACGAGTTTTGGAGTGTATGTAGTAGTATCATTGGGAGTGTGAGTATGTATTTCTTTATCTTAATATAAAAGCTAGTGAGGACCTCACAACTCACTAAGACTTTCTCATTATTTCTCTTGTTTTCTTCTCTTCTCTATCTCCTTCTCCTTCTCTTAACCCTATACCTTAAACCACTAACCTAACCCTAATACCACTAACCTAATCCACTATCTCACAATCTCTGGTTTTCTAGTGGTATCAGCAACAACAAAAAAATGAAAGGAAATGGAGAGGAAAAGATGCACAGCTAAAATCGCCTCTTCCATAACCCCGACTGTGGTAATTTTTCATCAACTACGTCTACAATTTTAGTCATTGAAAAGATAGATTGAATCCCTAGTTTTGACTCGCCACTATCAGAAGATAAAAGTATGGGATGGATGCATCAGTTGAGGTGATGAAAGGGTATTGACTGCCTTGAAACATGATAGACATTTTTTTCGTCCCAATCTTCAGCAGCATAGATCTTTAGAACATCGGCACACCACCAAACGGCATACATGGTAACTCCACATGGCACATATCCCAAAAAATGACCAGTTCCATATCACCTTCCGGAATGAGTCGGTTACCATATACCAACTCTCTCTAAAATTCTACCTATTTTGATGCATGCATTGTTAATAAGCTGCCCGTTACACTAGTCCACTATAGACATCAGTCGACTTCGTCACAAGCATGGGTCAAAATCTCGGTTTTCAGTATCGCATCATCCACCCTCAAACCCAATATGTATCGTAGCGGTATCCCCGATACATTGAATGTATCGGCGATACAATGAAAAAAAAAAAAGGCACAGACCAGAGGTACAAACGATACATATCGTGTACCGCTGGCCACCGATACCAGTACGTACCGGAATCGTCCGGTATTTTGACCATGGTCACAAGCACACTGTTTAGTAAGAGAAATTGAGAACGTTCTTTCTCTTTTTCACAGTTTCTTTAGCAACTTTATAAAAAGTATAGAATATGCTACAAACCTTCGGACTGCGGCCAGTTGTATCCCACAAATGTATAGATCCATCATCGCCTGCTGTCACCAAAACATGCCGGCTAATTCGGGAGTAATCAAGCACTCTCAATACCTGGTCTTGAAGTATTTATCAATTATGATAATAGAAAACCAAATAATTTGATACCAAAACAAGCATGGTAATAAAAATAAGCATGAAACATCAGCCAGAACAAACCAAACAACCTGTTCATTTGGATCCTTGAATTCAGCAGCCCGTGCTCCAGAAGCAAGGTTGTGAAGAATAAGATCCCCCTTTAGACTAATAGATGCCAAATGCTCATCTTTGCAATTGTACATAACACCAGTTATCGAATCAGTATGACCTCTCAACCATTTGATGCAACGCTTCCTCTGCAAATCCCATATTCTTACAACTTGACCACTTCCCCCCGAACAAAGATACCTAGAACCTTTGTTACTAAAGCTGATAGCCAATATAGATTCCTGCAAGTGTGGGTACAAGAAATGACCAAAAGGCACAAGAAATCATGCATTCAGAATGAAATTTGTTGATATAGCATTATAAAAGCAGTAACAAGCCAGAACATGGAAGTCGCAAGGGTTATCTAAAGAGAACACTAACAGCAATGATGGATTCACCAACTTTACAAGTATTGAGATTGAGATTTGTTGCCAACTACCTCAATGTGTACAACAGAACTATGGTTCATCCTTGAATCAAATTTATAAAAGGGAATTACATAAGCAATTATTAAGGAGATTGAAGACACTGTGTTTTAGCACAAACATTAATTCATTGTTGTGAACTAAAAGACCAATAGAAACAGTAAAAAGTGGTTTTTATTAAAGTAGCTATCCTCTATGGTACATCAAATAGCTGCTTATTTGTGGCCAAACAAACCAAAACCAATTAAAACTTTTACCAATGATCCAAAAATTGAAGCAAAACAAAACTGAACATATTAAATATAACAAAAAAACTAACAATGACAATTGTGCTATGGAAAACAACTCTCACAGATGAACCAGAGCCACCAACACGCAAGCAGAACATTAATCTACGGATTAGATCACCATTATTGTCTTTAATGGCCACATCATCATCAGCACAACTGCTACCAGTCAATAATGGAAATTAATACGAGAAAGCATTCATCATTCCAAATATTTTCCCAAGAGAATACATTGTTGACATAAAAAATAGATCTAGAATTAGTAAAGGACAGCCAAACCAACACTAAAAAGTCCGGTCAAGGCTAGCTATATTATGGGACTCATGTGACCGATTATGGATGGAATACTTAAAAAGAAAAAGGGATAGGCCTACTCAGAAGCAATCAATGTGACAGCTAAGTTGAGCGGTAGCAAGGGGCGATGGCGGAGGCGTAGTTCATCTTCTAAGAAAGCGTTCAGATAGAAGATCTTTGCAAGACACCCAATGTTTTGAAATTAAAATCATCTTGTAAGATTGTAAGAAATTCACATCAACTAGAATCAGAATCGGGCCATAGCTTTTTTAAACCTGTTTCTATTCTTAGCATATAATGAAGCATAAGATATGGCCCGATCAATAATTTTTTGACGATCCATATCATATTTTCATTGTATTCCAGTCAATGTTGTCAAATCGCTTAAGCCATGCTAAGTCATTTTTCTGTTAAGTGAAATCGCTTAATCGCATTAGTCATGCATAATTTTATTTTTATTTTTATTTATTTTTAAATTAAAAAAAGGAATAACAAGTTAACAACAAGTATTTAAGTTTCTAGAACTAAAGTAACACTAACAAAAATTGGATTTGAAACAAAAATAATAAAACTCAAACCTCCCAAAAGGCTTGCTTGATCCGGATCACTTATTGATAGAAGACTGGAACTAGAAGTTTGCTTCACTCTTCAATCTTGATCCTTGATGTATCCCTTTGAGGCTTTGTAACACTAACACTACTAATAATAGAACTAATTACAAGTTTACAACAATTTAATACACTAAGACAGAGGATTACAAAGCTTTAAAAAAACAAAAAACAAGTTAGGAAAGATGAGAGAAGATTAGGAGTATAGAATAGAGATTAGAGAGGAAGATTAAGCCAAAGTAGTAATGTGAGAAGTATAGGACCCAACCCACCTTTTTATAAAGGCCATGGGACGACAAAAAAAAAAGATATTTAAGTGCTCCAACGGCCATAAATACGACCGTTGGAGCGTTATGCGATCGCATACTTAATTGACAGCATCGCATAAGCCAAGATGGCTTATGCGATCTGAAGGTTCATCATGGCTTAAGCAATCACTTAAGCGATCGCTCATGACAACACTGATTCCAGTATAGTAATGACGAACTACACAGAGCATCCTGGCAATCAATCATTGGCACTTAGCAAGTCTAAGTAAGCCCTTTGTAATTCGATCTCATTTTTACTTTAATCCAAAAAATATGACAAACCTAACCGTTAGAATCATCAAACCCTTTACCATCTCAATTTTCAGAGATTGATACACTTTTAGTACCATTTTCATCAAATAAGAGACAATTTGAATGTGAATCATTGCTTTACACTAAATGAATGGAAACGTAGGGGCCTGTTTGGACAGCACAATAAAAGTGGATTGCGCCATTTGAAAAATGGTGCAATCCACGTTTGATCAACTCAGATTGTTTGATCGTCACCATCATCACCACCATCACCATCATCGTAGCCTTATCACATCTATTTGTGGTCAGCTTTGCGAATCCTATTTCTCCACTCGTTTCCCGTAACTAAACTCGGGTGTTTGGAAAACTTTGAAATTCTAGATAAGATGCCGCCTATCAATGTTTTTAAGTTACAATCTGGGTAGCACCATTTCTTCTTGGAAGATAATTATAAACAACATAATACTTGCAAAGTAACAAAAAGTACCTAAATGCTCTAATAAAACAAAATAATTAAATTTAAATATATAAGTAGAATTGCAACTTGTGAATATTGGGATTCCTACTCTGACCTCCTGGGCTTCAAACAATAAACAAAAGCAGTGAGTTCTCACATAATCAAATTACAAAGCTAATTTGACGATGTGAAAGAACTTTAAAAGTTTAACCCAAAGAATTCAATCAACTATCAATCATTTCTGGTGATATCCATCAATCCCATTAATAATACATCAAGTTCATTGTTAATTTAACATACTAAAAGATTAAATAAATAAACCTTACATTGATGTTGTTGCCAACATCGGTTGCAGAAAGCGGCACTGCCCCCATACTTTGCCCATTTTTCCGCCACAGAGAAATCTTCTTGTCATCTCCTGCACTAGCAACAACTAAATCTGCAAGAGTAACAAATGTAAGTTGACAAACATAAAAGTGGCATCCAATTTTCAAATAAATTAAAACATGGAATCTCGGGATGGCACAAACAAGAACCAAATGGACCATGGACCAGAAATCACTGCAATAATTCCATATGGTAAAGTTTCAAAATAGAGGGATCATTAAAGTATAACATCCTGAAACCAAAGACAAAACTAGGCAGAGAGATTTGAGACCCAAAAAAACTAGACAATGAGGGAGGATTCACAACTTACTGGTGTGATTCCATTTCACGGAATTCACTTGTGATCCAGGTGAAGGAGAGTAGCTTAGAGTGCAAGGGTCTCCCGACTCCACGGAGACATCGAAAAGCTTGATCGTGTCGCCTCCACAAGAAGCCAAAAGCGCCATTGATGGATCTGGGAAGTTCATCATCGGTCTTTTATAGGTTTTGCGCCTCTCTTTCTCTTTGATCCAAGTTCAAGCTAAACACAGGAAATTTTCCCAAAATCATTGGAATTTTCATAACAAAGTTCTTACTCACAATGCATTTTAAACTATTAATAAGGCTCTCTTTGGACATTTCCTGCAAAACATATGGATATGATTGTGCTCTGATTTTTGGTATTTAATTAGCCTATCTGTCAATCTGGTAATGTTACTCGGAATCCATTTCCTGTGTTTGGATAGTTCTCTATAAATGTCCCAGGACAGGGTATTTCTTGTCAATCACATACTACAGATTTAACTATGAATTTTTAAAAGGACGAAGTAGCACTTAAAACATTCAAGTCCTTCTAAGTCGTATGCATCCTTGCAGATTCTTCATATCAGTAAATTTAAACTCTTGTTGACGCATGTACCATCTCCTATAGACCAGGGTTACCCAATTTGTTGAGCAACCATGCCAACCACGAACTGGTTCGATGCGAACAGATTCGCAGTTCGGTTCGCTCCGGTTTCATCAGAAACAGTGAACCGGCCTACTTTTTATTTCTATTTTTGCTTGCGCAAAAAATTTGGAGATGAACGGACTCAAACCCAGGGCATACATGGGAAAACTCTCAAACATAACCAACTGTACGCACCTGTATGTTGTGCAATATTATGAATATAATATTATATATTATAAGTATACACATATAAGCAAATATTTAAAAAATCACCCTACCCAAAGCGAACCGGGTACCTGAATTCAACTGAGCCAACTGACAAACCAGGTAAATATTGTTAGACAACTAATGGCCAGCCTCTTAGATGGTGGATCTCTTTGCATTACAGTAGCTAGCAATGAGGCACAATGGTATAAGGCACCAGCTATGTTCATGAAAGCTTGTTATTTTGGTCTTATGTAAATAATCAGCTCATATGCATCTTTTCAGTTAGTACCTAAATTCATGACAGCTAAGCGCTTTATTGTAGTGTTTGCGCTTCCCAAGGTAATAATAACTACAGCTATAAATACCAGGACCTCTAATGATTGTCATTGGGTTGTAACCACATTATCAAAACTTCGCTAATACCAATATGTATCGGTTTTGTAGAGAACCGATACCCATACCGACATATCAGTGATACGTATCTGTTTCATCGAGAACCAATACCGATACCACCCCGATACAGGTATCGAGGTGGTATCGTTATCAATATCAGTATCAGGCCAACACGGTTTCTTCACAGCGAGTGAGCCATGAAATTCTTCCACTAGAAACCCCAAATAAATGTTTCATTTACTAGTTTTGGGCAGTAACGTAGTTGTCATGACAAATATGAAGGCTGTCTACTACAATCTCAACTTATATCTTCCCAATGTCGGTATTGTATGTGCATTGAAAAGTCGAGTTTCAAAATTTGGAAATTGTGCAAAGTTGCAGACTTCCATCTATAGGACCACTCAGGAAGTGAAATTTTAAATAAATCAGCATAGTAACCTCAACCATGGTTTTAAATATCAGCCATAACTGATACATATCAACCGATATGTATTGGCTTAGGCCTCATCCGATATACAACCCTGGTTCAGTAAGGGGTCAAATATCGGATCAAACAGGTCAAACAACAGCCAATATCAGGTCATATTGGCCGATATGTATAGGATATGAATCAGGCAAAAAACCAAAAAAAAAAATATTTGCAGAAAAAATATTTTTTTTTATATTTCAAGAATAATAAGGATACCTAAATATCAGCCTGGGACCTGCCCCATATGCTGATAGATAGCAGTCTTTAAATCCCTAACCTCAACCTACATCAGAATACATTCATAACGGATCATCAAAACACAACTGGATACCAACCTACACTGTTGAGAATACATACACATCATTTTTTTAAAGTTCTATTATTTTAATCTTAAAAGCAATTTCATCTTCAACCAACACACCGTTTTATTCAATTGATTTAAACCTTGGATTCAGGGAGATAGGGTTTAGAAACTAGGGTTTAGAAATCACATTGAGTTTGGAAGCTCGAAGCGTTTTTGTTGTGGCCGGAGGTGATCCGAGGCCGGAGGAGGAAGATTAGTTCATATGGCTGCCGGCTGCCACAGGGTGCTGTGCAGAGAGAGAGCGACAGAGAAGGCTGCCGTCTGTCAGCCGTTGTGCTGTTGTGCGCTGCGTAGAGAGAGAGAAGAGCAGACGGCTGCCTTGCCGGCTGCCGCTGCGTGCAGCAGGGAAGGAAAGAGAGAGAGAGAGAGAGAGAGAGAGAGAGAGAGAGAGAGAGACCGTGAATGTGTGCACTTTGCAAGTAAAAAATTATTTTTGAATGTGTCCTTGAAACGTATACCGGCGTCCCACTTGTAAGGCAAGTATGCCCATAGCCACCAAGAAGAAGAAGCCTCCTTCTTCCACAGAAATTAAAAAAATTAAGAATCAAGAACCCTAATAAATAAACCCAGACAACTCCCTAGCAGATTGACTCCACCCAAGATGGATCTAAAAGAAAGTGGTGAAACCCCAAAAAAATTTCCAAAACACCTCATTTATTTATCTGTGTTTGATAATTAATATTATAGAGTAACCACTTGTATATTAAAAAATAAACGAATTTAAAGTTCAAATTACATACACGATTACGCGTTTGGCTTGCTTCTTCTCTTTGTATGAACCAGGGTTGTTAAAATAGGTACCAAAGAAACTCGATGTGCATATGGCGTCGGGTTTACGGCTTCGCTAGGAGAAGATGAAGTTCGGAAACCCCTCCGTCGCAGGAAGAAAATGATGAAACCCGGCCGTCTCGAAGGAGAAGAGCACCTTCGGTTCAGTGCAATGTGATTACAACTACAAACGACATTACATGTAATATTTTTAAAATGTCACTTGTAATTACCAATTTTTACAAAGGAGGAAACGTGAGCATTTACAGCATTTTATCTTCGCAGGAATTCAACAAATTTAGGTTTTTGGCAATATTTTGGTACGGGTCATTTCGGTTCAAAATTTTGAATAAAAATTCAAAAATATTTGAGGCAAATTTTGAAATATATATATATATATATATATATATATATAGAGAGAGAGAGAGAAAGAGAGAGAGAGAGAGAGAGAGAGAGAGGGGGAGAGAAAAGGTTATAGGATGCTTGACAACCCGATACCAAATTGATCGCACAAGAGCTAGGGTACATTACTTAGATCATATTTAATGAAAAAATTATTCAAAAACTCATTTATACCATGTATTTTTTTAGCTTTAAAATTTAATTCATTAAAATTAGTCAAACTTTGCAAAGGAACTAAAAAAAATTTGTAATTTTTTTTTGAAAAATTGATCAAAGTCAATCTCTTATACTACCCATCACACCCAAATAGTGTTTTAAATACTATATTGATCTCCACAAGATCTTAGAGGACACTAAGATTAAAAGAAAAATCATTAGTTTTAGTGAAATTGTGTCAATTTTTTTATAATTAATAAGTGAGTTGGGAGAAATCCTTGGAATTCCGTTCAAACGTTTCATCTGACCCCTATTTATGTGAATTTCAGAGAAAGTAAACACAATAGTCATATGGAATCAATGTGTGTCCTTAGATGGTATGCCATGATCTCAAGATCGATGGTGTGGAAGGCAAGGATGAAAAATGGTCATCATCTCATTCAAAGCATCAAAAGGCGAGATATATAATTATCAGCATTAGTCGTCAACTTGTTATATCTTTTGATTGATTGAAATTAGTTGATAGGATATTTTTTCATCCCAATCTTCTACACCATAAATACTAACAATGTGGAGCATACCATCCAAAGGCACACATGGCACACCTCAAATAGTGAAACAAGTGCCATGAGCATGACACACATTGTGGGGCATACCATCTCTCTACTCCGGTAAGCTGTAGAGACTCGGGAGTTGCGATCATGTTCCTGCTATGGGATGTTTTTTTCTTGTCTATGGGGTGCTTTAGTCTTACATTGGCTGCAAATTCAACCTGATCTATGGCTTTAAGTGAACCTCTTCCCTTCCAAATATGAACGGTTTTAAAATCGAGGAATCTAGTGTAGTAGAACTGAATAATACCATATCAAGTCGAGTTGGATTCATCACATCAAATTTATGAAAGAGTACCTTTAAATCCACCCACCAAATCTTTGAGACCATCCACGTTAAAATACATTGATTATATTGAGTTGGACGATGGAGATTACTTATCATCCCAATCTTTCACATGATGGATCTCGAGAACATGATCGTACCATCAGACGGTCGATTTTTCATTTCATGTGCTACACTCTCAAAAAAGTGACTTTAAAATCAATTTTGAGCATGCACGTGTTGTTAAGATTATTTTTTTGAGATGTGTGCTACGAGAAATAAAATACTAACCGTCTAATGGTAGACTCATAATCTCAAGATCCTTTCTGTGAAAGATTGGGAGGATAAATGATCTCAGTATATGATTCTATCAAGTAAATATGTTTTAAGGTGGGTGAACTCAAAGATTTGGTGGGCAAATTTAAAGGTACTCTTTATGAAAAGATCAAACCAAAAGGGTAAATAACTACATGATTTCATCAAGAAGATTTGAACAAGCTTCATACTCACTTAAAATGTTATAGTCACTCACAGGTTACTAACATGTTATGAGCATGTATGTTGCTATTGTGTAGTTAAATGTAGATCCTTCTAACTCAGATATTAGTCCTATCAAAAAAAAAAACTCTGAAATTAGTTGATTAGATTTGACTGTGTGATGAATTTATAACTACATTAAGCTTGATAGATTAGGTTTCACGTAAAAAGAAAACCATAACAATCTTAATAAATGTTTAAGCTTAGTAAAGAGATTCATTACGCTTTAGTAATTCCACTGTCAATGTCATTTATTTGTTTTTGGTAAATCATTTTATTGTGCACAGTGGCGTATCCAAGATTTCCTCAAAGGGAGGGCACTTTTTTAGCTTACCTAATTTTTAGGTGTGTACTTGCTAGCTGAAAATAACTTAAAACAATGTTTTACATTATTAGCGTTTGTCAATATTTTATTAGGTTAATGAAATTAAGTTTTGAAAACATAAAAAAAAATTAAGAATTACGCTTGCGATAACTTATATTTATAATTAAATATTTTTTCTTTATATCAAGCTTTACTCATGGGAAAAGTGTTAGACTGCTTTGAATCAAAAGAGAGAGCATTTTCATCCCAATCTTTCATACAAGTATACAACAGATCTTTAGATTATGGGCATACTATCATGAGCCAAATTTTGATTCCGCATGCCACACATCTCAAAAGTGGCTCAACATTCATGTTTTATAGCACGCCAATGATCACATTGACTTCTTTAGGATGTGTGCCACATGGAATCAAAATTTAATAGTTTGATGGTACACTCAGAATCTCAAGATCCACTATGTGAAAGATTGAGTTGAAAAATAATTTCCATCATCTGATTCAAAGTCTTTAATAGGTTTTGCACGTGCAATGCTTAATCATTATTTATGAAGAAAGAATATGTGAATGTAAATATCGGTACCCAAGAATATCATATAGATTTACACAACGGATGGCTCTCGTGCACCAATGTCAAAATTCTTCATATTCAATGCAAAATGGTATGAGGCCTTATTTGTTTGTTGGAAATCCATACATGAAAATAAATTCATTCCATGGTTGATTTCTTCTAAAATTAATTTTTGATTGTTTGATGACTTGATCAAGTTGTCTGAGAAATAATTTCTATCGAAAATTAATTTTCAATTATTAATTAATGTCAAGAAAAGAATACGAGAAAGAGATTTTTTTTATACAGATAGTATTATTTAGAAAATAATTATTTTTTATCTAAATATTAAATTAATAAAAAAAATAATTATTATAGCAGTGAGAAACTTAGTTTCACCATGTATCAAACGGGGATCTAAAAGTTGTCCGCTCACGTCTCTTCTGCGAATCTCACGGATTAATATAGCCTGATTATAGTTTAGCATGATAATTTTGGGTAGATTCCGAATCCGACTTATATTAGGTATGTGAACCAAGTAATTGAGTCAAAGAAAAGGAATTGAAAAACAATTCAAAGTCTTTCACTAGTCAACATTAAGGATGCGTTTGGATGAAAAAAATAAATATTAAGATTGTATATGGCATAGCACTCTTCTACTTTCTGCCATAGTAGAGTTCACATGTTTTAGCAGGTTCCTATCATATTTGCTAACATCCTGCTATTTGTTTTAACAGGTATCCCTTCTCCCTGATAACTCATTGCATAGCAAGATTTTATAAAAGATTTATCACTTCAACAATTCTATCCTCCCGTCTACTAACTCTCTGCTCTGGCAAGGAGTTAGTAGAGAGCAAGGAGGTTGTTGTTAGAGCGGATAAATCCTCCTTTGCAGGAAGTCAGAAAAGAGAATGGGAACCACCTAAAATAGGTGAACTCTGTTGTGACGAAGGCTAGCAGAGAGTTGTGTTATATGCAGCCCAAATCTTTGGCTAGGCTTTTTAAGTGTTGAGCTTAAGTTCTGATTGAGTGATAACTTAGTTGGTATCCTCCCCCCTTTTGGGAGGATGAGGTCGTGGGTTCTACACTCAATGTTTTCCTCCTCTTTGTATTAACAAAGGTGAGTGATTTGTTGTATGAGATTTATTCTCAAGACTGACCTTCCAGTGTGCTATGCCATAGACGGATCCTATTGCCTTGTTTGACAAAACTCATGGAAAGTTTTTTTTTTTTTTACTTCTCATGGGTTGGTGAAGAAAAAGAACTCATGGGAAGTTTTATTTTAAAATTCTACCATGGTTTGATTTATTTATTTTTCAGCTGTTTGGCTATATTGTGTAAAATTATTTTCTGAAGGCATCATTTTTCACTCCATGTGAACATGTAACCTCACCTCATCTCGTCGGGCCAAAATGCATTAGTCGCTTTAAATTAGAACATGAATTTTTTTTTTCCCAACTTTTTACAAGATGGGTCTTAAGATCATAGGCATACACTCAGATAGTTTTTTATTGCGCCTAGTACAAATCACAAACAGTAACTCTAAACTCGTGAGACATACATTAAGCTCAAATACAAATCACGAGTCATTTTTTGGAATGGGTACAACATAAAATAAAAAAACTGATATACCCATGATCTCAAGATGTGTGACGACCCGACTTTTCCAATCCCTAAGGTATAGGAAAGGCCGGTTCATCAACTTATTGATTTCTCAATAAGCCGTAACAAACAGAAGCCGACAACATAAACAAAGGTCTAAAGAACAGAGGCATCATAACATAATCCAAAAGGAACAAAAGACTACAGATAGCAAAAGAATATATCACTATGAGGAACCAAAAGGAACCACCGGTGATGGCCAATCCAATCACCTAAAATAGAGGTTCACGATGATGGTTCCTCTAGTGATATCAAAAAGGACAAAAAAAAATAGCCTAAGGCTCAATATTCCAAAATTAATATCCAGACAAAATACCAAAAAATACAAGGATCCAAAGATCAAGGGAAGAACTCCTCCGCTGGTATATCCAAATCCTCCTCTGGAATATAATCGGAGTCCTCCGGATCCTCTGACCCAATGTCGGTCTCAAGACCGTGACGTATAGTCGAGGGTGAGCTAACAGCCAAGCTCAATAGAAGAAGCCAGATCTATTTGCAGTTTATTATAAGTACTGGTTTTCAAAAGACGGAATCGGATCAAATATGATTTTTCAAAAGATGCTTTCAATTTCAAATCTCCGGTTCTAATTCTGAGTCAAAACTGATAATAAGTTCAAAGTGTTCAAAATGTTCTGATTTAGCATGCTTCTTGTCTTAAATTTATAACTTAATTTTATCTCTCAAATTTCCTATAGCATGAGAGCGGACTAAGTGACCGATGGGAAGACCCTACGACCATCGGTTCATGAACCCATTTCAAAATGCAACAAGCCCTAGCGCTATGAGGGAAACTTGTGCCAAAGTTTTACCATCAACACTTGGTAGAATCTAGGGCATCGATTTATGAACCCTAAATCAAATGCAAATGCTAATACATATCAAAACTTAATAATTATAACATATCTTTGAATTGTCAAAGTTCGATTCAAATTCGATTCAAAATTAAGCGAGATTACGATTCAAAAGGTTTAATGAGGTTACGATTCACAAAGATTCTTATTCCTAACAATATTTATAATTTTCTGATGGTGTCGTATATTCAAACTTTGTTTACACTATGTGTACAGATTATTATCAAATTGTGATTCTCAAGTAAATGGTCTATCATAGTTTTGTGCTTATAATTTATGCAAATAGAGATTAGGGTTCCCCTACCTTAATCAAGCGGTTTCAAAAGCATGCAAAAACAGTCCTCTCCAAGGACCTCCAACAGACAAAACCTACATATATTAACACCCTTAGTGTTAATATAAAGCTCAAAAATTAACCCGGGAGCTTGCATGAAAAAAAATCCAACAATTTTCGAAACCCAAAACTCAGGACAGAATTCGACCATCGATTTTCAATTCGATGGTCGAATTTGAAATTCGATGGTCGAATCCAAAATCGACCATCGAATTTCCAAATTCTGCATCAGGCCTAAATTCTGCAATTCGACAGTCGATTTTGAAATCGACAGTCGAATTTCCTGTGTTCTGTGGTTGTGCAATTTGACATGCCCGGATCTTTTTCCCATCTTTTATCTCTCTAACTATCTTCTTTATTGCACATATTTATTTTTAATTTCAAACAAAAATCTCCACAGATTTTCATACATACAGAGGTTTTCAATACATACCTCTTTTTAGCTTTAAACGGTAGATCCCTTCGTACCGATTCATGCACCGGAACTAGTTTCTAAACCAAGGGTTCAATGGTATCAACTCTGTTCATTGCAACCCTTCTTTTTTAGCACAGTTTTGTAGGCACAGGGATGTCTTCTCCTCTATCCTTCCCTTTTAATAGCTCAAACTGATCCAAGGATCATCACCAATGTAATCAATGGTCAAGATGGAAGGAGGAGTTCTCTTTCTTCCTAGATCTGGAAATCCATGGGACCTTGAATGGTTTATTTCCTTAGGGCCTTTCCAACGAGAGAGAGAGAGAAACAAGCTTCTCTTGCACTCTCTTTTATAACCAATTTAAGCCAACAAAAATCTAGATATTTTACCCTTTTAACTTATCTACTTAATTTGGGATTTATTCCATGCTAACCACTAACACATCCTTATTGTGTATGCCAATGCATACATGACTTGCACACCTCTCGAGACCAAATCCTTTGGCCATTTGTCTTACCATAGCCTTAGCTTACCAAAAGTCCAAAAATATTCTACAGTATTTTCCGGGCACGCTTACCGAGGTAAACGAAAATTTGCCGAAAATATCAGGGATATTACAAGATGCATCATCTGAAAGATTGGAATAAAAACAATCTCCTTTTTCAAATTCAAAGCAGTCAATGCATGTTGGCCGGAAGAGATGGGGTGAGGTTACAATTTTACAGTGCAAATAAATAGTACGATTATGAGGTGAGGTTGCATCTAAACCATATGATATAAAGGTCATGATCTACAGATCTAAGATGCAAAAGAGTAGTGCAAAACTCAATCTCTATCATATGATTCGATACAATCAACTGTTTAATTGGATAATGGCTTTGAAGTGCATTGAGTCATATGATAAAGATTATGCTTGGTGCCAATCTTTCACTTATGGTCTTTAGATTATGACTTTCAAATTAACTGACTTAGATGGCTGGGTTACATTTATTGCCGGCGTTGTTTATAGGTACCTCTGTTCACGTCCATGCGTTCTTTGAAAGCCCACGTCTCAGACCCCTTGAAGACTATTGATTTATTCGAATCAGATGAGGGTGATTGTTTTTCACCCCGGTCGTCCATAAAATGGATCTTAAGATCATGTAACACCTATCGGACGGCTAGTTTGTGATTCCATGTGTCCCGAGTCCCCAAAATATGGCCCTAAAGTCACGTTTGAGCATGATGTGTACTATATGATTGAAGAGTCATATTTTGGGTATCGGTGATACAAGAAATTAAAAATTAATCGTCAGATTGATACACCATGAACCTAAGATCTATTTTGTGGAAGAAATTTGTTAAAAAAGATCTCCATCATCTGATCCGAAGAAATCAACGTTTTTTCAAGGGTCTGAGATGTAGGCGCTTTCAAAGAATGCGTGTGCGTGAAGGAGGTATTGACGTGCGTGCCATATCAACAAAAAAAGTGAGCGTTTGATGATAAGCTCATAGTCTCAAGATCCATTATATGAAAAATTATGGTGAAAAAAAAATCTTGATCGATTGATCTAAAGCAATCAAACGATTTTAAACATGAAATATCCGAGTTGAAAAGAACGAATTTCGGGTTGCGAAGGTGGCCACTAAAATTTCTCCAAGCTTTTAACTCATTTCATGGGCAAAAAATGGAAATTTTATGTGAATTTTTTTTCAAAAAAACTCCAATTTGTGGGTCCCACCATATTGCCAAACACTTATAAATTACAGTTTTGTGAGAAATTTTAAACTTCCAACTTATTTTTGCCATAACTCGTGTTAACAACTTCGATATCCAAGGCCTTTTTTTATCGTTCTCGATATCTAGTATTAAGATTGTGTCAAAAGTCGATATTATTTAAATAAAAAATAATAACCAAAGGTCATTTAAAGCTAATGGTACGATAGATTTATATGTGACTGCTTTGACTACTTGATGGTTGCCATTTTTCGTTCCAATCGTTTACACTATATCATGGCGCCACACATTTATTAGACAACACGCATAATTCGATTCTAAGCTATCTCCCAAAATTCTTTGTATTAATTAATTAAATAAATAAATAAAATTCTTCAAATAGGTGGTCTATAAATTATTATTTTTTTGAAGATTTGCTTGATTCAATGATTTATTAATTTATTTATTTAATTTAATAATATATTTGAATTCTTTCTTTTTTTATTATTATTGTGATATATGCTTTAAACATGCATGAAAGACATTCCTTTTAATTTTAATAAGTTTATATATATATATATATATATATATATATATATATATATATATATATATAATTTCTTATAATTTTTATATTCTCTAATTTTTTCAAAAAATAAATCTCTGAATTTTTCCTGAAATCATCCGAATTAAATGGAACCGACACTCCCCGAATGATTGCCGAATTCAAACTTGGTTATCCTAAATTCTTAATTGCACATGAGGCCTCCTTTCAATGTTTTTAAAACCAGACCGGCTGGTTCAACTGGGTTAAACCGGAACCGGACCAAGTTGCAGTCTGGTCTGGTGTTAAAGCCCAAATTTTCTTTGGACTGCATTGAACCGTCGAACAGGCCGATTTGCTCCCTAAACCACTCAAATCGAACCGGGCAGACCGGATATACCCTTCAAAAATTCACTCCAAAAAATGTTAACGCTGGGTTTCGATGTACCTCCCACCTTCTAACTATCTCCAATTGCTTTAGATCCTTATTTAAAGGATATTATAATATATATTACAGGTGCAGACTCTCCTCAACCTTAACCGTCATTTAACACTAAATGGTGCTTATACGGTCTTACACCATTTATTTACTTATGATCTCATAAAGTAATCTATTATCGCTTGAATGGTTATGGGTCCAAAAATTATACTTTTTTGGAGATTCGAACTATCCGATCTATATATTTTAATACCAATGATTATTTTTAATTTTGATGGCTGATATTAAAGTTGATTGATCGGATGATTTACATCCACTTATAAGCATGATCATTTGTCTAAGACATGTTCCAACGATGAATTGCTAGTTGGGAAATTAAGATTGATCATAGATTTGTGCCACATGGCACAATGATAAATCACACTTGAATAGTGTAAGATCATATAAACACCATTTGGTGTTTAAATGTGAGCCAGGACTTGAGAGCCATTAATTATCACTGTATTATAATATAAAATTTGTAATTAATATAAAACTTATGAAAATATTTTAAATATTTTTTTGTTTTTTTTATGAAAACAAAAACCTATCACTAGCGAATCGGGTTCGCTTGAATACATTATATGGCCACTCTTTGGGATGTGTGCCACATAGAATAAACACTGGTCGTGCCTGTGATCTATAAATCAATGATCTCAAGATCCATCATTTGATTCAAAGCAATCAATCGGTTTTCAGCATGGGAGAACTCAAAGAGTACGGTGAGTTTGAATAAACTATAAAGGTACCTTAAAAATTTTCTTATATGTTTGTATTTTGTAGTTTGTATCGTAGCATACGTGTTAAGAAGAAAGACTTGGCATTCTTTAGACCCATGCCATGTCAAATGCCATCTAAGCCGTCTGATTTGAGTGTCATGATGCAAAAATATCATCTACCACATATTGGCATGAAATACTATTTTTATCATGTGATTCAACACAGTCAACCATTAAATCAAACGATGGGCACTAGAGATCTTTACATCATGGCCTTATCTAATGGTTTGGATGGTGTTCCATGTAACGTCATTAATTAAATTATTATTATTATTTTTTTTTATAATTTAAATTTTTTTTAATAATTTTAATTAATTATATTGATGACATTACGGTTCAATCGTGGTTGAACTAGTATGAACCAAACCAGTCCGATTTACGGTTTGGATTCGGGTCCGATTATAAAAATTAATTTTAATTAACCAATTTAAACCACGAGCTCCGGTCCGATTTTAAAAACATGGGTTGTTTGCATCGCTCCCCCCCCTTACTTTTTTGTTTCCCTCACATATACCCCCTGCCGTAACCCCCCAGTTATCGACATTAGCGTTGGCTTGAGTTACAGATAAATCCAAAGTATAAAATTCAAAAAGACCGAAAATACCCCCATTGCAAACTGAAAGCCATAATAGATTTGTCTTCTCTTTAACATCCGTCTCCAGCAAACTCAGGATTGTTAACATTCTTTAGGGAGAAAAATCGAAGGTAGAACCTCAAGCTCTGGATGAAGCTCTGCAACCGTCAAGCTCCGAAGTGTCTCAAGGAAGGTGAAGACGAACCACACCGAAGCGTCTCGGCGCATCTCTGCAACCCTCAAGCTTTGGACGTGTGAAGCACCTCAACAATCTATTCGCTCTCAAGCCATGCATGAGGCTTTTGATTTGCTGGTTGATTTGGGTAGCAAGAATCACTATGTCAAAAAAGCCGAAATAAGACTGCCCAAAATCGTCTTATTTTACAAATAAGACGGCCTAAAGCCGTTCTCACGTCCGTTCTTTTTTGGGCGTCTTAAATTTATAAGACGGTCCTAAACCGTCTTATATTCCACAAATAAGACGGTAGAAAATGATTGTTTTCGGTAGTCCTAATCTAAGACTGTCCGAAGCCGTAATAAATAAGACCGCTCATGACCGTCTCTAATAAACAGTCGTTTATTGAGAGACGGTCATGAGCTGTCTTATTTGTTATATCGACAGTCCTTTCTAAATTGTCCTATTTGAAAGACGGTTTGGAGCCGTCGTATTTTTTAAATTTTGGGTAAAAAAATTAAAAAAATAAGACGGTCTTAAACAGTCTTTTTTTTAATCGTAATAAAAAATATATATTTATAATAAAAAATCACAAATAAGTATAATAAAAAATTTTACTACTACAAATTTACCCCCCCTCACACACACAATGGACCAAGTTCTCACAAGATGGAAGCCCACATCCATAACATATCTCAATTCAAATTCAACCTGAAGGCCGCAGTTGATGAAGTGTGCATATCATTATGGTGACATTATTATTTTTTTAATGAGTGAGAAGCATCAAAACAGTAATGAATAAAAGAAAAGATAATGAACAAGTTAAAGTTCATTGACATGTGCATTAAAGCAGTTCACACATGTGTTTGAGCGTGTATGTTTGGTGAGACGGAAGTGCTACTAGAAATCATTCAGCTAGGTGTCTTTTATTGCCATGCTCCATAACATGTTGCTTTAAAAGTCACCTTATGCATCACATGCGGCAATAGGGAATCCTGCAGTGGAGTAAGAGATTTTGAATACCGTATTAAGCCGAGCAGCTGTTATATACACTGTAATTTACCTCAAGCAGATGCAACTAAGAGAAAAGAAGAAATGTGAATGCTTGTCAGATTTCCATATGCTTCTATATGGATATGGCAAAGCATTGACTTAAAAAGAGGATAGTGTTGAATCAGAAATTGATCCATTCATAAAATTGAAAATAGCTGATGTATTCATGTATCGCATATATAGCAGTTGCTATAGAACTACTTAGATTACAGGAGCTGCCAGAAAACTATATGTATATGTAGGTTCATAGCAAAACATAGCAGTTTGATATAAAACTGCTCATATTATAACAGCTGCTATAAAACTATATGTACGTATAGGTGTATAGCTGATCAGCAGTTTGGTACCATGATTTACTTATGGGTGCCTATAAAAGCAGTTTGGTACCATGATTTAAGTCAATCCTACCCAATAGTTGTTTAGAAACCAATCAAACAGACACAAAATTTTAAAATAATATAAATAACAAAGTCACTCACTTTAAATGAATTTGGGTTGGTATAACTTGTTCTACATATCAGGTTTTCTTCTTTTAAACCATCATCTGAATTATTTACAGCTGTTTGCATTAAGAGAAGCAAGTTAGTTTAATCCTCATATAGATGGCATAAATAATTATTAAAAAAAAAATTACACATTACAAAGAGAAAATAGAAAGTAAATAGGAAAGACTAATAAAAACTCCGAGGGAGGTGAAGAAGGGAGGATGGCAATGTTTCGGGCTTAATAGGAAATCACAAAAACGTAGGCCTAAGCCAGGCTTATTGACACCCCTAGAGGGAACTAATGAGAAACAAGATAAGGCATATTCAATTGGGATGCAATTGAAGAATAAAAAGGGTTCTTAGATAGGACAGAAAGAACTTGTTGGAAGTTAAAAGCCTTCTTTCTAGAACCCAAAATTTTGACTATCTGATAGAAAATCTGTAAACCATATAATGGGGATTGGACCACATGTGTATGGTTTGCTTTTAAATTGCTTCTAACTAATCGTGCGAGCTGAACCAACCCATCAACAGCTCATTACTTTGTAACAAAATTTAGCCATAACCAAACCATGGAGATCTATGGTGCTGAATAAAACTAACCGACCATAAAATTGTTAGCTCTGATCCTGTGTGGAAGGGGCCATCACCAAACTTGCATAGATCAGACCGGTTGTATCGTGGTTGAACAGACCAGACCGGAACCACTAGCTTCGATGGTTTGGTTCTTAAAACACTGATTTTGCTAATTCATGCTGAAGCGTGAAACTTACAATGAGAATCATAGAGTCAAATTTAAAACTAAAAAGTCCTCACCTGAAATGGGCAGTAGAGTAGCCGCGGTAAAAGACCATGTTCTTAGTTGGATTCATGTTTTTGTCAATCCACCTTCCCCATGTTCTCATGGCTCTTCTAAAAGCTTCAGCAGGATCAAACTGCGGATATATAACATCACCTTCTTGATAGTAATCCTTCCTGTGTGATCACAAGTGCATTTTTTTGTTTATTGCAAAGTATAAAACTGACATCAATCAAAGAGGTTCAAAAGCCCATTTCAAGACACATCACTAAAAGGTATAGGAATGGCTAAAGCCAACTGTTAACAGAGAGGACATATCTGTGGTGGTTCATACAAATATATTAAAAGTAAAAATTGCGACACTGTTGGATGGAGATTCAATCGTGGTCCCTTCATAGCAATGTAAGTTGGTGTACATTGAATCAAGGATCAGGATCAAGGTATCAGTAATGGCATCAGGTATCGGTCCATCTTGGACCAATACGTATCAGCTAATACCGATAGGGTATTGCCAATACCAAATTGGTCGTTTTTTTTTGGAAAAAAAAAAGTAAGAAATAAAATAAAATAAAAAATTTGGATCTATTCAATCTATCATTAGGTTCGGTCTCGATTTTCCTTGAGGGTTGGCATGGGTACCTTCCTTGACTAAAAAATGTGAGCGACAAAATTCCACGGTACAATTGTAATCCTGTTCATTTTGCAACCAGTCAGTAAAGTAACATTTGTACATTTTCACTGAAATAATACCGTTAAAGAGTAATATTCAGTTTGTGCGACTAACGAAAAATGACAGCTTATTAATCCAACATTTTCTGAAAAGATGCTGGTGATTATATCAAGAAGCCTACAAATAAATGGAATCAGGTTCTTAAATCCACTCCAATGAGGTCAGTGTCTTCAAAGAAAAACAACAATTGATCAACCTAGAAAAGAAAGAATAATAACCAACTTGCGATTCAATCCCAACTTACCTATCCACAAAAAAAATGAATAACTATGAATAGTAACCTAGGTATTCAAATTCCCTCACTATTTTACACGAAAGAAAATATATTAGTTTTTGAATAATAGCTTTATTAGAAAGAACGAAGAGAAAGATTGAAGTAGTAAAAGAGGCAGGTTATCACATAATTCGTCATAATTCGTCACACATGCAGTGCACGTGCATTTTGCTAGTATTATAATAATGTCTTGTCATTCTTGTCTCATTGCCATAAGTTTTTCTGTGTCATTGATTACACTATTTTATGAGCCTTCGCAGCTTTAGTAATGTAACAAACAAGTTAAAGCCCACTAGATCATGAGAAGAGCCAATGGCTGAGGGACTGAAACTTATACGTAGACAATAGAAAAAGCTATATAAAAAAAACATTGAATTTAGTGATTTAGTACATTGGATGATTTCAGAAAGTAATAATTTGATTAATTTCCATCCATTAGATACAGCAGTTGTTTCAACAGAATTTTGTATACAATACATTACATTTCTTATAGTGTTTGTGCATATTTTATACTTCAAAGAGTATATTATGTTCTTAGCAGTATATTTAAGTAAATTCACTATGTACAATCAATTTGTACCACTAGCATTTGTTACCCTAGAAAAAGATCATATGAAGAATGCTCTAATCTACGATTCACCCAGCATATAAGTATTTTTCAATTAGCCAGGTGGAAAATTACAATACAGCTTTCAAATTTTCTCATGATGAACAAATTTAGGATTACAACTCAACTTGACTAGCAGAAGCAGGTCCTTCGTGTAGGATTACAACTCAATTAGACTAGCTGAAGCAGGTCCCTCATGTAGTAGCGGTAATTTATTTATTTCCATATGCGATCATGAAGAGACAAATAAATATATGCCTCTTTAACCATAAGTGCTCAAATGCCCAATAAATACTATAACCAGTAAGTTGTGTTAGAAAGTATAAGAAAAGGTAATGCAAGGATCTGAAATAGTTGAACAACAGTCTTAAATAGTAACCAAGTTATCTTAACTAATAAAAAAAGTAACAGAGAAAGAAAGCTGATCATATACAGAGTCCTTGGCACCAAACTGATAAAACCTCAAACTACTATCAACTTCAAGAAATGCAACACTGAGGGATGCTTAGAAACTTCCAGAGATAAAAAAGAGCAGTTTCACCTCCAAATCTTTTTCTCAACGGTAGTTGGAGAAATGTCCACCAACAATTGAGGCTCAGTTATGAAACTATAACCTCAAGCAAATCATGACCCTTGACATGAGAGTATGACACTAAACTCAGCAAGAAGTATCCGACTAATACCTATTGGAAAATTAGTTAATATCATCATGAAATTAAGAGATATAAACACAGAAGAGAACATAACTTAGACCAAGATAAGATTCAAGAGCAAAAAAAGTGTATGGGCAGGGATCAATCTTATATCTAAGCTTAGAGGTAAATGAATCAAAATAGCCTAATCTGAAATCAGAATTAGCCGAAATGTGCTGATGTTATGTTCCATCAATTATCATAATCATTTGAATGCGAGACGAGTCCATTGACATTAAATTCGTTTGAGTTGGTGTTAGGTGGGCAGGCCTATGCACCTCGGGTGGTCCTAAAGCCAACAATTCTATACATGGCGTCTTCAACAATACTATATGCGTAATCAAAGTCACCTAGATCTGATCGAACCCTAAAGACTTGGTGTGAATTTGGTGACTATGTTTTGAAATCTCACATGTAAGGGAGCTTTGTCAATTCAAAAGATAATAAGATATCAATAAAGACTTGGAGGGAAGTAGTGAGAAGCAGAGAAGCAACCTGAAGGATTTTAGAGTACAGGGAAATAGTATTGGGGAAAATTCGGAGTAACAATAAATATGTTAGACATTGAATTTTTGAAATTGGAGCTCTATTTATCTTAAACTGTTATTATGATATATATTTAAAAAATTTATTGTGAATTAAAATTTGAAAATTTGATATTTTAATATCACTGGAATTCATTCTATTGAATTCTATCAAACGATATGCATTAGCCGATTAGAGTAAATATTTGGGCCCTGTAAATCATGGAACCATATTGGAAAAGGGAATACTTGAAATAGAATTGGTCGGTTTTTTTCAGTTCCGAATTGGTTTTCATTCGTTTAAATCCAATTTTTTTTTTTTTTTTTCTTATAGCTTGTTTCATTTTGCTTCATCCTTATTCCTTCATCTAACTAAATAAAAGTTGTACAAACTTAAATTAAAGAGAACTGCGGTCTTAGAGACTCGGGAGATAAAAAATAATATATAAAATTTGATAAAAATAAATTTCTAAACCCTAAACGGACTGGTTATTGTTCGGTTTAGGTGTCGGTTCGGGTATCGGTTTTAGGTTCTGTTTGGGTCAGTTTTTAGTCGGTTTTTTGGTTGCTTTTCTCATCCTACTCAGCCGATTTTCAGCTTTCGGCCACCAAAAACAAAACCAAGCCAGTTCGGTTCGGTGTCAGTTTTGGTCACGTTCAGTAGCATTGGTTTTTGGTTTTCAGTTTCAATTTACACCCCTATACAGAGTTACCAATTTTGGTGAAAGTCAGCAATGTTAACACCAAAATTCTGGATTTAATATATCTGTGGGTTTCCATCTGGGTTTTGAATTTACAACGAGTTCTTGGAATTCATTTATTAGTGAGAGTATGGCTTTGAGTTGTTAAAAAAAAAGGAACTCTTGGAATTTGGATAACACCATGGTATGTCAATCTTTTTTCGCATTGTCATACTATGCATAAATGTGAACATATGTTGAAATAAATGTACGCGCTATATTGAATTCCACAGGTACTTTCATCTCCATTTTTTTTTATTTTAATAGCATTTTGCAGCATATTTATATTATGTCCTTGTTCTCGATGTTCTTGAGCCCTTTGGGGTTTTACAAACCTGTAATTGTCTTAATTGATTTGTGCCTAGTATAACTTTTGCAGCTCATAGCATTCACTTAATTTACTAATCACTTGTTTTATGAGAGGTGATTTCAGATCTATAAAATTTTCAGAAAAAGAAATGAAAAATATTAGGGCATAACATTTTCAGATGATTTCAGATTCATAAAACATAGAGAGAGATGATTTCAGATTTCTTCTCAACAACACAAAACCATCAATATTATTTCAGATCTATAAACTGTTTATAGAAAAAAAAAATAATAATAATAACAAGAAAAATATTACCTTCCAAAGATCTATTTCAGATCTATAAACTATTTTTAGAACAAAAATAAACTAACAAAAAAAAATTATTACCTTTCGATAATCGGCAACAGTGGTGGTCGAAGCCGGCAACAGTGGTGGTCGAAGCCGGCAGCAATGGAAGTCGAATCCGGCAACAATGGTGGTCGAAGGTGACAACGTTGATAATCGAAGCCGGCAGCACTGGGAGTCGAAGGAAAGTCGGCGGGATGGATCGGAACTATAGGATTTTTTTTTAATAAGAAAGATAGGAAAGATGGAGATGGAGAGGGAGAGGGAGAGGGAGAGGGAGAGGGAGAGGGAGAGTCGGGATGAGAGAGATTAGGAGGAAGCTAGCTACACAGAGATTGTTTTTTTTTTAATTTTTAGAAAAAGCTATATAGAGACTAATTTGGGCTTTAGTTTATAACCAGCGTGAGTGGGTGTTTATTTTCGATGGCTATAGCTATCGTGAAAATAAGATGGCTTATAAGGTCTTATATACCGTCCTTAATTTTCACAGCATCGTTAGCAATAGGCCGTCTTATTACAAAATTTAAGACGGTTAAATTTAGTCTTATTTTAAGAAAATAAAAAACAATCTTATTTTTCGTCTCTTTTTAAGGTTTTTGATGTAGTGAATGTGATGTCGTGGACCACTTTGATTACAGGGTATGCCAATCATGGATGCTTTGAAGATGCTATGAATTTCAGTTTGCTTGGATTTACCATGACACCATTGTAATAGATATTGTCTTTTTAGCTTGCATTCTTAGCATCTGTTGCTTCGGGTTCCTTGCATCTAGGCAATCAGATTCATTCCATTGCTCTTAAAAATGGGTTTGAATCAGACTCGTGTTAGGGATGCTCTTATGTGAGCTAATAAAATTTACCCATAGAGATGATTTAATGGGAGAATCACCCATATGATGGGTCTTGAATCATATAGCAAATTGGGCAGTGAAGGTCAGTAAATCTTTTCCACGGAAATGCTTTAATGGGGGAATCACAGGCATCATCCCTCTTGAAGCACCACTGCCTTTTAGCCACCAAATTCTCTCAGAAGCTGACTTTATTGCTTTTAAGAGCCTTGAAACTTGTGAAAAATCCAGCATTTGACAGGATTCGGTGGCTAAAATGACCTTATGGATGCCTCTAAGGAGACCTTTAATAAATTGTGGAAGATCGGGGTGATCGTAGACCATTTGATCGTAGCGGCGACTGTTGCACTACTACCTAGTAGCAGCTCAACCGTTGGCATGGCTTGTAAACTTTAATGGCATAACTTGTACATATAGAATGGTGGTATTTTTAGGATATTGGTTTCATTAAGGGTAAAATAGTCATTTCGTTGATAAACACACAACTACTTAACTGCGAGGTTAACAGGGTTAATGCAAGGGGGTTGGTTAAAAAAATAGTCTTTTCTTCATGGGCTGGTTAAAAAAAATACTCGAGGAAAGTTTTATTGTATAAAAAAAATTCAGCCTATTGATTGTAAACCTTGTAAAATTTTATTGTGTCACATTAAAATATGTGTTTTATCATATACTATTAAAGTACGGGTTTGATCTCATGCCATTAAAATATTTTCATGATTATGTCATTTGTGACATATTTGTGATCAATCTAACTAGTCCAATTAGTTGTCCATCATCGGAACATATTTTATTTAAAGAATCACGCTTATAAGACTATGCAAATTGTCCGATCAATGAGCTTCAATATTAGCAAATAGCAATTCAAATTAGGTGCCTTCATTACCTACCATGAAATCTTGTTTGGGCACCTACCCTAAAAACCATTAATTGCTTTAAATCAGACACTGGAGATCATATTTCGCTCCAATCTAGGGATGTTGATGCCATGAATGTATCATCAGACAATCAATTTTAAATTCCATATGGGACAGATCCAAACATGATAAACATTCATCATATCATCACATAGAGTTTATACAACATAAGTTTGCATTGAAATTATTGTGAAGAGTGTCATATTTACAAATGTAACAATTTATAACATTCACATGTGTGTAGTAGTTCAACAAGCTATGCAACTATTAAAATGGTAGGAGCAAGGATCAAAATTTTGGCGAAATAGACCGAAATTTCGGTCCAAATTATTGGTTTCGGTCCTCATTGAAATAATAATTTGGATCGAAAATTCGGTCATATTTTATATGGGTATCAAAATTCGGTCATATTATCGGTTTTCAGCTGAAATTTAGTCAAAAATTTAGATCCTTGGATAGGAGACTCTAAAAAAGCAGACTTTATCGTCAACCTAAATTCAACTTTTTCAACTTGAGTTTTGCCTTGTTAAATTGTTGACTTCTTTTGATCAGACCATAGAGATTTTTTTTCTGGCCCAATATTTAGCTCAATAGATCTTGAGATCATTACCCTACCATAAGGCGATCAAATTTTGATTTAACATGACACACATTCGAAATTGGATCCAAGATCCATATTTGATGTAAGCTCATGACGACATTCACTTCTTGAAATGTATTAAATCAAAATTTGTCCGTTTGATAGTAGATTCATGATCTCATGATTGATTTGTGTAAGATTAGCGGTTAAAATGAAACTCCATTGTCATATTCAAAGCTGTTAATTATTTAAGTATGATAAATTCGAGTGACGAAGGAAGAATCTTGAGTTGTAAATAAGGTAATTATTTAAAATTATTGAGGCGCCGCTCTTTTCGGCAGATTCTCGAGTGAAATAAAGTTTCAACAAAAAATTTAATGAACGATTTCTTTCCTTGAAAAAAGTGGGACTCACACTTCAGCCAAATGCTGGATTATTTCAGTTCTGAACTTCTGATTAAAAAATCTAATTTTTACGGGGAAAAAATGAAAAACCCGAACAATGCCGAACATAGACTCGTACGCGGGCCGCTTACCTAATGCTCTTAATGAGATCAACTGACCAACACCACCCCTTCTCTCTCTCTCTCTCTCTCTCTCTCTCGCTCAAGTCATCTTCGTCCTACTGCGTCTTTATTTAGGGATCTCTCTCCGACGATCAAATCGCCTCGCCCGGACGGTCGCCCGCAATGTCTTCCACCGGGATCCCAGGCGGCGGATCCAACGCACCGCAGCGGTACTTCTGCTACCGGTGCAACCGTACGGTTTTTATAACCATTTCTCCCACCGCTGACCTCGTTTGCCCCACATGCCATAGCGGATTCCTCGAAGAACTCGAAAACCCTAATCCTAACCCTAGCCCTATCTCCGATCCATTCGCGGAATTGTTCAACCACCATTCATCAAGATTCCCTTCCGTTTCTTCCGAATTTCCCCTCATCTTCTCCACCTCCGGCAACGTCGATTCCCAAAACCCTACCCCTAATCCGTTCTTCCGCTCTGATGGCCGCCAAGATCCAGACGTATTCAACCCTTTCATGTTCCTTCAAAACTACCTCCAAACCGTAATGGCCGGCGGCGCCAACATCCAATTAGTCATCGACAACAACAACTCCGACCGATTCCCAACGAATCTTGGAGATTACTTTATTGGCCCTGGACTTGAGCAATTGATCCAGCAGCTTGCAGAGAACGATCCGAACCGGTACGGCACACCACCGGCATCGAAATCCGCTGTCGAAACCCTGCCGGATGTTCAAATTTCGGGCGAATTACTCACGACCGATTCCGAGCAGTGCGCAGTGTGTAAGGACACGTTCGAGCTCGGGACCGAAGCCAAACAGATGCCTTGCAAGCACTTATACCATCCGGACTGTATACTCCCGTGGCTTGCACTGCACAATTCATGCCCGGTGTGCCGCTACGAGCTGCCTACGGATGATCAGGATTATGAGAACCGGACTCGGGGAGCACCGGTTAATCCCACGGCTGCTGCGGTGTCAGATTCCAGCGGCAGTGGTGGGGCACAGGGTAATTCCCCGGCGGCGGTCGAACGGAGATTTCGGATATCTTTTCCGTGGCCATTTAGGGCTTTTGGATCCTCAGCTGAGACGAGCAGTAGTGGGAATAATGGCGGTAGCAACACCGGCAATACGAATGCTGGAAGCGGAGAGAGTCGGGATTTGGACTCCGAGACCAGACAAGAAGACTTGGATTGAGGAGCAGAGGTACCCCATTTTAGAGTTAGGGTCAAAATTTTAATTTGTTTATGCTTCTGCTTCAAAATTGCATACTTATATTATATCATGCCGATGTTGCAGAAAAGGAGATGCTGACTTCTTCTGGTATTTGGTCATTTCAATGCGCATCAGTAGGTTAATGGTTTTTGTTAGATACATACTATGAAAGGGAGATTTAGTGAGGCAGCCAATATGATTTCATAAATCAAGTGTATGGTCGGTCATATAAATTTTATGAAATTAATTGATCTTTGTCCCTTTATGTGCAAACTGCTGCTCTGATTTTATGTCAGATAGTCTAAGAAGTATCTTAAATTAGTGGATTTAGTTTGTTTTAGTGTTCTAAAAGCGAATATGCAGCATAGAACTGGTGAAGCATAGGACTGGTAGAGTATATACTGTAGTAATCTCTTCCTCTCTCTTCTTTGATTGATTTCATGCAGACAGTGAATTCTTTGTTATTTTTTGTGTTGTTCTCTTGTTCTTCTAATTTGGAGTGCCTATGTGAGCATATTGTGGTTAATTTCACAGAAACAGGGAAAAATGGCTGTTTCAGGCAAAGAATGCAAAATTCTGCTAGATTCAATGGTTACTTAACTTCTATGTACTTGTGTCAAATATGGACTTCCATGTACTGGCATAGGAAACTTACCAAAGCTTGACTATCTTTTCCACACAATGCCTTACTCGTTGGAAATAATAGAATTGGCCTTCTGGCATATCCTCTCATTGCCTTCGGTATATTTTTGAGTATTTATTGTTTGCATGGATTTGATGATGGTGTACTAATATCTAGATGGACCGTAGGTCATTAATATGTTGGGATTGACTCCTCTCCTTGGCTTCACAAAGTCAGAGAATTTGTGGAGTTTCCATAAGCATGTGTGTCCATTTAGCACATGCATTGACCATTCAGCTGCAATTTTCAAACTAGGTGATATTTCTCAAGGCATTATCATCCCTTATATGAGGACCGTTACATATAGAGGTAAACTGATGCAGGACAAGCGACGCTAACCCAAAAATAGCGTAAAATCTCGCACGATAGGATTTAAGGTTCTCGAATTTCAAATAAAACAAAAATAAAAGTAGAAAAGAGGTAGATCTTCGGAATCGCTCTAAAGAGGCTTGTCGGTTTCGCACCGACGATAATCACTACTCAAAGGCGAAAACTCATTGCAAATTTTCCTCGAAAGATTCGCTCTTTTACTAGATGTACAAAAGCAACCTTAATTTTCATTCATCATAAACTATTTCTCATAAGAGATTACAATGCTTTATATAGACTTTTGAAACCCTAATTAAGTGTAATTCTACTAAAATAAAACTCCTAACCAACCATTAAAACTTTTAATTTAGCGGTCATAATTAATTTCACCAGTAATCCCGTTTGTCTTTTACGCCACCACTTTTTAAGGGTCACACGGTATCTGATTAACACGATAGTAGTCTTATTTGAAAGTTTATTGAAGTAGTTTTTCAACAAGATAAGAATCGTGTAATTCCAACATGTATTGACGGAGTTATGACCACTTTTCCAACGGCTGCACTAAAAGTGACAAAATTAATGGTCAAATGTCACATATGTGTGTTTGACTCTAAATATTTTAAATAAGAAAACTAAAATAAATCACAAATATAAAGTTCTAAAACAACTAAAACTCTAAATTTAGGATTTTTCGCGTTAAAATTTTGTGTTGCCGCTAAATCACGGGCTGTTTGAAAGCCCATTTATGGGTCCACTTCTTTGTTGACTTTCTTCATTTGACCCGGTCACGATCTAAACATGCGGATCTAAATTTCGCATCGTAAACCCATGTTTTCAACCTTGGACAACGCCAACAGGTACAATTTTCTTGTATACTGGAGCTTGGAATTTTTATAACTTGTATTGTTTGTATTGGATGATGCATGTGCTCTTATGCATTGTACTCGCTGTGTATTATCGGTTGTATCAGATATAATTAGTAGGTGATAGGCAAGGATATTAAAATATTGATCTATGGGTTAACCACTTAACCTAGCTGTGGAGGACAATGCCTCGACTCTTTTTGCAGGAATATGAAGATGATTGTCACTTCCATTGTGAATGGTGTTGTGGATATTTGAAAACAATGTTACCCCATTTACTGATTCGCTCGGTCTGAATACGGGTTTGTAATTCACAATTCGCTAGGTCCAAGTGAACCCTCAATTCACTGCTAGTAGGATGAGTTTTTAATAAAAAAACAAAAATTTTAAAAATTTTAAAATAATTTTTATATAAAGCAATATTGTATAATATAATATAATGTACATTTATTAGACATGGAAAGCAGGTGAGAACGGTTGGTCTAGGTCTTGCGTTAATGAAAGTGAACAGGGATCAAACCTTGCTGACAGTTTTTTCATGCTTGCATTACTCAAGGAAGTGGCCGGTGCGCCAACTAAAACCGAAACGGAGCTAATCGAACCGCTAATCGGTTTGCTCTTACTGGTTCACGGTTCGCAGGGTCATGTACCAAATTAGGTAGCCGTGTTTGAAAATGGTGATCCGCCCATTTGGAAGCGTATATCATACCCCTAAGATGGGATTTCCCATTGGAGACAATTTTTTTCTTTTAAAAAAAATAAAGTGGAAAGGGGTGTGGTACTCTTGACCCTGAGTCTTGAAGATGGTCTTACTTGGAAAGCACCAAAGGTTTCTTTTATGATGGTAAATTTGATAAGGTCTGTGGTTGTAGAAAAGCAGGCTTAGGCTCAAAACCTGTCTTTAACTATTCTTATCCAAACTCCAAAGAAGGCTAATGCTATGGTGGTTGAGAAATTGTAATATGTCACTTGGAACTTGGAAGTGGACATCCTACCCTAGAAAGGGGCTTGTCTGGCGTAATCATAAAAAATTTAGAGGTTGGGCCTGAAGCCCAATTGGAAGGTCACTAAGATGCAACCTTGTTATTGCAGCGCGAGCCAGCTTATCTACCCAAAAATTTAAGATCGATTGAGAATAATTAAGATAGATTGAGAATTAAGGCTTTGTATTTGAAGTTGCAACGCTTGAGTGATTTTTAGAGGAGCTTAACATTTGTGAATTTCAAAGAGTAAAGTCTTGATTTAACTGAATCATTAATGGTTTTGAGGTGGCCTTATCTGCAATTTTCATTCTAAATTTATGTGTTATACATATATATTGTTGCAGAAAGGTTCCAATCATACGTGTAGATGCAAAAGGGCCCATTGAACTGGGTCTGGGTTCAGGGGTTGGACCCAGCAGGCTGACTTCTGTCGCAAATTTGGACTTGGTGGGAACTAGAGTCCAAGTCTGGATTTCAACTGAACCCAAATCGTACCCAACCTGATTATTAATGGTTTAGGTCTGGATCTGGCCTGCTAGGACCCAATATATACCCACTAACCATTCTGACTTGGAACTGACCCAATTTTTAGCAGGTTGGGTCTGGTGTCTGAAATCTTGTTCCATAACTGGTTGGGTCCAAGGCACCCTTGATCTGAAGTCTGAAAATAGTATACGCACCCACCCCATTAATGTTTTCTAGTTTTTTTATAACGTTCTACTTTAGTATAGAAGGTACAACGCATCATATCTTTGAAATCAAACTGTTTGGTTTCCCCATTTTATTTTCTAGTATTGCAGTATGGCTTGGGATCCTTTTTGTTGTGTTATGGGATTGAAGCAAGTGGTTAAGATGTATAACCTTTTTATCCAGTTTTTTTCTTATTTATGGTATTATGAAACTTCAAATTATCCTGAAAAACTGTTATATAGAAGTGTAGATATGTGAGTAGGGTTGTTCCTCAAGCCTAGGGCTGAGCGATACATGTGTTTTTATAGAGACTCTACCAATTTATAGTTCAATACTTCATAATCTCTAACACTTAATGAAAAGAATCAGGAATGGCCATTATTTATAGTAGATAATTGTTTTCCTCAATTGTTTCTCTTAATGACAATATTCTGTAACATTCGGGATCCAAATGGCAGGGAGATAGAGGCTCATTACAGATTAGACGTGTTCCCTTATTTAAGGAACCAAAATAGAAGTGGTTATTGAATTTGACATGAGTCGATTTGGAAGGAGGCATGTTAGTGGTGCTCAAGGATTGGCTTACTGGAAGGTATATGGATTCTATGGAATTTGAGTATGATTGCTTGCCATAACTCCATTGCACATGATCATTTGTTGTCCGTGAAGCCCACTTATAATAGTTTTCTTTGGCTCATGGTGAAATTTTATGCTCCAATCATTGAGCACTATAGGCCGGCTTTATTTAAGTTGGTGTGTGGGGTGGGGTTTGTGGTGGTGTGGGGGGGGGGTTGTCACGGGTAGATGCCTCGATGAGGAACCCAAATCCTAGGGGATGGTTTTTGTAGTATGTGTATGTTTTCCGAATTTGTCACCAATTGGAATTTGGTAGAACTTCCATGATCTAGAGGTACATACACATGGACAAATTGTAAAGGTCCAATTCTATATAGTTTGGATAGGTTCATATGTTTTACAGGCTTGGAAGATGGTTTCCCATTGCATTACAAGTCCTCGTGAGGGCTATTTTTTTATCGATAGTATTTTTATAGCAAAAATGACTGGAGGATACCATTCACTTACCAGTTTGAAATGGCATAGCTATGGCATCAGGATCATGATGGGGAAATGGAATAGTTTTGTGGTATTAGGTCCCCTGATGTGGAGACTATTCAAACAAATGGAGCTCCTCGAAGTGGAATTACGGAAGTACAAAAATGAGTTTTTTATACCTGTTATGGCCATAGAGTCGAATGGCCATCACTGATGTCGTTTTTTCCCCCACTGAATGAACTGGATTAAAAATTGTGGAGGCGGATTTGATGGTGTATATGAGTATATCCTCTGTAAAATTATCTGCGGCTGTCAATGTTGGGCAAGACAAATTTTTCTCGTCCTCTGGGGGGGCTTCGTGAAAGGGGCCACTGTATCCCCTCTCCTTCACACTTTGTTGGTGAATTATCTAATGGTTGAAAGGTATAACCACCTAAATAAATGACCCTCTAGTTCCTTATGTGCACTAGTGAAGCATCTAATCATATTTATTAAAGCGCCAAACGAACAAGCTATAGCAACATTGATATAGTTTTTCCGTTAAAATTTTCTTTTGAAACGATTAAAAATAACCGCTACTTTTCAGTTACAATTTTCTACTGGTTTGTTGTGAGGCAACCCTTGATCATTCAGAGTTGGGTTGGTTGGAGGGATAAAATTTTGACTGCTGACTAGTTATGGGAAGTGGTAAAAGGCTATTAAGTGTGTGATGTGCTTTCATGACGAGGAGGATATTGATCATCTTTTTACCCACTGTAATTTGGCTAGGGAGATTTGGCCTTTCTGTTGAAGACTTTGGTATTTGTTGGGTCTTTCCAAGTCATACGCTGACTTGCTGACTACGTGGTTTCAGAATTGTTAGCGGTACTATGGAGGCTTTTTGGAGAGCTCCTCTGATGGGGGTCATTTGTGCTATGATGCTATCTGGTTGGAAAGGAATGATAGGATTTCGCATGAAGTTAGACATCTGACTGCTATGATTATGAGAAATGCTCGGGATTGGGTCCTTAGCTGGGTTAGCCTGGCCAATGATGGGATGCTGGAGGGTGTCCTGAGATCCCAGAGGTGTGGAATGTCATCTCTGAAACCCCAGGTTTGACTCTGTGTTCCTGTCTGCTTTGGGTGATCCCTCGGGGATTGTGTCCTTTTTTGTGGGCTTTGTGTTCCTGTCTCCTCTCTTTTGGAATTTTTTTTGTCCTGTTTCTTTTTTGGCTATCTTTTTTCTTGGGCGGCTGTTTTCCTTATTTTCTTGTAAGATCTCTTTTTGTACTCTTTTTTGTATAATATATTGCTGCATTACTGATAAAACAGCGCTCGGTTTTGAGCATTCCATGTTCTTGATAATCAATTTCTTGATATCCAATGGTGTAACTAGTAATGCTGTTTCATATCAAACATACCTAAGCAATCACTGCCATATATTTTTTTATCAATTGAGTACAAATGATTGTCTTACATGCATTCTGCACAATAAAAATGTAGTATCTATTTTATAATCCTTTTTATGGCTGTAGAAGATTTTTTAATGGCGCAGGATTGTTTAGATTGGGACTATGTTGTTGCTTCTTGTCAAAACTGAAGTGTCCGCCTTGGAAACAATTTCTTGACTGTTATTCATTATTAGGGAGGAAGTTTTACTGGTGTGTTTGTGTTTGCAAGGATATATTGTTTTGGATTCCCCCTCCATCATCACATGAGTATTTCAAATGGTGGATTAGTGGTCCTCAGATTTATTTCCATCTCTGTATTCTTTTTATTGTTATTTATTTTCTGTTTGTAATGGAAAGTAGTGATAACATATTTGAAGGTTTGGGTGCATGATCCAAAGGTTTGCTTCCAAATGAATAATCACTGTGCATATTTGAAGGTTCGAACTATGCCGAGTAACTATATTTTTTCGGACCATCATTAACCTTACTTCGAGCTTTTGCTACTCTTCCTGCGGCAGGCCATGTGCATGATCATTGATTGATGAGAGTGGAATATAACATTAAAGAAATGATGAAAAGAAGAATTGTTGACATGGGAATAAATGTTGATGAAAGCTTGTATTTTTAGATTTTGAGGGCAAGAGTTTTAGAATTATTTCTAATGAAGAAAGTAACAAGCCAAGCGATGATCTAGATCTTGCTATTGGAGCTAGCATAGAATCTGTGAAGGACGATAAGGAAAACGACAATTGGTTACAAAAGTTAAGAGAACAAAATCATTTATGCTGAGGCATGAGGGGAGAGCTCGTAATTATATGTCATCAATCATTAGTTGTTACTTGTTAGTGCCAAACAGCTGAGTGGATTGTCTAGAAAGTCTATTTACTATTCTCAAAGCTTTCACGCCTGTATCGTTACTGGAGTAAATGAGGACTTCTAGAAAGTAGGTGATACAGTTGTGAAAGTTTTTCATTTTTTGATCCCCCTTGAAGGGGACCTGCACTCTAGAGCCCAAAGTGGAAAGTAATGTAAAAAGCCGTTGCAAAGGCTAGATTGGGGGTTCAACCACCCATTTGAGATGGAGCGGGCATGTATATCAGAGCTTAGTTACTGGAAGCGACATGAAGTGTGTGGTAGTTTGGGAGTGGGAGCGTCATCAAAAACTCAAAAGTACACTATTTTATGGTTGGAAGCGGGTGCGGGATCGAGATTCCGAAGCGGGGGCGGCTCACTAATTAGAAGCTTCCTGCTACTAATTGGAGTGAACTAGTGAGAAGGGATATGAATTGCATGGTGACAGTTTAGCTTAAATAAAAACGAGTGGAGATATAGGACTTGTATACGAACTCCAAATATATGGGATACGGGAGATATGATGATAAGATATAGATTTAGGTACTAGGCAGTGCTAAGACTGGCATTACTGTATGGTGCAGTGTGCTAGGCTACAACTAAAGGATAAAGAAAAAGTACACGTGGTTGAGACATTTTTGCCAAGGTGGATTCATGGTGAAGCAAGAAAGAGTAAAATTAGGAATGGATATAAAAGGGAAAGTTTAAGGTGGCCCCATTAGAAGAGTAAATCAAGAAGTGTCATTTGAGATGGCTTGAACATTGTACATGTCATGCCCCGAAATCCAATACACAGTAAATTTCGGTGTGCAAGCGAATTCAATAATCAAAACAAAACTAAAAGGTTAAACAAAACATCTCAAAAAAAAAAAAGTTAAACAAAACACAACCTGATATTTTATTCATAATTTCAAAAGAAGGGTACATCAATGCTACAAATCATTGTTCATCGTAAACACCATTACAATTCAAGTCCCTTACAACTCCTCGGCTGACTCTGATTCAAAAGATCTCCCAATGTCTCTGCTTGGGGAGATGCCCGAAAGTTACCTCTATCCGCCACTGAAATGTTAACAACGGGAGTGAGATAAACTCAACAAGTGCCCCCCTAATAATATCTAGTAATCTACATCTTAATAGTCAATAATAGAGACAAAATTCATTTATGAGCATTCCTTTGATTTTAATAGATGTTGTATATATATGCAAATTCGCTATTTAGTTTTCAAGGCTTTACATTTGCAGCTATCATCAGGTAGGAAATAAGATGTATGCATAAAAGAACATGGAGTTTTTCTTTGAAAGGAAAATAAAAGAAAATAACTTAATTTCAGCGGCTACACATTTATAGGTGTAGGTTATATTACTATAGTATCGGATCCATGGTATAACCACATGTGACCCTTTTGGACTTCGCCTCTTATTCAGGTTTCCTTACCATATCACATTATATATATGAATTTCACACCTTACCGTGGTAGAGCGGTAGGCAATATGTACTTCATATATGAAAGTACTAGCATAGACATTCGTCCCAAACCCATGTTGCCTAATAGAGGAGCCTGACTAGAAATATCATATAATTATATAGATGCACAACATATGCAGAAGAAAATCATTTGTTCAATAGTTGATGCTTTCCATAATCAAGATCGTATTTCATGATGCTTTTCAAAAATAAATACATACTACGATCAATCAATTTTCATAATCATTCTTTCTACTAGTTTATGATAAGAATCATACTATAATTTGCTTGCTCATATGATCAATTGTATGTTCATGCTAGGTATGCCATCAAGAGTCGAACTACGATTAACTTTATACAGGAATTCCAATTATCAATCATGATTGTGTAGAGATAAAAGAACAAGTTCTTATATAGATATACTCGCATATTTATAATATCAACATAAAACAATGTCTCGTAGATGTATCACACTACCTAAGGGTTTCAATTCATAGTTACAGGGTTGTGTGTACTTGTATATACATTGCATTTAAATAGTACTAATTAATTAAACAGAACAGGGTGATAAGGGTAGGCCACTTGCCTTGATATGCGCTTCCTTGGTGATTGCGATGGGGGTGGTTGAAGCTTGGGTTGCCCAAAGTGTTGCTTGCATGAGAACGAGGGTGTATTAATGCTAAGCGATGTCTCGACAAAAGAGTTGGATGAATACGTGAGAGGTATTGAGCTAGAGGTTGAGTCGGGTCACGAGAAGGTTAGCCAATAGAGTCTCGACTCGGATGGTTCAAGTTTCGGGAACGAATGGTATCATTATAGAGTATGACGATCTGGTCGTGTCGCAATATCGAAAATATTATGAAAGGGTAAATACTAAAATATTATGAAAATCATTTTGATAACCCATGATAGGGATATATATATTTTAATAAATATTTGAAATCAGATAAAATATAAATTACTAAAATATATAATTAGTAAATAATAAATAATATTCGCAGTTGAAAGAACATTAATAACCCGTTCTTTTAATTTAAATAACTATAATAATTCGTAATAAATAAAATATATTTTATAATACTATGACTGATATGAAACTTAATATATTCATAAAATATTTTATAATCGATTAATGGCCCAAAAATATTCCTAACAGCATATGGGTTATAAACCCTTATATTTTTTTAATAGCAAAAATAAAATAATAAAAGATTTTAAGGTCACTGGTCTGTGACAAACAGAGACAGAAATGTGTCGTAGGTTCTTGGCGGCACAGGTGGAAGAAAAAGAGAGATTTGCAGAGAAGAGGGGAAAGATACATAGAGGGAGTGAAGATCGAGTTGCTAGGATTGGCACTGCCGTCAATGGAAATGACGCTGATCGCAGCCACAGAGATGAAAGTGATCTCAAGGCGCGAGCAATCACGACAGCCGCACGAGCGCTGAATGGACGGCAACGATCGTCTCCAATGATCGTCGCCGGAGATCGAGCCGACCGAAAACAAAAAGAAAAGAAGAATGCCTTACCAGATTTCTTTGGAGTGTGGAGGAAAAAGGAGATGACTACCTCCTATTTTATAGCCAGAGGGGGATGGTGGTGCCGTGTGTGATGATGGCCGTGTGATGATGGCGGGCCTATCGCTTGACCGGCGACGAACTGCAGCACGCATTCGAACTCCATCCTTGGGTTTGCAGCGGATGTGATTGGGGAAAAGGGTTTAGTGTTAAGCAGGGCAACAAAAGGAAAGGTTATAAGGGGTTTTGGTTAGGTCTGACCTGGGTCTAGTTTGGCCAAGAAATGGGTTGGGTCATGCTGGGCTTGGGTCCTCACTGTACATGTGGCTGTAACATATAAAGAAATTGCTGTGATACAAGCATAGACAAGTGGCTGAAGGGGAAAACAAATAGAGGTTAGAGAGAAGTAGGGGAAGGAGACGGGAAGGATTGTAGGAGTGGCAGAGTGGTTAACCCTTTAAGAAAAGGGATCGACTCTCCTGACCGTCATTTAAACACCAAAATGGTGTTTAAATGATCTTACACCATCAATGGTTTAAGATGCGGGTGATCCGAACCATCAAAGTGATAGATCAAAGATTAAAGTGCAACATGCCCAAAAATGGTGTTTTAGGGAGATTTAAACCATCCGATCTGTTGACTATAATATCAACTGTTATTTTTATTTTTAATGGCTGATATTAAAATATGCCAATCGGATGGTTCACATTGACTTATCGGCATGTTTCATTGGGCTGAGACATAGTCCAATGATAGACTGCCACTTGGGCAATTTAGATTGATCATAGATGTGTGCCACAGGGCGTAATGATAAATCACACTTCAATGGTGTGAGATAAAAAGTGACATTTTTTTTTTTTTTTGGATCGGTATTGCAAAATATATACATTGAAAAACAGCGAGAAGCTGAAAAGAACAATACACGGGCACAACAACCAAAGAAGTGAGAAAACAGGGAGCAAAACGAAAAAAGGGAAAATCCAGCCGCAAGGCCAAACTAGGCAGCTAATCCACTGCGCCCCACCTAACCCGGTTCCCACTGAAGAGCCTCTCCCCTTACTCCTTCACAACCCCTAGAGACCCATAGACACATGAGATCTCTGACAAACTTCAGAATCATCCCCACTGGCTGGTGTTTTCGTTCAAAGATCTGCACATTCCGCTCAAGCCAAATGCTCCACATGACCGCAAAGAACCCGACCTTCCAGAACTCCCCCAGCTGGTCCTCCAAACTGACGTTCGACCATGCAAATAACTGAAGGTAGGGCACAACCTAGTGCATACTGAAAGATTTAAGTCAATTTTGTGTGTCCTATTTCTCCACTCATTTTCTTAAATGATCTTACATTTTAATGGTGTGAGATCATTTACACACCATTTGGTGTACGATCATTTAAGAAAATGAGTGGCGAAATAGGACACACAAAATTGACCCCAAGCCGATAATAATGTTACTGATTTTCCTGTACCTAGAGCTTACAAAAGTAGTATTTCGTCACCCCTAGCTCGAAAAGCTTGGTTACCAAGAATTGTTTAGTCAAGGTTCCCCACTTTGGCCTCAGAACCTCTTCTATCTCCCACAGCTGACTGGTGCTGCAATCATTCCAACTCCACCTTAACTCACCAACATTCCCGTACCATTTCTAACATTTATTATTGTCTAACTTCAGGAATTGTTGGTAATCATAATTGGTATTTACTTGAGCACTAAATAAGTTAGTATTCTCTATTTTATTAGATATAATTCATTTAAAAAAAAATATTTTCTCATTCTATGTGCCCGGTTCTTGGGCACCTTAATAGCTTTTTCGTACCCCGTCCCTCTTCTTACTCTACAGCCGCCCCTAGTTCATGCAAGCGAGCTTAAATTGCATAGTTTGGATAATAATAAATGATATATCAGGAATTCCTTTTGGATGCATTTCTTACAGGCTGTCAACATATCCCTATTTATTTATTTTTGTTTTTCTCGTTTTACCCGAAGGGCTATTTGAATAAATGAAGAACGATGTTCGAACGAAGCACTTATTCTGATTTCTCTTGATTTTTTTCCAAGAAATTAGAGGAATATTTTTGGGTTACTGGTCTGCAAATTACAGAATTAGTGTATGCTATATTTTATGTGGTTTTTTCCCCCAACCAGATAACCACTTATGAAATCTATGGTGGGCTCAGGGTCAGATCGCAGAAGACTGCACTGTGGTGGAGACCTAAAACTTGCTGTCAGATCCATGGAGCACACTATCACCAGTGCAAAAGGAATAGAAATAAATTAGTCTCATGAAGAAGATGCTATGGGGGTTTGAGATCCCATCCCAAATCTAAACAATTCAGACATGTATGAGATATGTTGGTAATGAATAGTGGTTAGATGAGTAGCTTTTACTAATGCATATATATATAAATATATATTGCTTGAGAAGAAGGTTCACTGCTTGGGCTGCTTCTAGGTGACACAAGGACGTGGATACAGGTTGCTGGAGTTAGATATTATATATATATATATATATATATATATATATATATATGATGGGGAACTATAGTGGGTTGGTGGTACATATGAATGCTCCAATTACCATTTTTTAACTGGTTGTACTTTAGATTGAGTTTCATACAATTTCTTGTCTCTGTAATTTGTTTTCACACATTTTCATGCTTTAAGTGATCCTAAGAATGATTTTGAATCTATCTCAATGTGTAAAATACCGCCTGATTAGATATATGCTAGTTGTGCTTGAATCTATATTTAGCACCAATAAATGCTTAGTATTAGTAGGGGTGCGGCTATTTTTACCTGGAAGGACCGCATAGTTTTTCACGGACGAAAATCATTGGCTGATTTGAATTAGAAGATGGAGATTGTTTTTTTATCATCCATCCCTGATATGTGGTCCTTCCTCAGAAAACGGGTGAGAATACCCATACCCATATTAGTACAGACTTGTATTTTGTTGGCCGACGGTTTAAACTGATACTATCGGTTTGAGGTCTATAATTACCCAGTGTATATTTTTCTTATTCTCCTGTGTTTTTATGTTCCTTTTTTCGGTAGTTGATGAAGTTTTATGATATAATTGGTGAAATTGGCATTCTGATCGTTGAATTACTGATATTATCAATTTTATGGCATTGCACTCTGGTTGAACCGATGGCCATTGAGTAATGCCAATTGGCGTGGGGCGCATTTCTAGCCAATCCACTTTATCCAAGTGGTTAAGCATAGTGTCAATTTTATTTATACCCATCAGTGGATCATTACGGTCTATCCAAGCACTTCAGTTAGAACCTTCGTTTGGATATAAGTGCCGCTTTAATAGCTCTACATTAAAAAGCTTGGATCAAATGGTTAGAATCCTGACGTCAGTTCCCATGATGATTTGCAGCTTGGACGACTTGGATTTAGTCTGAGGTGCGCCACATTGCAAAACAAGTGCAATTGTGATTGCTGCATCTATTGATATAGGTGATGCCCTATTAATATTATGAAGTATGTGAAACCTCTTATCTTTCTTCCTTTGGCTGTGTTGAGCTCCATCCGGTTAATACCAGGGATTACCTAGTTCTCTCAAGGCCTTGTGAACCACGAACCAGGTCGGAGTGAACTGGTTTTTGGTTCGGGACGGTCCACACGGGAACGAACTAGTTCACATTTGAAAATTTGCCAAAAAATTGCCCTAAAACAGGGCTTGAAGGCTGGACCTAACCTAATAATGATACTTAGCGTCAACTACTCTTGCAGAGCTACTTCGTTAGTTAAATGACTTAAATCAGACAATATAATTATAACATATAATATAACATATGTCAACTACTCTCGCAGAGCTAGCTCGTTTGGTTAAATCAGACAATATGATTATAATATATAATATAAAATATTTGACTTGATATCGAAAACTCATCCTACATCTAGCGAACTGAGAACCACCAACCTGAATATGAACTTAGCAAATTAGTGGACTAGGTGACATTGGTTATTGCTTCAGCCTGCTTTGAAATTTAATTTTTTGCTACTACGATGAAATCATTTGAAAATTGGCTCTAATGGCCGTGATTGAAAATGGCAGACGATAAAATGGTCATAAATATTAAGGCAGCGTGGTAGTTGGTTTTTTTTTTTTTTTTGATAACTTGGATATCCAGGCCTCTTAGAGCACCCACCTCATCCCAGGGGTATGTGCGCACCTCAAATTAGCACATGTCGAGTCCGCACGGGATATAAATCCCTAGGGTGGCCTCAAGGGGGAGAGGAGATTCGAACTCAGGTCTTTTGCTTTTGAAAGCAGGTACCTGGCCAGCTCGCCTTACCCCTTGAGGTTATAGTCGCTTATGTTAAGTAACATAGTTTTAAGAACCCTAGATACAACAGTTTTTTACGTAGAAAAAGCGTATGCAGACATAATGTAAAGAGCTTATTGCTGCTTAGGATATGGACCAAGCAATCTACCCTAAGTTCGTTCTGCAGGTTTACAGCCACGACCACAAGTTTAAGTACAAATTAAAGCCCTCCGTAACACTAATTGGTTTTTGGCGAACTGGTGAAAGCTGGGATTCATAGATGCCCTTGTGTTTTTCTTATCCCTCTATTTATCGGCTTCCTCTTATGTTTTCTTTCAGAATTGTCAGAAAAAAAAAACATTTAAAACGCCCGCATGAGTATGGGCATCATTACTTAGAATAATGAAATTCTTTTAATTATTGGAAGAGCAACACTAATCCTTAAAGGAGAGGAGAGTAAACACAACCTGATCTTATGTCTTCTTATATGGAATCTAAGGCTGTTTGAATTAGCTCTTTTGGGCTAAAAAGCGGCTCTTTGGCTCTAACGGGAAATTCCATTCACGTATGATACACAACTTTTAGCCTTATTTGCTTTGGCGGGGCACTGAATATGCTCTAATAGAGTGTATGTAAAGAGTTACTTTTGCTCCTATAAGAGCTAATCCAAATGCCACTTAACACCATTTCGAAAATACTTGTTTGAAAGATGATTTTGTTAAAACATAAAATCATTCATAGTCACAATTAATGAAACAACATTACCGGCTATTGAATTGCAAAAGCTGAATTTATAAGACATTTAAGAAGAAAAGATTCAAGATCAAAAGTTTTGGAACGTTGTATTATTTCAAGAAGTTTAAAAAAAAGAGCTTTTCACACTTGAACAAATTTTCTCTTTTGCAACCTCCAACAAATTACAACACGGTGAAAATCTTATTTTTCTAAGACTTTTTGGAATAGTATAATATTCTAAAACTTTTACTTTGTAATTTTGTTTTTCTAAATAACACAACTTTGATAAAATTTCACGGGCTTAATTCAACTTCACAACATGGGTTGTAAGGTGAGGCTTGCCCAAGATATAAAGAGCCTAAGAAGGGCCAACCCACAATCGATGTGGAACAAATCCAACACGTCCTTGCACGTGTTGGCGAGATTGAGTCAAATCATGTGAACAAGAAATAGGTGATGTGGGGAGAAAGAACGGCTCAGATGCCATGATAAAAATTCCATGGGCTTAACTAAACCTCACAAAACCGGCTTGTAAGGTGATGAGTGCCCAAAATATATATAGCCCAAGATCTCCAAGCCCATAGGTAATGTAAGACTATTCTAATGCGCACCTATACTTGTTGGCGGGATTGAGTCAAGCCAAATCACATGGACAATTGAATTGGGTGGCGTGGAGTGGAGAAATACCAGCTTTGATACCATGATATGATCCACAAGCCTAACTCAATCTCACAAAACCGACTTATAAGGAGAAGTTTGCCTAAAATATAAAGAGCCCATGAAAGGCCAACCCACAGTTGATGTGTGACAAATTCAACACCTTTTATTTTATAGATTGTTCATTGAATTTATTCCAGTAAGCTTTTGACAAGTGAGAAATGAGGTAGAACCCTATATTCTGAAATTTTTTCTATAATATGCTTCTTATATAACTTTTTTAACATGGAAGCCTCCAAATCTCCAATGTAGTAGTCCAAAATTGTCAAATTTCTTCCCCTTGTCATTTTTTTTTTAATTTTTTCATCATTTTTGGTAAAAGAAATGTAGGAAAACTACGATTAAGTATTAACATCTGTCGACCGTTGCTAGTCCTACTAGAAGAAAATCCTGGCTACCAATAGACTTGAAACCAGTGATAGCCCATCAATCCAAGATTTTAATGCAACAAAATGGGGATGGAAATATAGAATTATTGAATTGATAGAGTACAAGTTGGAAAATCTAATTTGTTCTGGTCTCCATTAGTTTTTGGTTGGGTTGAACAAATCAACTCCAAAACTAACAAAAAAGAAAAGCACCTAACAAGAAATAATTATAGTCCTTCAAGCATTTTTTTCTACTTTTTTCATGATCTGTTTGGTTCTCGAGAACTATAGCTATCACTTGTCACAAATTGAAACTACAGAAAAAAGAAAAAGACTTTGGGTTTTGTGCATCTCTTCCCTCCGAAAAAAAAGGAAGAGATGATGATACCCAATGTTAGCTGAAACTGAAACCACCCCATCATGGCTCAGTTTTATGTATCTTTTCAAGCCAATGTTTACTACTCCCCGCGCTGCCCCTTGCCGGCGGGCTCGTCGGGTATGTACTTCCCCCAGAACCAGTGCTTCTTCCAAACCTTATTCATCTCCTCAATAGGAATATTCTTGGTCTCCGGCAAGAATACGAAGATGAAAATGGTCATTATAAGCACAAATCCCCCGAAGAAGAAGAAGAGGCCGAATTTGAGGTGGCACAGTGCAGTAAGGAAGGCCTGAGCTACGAAGAAGGTGAAAAGGAGATTGACGGAGACATTGATGGATTGGCCTGCTGATCGAATTTCCAATGGGAAGATCTCACTAGGGACCAACCACCCGAGCGGACCCCAAGACCAGGCAAACGCTGCCACGTAGCCACATATCAAGATTAAGACCACATTGGCCAAAGCCTTCGATAAGGATCCGGTGCCGGAAACTCCGAACGTCATGCCGAGGATGACACCTACGCCAACCTGCACCAAATGCAAATGCATTTAACAAGTAAAACTCGTTGGTTGTTAAAGAAGGAAAACAAAATTAAAAATATGATTTGAGAAAGAAGAAATTAATTACTAATAACAAAGATGGGGAATAGAATGGATTTTAAACTAAACTCCTTGTTTATGAGTTAGTCTTTTGGAAACAGATAGAAATCAAAACAAGATAGGAAAACAGTTTTAGATTATTATACTATTTCCAAGAGTTTTGGTAAGAGGATTTTCACAATTTTATAGGCAAAATGTTTTCGCAAAACTGCATTTTCACAGTCTTATTTTGCTAAAATCTTTTATAAAATAATCATTTTTGCTAAAATTGTTTGCTTATAAAACTGTGAAAATCCTCTTTTGCTAAAACTGTTCCAAGTAGTACAATAATTTAAAACTATTTTCACTTAATTTTATTGGGCTAACTGAAATTTAGGGAATAGAGTGATAAGGAAAAAGTTTGGGGAAAAAAGAAAATGACCAAAATATGGAAAGTACAGGGGAATTTTTTTTGGAGTAGAGGTAGAATACGACAAGGAAAAATTCAAAAAAACAGTAAAGTACGAAAAAATGCTTTTTAAATGTTACACTATTTTGATGCCACATGGAGCACAGGTGTATATATATATATATTTTTTTTGAAACCCGTTTAATATAAAAAGTCATATAAATGCATTTTAAACGAAAAAAATATGTTTTACCTGTTTTTGCGTATAAAATACCATTTCATATGTTTGCTTAAAAAAACATGTTTTAAAGGCATTCTTTTGTGATTATGATTGATGTAGGTGACCAAAGTCTATGTCAATTTAATTACCTGGCAGACGAGCATTTGTAGGCCACCTTCTATGAACAAGAACCTTCTCCCATATTTGTCGACGCAAGCGATGGATACCAAGGTTGCGAGGACATTAACGAGGCCCGTTATAACTGCAGACATGAGCGATGCTTCGTCGCCAAAACCTAAGGTCTTAAAGAGCACGGGTGCGTAGAACATGATGACATTGATGCCAGTGAGCTGTTGGAAGGTGGGAATGGCAATGGCCATGATCAATTGAGGCCTATACCTTCTTTGTAAAATGTTAGTCCAAGGACTCTTCACTTGAGCCGACGACTCGCTCGCTTCGACAAGGTCTTGGAACTCCTCGTCAACATCATTTGTGCCACGGATCTTCTGCAGCATGGCCTTGGCTCTGTCTTTGTGACCCCTCTCTATGAGGGAATTTGGGGTGTCCGGAAGTCCTAGTGCGCCAATGGTCATGATGATAGCAGGTACGGCAGCCAATGCTAGCGACAATCTCCACCCATATCCTTCCTTGATCTTGCTCGTTCCATAATTCACCAAGTTTGCAGCCAAAATTCCAATGGTTATAGCTAATTGGAAGCCGATGTTAAGGGCACCTCGTAGTTGGGATGGAGCCATTTCTGATAGATACACGGGAACCGACTGCGCAATCAATTAGAAAATCATCACAACATAATTATTGAGCCACTAGTCTAAGTTTGGATCTTGGGAGCAAACAAAATCTTGAACTCGTTGCGGTTCGGTACTAGATATAGCAAACCAACTAACCCTGACCTGACCTAAATTTTTTCTAATCAGGTCAGGTCGGGTTCAGGTTGAGGTAGGCCATAAACGAGTTGACCATGCTCAGAACCCAACTTGACCCTATATGTTCCATTTGCGGTCGTAAGTATATTAAGTCAAAAGTGAGTTGAAGATGTCATTGATTGAAATAATCAACGATATTAGATTGGATGAATTACCTGATTAGCAAATCCTACACCAACACCAAGTAATAACCTTCCAATGATAAGCATGGCTACATTTGTGGCAGCGCCATTGACGGCGGAGCCAGCAAGAAATGTGGCCCCTCCGAACAACATAGACACCTTGCGGCCAAAGGTTCTCGTAGTCGAAGACGCAAAGAATGAAGCTACGAGTCCTGCGATGTAGAGAGAAGATGTGAAAGTGGTTAACAGTTGGCTGTCGAATTTACAATACTGGTTCTCATTTGTATCTGCCTTCATCTTCTCGTACACAGAAGGGAAAAACTCCTTCAGAAATGAATCCATGGAAGTTACACCTCCTGCCAAGCCAATCAATGAAAACTAGTTAGTTACGACATTTAATCTTCAAATGACAGGTTTTTTTTTTTTTTTTCTGGGAGGGTCTCAAACTTTACAAATTTACCTGACAGGGTCTGTAGCTAATTTGGTTCGAAAATTTACCTAATTTGGTTCGAAAATTTTGACATGTGCTTAAATTTGAACTAAGTGAAAAGTGAGTAAGACGAAAGTGTCCTTAGGTCCCATATAAAACCAATTAATTGGTCTCATATGAGATTGACCAGGTCTTATGTCCCCAGGGTGTATCAGATATAACCGATGTTTAAAACGATGGTACAATTGATACAATTTATTTTTCAAATACAAAAATATACAAATAGATACAAAAAGATTCATCACCTGAAATACCGATATCGTAACCGAAGATGAGCCCGCCGGTGGCAGCCACCAGGCAAGTGAATATTACAAACATGGTCACCTTCCCGGTATAGTTCTTAACTTCGCCCTGCGACACGATTCCTCCTCCTGCCATCTTGAAACAAATCAAGGAAATCTAGCTATGCCCAAAACGAAGAAGTGGGGAAAAAATTTCTCAAACAATGTCAAAGCTTTTCTAATTCCTTTCCTTCCTCTTTATACTATTTTCATAAAGCTTATTATAGCTATTTTGAAATTGGTGCGCATAGCAGATTTCACGCAGAAATGTAGTTGAAGGTGTTTGGCTCTACTTTCCACATAATGGCCAAGTTTTTCTCCTTGGGGTCACCTTTTTTTTAGGATTGAAACTCTCTCTCTACTTTTGCACATTAATGGCCAAGTTTTTTTTAACTACCTTTTTTTAGGATTGAGAACTTTCTTCTAATTTGCATTTATTACATTTTAGACCATTTAGAAATGAAGACAATTTAGAAATGTAGTTGAGAGTGTTTGGCTCTAATTTGCACATTGATAGCCAAGTTTTTCTCTTTATGCCCTTTTTTCTTTTGTTTGAAATAGCCACTTTTTTTAAGGTTTGAAACTCTCTCTCTCCCCGCTCTATTTTGCTGGCCAAGTTTTTCTCTTTCTCTCGTTTATCTTTGTCTTCTTCTTTCTCGTTTATTTTTTTCTTTTTATAATTTTAATATGGTATCAAGCTTTCTTTTTTGCTATCATATTTTTTTGAAGTTTATTCACGCATAAACTTTTCATTTTCCTTTTATCTCTTCTACATGAAAATGACTCATGTAATTTTCATTTTTTTGTTTTCATCTCTTTTATATTTAGGGTCTGTTTGATAATTTTTTGAAAAATATAGGAAAAAGTTTTATAAATCCAATCGATTCTAACTCTTTGGGAATTTATAAGAATTTATTATTTTTCGGTATTTTGATTGTATCATTGGTACATAGAAAATAGAAAATGAACACCATCGATAATATATATCTCACACACCCAATAAATTCAACTTTCTATTATAAATAAATTTTGTGAGAGAGAAAAATTAGAAAAGAGAAAAAAAGAATTCAGGAGAGAGAGAGATTTGGGGAGAGAGACAGAAATTAAGAGAGAGATATTAAAAGAAATATATATAGAGAGAAAATTTAGGAGAGAGATTCCGGGAGAGAGAAAGAGACATCTAAAAAGGAGAATGATAATAGGGAGCTAAGAGAGAGAGAGACTTGGTGAGAGAGAGAGATTTAATTAATTAATTAATTATTTTTTTTTTTAATTAAAATTTCTTTTTAAATTTTTTTTTTAAATTAATTTCATTTTTACTTTATTTTTAAAATAAAAAAAAATAAAATCACTTTCTCTCTCTCTCTCTCTCTTTATTTTGATAAAAATAAATAAAAATAAAATAAAATAATAAAAAAAATAAAAAATAAAAAATAAATTTTATTATTTGATTTATTATTATTATTTATATATTATTTTTTTTATTAATTTTAATTTATTTTATTTAGTTATTTTTTATTATTTGACTATTTTATATTTTTTAATTATATTTTATTAAAATTTTTATTTTTTATTTATTTTATTGAAAAAAATTATTTTTGTATTTTTATTTTATTTTAAAAAAAATTTAAACTTTAATTTTTTTAATTTTTTCAATATTTTTAATTTATTTTTTATTTTTGTATTTGTATTTTTATTTTTTATAATAATATTATTATTTTTTAAGTCTTTTATTATTATTATTATTATTATTATTTTTTTTTTTTGGTTATTTTTTCTTACTTTTTTTTTTTTTAATTTTTATTATTTTCAATAGTTGATTTTATTTCAATTTATTTATTAAAAAAGAGAGAGAGAGAGAGAAAAAGAGAAATCGAAAATGACAAGTTTTCAGATGAAATCCTTCTATTTTAGATGGATTTGTCGGTTTCCAATGATTTTTTTTTTTTCGAATTTTCCTATTATTTTTAGTGAAACAACTTTGTTGCCAAACATAGAAAAGTATCGTATTTCCTTTCTTTTCCCATGATTTCTTTTCCTTTCTCCTATCCAAACAAACCCTTAGTAAAAGATGACTTTTTATTCGTGTGGATATATTTTCTATTTTCTACTTTGGTCTTAATGGCCTTTTATATCTCATGAGGATGTTTATTCCCACTTTTTTTTTTTTGCCAGAATCAATTACATTGTTTACCATATTTTGATACAATATAAATAAGATTACAAATACAACTAGTCACGATAGTTATCAAATAAGATATATTCTAATAATTTGGGGTACTTTTAGATAATTGGATTTAGATTTACGATTCTCTAGTCACTAGTTTCTACGATTATCCATTATTTTAGGTAGGAAGAGTTGGAAAGAAGTACAATTTGAAAGCTCATTGGATAGACCGTTATGTCCAACTCTTTAGGATTCCAATACCTTAGAGCAAGGTGTCAAAATCCATATCGGCTCATGGAGGACTGATACCGATGCATATCGGCCAATTTTTTTAAAAAAAATAGAGATATCGGTCGATATCAATACCGAGTTGAGATACCAATATGTATCGGTTTACCGAGAAACCGATACGTATAGGCGATACATATCAGTATCGGCTGATTTTTTATACCATGTCTCAGAGAGAAATAAAATCTCAGATTTGGTATCTATATTGGTAGCGGCTAATAGTAATGTATAATGATTTGTTATAGAAAAAGAATCAGTATTTGTAGAAATATGCCTATACATCTAATTTAATTTAAATTAATTTTTTTGAAAAGAAAAATGTATTAAAAAAAGAATTAATGGGTTACAACTATATGGCCCCAACTCTCGAGACCATCACCAAAATGGTGTTTAACTGATTTACACCATCAAGGGTTTAAATGTGGGTGATCTGTACCGTCAAAGTGATAGATCATAGATTGAAGTACAAACAGACCCAAAAACAATGTTTTAGAGAGATTTAAACATACCCAAAAACGATGATTTAGAGAGATTTAAACCATCTAATCTGTGGACTATAATATCAAACATTGTTTTCAGTTCTAATGGTTGATATTAAATTTCATCAATCGAATGGTTCACATCCATTGATAGACTTTTTTCTAGGGATGAGACATGTTCAAATGATAGATTGCCATTTTGACAATTTAGATTGATCACAGATGCTCGCCCATATAGCATAATGATAATCACACTTCAATGGTGTGAGATTAAAAGGTTAACTTTAATGATATAAGATCACTTAGACTCTCATGATATGCCATGATCTTAGTATCACACTCACTATTGGGATGTGTGTCATATGGAATCAACATCTGGCCGTCTGAAAGGTGAGCCACGACCTCAAACGTTCTATTGTGTCAAAATAGGTTGGTGTTGCCATCAGACTCCATGGACTTCACAGAAGATTGGGACGAAAAACAATCTCCATCATTCGGTTTAAAGCAATCAACAGATTTAACATATGAAAACCCTAGTTTCAGATTTAGTAGATTCAATTGCAAATACCCGTTTTAATGTTTGAAGCACCCACAATTCGGAAATTTAGTAGGCTAAGTGAGCCATCAAAGGCAATATAAAGATGTTCATTGGCCTTTTTTTTTTTTTTTTTGAGAAGAAACTTCTATTTTTTTCATTTGAAATGGAAAACGGTTACAGAGTAGAGGGCCACAATCCAAAGAGTGGTAGTTACACTAACTAACATTAAAATACATTAAATAACATTCGAGACCCATCTAACAACGACACAAAATTTAAAGACTTTCAAAGTAAAGTAAAAATTCAAGAATCCACCACCATCCTGAACAATCCGCCGGTAACCGACACAGAAAATCCACCCAAAAATACGTTACCACCATCGGCAAACTCACAATCCACAAAAACTCAATTTTTTTATCTTAAAATAAGACGGTTGATAACCGTCTTGAATTTAGCAATAAGACAGTCCAAATACTAAGGATGGCACGAAAATTAAGCACGATTAATAAGACGAATAAGTTTGTCTTATTATCTCGATGGATTACCAAGCTAAAGACACATCGTGCCTTTTTAAGTTCAAAACCGCCTCATCTCTATCCCTGTCTCTCTTCCTGTCTCTTGGTCTCCCTCTCTCTCATCCCGTCTCTACAAAACAAAAATACCCTACCTATCTTGCTAGCTGCTCTCCCTTCCCTCCCTCTCTCTCTCCCTCTCTAAAGCGCATCTCCCTCCCTCTCTCTCCCGCTCTCCTTATTGTCCCAAATCAGCAAGCAAAACTCAATTGGCGGCCGGCAGCCTCTCTTACTCCTCTGTAAAAACAGACCCAAACCGACCACGACGGAATCGACGTTCATCACCATCAAACCTCTCTTACTGCTCTACCTCATTTAGGTTAGATTTCTTTTCTATTTATTCATTTTTTATATTTATATTTGAATTAGGGTCAGTTTTGGGTGTTGGGGCGTTGTGTGTGCAAGTGATGATTGGTATGAAGTCGAGGGGACGTTCTTTGCTTCTCATACCTGAAGAAATTGATGGAAAATTTTCTAGAAAGGTAATTTTACTGGTTTAATTTTTATGCGATACAAGCAAAGATTGGGAATTTTTTCTTTCCATCTATGACGGATATTTGTACTCCTATTTACGCACTTATCTTTGCTAATGAACCAATAATAGAAGCAAGGTGTGGTGCACTCAAACTATACAGCTAGACTGTATTCTTGTGAGGACCCAGGCCAGACTGACCCGACCTGTCTCTTAGCCCGAACTAGGCCCAGGCCAGACCCAATCTAAAACCCCTATAACCCCCTTCTTTCTATTTTTCTGCTTAGCACCCAACTCTTCTCCCACCTACCCCCATCAGTTGAACCAGACGTTGAAGAGAGAAATCCGCTACGGAGACATGGAGCGATATGGAGCCGCTGTCCGGCACCGTCCCGACGGCAGCCACCTTGGCACACGACACCAACACTTTCACGTCACCACCAACCCTTCTGGCTATAAATAGGAGCCGACCCCCTTCTTTTCCATCAACTATTCAAGCTTCTGGTAAGGTTATCTTCCTCGTCCTCTTCTTTTTTTTCTTCTTCTTTCCTCCCTCTGCTCTTCTTCATCTTCTGTTTTTCTTTTATTTTGTGACCGGCTCATCGGTACTCGCACGACCGATCGATACCGGGCGCGCTCTCGCGACCGTTGCTCGCCATCATTGTCGCGATCGGCTTATTCTAGTCGGCGACAATGCCGAACCCGTCAACGGAGCCATTTTCCGTCTCTGTGTCTCTCCCCTTTTCCTTCCTCTCGTGCCATACTCAACCTTTAGCCATTTTTCCCCTCTGTGCTACCACAACCAATAACCTTAAGTGTCACACCCCGAAATCCGATACATGATCCATTTCGGCACATGAACGAATTCAATAGTCAAAATTCAAATAAAGTAAACATAACGGTCCATTCTCATACAAAATTCAAATTACAGTTATTTATAATTACAACGTTTAAAACACTTCCTAACCAAGGCTAAACCAACAAGTCTTCTAAGGTCTTCTCCTGAGGTGCAGCTTCCGAACCACGAGGTCTGATTTCTGAAATTAAATAGCAACGGGGTGAGATAAACTCAACAAGTAACCCCCAATAATAATATAACTTCTTTTGTTACTTTTATCAGTTTCAATTTGAGAATTTCATATCAATAAAATTAACATCAGCTACACCATCTAATGATTCAATATAAAAAATAACTTAATTTACAATTGTACTTCGTATATTGTACGATTGTTAATCAATAACACCGATCCAAGTGCATTTGCAATTACATCATCATTCATCATTCATCATTAATCATTCATCATGGATACCAGTCACAAGGAGGGCTCCATTCTTTCATTAATCCCATTGTCAACCGTGCCGATCCGGTTTGACGGGTTTACTTCGTATTACGGAAGTACACAAATGGATCCGTTCATCCAATACTACCATGCGGCCCCATGGGGATCTTAATCAAAATCATATTATAATCATCTTTACAATATTCATCATTTCTACAATCATTCATACCCATTTCTTTTAAAAAAAATTATCCAACATGCTTTACAAATTCTCATAGTCTGATATTTCAAGGTAATTAGATCATGTGAGAAATAAATCGACTCTACAATGCTTACAACATTTATATTTTTCTAACATTAATCAAAATGCAATAATCATAACTCAATAAGACAAATCTAGAGTTATTCATGCTATCAATAGCCATTCAACCATTGACTTATCATTATGATAGTATATACTATGCAAAATAAAAGCATCATTACTAATAAAATACGTGTTAAAAGAACATGCTATGGGATAGGCTACTTGCCTCCGACGTCAGATTCAAAGGTCTTGTGAAAGGGGTGTGAAGTTTCACTGTTTCAGGTAGTTATCTGAGGAAAAAGGGAACTCGGTCAAGAAGAAAGAACGAACTAGGGTAGGTTATCAATGTAAGGTTGGATTCTAACTAGTTATTTCAAATCCTTATTTAATATCTAAAATTCTTAATTTAAAACAACTTTATAGATCGCTTTTAAAACCCTTGGTTTAGTATTAAACAATTTCTTAAATCCTTTTAATATCGAATATAATTATATTTTAATATAAGACTAGCATATAAGTAGATTATATATATATAAAGTCGGATGAAAATAGAAACCTAACTAAACTCATATTATATAATGCGAATATAAAATCAGCTTTACATTTTAAGATGGATTATAAAAATCAGATTTATAAAACTAGGATGAATAGACAAGTAAAACAGATTATAAACATTAATTTATAAGAAGTTAGATTTGTAAAATAGACTCTATAAAATCAGATTTATAAAACAAATTATACAAAAATCTGATTTTGTAAAACAAAATTGTAAAACATAACTATAAAACAGAATTATAAAAATCATATTAAAACAGAATATAATTTCTGATTATTATAACTAAATTTTGAAATACACTATCAGCACATATACCCAGATTTTACAAAAACTCAATCCTTAAGATATAAAAACAGATTTATAAAAACCAAATTATAAAGTTAGCATTTAACCCATCATTTTAATCAACCAGATTTATTAAAAATAAAATAGAATATACCACCAGTCCAAATAAAATAAAACCAGACATACAATACTAAACTACAGATAATCAGATTATAAGATGAGATTTAAATGTGAAAAATCAGAGTTAAAACATACAAAATCAGAATAAGACTAGAAGTTCCTGTTTTAAAATTATAAAACCAGAATATAAAATCAGATTTATATAAACAATTTATAAAATCAGATATTAAAATATATTATAAAAATCAGATTTGTAAAATCGATTTGTAAGAACTGAATTTTAATATCGAACTAGAATTTCTTTTAAAACAAGTTTAGAGATAATTTTTAAAACTAGAAATAAAGAGGAAAATCAGAACTAAACTAGAATATTTAAAACTAGAACTTAAGGGATAAAACAAAATATTAGAAATTCTAATCTAGAACTAAATCTACAGAAAATAAAATATAAGAACTTACCTTGAGGAAAGAAAGAAGAGCAAGGCTTGGAGATGCTGGTTTGGTGTGAAATAGAAGGAATGAATCTCTATTTATAGGCTCGGTTGAGGTGACCGTTCGGATTTGAATTAACTCCGCGAGTAATGGAGTGAGGCGTTACTGTATTGCAAAATTGAAGAAGAAGAAGAAACCGTTCCTCTTTTACGGATAGGTTTGATTTGGGATTTAAGTTGTAAGGGAAAAGCTTAGGTATAAAGCTTGTATAAGTTAGAGTGTGTGTGTGTGTGTTTTGGATCGAATCGGGTCGGGTTGAGTTGGGTCGGTTCTAGTTAGGGTTTGGGTTTTTGGGTCGTCACATTAAGCCTCCCATTTTGTTTCTTATTTTCTATTTTATATATATATAGGATAAGTTATAAAAATATATTTATTTATATGCATACTATAATTATCATTTTAAAAATCTAGCCATTTATCCATTTATATTAATTTTGTCATTAAAAACATGATGGTTTATAACCCATAGGCGGTCAAAGATAATTGCAGATTTCTAACCCATTTTATAAAATATTTTTTCTGAATATGTTTATTTACCAAGTTTAAAATCAGTCAATTATTATAGAATATATCCTTAAGTACGTACAAGGAAATATGTCCCTATTATGGATTATCAAAAAGATTTTAATGTGTTTACCTTTCATAATATTCCGGTGTTATGGCCCTACCCAATCGTCATACCCTATCGACGTGTCATGACCCATTCGATCTCGAAACTCGACCGATCATAATCAATACCCTATCGGCTAACCCTTTCGTGAACCGATTCGACACTTAACTCATATTTCCCACGTAGTCATTCAACTCTTTGATTGAGTCGTCACTTGGCACTAACACACCTTGGTATTATGCAGGCAACACGTTGAGCAGCCCGAGCTTCAACCACCCTCATCGCGTATCACCAAGAAAGCGCACATCAAAGCAAGTGACCTACCCTTATCACTCGACGTTGTTTTAGTAACTTAGTACTAAGTAAATACTATATATATATATATATATATATACGCGATTACGCGCAACCCTATAATTATGAATTAAAACCCTTAGGTAGTGTGATACCTCTATGAGACGTTATCGGGTGTTGATATTATAAATATGCTAGAATAATCATGTAAGGACTTATTCATTTATCCCTACGTAATCATGATTGTTAATTAAAATTCTGACATAAAGCAAATCGTAGTTGATTCTTGATAGTATGTCTTCTAATTAAGCGCATGAGCAAGCATCGATATCGCATGGTTTACCTTAAACTATAGTAATCACATCTTTTCGGAAAAGCATCATGAATACCATCTTGATTATGGAAGGCACCAATTGTTGAATAAATGATTTCTCTATTGCATATGTGGTGCATCGATATAAGTATATAATATTTCTTGTGTGGATCTCCCATCGGGTAGGCATGGGTTGGGACGAATGTCTGTGATTAGTGCTTCCTCATATGAGGTATACGTATTGCCTACCGACCTGCCACGATAAAGTGTGAAATTCACATATGTGATGTGATGTGGTAAGGACCACCTGGACGGAGGTGACGTCCAGAAGGGTCACATGTGGCTGTTCCATGGATCCGGTACTATAGTAGTAGAACCTACACTTATAAATGTGTAGCTGCTGAACTTAAGTTATTTGCTTTGTTTTCCTTTCAAAGAAAAACTCCATATTCTTTTATGCATACACCTCATTCATGCTTAATGATAGCTGCACATATGATGTATTGAGAATGGATAGTGGAATTGCGCATATATATATATATAACTCCTGCTGAAATCCAAAGAATATTCAGCTATGAAATTGTCCCTCCTCTTGTTCATGAAGACGTAGTTTACTAGATATTATTAGGGGGCCACTTGTTGAGTTTATCTCACTCCTGTTATTAACATTGCAGCGGCGGATCGAGTTAATCATCAGACTTCACAAGAGGAGACGTTAGAGGACCTCCTAAATTAGAGCCAATGAGTTAGTTAGATCTCGAGTTGATTGTGAGGGACTTTTGAGTTGTAATTGTATTCACGATGAACCATGAATTGTAACAATGATGTACCCTTATTTTGTAATCATAAATGAAATATCCGAGTACGTGTTTTGTTTCACCTTTAGTTTTGTTTTGATTATTGAATTTGCTCACGCTCCGAAGTTCGCGGTGTATAGAATTTTGGGGCGTGACAATTCTTGATTCTAGAATGGGTTTCTTTGGGGATTGGATGGTGTTCGATACACTTCATTCATATTTTCAAGGGGAGGAAAAGGTGATGTAGTTATAAAGGTTAGTGCATCTAATCCATCCAATCCTGTAAACAGATGATATTACATTTGAGAATACAGACCAATGTTTTTTATTTGGTCCAGCACACCTATGACCGCAATCTATGTTTACTGATTTTACTGTAGTTATCTTATTGCAGAGAAATATACAAACAATTGAATATAATTCACTATTTTTTAAAAAATAACTACAAGAAGCATTACTTATAACCAAGAAAGACTAAATAAGCATTTAAATGGATCTTTTTATATGTACCTACCTTTGACTTGTTGGCATTTATATATTTTCTTAATTGATTAAGAAACACTTTATCCCCTGTAAAGAGAAGACTGCAGTTCCTTGATAATTCACTCTAATAGAGCAATGGTGTGGCAGTCTTAAATTTGCAAGAAGGCATTTTCTCATTTTATGAGCTAAATTATAGTTTTCTAAATTTTTATGCAATAGCTATTCAATGCTCAATTTGAATAAATTTTGCTACTTCCTGGGTCTTTAACTCATGAACTGTTCATCATTGTTGAATGAAGTGTCCTTTTGAGTCATGTCGTTAGAAACTGAAAATATTTTCAATTGATGGGTTTTGCTTTACGGTGATATGACGGTGACCCCGACATCGTAAATATCGGATATGGACCTTTTCGCGTGTACCGACGTTGGAAGAAGCGAAATGGAAATCAAAACTAGGCGAAAGAGGCAAAAGATAAAATTCTGAAAATTCGATTGATTGAAATGACCACGGCGATATTTCGATATTTTATGTATTTGAGAATTTCGATTGAACGAATTTTAATTTCAATCGAATGATTTTCAATTTCGATCGAACGAAAGTGTGATCGAAATTGCGTTCAAAAATTTCGATCGAACAGTTTTCAATTTCGTTTGATCGAAATCGAGCCGAGTAGTCTTAGTCGTTTTAAAAGTCTAATTTCGAACTTTTGTATTAAGGGTTTAATTGTCTTTTAATTAATATTCGTTTTAGGGTTTTCTTTTATTGTAAGACCTCTTATATAAGGTTCCTTAAACAATGTAATTAGGAGATTATTGATTATGAATGAAAATTTTTTTTGCTTATGTGTACTTGAAATGAGCCTCTACGAAGAGTAAATCTTCTTCCCGATAAGGGTTTGGTGCGAAGCCAAGGGTGTGAACCCTACAATTCTATTTATCTATCTCTTTTATCTTTAATTGCGTGATTTTACAACCCTAAATCGACCATCTTCTTATGAAATCTTAAACCCTAAATTTCTCTAAATCCTTGAATCGATCCGATTCAACAACCGTAGAGCCCAGCAGAGTTATTAAACCTTCCACACCTGATATTCAGAGAAAATTAGTGATCCCATTATTGAATCGTGAGAGCCCTAATATGGAAAAATCTAGAGTTTTATCTTTAGGATCGATTTGCGCTGCAACCTAACGGATCTAGCGCTCGGACTGAACACTGCCTGAATTATGCGTGATTCTCTCAAGGAATACTACGAAAACCTGAGGTATTCGTTATATTTTGTAAGTTTTATTATTTAATTTAATTTCAATTTAATTTCGGTAAAATTAATCATTGCATTCACGTAGTTTAGGGTACCGTCCTGCGTCAGTTTTGGTATCAGAGCACAATTTCTAGGTTAGGGCATATTGTTGTGACATTTAATTCCATAGCATTTTAATTGCATCTTATTTCAGTTTTTATTTGTGCACATCTAGTGTTTAATAAAAGTCCCCATTCATTGTGGTTCATGTTTGCATGACATTTAGCACCCGTGTCAGTAAGCCGTGTTTACCATGAGCATGAGCGAGATTGTCGATGCCCTTAGGGACATTAAAGCCCAAATGTGTGCAATTAATAATAGGAGCCGTTACACACCAAAATCTTGGCAAAGTCCCAAAAGTCATGATGAAACTAGAGTTAGGGGATACCCTCATCAGCGTGAACCCGAGTACGATCCCGCCGAAAAGTTTCTAAAATCTATTTGGGATGAAGTTTCATGTTTTGAAGAATGGCTAAACCCCAAAACCTTCATGGAATGATTGTCTAGTGTAGAAGAGTATTTTGATTGGTATGACGTACCGAATGAGCACAAAGTTAGGTTAGTGAAAACAAAGTAAGGTAGTGCCAAAACCTATTGGACTAATGTTGAACTTCTGCGCGATTTAGCTCATCGTAAGCCCATCACACAATGGGAAGACATGAGGGAGCGATTTATCGAGAATTATGTTCCTCTTACGCACCGTCACCTTCTACGAATTTTGAAAACCAAGTCAAACAAGTGTCCCGATTGTCTTAAGTGTTAAGGATTCAGACACTTTGCTTACCAATGCTCTACACAATTTTCCACTCCAAATTTATTAATTAAATGGGAGAGTTTTAAGGAGACGAAAAATATGAAAGTAGAAGAAGAAGTGTATGACCCTAGAACCGTGATGAGTGAAGAGGAGATCGAAAAAGCTGAAGAGAGTCTAGTTTGTGTCAAGGGGGCTCCTGATTCCCTTGTGAGTAGTAATGTTGAGTCACCTACGCACGATTTGTTAGAGCCCCTAGAGCCAGTTGTGCACGAGTCCTTGTTGGTGGTAGAATCGTGTGCACTTGAATCTTTAAAGTTGGTCGAACCGAGCACACATGAATCAATCAAGTCACTTATACATGAGTCATTAGTGTCTCTTGATTTGATCACACATGAGTCACTAGTGTTGGTCGAGTCCACTACACATGATCCACCAGTGCTGATTCAGGCCACTACATGTGAGTCGTTAGCGCCGCATGCACATAAGAGTATTGAGTCCATTGATACAAGTGCACATCATAGTCTCAAGTTACGTATTGCTATGCATTTCAAGTCTTATCGTGAGTCATCTTTTGCGTCTCATTCCGCATTGCATGCCGAAATTAAGTTTGAAATTAATTTATGCAATGAAACTCTCAAAATATCGATGCAGTTACCTAAGGCTTTTATGGAATTTCAACTGAATGATTATGTGATGGTTCGGATTAGGCCTGAAAGATTCTCATTGGGAGTCGTAAAGGATCTCTAAGCCCACGGCACTGGACCTTTTAGAATTGTGGCAAGGAGCAGACCTACTGCATATGTTCTCGAGCTTACTCCAGATATCGGGGTCAGCTCTACGTTCAATGTGGAGGACCTAATTTCTTCTTTGAGCTCAACCCTACCTCCTTGCAACCTGTTCCAAACAACCCCTAGTTACAACCCCTTCCTAACTTTACAGCCAATACCACTTCCCTACCCAAGCAAGCCGAGGAAAGAGATAATTGAGAAAATTTGGGATAATCTTGTGGCATTCAACTGCAGCAGAAAACTTCTGGTTTACGAGACACAGAGGGTTGGCGAGTCGACTACCGAGAGTGCATGGGCCAATCATAAGAGAGTTTGTCGCTTGAGTTTCCGTATTTTCGGTTGATATCACGATCACGCTTCATCGGGGATGAATTCCTTCGGGTTCGAGAGAGTCGATGCGAAACTTCAAAAGTATTTGGTAGAGTGGCTTGGCGAGCCGGGTCATTGGGCTCGTCAAGGAGAGGTTTAGTGGGTACGTCCCTCTACTATGGACCGAGATGATGCTCATATGTCACCGAGTGTCAGGATTCATTTCATGCGTGTTTCATCGGTGATAAAATATTTTGAGTCGGAGAGAATTGACGGGGACGCCGACATTGTAGACATCACATATGGACCTTTTTGCGTGTACCGACGTCGGAAGAAGCGGAATGAAAATTAAAACTAGGCAAAAGATGAAATTCTGGAAATTCAATCGATCAAAATGACAACGGCGATATTTCGATATTTTATGTATTTGAGAATTTCGATTGAACGAATTTTAATTTCGATCGAACGAAAATTTCGATCGAACAAAAATTTCGATCGAATAATTTTTAATTTCGATCGAACGAAAGTGTGATCGAAATTGCGATCGAACGAGATTGTGATCGAAATTGCGATAAAAAATTTTGATCGAACGATTTTCAATTTTGTTCGATCGAAATCGAGCCAAGTAGTTATAGTCATTTTAGAAGTCTAATTTCGAACTTTTGTGTTAAGGGTTTAATTATCTTTTAATTAATATTCGTTTCAGGATTTTCTTTTATTGTAAGACCTCCTATATAAGGTCCTTAAACAATGTAATTAGGAGATTATTGATTATGAATGAAAAGAGCTTTTGCTTATATGTGCTTGAGATGAGCCTCTACGAAGAGTGAATCTTCTTCCCAATAAGGGTTTGGTGCAAAGCTAAGGGTGTGAAGCCTACAATTCTATCTATCTATCTCTTTTATCTTAGATTGCGTGATTCTACAATCCTAAATCGACCATCTTCTTATGAAATCTTAAACCCTAAATTTCTCTAAATCCTTGAATCGATCTGATTCAACAACCGTAGAGCCCAGCAGAGTTATTAAACCTTCCACACCTGATATTTAGAGAAAATTAATGATCCCATCATTGAATCGTGAGCGCCCTAATCTGAAAAAATCTAGAGTTCTATCTCTAGGATCGATCTGCGCTGCAACCTAACGGATCTAGCACTCGGACTGAGCCCTGCCTGAATTATGTGTTATTCTCCCAATGAATACTACGAAAACCTGAGATATTCGTTATATTTTACAAGTTTTAGGAGAAATGACTCTTTGTAGATTTTATCCAAATCCTCACTTTCGTAATGCAATAATAATAATAAAATCTCTATGACTCTTTGTAGAGTCCCAATAAATTATCGATGAAGAAATCAAATGGCAAACATCATCTAAAAATCCATCTTCAGCTTGCTTTTATCTTTAAGCTGATTAAAAAAAAAACCATATTTAAAACGTCATTAACAAACCAAACATAAGGGGTCGCTCATCATGCAACTCACTTTTTTCCCCTCCACTCTGCCATCGCGACCTCCAAAGCCTTTTCAAAGTTCATAAATATGTAATTATCTAGGATAGTCTTTGACATGTTATAGACTCAAAGGTTGTCAAGGGAAGAGGTAGAGGCATGGAACTTAGTTGCACGTGAAGAGGGGAAATGTGAGTGATGGTGAAGGGAAAGCCAAGATGGTAATGTTGAGTTGCTGTTTCATGGTACCCTACTTTAGGTGTTGTCGGGTTGTGTTGGTCTAATGGAGGATGACAAGTTCAAGCCAATTGTTGAAAGTGTCAGCATGGCACACAGTTTCATTGTTTTAAAATTACGACACGTTGGTACACTTAAATACAACGTTTATGTTCTTTTTTTTTTTTTTTCAAATGATAGTATTCATAGTAAACGACACGTGGGTGCACTTAAATACAACCTTTATGTTCTTTCTTTTTTTCAAATTGGAAAATGATAGTATTCATAGTCAACATCGCCTTTCTCCATCTATTTGGTGTTTGTTGAGCCCCTTTTATTCATGGTCAATATGGTTTCTTTCTTTATATATGATGGGGATATGAGGATGTCTCCTGAAGAGTTTGCTTAACAAATATCTATTTGCATATATGCAGTTTCAAACTGTGTCTACTGCAAAAAAGTATCTATTTCCATATATGCAGTTTCAAGCTGTCTACTGCAAAAAAGTGGAAAGAAGCTATATTAGGTTATTGTAGTTCTATTTTTTTGGCTCCTTGTTCTTGCTAAACTTCTTTTAGTTTCTGTTCTAATTAAAGATTTCTTTACAGAGTATCATTATATCTTATTGTTTTCTAGGAAAAAGTGAAGTTTTAAAATTTTAATACCTTTTTTTGTTATCAAAGCCAAAACTTTTTATCCTATACGATCTTTATTCCCAACAGAATCTTAACTCTTGATTGATGGATGTCCAGCCTCTCTGCTACCCAATCACCTGAATCACATTAAATCGTGTTTTTTGGTGTTTTTTTAAATCCACCCAATAGAAATCCCAGCAGTCACATCTTGGCCTCCTCTGGAATCTATTTTTTTGTTCTTGATTATAGACTATATATAGAGTTTCCCCGTTATCTGAGGTCCTGAACATCTTACTATAAGAAAAAAGTATATATATTTTTATATATATAATATACCACTTCTCAACACTTCTTCTCCATGGAGTTCTCTTTCTTCTGCTCTAGAATCAATGCCCTTGTTCTCATCTTATCCCTCTTTTCTCCTTCTAAATTCATTCAATGCCCAATGGATTCTGAACCCTTAAATTTCCTTCAAGCCACTAACTCAGCATCCATAGACTTTGGGAAGATTTTCTTTAACTTCTCTTCTGCTGTTCTAAGACCACAATTCTAAGACCATAATCCCCTCATGAAATCTCTCTCCTCCTCAAAGTCCTCTCTTCTCCATCATTAACCAAGGTCACTGTTGCAACAAAATGAGCTGGTCACAGTACCCAGGGCCAAGCCCAACCCCTCAATGGCATTGTTATTGAAATGGAATCTCTTCCATCCTCCATAAAAATACATGGAAAAAGAGATGGGGAATCTGGGTTTTCTTATGCAGATGTTAGTCGAGGGAGCCTTTGGGTGGAGCTACTGAAGGAGACCCATAAAGAGGGCCTGGCACAAGTCATGGACTGATTATTTGTACCTAAGTGTTGGTGGAACTCTTTCTAATGCTGGGATTAGTCAACAGACCTTCAAATATGGTCCTCAGATCACCAATGTCCTTTAGGTAGATGTGGTTACAGATTGAAAAGGGTCCCAATGTAGACCAAGTAAAATTTCTATATCTCATATCAGTCACTTCTTTTCTTTAATTTTGACCCCCACTTTGACCACCTTTTGCCCTTTTTTTTCTTTTAAGTATTTGAGGAAATATCAAGGCAACAGAGGTTCATGCCCTCACTCATATATGGAGTTGAAGTCTCTTACTTTGATTTCCTGAATAGAGTTAGAATGGAGGAGGTGAGCTTGGGAGCACAGGGCTATGGGATGTTTCACATCTATGGCTCAATATTGTTTGAAATTCATCTAGTATCATCTCACATTTATGATGTTTTCGTTGGCTGATACTGATGTTTAATCCCTAATGTCAAGTTTTGGTACATAAAATCCTTGCACCTTTTTTTATTTTCCATCTTATATTTAACATGAATGCGTAAACTAATTCTCTAATTTATGATCTCAAGATGGAACTCTTAAGGACAAATTGGGAAAAGTTAAAGATCAATACCAAGATGACAAGCTTTAAAATCCCTTTGTTGGGTCTTCTGTTATATTTATGTTGTTGGGTGGCATAAGGAGAAGTGGTGTATGGGAAGAGCATTGACCCTACAAAGTCATTGAATGTTCAAATTAAAGATCTATTCCGTGGCCAGGTAGTATTATAAGTTAATGATTTATTTTTTCTCCTTCTTACCAATCTACTCACACAACTCAATCTGAGAATGATCTAAATAATACAACTGTGGGTACTTTATCTTATATTGCATATCCATGATGTACAGGCATTTAATTTAAGAATTTTCTGATTGATTCAAATCCACATGGCTTATATTATTGTTGTGTTAGTATTTGATAGGGATAGGGCTGCTTGGACTCTATACACAAGAATTTGACCATGGTGACATCTAAACCGTAAGGTACGGATGTTAGGGGAATATCGGGTTTTTTTTATCTTCATGGTTAAAATAGTCATTCTTGCTATAATGGTTGCTGTGACACATTTCATGATTGGATGGTACTGCATCATGAGATGGATGGAGTTGCACTTGAGAGACAACCCTATTCTACTAAAATAAGGCCTTTATCAAAGCTTGTTCAAGAACTCTACCAACAAGCTGATAGCAACAATTAAGCTTTGTAAGGTTAATCACTCCACCAACAAGCTGATAGAGACAACTCTGCAATGATCTTTATGGCCTCATGTATAGGGAAGAGATCCGTGGCATAACCTTGACATCGGCGTGAGGCTAATCCGTCCAACAAACTCAAGGGGACTTGTTGCTCCAATCACGATGATTACAGCTAAAGCTTATGCTACTTGCACCGTTCAAGAATTGTTTTGTAGAGAAAAGAAGTAAATGTATACGAGAGGGATTGAAGGCCTTTTAAAATGGTGATGCTTTAGAAATTCGAGGTCTTTTTGTGTGGTTTATAATATGTACCTTATATTAAATAAACTCAGCTTGCAACTTCATGAACTTGTAATATGTCACTTGTATTAAATATATTTAACTTTGCTTTGAATTTTGTTCAAAATATAGCTTCTGTTGTAGTGTAAATTTGTGGTTTTAGTTCAAAATACTAATTATACTTATTTGTAATTTTTTGTTATTAGTTGAGCAAGGTAAATTTATTGTTTTACTATGAAGTATATTGTTTATTTTTATTTGTAATTTTTTAATGGATGAGCAGGATATTTGTAATTTATTACGATTTTTAAAAAATGACTGTCTAAGACCATCTTATTTCGACCATCATTCAAATAGGACAGTTCATAAAGGACTGTCCGATATAAAAATAGGACAGCTCGTGATCGTCTTTAATAGAGCATTCAATAAATGACGGTTTCCAACTGTCCGAAAGTTTTTTTTTTAAAAATTATTAAAAGGTTGGTGACCATCCTTTATTAGTTATTATGAGACGGTTTCGGACCGTCTTATATTAGGACTGTGAAAAACAGTCATTTTCTATCGTCTTATTTGTGGAATATAAGACGGTTTAGGACCGTCTTGTATATTTAAGATACCAATGAAAAGAACGGACGTGAGGACAGTTTTGAGCGGTCTTTTAAAAAAAAATATAAGACGGCTTTAGACCATCTTATTTCGACCATTTTGACATAGTGTTTCACTCATCGCTTCAACCGAAGCATTTAAACAATGCCTCATGGCATAGATATAATGCATGTGTTTGCACAACAACGAAGCCATCAATACGTCGATAAAATCCGTGACCAAAACTGTTTCAGAAACAAGTATGGATTGAAAAAAAACTTTCATGCAAGCGATCTCCTCAGAAGAAAAGACTCTTACCAAGAAAAGGATAAAACTCTCATATTCTAACCCTAAAATTAGGAAAAAACAACGAGAGAACAATGGAGAGCCGAAGCCTCCAAATAAAAGACGACCCCTAAAGGATCGATTTATAAAAAAAGTAGATAGAAAAGAATTAAATCTTTCCTTCCCACCCCCTCCCATAAAACGTCTTTTCCCGGCACTCACTCTCAAAATTGCCTAGAGAGAGAGAGCACCCCTTTTCCAAGTTCATTGGCCTTTAATTGAATTTGCGGGCTGGTAGAACTGGTATTTTAAAGTTTAAACTTCAACCCATGCCAACTTTATAATTGCAATCCAATGATTAAGACACCTATATCGAACTAACTACTACAATCAAACAATTTTGTCCTTCATAATCAAGCAACCTTAAGATCAAGCGGTCAAAACAGAGAGATCATGATTAAGTGGCCAATATTGAGCACTCAAAATTACATGATCATCACAGGAGACATCATGGTTTTAAATATTGGCGATACATATGGGCAGATATGTATCTGATTAAGCCACATCCAATATGTATCCCCAATTCGATATTTGGTCAAATATCAGCCCATATCAGCCACTATGTATCCCATATGAATCAAATAAAATACCAAAAATATCCTTTAGGCAATTTTTTTCTTTTAATAATATTTAATACTTAAAAAATTAATAAATGCACTTTACTATTAGCCACTTTATCTGATGTATCAGATAAGTATCGGCTTGAAACCCAGCAGATATGCCAATATATTTAGGTCTTTAAATCCGTGAGCCGAATACAACCTTGCAGGCAGAATTACCAATGGGCAATGAAAATTAAATCTTCATACAAATAGGCTATCAAATGCGCCAATTATCCCAAATCAGAAAATACGGTAAACAATTAACTAAAAATTGCAATTTAAAGCATTCAAACGCTGCTTAAAATTCCTCAATGTGTAGCAGAACACAATCACCAAAGAGTTTTATACCAAAAACAAGTTTAAAACACATTTTTTGTCCAAACATATATATTTTTTGGAAAAAATGTATTTTAGCCAAAAAAAAATTAATTAAATATATTTTTCATATATATATATATATATATATATATATATATATATATATATATATACTTTCTTTTTTTTTTTGCCATTTTCAGAATTGATTTTTTCCTCTTCTTCTCTACTTTTTGCATTTTTTCCAAATTATTCCCTTGCCATTTTATTCCCACACTCCCTTCTAGGCCTTCAAATATTTATTAATTTTAACACATAAATCCAATGGGTCAATGTATATCAAATCAGTCTTTTTTTACGGTTTAATTCGGATTCGATTTTAAAAAATTAATTTTATGGTTTTTTGCATATACCCCCTAACATATGCTGATATTGCATCAAAACCCCTGAGTTATGGGTATTTATTCTACAACCCTTACTTTTGTGTTTCTGTTTCATATACCCCTACCATTAATTAATCGTGAGCGTATGAGCTGAAACAACTATTTTGCCCTTAATAAAACTAATATTCTAAAAATACCATCATTCTAAAAGGCCCTTCATTCATCTATATTTACAAGTCATGTCATTATAGTTTACCACCATTCTAAAAGGCCCTTCATTCACCTTTTATTATTAAATCCACCTACAAAATCTTTGAGTTCATCCACGCTGAAACACATCGATTGCCTTGAGTCAAACGATCAAAATCAAGGATCATGGTAGTGCCCTTTATCTCTACCAGAAATCAGTGCATGTTCATTTGGATTTAGACCACAGATTTTATGCCTCTGATCAATAAAATATATGCAACAGTCCATACAAAAGTAATTGATGAACGGCTATGATATCTAATACATACAATTTCCAATATATGATTCATAAAAAAAGTAGCCAACTGATTGGACGATTGAGATCAAGGATCAAAATATCGATTTCATTTTCGATGTCGGGCATGACTGAAACCAAAAATTTGAATGAAATTTTCAACCATAATTTTGAATTTCGACCAAAAATTTTATTGTCATACATAATTTAACCAAAATTTTAAGGATTGTTTTTGTTTTGGTGAGACCGAAATTGATAAATTTTGGCCGACAGTATAAATTATCGACTGAAAGTTTGAAACACAGTTGGGTTGGTTCTGTTTGTACAATCATTGAAGATTAATTATGACACCAACACAAGAGGGTTTCAACCCGTCAGGTCAACTCGATGGATCAAACGACCCAACCTACCATAGGTTTGGGCTTGGATTCAGATATCCAATTCCCAACCTATTAGGTCGGGTTGAAAATGCTGACTCATTTATTTCCAAGTTCCACTCAACCATGAATTGCTTATTATTTAATTCCCAAAAACATTACTCTTATGCCCAATATAAAAAATCACCAAAATTTTAGATATCCAAAATTAAAAATCATCTCAAAATAATAAAAAAACCTACCAAAACTTTTAGATACCCAAAATTAAAAATTATTTCGAATTTTGGTTATTAATCTAAGAACATGTAAATTGAAGGTTTTCTTTACAAGAATAATTGCATAGTATGTCACAAATCCTCCATTGGTTAAATATTCATCCAAACGTTGACATGCTTTAACGGAAGAATCACCCATTTGATAGGTCTTGAATCTGATAGGTAAATGAAGGGCCGTTTAGAAGAGTACCTTTAAATTTACCCACCGAATCTTTGAGTCCACTCACGCTGAAACACAATTGAATTGAATCGAACTATGGAGATCATTTATCCTCCCATTTTTTCAAGAGATCGATCTTTAGATCATAGGTGTACCCTCAAACAATCAATTTTTTATTTCACGTGGCACACATCTCAAAAAAGTGACTTTAACATCATGTACACACTTAAAAATGAGTTTAAGATCACTTTTATGGGTGTATACCACATGAAATAAAAAAATCGACCATCTAACGGTATACTTAATGATCTAAATATCGATCTCATAAAATATTGGGACACTAAACAATCTCCATCGTCTGATTCAATGCAGTCAATGTGTTTCAACATAAGTGACTCAAAGATTTTGTGGGTGAATTTAAAGGTACTCCTTTTAGAATGATGGTGGTAAAGCTATAATGGCATGACTTGTAAATAAAGGTGAACAAAAAGCCTTTTAAAATGGTGGTAAACTATAATGGCATGACTTGTATATATAGATTAATGATGGACCTTTTAGAATGATGGTATTTTTAGAATATTGGTTTCATTAAGGACAAAATAATCATTTTAGTCCATAAACTCACGACTAGTTAATAGCAGGGGTATATGAAACATAAACACAAAAGGGCTGCAAAATAAATACCCATAACTCCGGGGGTATATGAAACATAAACGCAGAAGGGCTGCAAAATAAATACCCATAACTCAGGGGGTTTGATGCAATATCGGCATATCTCAGGAGGTATATGCAAAAAACTCTTAATTTTAATTAATCAATTTTGTTAATGACATCACAGTTCAATCACGGTTTAACCGCGGTTGAACTAGTTTGAACCGAACCGATCCCTTTTCTGGTTCGAGAGCCGGTTCGATTTTAAAAGCATTGCTTGTACATTGCCGACAATAAAATAGGTCAACAAAAGTTTGTACATGATGCATCGCCGCCCATCAGATTAGGGCAATCCACAATACACCACATGGACCGAAAGACTCATGCAAACTTTAAAAGCCTATAGATACATGTGCATCTTAAGGTCCACATATGCACAATGGGCATACTTTGTGGAATTGAATAGGCCATGTACTACAGTTAAACTCTTCCAAGAAGGGTGCCTAACTTGGTATCGGTCCCATCATTGGAGTATTGGACCGACATGTTTTGGCCAATATTGATAAGGTATCGGCGGCAATGAAACTATTTGTTTTTTATTTTTATATAATAATAAATAAATAAATAATTAAATAATTAGTATCAACTGACACCGAGACAGTATTGCTGATACCAACAGCAATACCAGTACCACCACCCGATACATGTATCGGGGTGGTGTTGGTATGGGTTTCAAGCACTACCAATAAGTATCGAGTTTTGATACCTTGCTTCCAAGTTTCAACCAACTTACCTTGAGTTGACTCACTACACAACCAAATGAAGCACGGAATCCATCATTATCCATTGTCCCTAGCATTCCTGAGATGAACATATAGAGGCTTTCAAACTAGCCTGTAAACTCTAAGCACACTAAGACGCTCTTAAAGTCTGCATTGTCTCAGAGTCGGAGGCTCTTAAATCGTATTCGAACTCAGAGCTGCACTCCTACGTGGCTGGGGCCAGTACACGAAAAGTGGCGGGCAGGTCTTCAATCATGGACATGTGAAACCAATCTTCATGATAATGGCCATTTGGTACGCATAGCCAACATCCAGATATCAGCCCCAAAATTGCATGACTACACCATGCGATTAAGTCCATAGGAGCCTTAAGATAATTGGACAAAACAGGTATAACCAATGGTCCAGATTGATTAAACAAAAGGGTCTGATTGCTTGAATATTTTTTTTACAGTAATAATATGCTTGGGCTCTGGCCTGCCACTTGGACAGCTCAATGCAAAGTTTCAAAAGGTTTTGACAGGTCAATTGTTTCCCAAGGTTAAAACACTTTCAGAAACCACAATATTTGAATTTGGAAATGATGACTTCCTCACTAAAAAAATAAAACTGATCTACAAATTTCGTTTTTTTTTTTTTTTTTTCCTCTTTTCCTTAGTCTGTTCCTTCTTATTTTTGGGCATAGCAACTCACTACGCCTTTGATCTTTTATATTCGTTTTGATTAATGAAATTATAGCATTGCACCAAAATTAGTTATATTTTTCAGAAAAAACGGTGTCCCAAAGGTGTGCGAGAGAAGCACAAACTCATTGATACGAGCCCCTTGACCCCCTTGATGCTTGTATTTGAGTCTTCATTAATTTCTTCTTCGCACCGTGTAAGAGTTCCATGGAATTCGATCTCCGATAGAGCCAATCATTTATGAGAAGTAACATCAACCTTCCATCATCAAAGTTTCCCGGTGTACCAGTATCTGCATAATAATTGAGGTTTCCAGAGGAGATAAGATCATTTAAGTTTCAGAAAAAATGCGTAGACGCTCAGCTATAACCTTTTGAGGTCGAAAATCAAGGATTGAAGCATTTTGGTCGTGTGAAGTATAAAGTATATATGGGACTTTTCAACCCTTTCTTCATCAAACAACAAACCAAAGATTCCAATTACTAATGAGAAGATCTATAATCTTATTCCGCCATTTTCTTGAAGCAACTTGTGGAGAAGTTTAGATAAGAAGAAAAGTTTGCATGTAGTTTCTATTAATTTGAAGATGGGTTGAGACAAATAATTTGGTGGCGTTTGAGGACGGAATACATTCCAACAATTATTCTGAGACCATTCAAGCTATATGAAAGGAAAACAACTAGTAAAATAACTATGTAGAGAGAGTTGAGTTTCCTATTAGAGTTGGTTAAGTCATTGGTCAGCTTTTGAGTCTTTACTTGTTTGCATCGACTGTAAATAAATTAAAACTAAGTAGCAATATGAGGTCTCAATGATGTGTATTAATTGGTGAGAAATGACATAAAAGAAATGATAACTTGTAACTTTGGAGAGAGTTCATAGAATTGAGGGGTTTTAAAATTAGTAGAACAAAGACAAAATCTAGGGAATGCAAGTTTAAAGAACATGAAAGTTATGAAAAATAATTTAGTCAAGATATAAAATCATTTAGTTTCAAATAGGATCAATGCAAGGTAGGATCTATACAGTGCTAAGACATGTATTACCATAACGTGTCGAGTGTGGGGTTACGAAGAACTGACAACATGGCAGGGTTCATGTGGTTGAGATGGATATGTTGAGGAGGATGCCAGAAAGGAAGTTTAATGGTGACCCACACAAAATAAATAAATAAATTCCATTAAATTAAATTAAAATTAAAATGATGCTGAGATGGTTTGGACATACCTATCAAGGACCTGAAACAACCGTTGTATGAACCATTGAAAAGATAGAAGCATAAGGTAGGAGAAGAGAAAGATTAATAAATGCTAGGAATAAGAGGAACTACATTAGTTCCCTTATTGTGGAAGGAAGGAGGATCACAAATGAAGTGGAGATTGAGTTTGAAATTGTAAAATTCTATGAGGAGTTATACTCAGAAGATTAGATGGGTTACACTTCAAGAGTTTATCCAATAGTCAGAAGTTGAATTTAGAGGGCGAGTTTCTGGAAGAATAAATTAAAAATGTTGTTTTTAAAAGTGATGAGAATAAAGCACTAGGGCCTAATGGTTTTACTAAGGAATTTTTCCAATGTTTTTGGGAGTTAGTCAAAGGAGATGTTATGAAAATATTTAAGGAATTTTATGAGAATGATACAGTGAACCACATCATAAATTAAATTAAAATTAAAATGATGCTGAGATGGTTTGGACATACCTATCAAGGACCTGAAACATCCGTTGTATGAACCATTGAAAAGATAGAAGCATAAGGAGAAGAGAAAGATCAATAAATGCTAGGAATAAGAGGAACTACATTAGTTCCCTTATTGTGGAAGGAAGGAGGATCACAAATGAAGTGGAGATTGAGTTTGAAATTGTAAAATTCTATGATGAGTTATACTCAGAAGATTAGATGGGTTACACTTCAAGAGTTTATCCAATAGTCAGAAGTTGAATTTAGAGGGCGAGTTTTTGGAAGAATGAATTAAAAATGTTGTTTTTAAAAGTGATGAGAATAAAGCACCAAGGCCTAATGGTTTTACTAAGGAATTTTTCCAATGTTTTTGGGAGTTAGTCAAAGGAGATATTATGAAAATATTTAAGGAGTTTTATAAGAATGATACAATGAACCACATCATTAGCTCAAATTTCATCACTCTTATTCATAAAAAGGAGATGACGGAAGAAATCAAAGATTTCAGACCTATAAGCCTATTGGGAAGTGTATATAAAATTCTCTCTATTCTTGCTAACAGATTGCGTAACATGATGAAGGAAATTATCTCGTTGAACCAAGGTGCTTTCATTCAAGGGCGGCAGCTGCTGGATGTCGTGGTGGTAACTTATCATATATAATGGAAAGGTTGGGTTTTGGGGAAAGATGGAGGAAATGGATTTGTGGGTGTGTATCTTCACCTTGGTTCTCGATTATGGTGAATGGATCCTTAAAAGGTTATCTTCGTAGTTTCAGGAGGCTTAGACAAGGTGGGTGACCCTCTTTCACCTTTGCCTTTTAACGTAGTTGTTTAAGCTTTAAATGGCCTGATTGTCAGAGCTACCGAGTTGGATCAGTTTAAAGGTTATTTAATTTCAGAGGGGGAATTAGGGTAACTCATTTACAGTATGCAGATGATAGAATAGTTTTTGTGGGAGTAATCTAGCGGAGCTTCAAGCTATTAAAGATGTACTAGTCATTTATGAAGCGGTATCTGGTCAGAAGGTGAACTTGCATAAATTTAAAATTTCTGGTATCAAAATGAAGAAGTTGAGTTTGATAGCTCTAGCTGAAAGTGTAGGGTGTCAAGTGGACAAGTTTCCTATTACTTACTTGGGGCTTCCGTTGGGAGTTGGTAAGCCGAAGGCAAAATTGTGGGATCCTGTTATAAGTAAATTTGAGAAAAAACTAGCAGTTTGGAAAAATAAAATGCTTAGTAGTGGGGGAAAACTCATTGTGATCAAATCTATTTTATCTTCCATTCCTTTATTCCATTTATCTATGTTTAGAGCTCCAAAAAAACTATCAAGCGAATGGAGAAAATTATTAGGAATTTTTTATGAGAAGAGGGAAAAGAAGATAAAAAATTTCATCTTATAAATTGAGAGACATGTTGTCTTTCAAAGAAAGATGGAGGGTTGGGAATTAAGAGGTTGGGATTAACTAACATGACCTTGTTAGGAAAATGGTTGTGGGGGATGGGTGATGAAAATGAACAAAAATCGTCTTTGGTGGAAGGTAGTTAAAGACAAGTACAGGAATTCAGAAAATGAGAATATCTTCAGAAGTTCGGTTAGTAGAGGGTCGGGATGGTAGAAAAATATTTGCTCGGTCAATGAATAGTTTAAAAAGAGGGTCAGATTCAATTGGGGTCGTGGTGATAGAATAAAGTTTTGGGATGATGTGTGGATTGGTGATTCTCCTTTGAAAGATAGATTTCCGGCTATCTTCAGTATCGCGTTAAATAAAGATACGTATGTGAATGATATGAGTGAAATTATCAATGTTAGTATTATCTGGGATATACATGTTCGCAGAAATATGAATGTTGAGGAAGAGTTGAGTATGATTAGGTTGCTCCATGTTTTAAATAATTGTGGCAGAAATGTAGCCAATCGGGATCTCAGGATTTGGATTCCACATTCCAAAAGTATTTTTTCCTGTGAAATCTTTTTATTCGAATTTTCATCAGCAGTCTAGGCAAAATCTGAATTGGGTAAAGATTTGGAAGAAAAGATTCCTTCCAAAATCATATTTTTTGGATAGAATGTTGGTTGGGGTACCATCGATCAGATCAATCGAAGGGGGATGAATTTGAGAAATGGATGTGTTGTGTTGTGTGCCTTTAGGGAGAAGAATCTGCAAATCATCTTCTCATTCACTGTTGGGTTGCTAAAAAAGTTTGGAATGTGGACATCCAGCAGTTTGGAGTTTTATGGGTGTTTCCGGAATCATGTGTTGATGTCTTAGCTGCTTGGATTAGGGTCGGATTTGAAGGAATTAAGGGGAAATTCTGGATATTTATGGATCTTGTTGTTATGTGAGCTCTTTGGACTGAGAGAAATAGTCGAATTTTTAATAGAAAAAGAAAACTCGTTTCTATGATTCTTAAGGATGTTCGGGATTTGGCTTTAAATTTGATCAAGATTGGATGTCGTTCAACGCATGATGAAGATGTAGACTTTATTCATGAATGGGATAGCATGTGCATGTAGTCATTTTCCTCTCGTGTATGGTTGTTCTTTCTTGTAGATTTGCAAATCCACTGACTTAGGGGTGAGGTTTTTCGAGTGATGAGTAGCTTTTTTTAAGTTTGCTAGCATCTTGCTAGCTTTTTCTGGTTTGTGTTATTTTTCAGTATAATAAAAGTTATTGGTTATCGATAAAAAAAAAACAGATTAATAAATACTCAGAAGTAGTAAGAAACAACATGAAGGACTATGGAGTAGTTGAGAGTTCAGCTCCGAATAGAATTAAGTATAGAAATCAGGCTCGCAAAGCCAACTCAAAATAGATCAGACAAGGCAATGATGACAACGAGTATGACGATAATGGTGGTGGTAGTGGTGATATATTGTATAATTAAGGGGCATGTTTGAAATGAATCCCTATTGGTGATATATATATATATATATATATATATATATATATATATATATATATATATATATATATATGAAGACACCATAACAGCTCAACTCACATAGGTTAGGTAATTTCAAAAGAAGGCAGCTTAGCTCGCTAAAACTCTAACAGCAATTGAGATTGCATAAAAGGTGATATTTCTTGAGTTTTATTATTCGCAGCAGCATTGCTTTTCTTTCATATGTGAATCTAATGTTTTACATTTTTGCCGAAGCCATTTGTGTATTATTTCGTATGGCATTAAGCTAATAAACTATCACTACAATATTTACATAATCTAGCTGGAACATAAATTTTGCTAACATACCATTGTGGAGTTGAAGTTCAAGCAGCCCAGTCTTCATCGCTAACATCGTTACCCTGAAAAAAACAAAAAATTATATATATATATATATATATATATATATATATATATATATATATATATATATATATAAATAGAGAGAGAGAGAGAGAAGAAGAAGAAGAAGAAAGGTGAGAATCAGCTGCCCAATGCAACATAAAAGGAACTTATGAAAGGAAATCACCATCAAAGAAGATTGCTATCTAGAGTAGGAGCCCCAGAAAACACCATGCGTATCAAAGATAAAAAGCACACAAGGCCGAGTATAGCTTACATGTTGTCAGGCCATACTTGAACTGAATAAATTAAAGAGTTGATTGTAAGTTACAATAAATTCCTTTTGCACTTACAAAACTTACATAAACACCATATTGGCAAAAATGAAACATAAATTTAAACCCATAGAAGTTCAACCATAGTTCTACAACCTGGCGAGTCATCGAGTAACTCGGCCGAGTTACTCGAGTCATTGGGATTTCGAGTTGAGTTAGAGTCGAGACAAGCTTCGCTAAGATGCCGGAACCAGGGTTCTTACACTACCTTTATATATATATATAATATTCTCACGGGATAAAGTTTTAGAAACCCCATCTTTTTAAAAATGATTAAACTACTCATTTTACCAACATATCTTTCCATCTTCTTCCTTATAATTTTTATTTTATATTCAATATATATATTGTTTAAAAATATTTACTAAATCATTGAATCAGAGCGAGTCGAGTTTAACTAAGTCTTGTCTTCGAGTTAACTCAACCCAATTGACTTTTGAGTCAAGTTTTCCGGTTTTCAAACAATGAGTTCAACACCTGGTCAGCATGGCCATGTGATTTCTAAAGCATATCAACGACTTGTTTTCAATGTCAAGATACCTTTTTTCCTTTACAAGGGAAAACCGCTCTTGTTTAGTCAAGGGGCAGTTTTGGCCTGTTAGCTAATGCAGCAAGGTTTCCACTATCTTCATGCAGTTGATAATGAAAACTTGACACTTTTCTTAGTTTCATTATCATCACAGGTGTGTAGATTTACTCCCAAATGGGTTGAGTTATTTTTCTACTTGACTGCTCCTCAATATGGACCTTAGGGATTTTGGTTTAGTAGCTTATTCACAATGCAATATCATGTGCATCAATGAGCTTACATAGTTACAATGACCTAGTCCCCCTGATAATAAGATTTCAGTTTATGATTTTCTTTGCCTCCCGTGCATGGTATCAGAATGGATTAGATCATGTTCAATTTTCCTTTTTACTTCTTTAGTTACCATTTGTGCATTTTTCCTCCATTGGATCTTTGTGCATCAAAAATTGAAATCATGTTTCCTTGTTTAGGTCTTGTAAACAACAAATTTGCGCAAAATATAAATATAACACAAATTAATTATAACAAATTTCCCCTTGTTAGGAGAGGGTTTTATTAAAAAATGACGGACTTTACACTTCCGGATGTCGCGATCGATTCCCCGTTAATTACATCAAAAATTAAATACCTTTGATTAGAAGCTACTAAAGAAAACTAACGCAATTATATCTCTGAAATAAACAAACTAAATTCTTAGTCTAGGTCTTCATCGACATCTTCAATCCGTCACGAGATAAATGCATAATATGTTGTCTTCGGTAGAGATTTGAGAAATATGAAACAGGAGACGACGGACGGGAGAATCCTTCCTCCGAAAAACGGTTTCATCTGATCGACAAGCACGAGTCATTATTGGAGCAAGAACCTCATGGACGAATCTTAAAACGAATTCTTGTTCTCTGGTTTCAAAGATAAATTCGAATACCAAATCCATTCCCCTGGTGACTTTAATTTTGTAGGAAAATTAAAGTCAGAGATGTTTTCAGAAGGGCTCTCGTGTCCGAATCTCTTTTCTCCACCCCCTTCGAGAACGGATATGTTATTTATAGATTTATGGTAGCGGTTATAAGTTATAAACCTACGATTTCCGCAAGAGTTTCACGAAATCAATGGTCGTGAGGGTTGCGTGGGTCTTAGCTTTCATGCGGATTGAGAAAAGATCATTCTCCAGATATCTAGCGTACACAAGTAATTATTCATAACTACCTAAGCAGGTATGGGCCGAAATATGCTACCTAGGCAAGCATGTGCTTAGATATGTTATTTAGGCAAGTATGTGTCTAAGTATGTCATCTAGGCAGGCATGTGCCTAAATATACTACCTAGGCAGGTATATGCCTAAATATGCTACCTGGGCAGGTATGTGCCTAGATATGCTACCTGGGCAGGTATGTGCTTAAATATGCTACCTGGGCATGTATGTACCTAGATATGCTACCTAGGTAGGTATGTGCCTAGATATGCTAACTGGGCAGGTATGTGCCTGCGTGGCCCATAAAATGAAAAAGAGTGAAAGAGATGGCATGCATAGGTTTTTATTTATCTTCTCTATTTTTTTTAATATATACATTTTATATTTTATTTTATCCAAAAAATAGGACACAAATAATGTGTATATACAGATCTATATCTTTATATTTATTCAAGAAAAAGACACAAACTTTTTCTGTCAATAGGTCTCTAGTCTTTTTGTCTGACAATACCTATTACAGGACATGGCTCAATTTTGCACATAACATACACTAGGTACCCAATTGTATGTCCGACCTAGATATGGCTCAATTTTGCATATAACATACACTAGGTACCCAATCATATGTCCGACCTAGCATGGGCAGATCATATTTGTGTGAACGTGATCCAATTGCACGCTGCCTATTAAATTTTAATTGTTCAATGATATTTCCTTACACACATACCCTCCATTTCCTCTATACTTATTCATTTGGGCATCGAAGGCTTCTGTCCTTTTGTATTTTATTTTGGTTGACCCGTCAAAATCCAAGCCATCTTGTGATGCACAAGTTGGCATGGTGAACAACCATGCACCCAGGGCAGTGCACAGGTCAATCTCTCCTCACCAAACTGGGCAAAAGTCGAGAGATGCATAGATATCTATGAGGGTGATTTAAATAGTTCTCAAAAACTCAAAAATAACATTTTTTTTCTTCTATTTATTTTGTCCCTAGTTATACTATATCCGATTTGCACGCGTACAGATTTTTGCAACTTGATGAAAGTATTGCTTTTGGCCTTTCACTGGATTAAAGCTTGAAAAAAGAGCTGGTAGAGACACTACCCGTGCACCAAGAGTAATGCACTGGTCAATCTCCCTCGGCCAACCTCACCAGTTGCAAGGGTATTTGTTAGCATCAAATCAGTGAAAGGTCAACAATGTACCTTCATTTATTTGTCCATTCTTAAATAGCTGGTGCACCTCCCAAAGCTTGAGCAGTTTGGGAAAGGGAGAATGCCCCATCCACTGCCCTTGGTTCATGGATCGAGCACCAAATAGCAACCCTATTGTGTACATCAAATATATGTGCATCTCCCAAGGTTGCAGAGGGAGATTGACTCATGCACCTCCCTTGGTGCAGGAGTTAGGCATCTAATACCAACTCTATGATGCACACCTAACCAGTGCATATGGACTTGGCAGTTCTCCAATTGCCAGCCTATCAATTTCAAGGAGAAATGTGTTTGTGAGGTATAGCATGCTCATGGTAATTAACAAGCTCAACAATTTTCTACTTTTATTTTTTATGTTCATGTTTACTGACATTAGGGGCCATTGCTTGGTGCAATGGTAAAAGGCTTAGGATGTAAAGGACGAAGTCGCGGTTTCGAGCCCGGAGAAAAGCCACATTGTGTGTAAAAATTCAAAGTAGATATGCATCCCGTCCACCCCACACCCCGTATGTACCGAACCATCACTGGGAAATGGGCCTTTTTATGTTTACTGAATTATAAGTCGGTTTAGTCCCAAATAAAAAAAATTGTACTCGGTTGCTCCTTTTTATTAAGGAGCTCGGTATCTTGGTTAGAATGTAGTCTTTCATGCACAGTGCACCCCATAGCTCTAATATTTTAGAGTTTCATAGCCATATGACAATAAATAATTTGTACTTATGGTTTTCTTCGTTCATTTTACACCTATGATAAGATTATATATAACAACATTTCAATTTCATGACATTCAACTTCAAATATGGTACCATGAAGTATCAAAATTTTATTGTTAAATGAAACATCAGAAAGGTTAACGGCTGCAACAAGAATAAAGTAGAGACCTCATTTGCAGCCATTCAAATTACTGTAGAGAATTGTTCTAGACTTCTTGTTGAACAGAACCATGATTAAAAGAGTCCCATTTTGTAATGTATCAACTACAGGAGCAATATGTTACGAATAACAAAGCAAAACAAAAAAACAATATCACCTACCATAACCCAAATATGAGCTATTGATTCATCATTTTTTATTTTAGATAAAAGATGTAATATATTTAGAAAATACAATTCCCAACTATAGCAATGAAGAACAATAAGAAGCACCAATGCTATCAGAAGGTAATGGGCTAAACCGGACATTATGAGGTGACTCATAAAGGCCAATAAACATAGTTACCAAGTTGGACTTCGGGAAAAAATCGGCAAGGCAAAAAAACGAAAAAAACATGAAAAAACAGGCAAATTTCTGAAAAAAACCGGGAAGCATTTGGCAAAAAGAACCGGAAATATTTTTTGTGACAAAAATTAAGTAAAAAATCATGATTTTTTAGAAAATACGAGTACTTTTATAAAAAAAAAAAAACACGTTTTAAACGTGTTTCTAACGTTTCATTTACGTGTTTTAAAAGAGTTTTTTTCAAAAAAAAAAAAGGAGATTTTGGTAACTATGGCAATAAATGCTGATAATAATAGTATAAACTATAGACCACTGATACTGTTTAAAATAATCAGGTTCTAACAACTTAGTAGAATGGCTCGGATCATTACCAATATCATACGTCAATAAGTAATCACATCGACCAATACATTGAACATTAGAATCAAATATTAGGGATTCCAGGCCTCTTGAGACATTATGCATTTAACAATCTCCATCTTAGCCTATACACATTGGGAAGATGGGATTGTCTTCTATAAAGCAAATGAATAGTTGATAATAGTTGAAGACCAGAATTATATAGAGGAAATCAATTTACAAGTGCAGTGAGATAGAATTAGTTTGTACTTTGTAGCAATCAAATAGAATGATCATACATAAAATAACAGAATCCATGAATTAGGAATATTCACCTGTGAATCACTTGAGATCTCTTCAACGTCATCATCCTGTACCGAAGTAGTTAATAAGAAATATCAGCCCCTCATTGAGGAATGTCAAAAGGATGGACCCGACTGTCCTGACCGTCATTTAAACACCAAATGGTGTTTAAATAATCTTACACCATTTGTAATATCTCTGATATTTTGGCCTATTTTTCGTTTACTTCGGTAAGCGTGTCCGGAAATAATTGAAGATTTTTGAATTTTTTGGTAAGCTAAGGCTATAATAAGACTAATGGCCAAAGGAATTTGTCTCGAGAGGTGTGCAAGTCATGTAAACGATGACTTACACGATAGGGATTGGTGTATATGTTCAACATGGGACATTTTTGCAAATTAAGTGGATAAGTTACAAAAATATATAATCTAGATATTTGTTTGTTTGAGTTTTAGATTATAAGAGAGATTAAAGGAGAAGTGTAACTTCTCTCTCGTTGGAAATTTTAAGTCTTTAAGCCTTGCATCATTTTAATCCAAGATCTTGAGAGCTTGAGAGTTCCTCTCCCCATCTCGACCGTTGATTTGAATCGTATTAGAAATTTGATTGGTTCGAACCATTTAAAGAGAAGAGTGATGTGGAGAGTGACAAATTCTGTGTGATCTTGTCGGTTGATGAGGCAGTGGCCACCCCATTATGATGAACTGATTTGAAGATCTAAACCGTTGAACTTTGGAGATTGGTTCCGGTGCGTGTTTTGGTGCAACGGAAGCAACGGTTTAAACTACAAGAGGTAAGCCTTTAAACCTCCTTGTGACATTTAAATTTATGTTTTATTTAGAGTAGCATGTGGTGTGTTTAAATAGGATCAGATGGTTGTGGTTGAAAGAAAGAAAGAATCCGGACATGGAAAATTTTGACAGCCACAGACCTCGAATTGGAATTCGACCATCGATTTGAAATTCGACAGTCGAAATCTGTGTTTTTTTTAGGCCTGATGTAGTTTTCAGAATTCGAGGGTCGATTTCCAATTCGAGGGTCAAATTTGGAAATCGACCATCGAATTGAAAATCGATGGTCGATTTTCTAATTTTCATACCTGATGAGTTATTTGAAATTCGAGGGTCGAAAATGAATTCGACCCACGAAATTGAATTCGAGGGTCGAATTCTACCCTGTTTCAGATCCTTAAATTTTTGTCGGATATTTTTCTCGGCAAGCTTTTGGGTTTGACTTTTGGTCTTATATTAACACTGAGAGTGTTAATCTTTGTAGGTTTTGAATATTGGGGATCCTTTGTGAGGATTGCTTATGCATGATTTTAAATCTTCTTTGTTGAGGTAGGGGAACCCTACACTTCATTTGCATTTCGTTATAAGTATAAACTATTTTTGACTGTGTCAATAAGAATCATAAATTTTGGAATATTGTTGCACACAGCATGAATAAAACTCTGAACATATGACACAAATCCGAAACTTGGAAACTTTGTTATGACTAAGAACTTCATAATTTGAACCTCAGAACCTCAGTATTTTTGAATCAAAACTTTGAATCAGAACTTCGAAAAACATCAGTAATCTGTTATGAATAATAAGCTTTGATATAAGTTAGCATTTGCATTCGATTTGAGGTACATACGAATGATGCCCTAGATTCTACCAACCATGTTGACGGTATTTACTTTGGCGCAAGTTTCCCTCATAGCGTAGGGGCTTGTTACACTTCAGAAAATGGGTTCATGAACGACGATGGTCAGTAGGGTTTCCTATCGGTCACGTAGTCCGCTCTCATGCTATAGAAAATTTGGGAGATAAAATTAAGTTATAAATTTAAGAAAAGAAGCATACTAATTCAGAAGATTTTGAACACATTAGATGAATATTCTAGTTTTGACTCATGATTAGAACTGGAGATTTACTTTGGAAAGCATCATTTGAAAACCATATTTGATCCGATTTCTGTCTTTTGAAAACCTTTACTTATAATGAAATGCAAATAGATCTGTTTCCTCTATTGGGCTTTGTTGTTAGCTCACCCTCGACTATACGTCACAAGTGCTGAGACTGACCTAGGGTCAGAGGATCTAAAGGACTCCAATTACATTCCTGAGGAGGAATTGGATACACCTGCTGAGGAGTTTTTCCCTTGATTCTAGATCCCTTCTTTTTGGTACTTTCGTTTGAATATTGGGCCCTAGGCCATTGTTTTGTTTTTTTGATATCATTCGAGGAACCATTATAGTGAACCACTATTTTAGGTGTTGGATTGGCCATCACCGGTGGTTCTTCTTGGTTCCTCATAGTGATATATTTTTTGTTGTTAAAAGCTTTTGTTTTTGGATTATTCTATGTTTTGCCTCTGTCTTTAGATCATTGTTATGTTGTCGGCTTCTGTTTGTTACGGCTTATTGAGAAATCAATAAATTGATGAACCGGCCTTTCCTATACCTTAGGGATTTGAAAAATCGGGTCGTCACACCATTCATAGTTTAAGATCATAGATTTAAGTGCAACATGCCACAAAATGGTGTTTTAGGGAGATTTAAACCATCCGATCTGTTGAATATAATCAGCCATTGGTTTTATTTTTAACGGCTGATATTAGAGTTCATCAATAGAATAGTTCACACGTCACATCCACTTATAGGCATGTTTCTTTAAGATGAGACATGTTCGAATGATGATTACCACTTGGATAATATAGATTGATTACACATATACGCCACATGGAAAAATGCCAAATCACACTTCAATGGTGTGAGATAAAAAAATCTACGTTTAACGGTCGAAGGTCATTTAAACACCAATTTGTGTTTAAATGTCGGTCAAGAGCCATTATCCCTAAAAGGATTGTCTCACCATTATATAGGTAGCTTATAGTCTTTTTACTCAGTTATGCAATTAGTAACAACAAAACAGCCACACAATCAATCATACAGGCTACTTCATTAACGGCGTTCCTAAAATAAGAACCTTTCTCTTGACTGTAAGAAACTATGGTGCATTACCATTACTACACTTTCATTCGTCGCCCCCTGTTCCACATCACTCGGGTTTCTGATGAGGACATTACGTTGCGCATTTATCTCGTGACACATTGATGTCGAAGACGATGATGCTCATATAGACTTAGATTTTAGGATATTTTTTATTATTTTCAAAGATGTAATTATTTTACTTTTCTTTCGTAGCTTTTAATCAGGGGTATTCATTAGTTTTGATGTAATTAATGGGGCATTGACCGTGATACCCGAAAGTATAAAGTCCACCATTTCAATAAAACCCTATCGTAGCGAGGGCAAATTTGTTACGATTTATTTGTGAGTGAATTTATTCCTACGGAAATATGTTGTTTACACACCTATAAAGGGAAATATTACGGAATGTCGCTTAAGATGGTTTGGACGTGTTCATCAGAAGCCAGAAGTAGACCCTGTATGAAGGGTTGAGACGCTACAATTACAAGAGAAGAGGAAGATCAATGAAGACCATGAGGGAAGCAATGAGAAGGGACATGAAGGATTGCGAAGTTATAGAGAGCTGGGCGGAGATGAGAAACGCGTGGAGAAATAGGACTCACAAAGCCGACTCCAATAAGATGGGATACAATTATGACGATGATGATGACTTGTTCAAACTGAGGATCATTGACAGCGATTTAAACAGTGTGATAAAATAGCTTAGAAAAGGAAGAATTATCCACGAAGGTTGGCAAAAATGCATATGACGAAATCTAAGACCTACTAGTCACCACTAACATAATAGAATTTCAGCACGTTGTTAGAGAAGCTCCTGCCACAATTGGGGATGAAGTTTGATAACTTTATCGTGGGAGGCTCGCTTATTACAGAACAGAGATGATGCAATGTTTTAGAGGAACCTAACTATGTGATTGTAAATAGGTCTTTTGTGTTAAGCCTCCTACTTTTGCAAGTGAGACCTTTGCTTTCTTTTCTTACGAGAAACGGGAGATAAAACCTAGTAAATAATGAAGTCCATGGCCAATAGTAGAATGCAATAATGTAAGGAACAACATAATACCATATAACATCAGCTCATACCTGAGAGTGCTCTCGCTTTTTCACAGATACAGTCCCTGTGTTTTAGCAAAAGTCCAAATAAAGTAAGCTTAGTTCAATTGACTCTCTAAAAGACAGCAATATATATATGACCAGGATGAGATGACTTTTCAACAATAGCTCATGTCAGACTGAATTAATTGAACTTTACAATAAAGAGTTTGCATATTTTAAATTTGGAACAAAAAAATGATTTGAGGTTTTGTTGAGCAAATCAATGAACATATCATCTGATCATCGGGCAATGGTCAGGTCCAACTGGTTGAACCTGCTTTGGTGTTCAACCAGCTTTGCAACCATTGGATAGAAAAGAATCTTGACTATATGTTATCCTATAAAAATGGAAACTGTGGAAGTTAAGGGCTCAAGATTCTCTTCTATCCAATGGCTGCAAAGCAGTTGAACTTTAAATCAGGTCCAACTAGTTGGACCTGACCATTGCCCTCTGATCATAAAGTACTAAGAGGGCAGGATAAAAGTGAATCATAAGATATAATATTAAATATTACTAATGGAGTAGTTATTACTATGCTAGAAATTTATAAAATAAAAATTGGTTAATACTGAAACATAAAATATAGTAATAAGTATACCATTGGTAATATTTAAATCTTATAGAGAATCACGTTTTAAAATATGACTCGAGTCTTAGGAAGTGAATAGCACATCATATGATGTTGACAAAGTGTACATTTCAGGTTATTATTATACAAGTATCATGAACCAGAATGATGCGGAATTTAGATTTGCGTGTTTGGATCGCGGATAGTTCTGTTTCGTGCATATCATAGACGACAAACATCCGTGAAATTGGCGGTTATTGGCGGTTTTAGTTAGTTAATTAGTTTCTTATTTTGAATTTGAATTTAGTTATTTATTTTTCAAATTTCGAATGTGTTGTAAAATGCCTATAAAAGGCTTTTAAAAACAGATTTTAGTGTTAAATGATGAATAAAAAAATTTAAGTTGCTTTGTGCATCTTGTGAAAGAGTGATTTTTTCATTTAGAAAACTTGAGATGAGTTTTCGCCTTTAAAGAGTGATTTCTCAAAGTTATTGTTGGTACAAAGCCGACAAACTTGCGCGTGCGATTGGTGCGAGGCCGATCGTTCAATCATTACCGAAAATTTTCTATCTTATTCTTTTTTTTTTTTGTGATTTCAGATTTCAGATATCAAATTCCAGATTTCAAATTTCAGATTCCATATTTCAAATTTCAGATTTCAGATTTCAGATTCCAGATTTTAGCATTCATATAGATTCCAGATTTCAGTATTCTTATAGATTCCAGATGTCATAGTCATTATCTTGCATCATTTAGTCATAGACCCCAGTAAGATTGAGAACCCTAACTCTTCTTTTGCGAGATTTATGCTATTTTAGGATTAGCAAGCGATTTTCCTGCATCACAGAAACTGACCAGCCTTTTTTCCCTTCGTATCTATCCTTTTCTTGCTAGGTTCCTCGGCCTGCAACAAGAAGAAGAAGAAGAAACCATCAAGCTTCTCTATAATTAAATAAACCGTTTCACCACTAAGTCATTGCAAACAATCTAATACGATATCTACATAAATGTCGCCTTAAGTAGTCATTACTTGCATAAGAAACATGAGATCACAAGAATCCAAAATGAACAGTGTGACTAAGAGGTCCACTACTTACTTTCGCTTGGTTAGACTCTTGCTTTGAATCAATATGCTTCTTTCTTGGGCCAGAACCTGGAATCATCACCAATTAGAGGTCGTGCTGGTCCGAATTAAACTTGGAGTACAGGGACTTTAGATAATGATTATTGAAAGCTATCAGGAAAAACAACAACCTTTTTTTGGTGTGGGGGATTTCTTTAAATCTCTTGTTGATTTCTGAAAAAATGGTACCGTCGTAAGAAATTACAAGTTTAAATGACTACAGAGGAACATCAAATAAAAACTCATGGAGTTCATCCTTTTACTAACATCTAAGACAAAACTACACAAATGAAAACTCAAGTGTAGAAAGAATGGATTAACATTTATATGCATGTCATCAAAGATAAATGGAACAACAAACCTAAAGATTCCAGCTCAAATAAGATTTAATACATACAACCATAAAAATAGTGAGGTTCATCAGGACTATTTTAGTCATTTGATTAAACATAAGGGAGATTGAGAAACAGTTCCTGTTCATTAGCATCCAGAAATAGGGTTTATCTATGTATGTACAATGTATATAAGAAGTCGAATGACTACTCTTTGGTCACATTCTATTTCTTCATTTGTCTTTTGCATCATCAATGAAACATGACAAAAACTAGTAGCTAGCTCAAGTGTTACTGCAACTATTTCGACCAAAAAAAAAGTCTTTATCGGGCAATGCAAACAAACTGTAATTCTGAACGGTTGGCTGTGAAAATTTACCCACATCTTATATATTTGCAAATACTGTAGAGCCATTCTCAAAGCAATCATAAAATATGAAATTCAGACTAATTTCATTCCAGTAATTGTGAGAAAAGGCCGTGATGCCTTACCTTTTCTTCTACTTTCTCAAATAGGGTAGATATAGTAGCTTGTACAAGTGCACCACGTTTGCTATTAGATATTTCTTTTAACTTTTTTGCCGACTGAGAAGACTGTTGACGTTTTCCTGGCGAACGAGTTCTCACCTCAACGTTCTCAATTTTCGTATCATGAGGGCTAGACACTGGCAGGTTGGAGTCTTCATTCTGTACCATCATGTAAGGGAATAAACATATAATGGTACGTGGCAACAAAAGTTTTATCATTTCACAGACTGATATACAAATAGGAATTTTCAGAATATTAATTTCCGTTAAACATGCAGGATTGTTGATAGGGAGCTAAAACTTGCATGCGAGATTTGTACCGTGGGACATGGTTAAAGAGAGAGACTTTGTAATTTTTGGGATTTGTGCCGCGTGGAACACCATTTAAGCCGCCTATTTGAAGATCATGATGCAAAGATCTTTGAGGCCAAAGATTAGCACGAAAACCCATCTCTATCATCTTATACAGTCAAATGCCATCATCTGATTCAATGGTTGACTCTGACAAATCAGATGATAGAGCTCATGTTTCGTACCATTTTTTGGCCGTAAAGATCTTTATATCATGATCCTCAAATCAGACGGCTTAGATGGTGTTACACATGGCACAAATAAAAAAAATAACAAAGTCTTAATCTTTAACCATGTGCCACAGTACAAATCTCGTGTGCAACTTTTAGCTCCCTTGTTGACATAGGAAGCTTAACAATCAGTGACTATAATATCAATATATTTCAAACCATGGGACTTCTAGGCGGATCATCAATTTTCTCTTCCTTTTGTTCAGATATGTCAGAATCACTACCAGCAGAATCATCTCCAGACACAGATTCAGCATAACTGCACCAAACAAAATTAAAAAGAAACCGGTTATAAGCTTTTAGTTTCCAATGGTAGAAAAATTACCACAAATTTGATTTGCTCAAAAAATATCCAAACATAAAAGAAAGCACCACCTCCCATTACCACAATACAGAAATTACAGAAGTGCTACTATAGTCAGAGACGTTTTGACGTTCTTGGATAGGTAGCTTGTGCAATTACATATTTCAATCATTTTCGGGTCATTGCAACAGTGCTACCATTTTTATTTTAGATTTGGATGGCTTTATGTATTTTTGGTAATCGAAAAATTGATTGCTATGGACTGGTTAGTTCTCCCCATAAGCAAATTGAAATCTAAGTTTGGATGGAAGGTTTTATGGGGAATATGGACCCAAACAGGATTGGAGGGGGGATAAAGAACTACCAAAATAGAGCATTCTGAAGACTTTTTGGGGCCCATGGAGATGTGAGAACTCTTTGGAAGTTGAAACATGAGCTTTATTGGAAGGCATCAAAACGCTTAGTATACATTTATAGTGGAAGATTTGGAAAACATAATTTGATGAATGAAAAAGGATGGGTCCATTTCGTGGAGGTTGGCAGCCTGGGAGGATCAAACAAAGGAACTATGTAGAGGAGGTGAATACCATTGCCACGGCAGAACTCTTCGAGATAAAGAATTCATTCCCATTTTAATATGTTGTAATACAATTTATGTAGGAGGTTTCCTTTATTAATGGCCTTCAGTAACTAGTTAGTTTTGTTCAAGATATCAATCTCGGTTTCGGTATCAGTCCGATCTTTGGACCGATGTGTATCGGCCGATACAGATACCTATTTTTTGAAACAATTTTTTTTTTAATACCTGTATCAGCCGATACCGAGACAATATCGCTCATACCAATATAGTATCGCCAATACCGATACTGATATGGTGATACCAGTCCGGTACTTTGGTATCAGTTTCTGGCGAAACCGATATTCTATCGCCGATACATATCATCATCGACCGATACTTGATAATAGATATCATGGTTTTGTTCCTTGAGATTGGATTGGCCAAGCATCTTGCTTGATTGGGTTGATCTTTCCAACTGTATTTTCCCAGTATAACGAATTGCCCAAAACCATACAAGGGACCCATCTCATTTTCATAATAGAGACTGAAATCAAGTGCATATCGTTGGAGACCAATAAATAATAATAAATTTTTTTAAAAAGTGCTTGGTGAAGGGGACAACTCTTGTTCCTTAAAAACAACACATCTACATAAGAAATGGAAACCTTCACATAAAGAACAACAGCTTAGGAGTTTCGGCATAGTCAAGGATGTTAGAATAAATATACAAATAACTCTCACAAGGATATCTAACTATTGAGAATGCAAAAAAGACAAGTTATATGCAGAAGGATGCCCAAAACAGAAGTATTTCCATGTGCAGAAAATAGTAGACCTTGTAGTTAGCAATCTAAGATGCAATAAGAATTATGTGGAGAAAGACATGCTTAAACTTGACTTTTTTCCTATCAATTGATCACTGTAAACATTAGCATGCAGATGGACGTAAACTGAAATAAATTAATATATTACTTGTATGTTTTTCCAACTGTTCTAGCAGAATGTCGAATGGGTGTTGCTTCTGTCTTGTTATTCAAATTTTGCCCAGTTAAAGGACCAGAATCCTCGGAAACATCATCCTTCGACTCAGTTTTGGGAGATAATGGTTCAACATATTCCTTTTCAGATTTATTAGTAGTAGATCTTTCCCCAGATGTTGCGCCAGCCCCAGCTTTAAAATCATAGTCTGCAGTTTTTTCCTGATATCAGAGAAACAAATTAACGTGCAGCAGTGCCATTTCAGTATCAACACAACCCAGTGAAAGCTAACCTCAGATAGTTCTTGAGGAAACTCAAGCCGGACCTCTTCCGGATTTTCTTCTCTTGTCCCAATCCACCATGCTTCAGAAAAAATAATCTATCAAAAGAACAAGCGACTACTGAAAAATTTGATAGGTTTACAACCTCAACTGAGAAAATGTATCATCTTATATCTATATTTCAAAGTACAATTATATGCCACATCCACGTCCATATGCACTGATTAGCCACTTTCCAGTCAACTTCTTCACAATTCAGTATCCAGACATGAGGTATACCAGGGCCAATGACTAAGATTTTGATCATGTGTAGTTGTATAAAATTTTGATCATTACAAATGAAAAATGGAAAATTTACTATCATGAACAGAAATACATAGCCACTACTAGGAGTAAGGGATATCTAATGCACAAAGATGATTCAAAATGCTTGAGAAAAAATGAGCAATGCGATTCGTCGCTTCTAATGTGCAGAAATTTATATCTAAGATCTCATATAAGAGCCCTGAATGTATATGACAGTGGCAACTTCTTTCAAAACTATATGGAAATTAATTCTTCCTAACTGCGTCCTATAGGGATCATTGAATCCATAGCAATCAGCCCTGCTTGAAGAGGCTCATATACGGAAGGTCTCGAAATAATAGTTGGAGCAGGAGATTCAATTAACCAAGATTCAGAAGCTGATATTTCACCTCTACTATCAATAGATTTAGCAGAGCACTTATAAGCCTCACTCACTCCGACATTGGACTGATTTCAGGCTTACTCACATATTACAGCTGCAGATTAGTAAATGGAAACTCCCACTCTACAATGTGTGTATTTAGTGGCTTTTAAGAAATATTTTACCCAAGCTGCCACTAACTGCTTCAGGCATACAAGAAGATAGAGTACATGTGGTCGAGATGTGTACGTTGAGATGGTTGTGTGCAGTTACAGGAAAGAATCAAATTCGGAATGAGCATATAAGAGGAAATTTGTGAGTGGCACCTATAAAGGCAAATTTACGAAATGTCTCTTGAGGTGGTTTGAGCATGTTCATCAGAGGCCAAAGTATGAAGAGTTGAGGCACTACAAGCACAAAGAAGTAGGAGAAGAGGAAGAGCAATGAAGACCTGCAGGGAAGCAGTGAAAAGGCACATGAAGGATTGAGAAGTTACAGATAACTTAGTGTTGATCAGAAACGAGAGAGGAATAGGACTAGCAAAAGTCGGCCTCAAATAGATGGGATAAGGTTGATGATGACCTTTGAAGGCTAAATCATAACAATTTGTGGACAAATGTAGAAATATTTTCCAAAGCTTACCTCTGGGATTCTTTTTGGCGAGTTACCTGCTTACCTAGGTTGAAATATTGTCGTTGAAGTTGATGAGTGCATAGATGATAGAAAAAGTTATTTGTCGCATGTCAAAAGTGTATAAATCGGTTAAGTGTGTTAAGAGGAGGGGCATCAAAACATATACATTTGTTAGTGCTCTTTTTTCTTAGAATTTGTTTCATACTTAGTGTATATCTACTATTCCCATTATTCAATATGCTTTATCTACACATTTATATGTAGATACTGCAATATAAATCACATTTCACATTTTAAAAGTGCATTGAATAAAAAGAACTTCAATAATTTACTTCATTATAAATAAAAAGCCAATATTGTATAATTTAATAAAGTTTGAGCTTAGCTTGAATTTGAATTTTCGTACCTAAGGATAGTCATAGTAATCACGTTGGTGAGTCAAATTCAGCAGCTCTTGAAGGTGTTTTACCGTGCCATCTTTAATTCTTCAGGTTTCTACCATATGTTATTTCTTTGAGGGTTTGACTGAAAAGTGCAGAGAGAAATATCAATACTTAACTATGACCCTCGATCTGGGTGATCATTCCATTCCTTAAATCATAGTTGTTAAATGCGTCAGGCGGGTCCCAGGCGGTAGACCCCTTGTGGAGTTAAGCGGGGCTTAGGCAGGGATTAGGCGGAACCTAGGCAGTGAGGCTAATAATATTATAATTTTTTTTACTTACTAATATAACCAATAAGAGACTATAATATCATGATTGTCAAAGCGATGCCATGGCCTCGCCATAGCCTTGCCATGGCGAATGGCGAGGGAAATCGTTTTATGGAGATAAATGGCTAAACTCTCCAAATAGCAATGTCATAGCGTCACCATGGCGGTATAGCACCATTGCACCGCCATAAGCACTATTTCGCACTTTTAAAAAAAAAAAAGGGGTGACAATCTCGTATTATATCAGGTTATAAGTTGTAACTTATAACAATTTTTCCTTATATACCTTGTAACATATTTTGCTTATATATAAATTACAACTCTTATAAGTTATAACTTATAACCTAAATTAAAACAAAGGCAATCAAACCCTAGTGGAACTGTGCCACATAAAACACCATCTAAGTCGTCTGATTTAAAGGAGATCATATAAACATTTTTGCTGCCAAAGATTGCCATGAAACATGATCTCTATCATCTGATTTGTCTCAATCAACCATTGAATCAGATGATTCTCTTTGACTATGTTGAATCAGATGGCGGAGATCACTATTAGTGTCAAACTTTGGCAACAAAGATCTTTACACAGTGGCCTCCAAATCCGACGGCTTTGATGGTGTTTCACATGACATAGATACGAAAAATATTTGATAATTAATGTTTGAATTGATGTTCCATATTTGATAATTAATATTTTATTTATATTTATTGATACTTTTTTATGATTGATGTCTAAATGTTGAATTTTTTTTGTCCTCTATGAAAGAGATAAAAATTGAAAAATAAAATAAAAGAATATTAATTATTACTAAATAAAAATTAAAATTTGTTATTAAAAAAATAATAAATTGCCTCATCATAGAGTAGTGAGCCTCTCCGTCATCACCTCGCCACACCGCCTTAGCTACGTTGTATAATATGTGATAAATATTTGGGAATAACAAATAATGATAAAAATATGAATATTTACTCATTAAGTATCAATCATTATGTAAAATTGTAGGTTGAAAGCATAAAATAACAATTCACAACTAGTAACCAACAATTACGAAATTATACAAACAAAAATCACGAGAAATAAATTATTTGTTATTACATAATAGTTTTTAAGTTTTTAGATTTAGATTTTAAAGGCATTTATTGGTCAAGAATAGTCAAATCTAAAGGTAATTTGATGCAGCGAAAAAAAAATATTCATAAAAAAAATCAAGATAGTGACTTGATCTAATTCCGTTCTGATTATAAATAAAAGATTGGAAAATTTCGATTCCTAACGGAATGGGCCTCAAGCGGTGATGCACATGCAATTAGAGGTCAGGAATCCAAATCGCAATTATCATATCACTCGATACCTTGTAGAGATACTTATAGGCCCACCTAGATGCCCTCTAGAAGTCTATCATCTATCCTTATGAAGCTCAAGGCAGTTAAAGCATAAGCGGGTTATGCCTAGCCAGTCACCCTCCCTAAGCAGAGCCTAGACAGCAAAGCGGGGGCGTAGGCGCAGCTTTGGACAATAGAGCCTTGAATCATAGTTGGGGCTTGTTTTACTTCAGTTTTTCTCATTTTAGCATTAAATTTTGAGATAAATTTTAATATTTTTAAAGATCGATAATTTGATGTTTATTCATCCAACAGAAATGAAAAATAAAAGGAGGACACTTGAAACTATCAAAAAATTTGCCCATGGATATGAATATAAGCATATACAACAAACTAAAACAATGAATTCAGACAGGAACATATGAAAAATCAACTACCAAATCAACTGAGTCCAAGTAAACCAATTATAACAGAGCATCCAATCACCTCAACCTTCCCAGAACACCACTTACCCAAACCAAAAACAATATTTAATGTACATAAAATTAAAACCCTAAACCACTCGAAAACTGAGAAACAGAAAGAACAAAAATGCTAACCATGTTGTCGAAAATATCCTCGCTCATCACGCTCTTCGAACCCTTCCCAAATTGCAAAGTCAAGTACTTGTTCTTCGGATAAACGATTGTACCAAACAATTTCACTCGACCCTAAAAACCATAACCAACGACTCAAATTGAAACCCTAATCCAAAAAAAATTATTTTAATAATAAAATAATAAATAAAATAAAATTGGAAACTGATATAGCAGTACCTGAGGGAAATCGAGGTAAAGAATGGGATTCTTCGTACCCAAATCCATCCATTCTCCAATCTTTCCACTGGAGATAGGAGCCAACAAGCCAGGAAAAGATAAGAGGAACTTGTTCTTTCTGTGACCCCTTTTCACTATGTCTCTGCCTTGGTGTTTGACGATGGTTTTCGAAGGGTTGAGAGTAGTAATTGGTTTTGATGGAGTGTGGGAGAGAAGCTTTCTAGAGAATGCATGATTTTTAAGCCTTTTTCGCTCTTCGGTTTCCGCATTGGGTTTTGGTTTTGATTCATTTTCGCTCTTTTTCGAAGAAGCTCGGACCATGTTTTTTCCCTCTCTTCTTTTTTTTTATTTTTTTCTTTCCCTCTCTTTAGTCCTAGTCTTTAGTAGTAGCCAACCGATGAGGTTTGTTGTCTGTGTGACCACGGCGGAAATGACTGTAATAACCCTACTTTTCAATTATTTGCTGAAATCCCTCTAACCAAGGATCAAAATATCTTGTTCGATTTCGGTTTCCATGACCGAAACCAAATATTTGAACCGAAATTTCGGCCCATAATATGAATCTTGCCTGAAATTTTTCCCTCCATACAAATCTGTACCGAAAATTTTGGTTCTCAAATTCGTTTCAGGCATGCCCGAAACCGATGCATCTCAACCAAAATCTTCAGGTTTCGGCCGAAAATTTATCCATGCCATGAACACATGAACAATGATGCATTATACCCTAAACGGGTAGGGTAACTAAACACCAAGTAGTGTTTAAATGATCATACACCATTGAAATTATATATTATATCTCACACCATTCAAGTGTGATTTATCATTATGCCTCGTGGTACATATTTGTGATTGATCTAAATTCTCCCAGTGGCAATCGATCTAAATTCTCCCAGTGGCAATCGATCATTGAAACATGGAAAATTGTAAATGAATGACGGATTTGTTAATGGCAAAATGCATGTTGTGATATGACACGACGTGATTGTACCGACCTGCATTAATTGCATCCAACTATAATTATAGTTAATTGTGTCGCACCCCATATAGTCGCATGCACTTTGTCTGCATAAAATTTGTCCTTCAAATAACAGTGCCATTGAAACATTTTTCGACTGAAAAAAATAAATGCCTACAAGTAGATGTAAACCATTTGATTGATTAACTTTAATATCAACCCCTAAAGCTAAAACAATAGTTGATATTATAGTTTTTTAACTCTACGTAAAATGCCATTTTTTGGGCCTGGTGTACTTCAATCTATGATCTATTACTTTGATGGTATGAGTCACCCACATCTTAAACCATTTATCATGTAACCTAGGGTTGTCAACAGGTCGGTTTTCAGTTCGAGCCTATTTTTTTTTATGCATTTAATAAACGGGTCGGGCCCGGATAAGAAATCTGGTCGCGTTCAAGCTGCAAATTATAAGGCTCGGCCCGCCCAGAAAATTAGGTCTTTAAAAAAAAAAAAAAAAAAAACTCTTAAAAAATTATTAAAAACCCAACCTGGCCCGGATAGCAAATCGGGTCAAGTTTGAGCAACAACATTTCAAAATCGGGCTAGGCCCGGCCCGGGCCCAAAATTTATCTCAAAAGAAAAATGGGCCGGGTGGAAAACCCGGCCTGGGCTGTTGACAACCCTAGTGTAACCTCATTTAACCACCATTTTGGTGTTTAAATGACAGTTAGGAGAGTCAGGTCCTTACTTAAGCCCGCCACACTAGACTTGTGCAACCTCAATCGAAATCTATCCCAAGGCAACCCAACCCGATAAGCCAAAAGATAGCTTTATTAACATCCGAGGAATCTTAAAGACACCTACGCTAAAAACCATTGCTTCCTTTGAATCAAATGATGTAGATAATTTTTAGCTCCAATCATCCACACAAGGGATCTAGAGATCATGAGCGTACTATCAAACGTTTAGTTTTTCATTTCACATGGAAAAATTCCCGAAAAATAGCCCTATAAATCATAAGGCGCATGTAACAGTCAAACCTAATTTTAAGGTCACTAATCGAGCTGGGTCGGGTCAACTCATTTATGCATGGATCTACCTACCTTAGATCATACCACACTCATATGAGGGCTCTCGTAAAAAACATATCGGGATCAAAACTTAATCGTCTGATTGTATTCCATAATCTCTTAGGATGTGAAAGATTGGGATGAAAAATGATCTCCATCAATTGATTCGAAGCAATCATGAAACCTTTGCAACTGTAGTGAGATCATGGTTTTAAATTTTGCCTGAGATGGTCCGCTGAAACAGCTCACACTATCGAGGCTTAATGATGCTATATATAAAATATTTTTTTTAAATTTTAATTTATATAAGATGTTAGATTAGTACTACTTATCATCTTTATGCACGTAACACTATTTTTTCTTATCGTGTCAAGTATATGTAATGCCTTCATGGACGACCACTATAATGTGTACAAATCTATATACTCTAATATCTGTTATTATTTTGAATGGATAATATTAAATACATTGATCAAACAATATACAATTGATTTATATGTGTCACTTGGACCATTTAGATTGTTCACAAATGCTTAATCACGTAAAAAATTAGTGAATTATTTTTTAATGATTTAACATCAAACACATATTTTCCCATGAATACAAGCCACAAGCCACGGGAAACATGGGAAAGGAAAATAATATTCCTATATTTTCCCCTAGATACTATGGTTGTAGGAAACCATGGGGTTCCTTTGTTTCCCTTTGTTTCCCGTTGTTTGGATAACCACAATGCTAGCTGAGAAAACGCAGGATTAACCAAATTCTATGTTTGGATAAAAACACAGGAAACGTGGGAAAGGAATATATTCTAACAAAGAAATAGCCATAATTCCACAAAAGATCATCCAAATTAAAAAATACAGCTAAAATATCATAAAAATGATCTACAAAAATGACCACCCACATAAATTATCTATATAAATTATTCAATAAAAATTCATACTATTACTTATGATGCCACAAAAAAGATCATACACATAAACGATCTACAAAAATACTGGTCATTCATAACTGTCACCCGTAATATCACAAACCATCATTAAAAAAATAAAAACTATTACCTGTAATATCACAAACCATCATCCACACAAATTATCTAATAAAAATTCATACTATTATGGATGATCTTACAAAAAAGATCATCCACATAAATGATCTACAAAAGCACTAGTCATCTATAACTGTCACCTATAATACCACAAACCAGCATCCAAAAAATAAAAACTATCACCTGTAATAACACAAACCACCATCCACATAAATTATCTAATAAAAATTCATACTATTATAGATGATGCTATAAAAAAGACCATCCACATAAATGATCTACAAAAGCACTGATCATCCATAACTGTCACCTGTAATACCACAAATCATTATCCAAAAAATAAAAATTATCACCTGTAATACCACAAATCACCATCCACATATGGTATCTAATAAAAATTTATACTATTATGGATGATACCACAAAAAAGATCATCCACATAAATGATCTAAAAAATATTGAACATCCATAACTGTCACCTGTAATACCACAAACCATCATTTAAAAAATAAAAACTATCACCTATAATAACACACACCACTATCCACATAAATTATCTAAAAAATTCATACTATTATAGATGACGCCACAAAAAAGACCATCCACATAAATTATCTACAAAAATGATCATCCATAATTGTCACCTGTAATACTATAAACTATCATCCAAAAAATAAAAACTGTTGTCCAAAAAAACCTCAATTATTTTACGGATGTACTAATTAAATATAAGGACTTGGTCAACTATAAAGTAAATAACGCAAAAAGTCCATCCTTTCATCTTCTTCGGTGGTCCAAAAGTCAGATGCTTTGAATTTATCTTGAATTAAGATCTGGAATGCCACCGAAACTTCGTCTCGATTAATATCCTTCACTGACTTAATAGCCTCCTTTAAAACGTTTGCCCTTGTAAATTCATTATCCATCTCCAACGTTATGGCCAATTTTTCAACCACCTTTGTCAAGTTATCACAAGCTTCCACTGCACTATCATTTGCTTTCCTCTTGTACATTGACCTCTGACCACTTGATGAAAGCTTTAACCCAATTGTCCCAGTAGCACCCTTTCTAATCGACTCATGAGCATCTTTTCTAACGGACCCTGGAGTTCGCATATCTCAATAAACCAATTCTTCAACATCAACAGATAAAACTCATCCAACCCATCTAAGTTTGGGTAATAATCATCAATGGGTTGAGATTAAGTTTCTTTAATAGGCTCATCAGCTCCAGTTCTCATATTTTTACTGCTAGCCGTATATTTTCCAACTATAATATCCAATTCGTCATATCTTATTACTCTTTTGTTCAGTCAAACTTTTTGTTGTAGGTGAGCCTGTAAATAATTGAAATATCTTCAAATTGATATAATAAACAATAATATTAAATATTAAAAAAATTATATTAACTAATTTTTATATTAAATTTATCTACTCATATACTTTGAAGTAATCATCCTAAATAGAATCTTCGGCAACTACCATCTCTTTACTATCGTCTCATCCAAAGCCAGTACAATTAAAGCGAAAGTTCCATACTGCTAGTGCATCTTTCCTCTATTGTTTGTATTTATGATAAATATTGTCTTTCATGACAATGATCCCTACCTTTTTCTTCATTTCTTTTGCAACTGCATTGTAAGCATCCAATTGAAATCCATTATCAAGTTTGCGACCTCTCACAACCTCTTCTACAAGTACATCAATGGCTATATCGCACATTTCTATTGTCCAATGGAGATTGGTCTTTTTAGATGGGTCTTCAGAAGATGTCATTCCTATAATAAAATACTACAATATGTCATTTAACATATTTATTAGTAAACAAATATGACTAGTAAAACAACATATAAACCAAACATAAATCAGTAGAAAATATCACAAAATTCATACACGATACCACAAAGGAGAATGACACAAATTGATAATTAAGTAAATGTGAACAATTAATAAAACATTATAAAATTATGAAGCAGAAAACTCATTCCAAATTACTTAAACATCTAAGCTAGCTCACTCATCGACAATTGATCAAAATAACATAGGTCAATCAATAGTTCATAAATTGTGTCATAGTATATAGATCTAATTCTAATTAATTTAATGGTTCATCCACATAGCCCTCATTTGATCCATCATATTTGCCCACTCTTGTCGCTCCCTTTGAGTTCTATTTAAAATTTTTGCTGTCAATTCTTCTCTATTGTCTCCATCTTCGTCATCCGAAGAGGTATATTCAATGTTGCCCAAGAAAGAGTCATCACAATCAATACTTCGGATATGATTATGTAAGATACAATAAGCTAAAATAATATCGACTTGTATTGAGAAGGCATATGATGGTGCAGTCTTCAATGTAGGAATACATTTTTTCAGGACTCCAAATGTTCGCTCCACGACATTTCTTAATGGTGCATGATGATAATTGAATACCTCCCTTGCATTTTTTGGCCTACCACCACTTCGATAATCATTTAAATGATATCTCACTCAGCGATATGGGACAAGGAATCCAGAGATATTCGCATAACCGACATCAACAATATAGTATTTACCTGAAACATGTGATCAAATATATTTTTGTTACAACTATAATAGTGAAATCTTTATTATAGCAAAGTAAACCAAAAGCCGATTTAATACCATTTGGTAATTTCAATCTATCTTCTTTTGTAAGTGAGTCGCGAAGCACTCGAGAATTTGCGGCCGATCCTTCCCAACCAACAAGGACATATGTAAACATCATATCAAAGTCCACAACTGCCATTACATTTTGAGAGATCTCTTATTTTCTATTACGAAAGCTAGGTCTACTCTCAGCTGGAACCATTGTTGGGATGTGAGCCCCATTTATAGCTCCGATACAATCCTGTTTTAAAATTTAGAAATTTAAATGTAAACAACTCTAACTTGAAAGAAGCTAAAATTATTTAATTTTGATTACCTGAAAGTACTAACAATGCTTTTCAGGCATATGTTGAAGAACATTTGCTTTAGATCCTTGGATATACTCTGGATCTAAGCTGAGAATTGCGTTTAACACGCCTAAAATGTCGACTAATAGTTTCCCCTTATCGGCCGAATAGGTAATGAGAGACTCAATTCCTGACATTATATACAACCACATGCAAAAATATTGCCAATTGTTCTTCCATTGTGACTCCTTTTGTATGATTTAATCGACCACTATCGTGTAATTTGTCTCTTAAATTATAGAATACAACTCTATTTGTTCTGAGTTGGTTTTGACATTCGATGTCATTTTCATTGATGATGTCGTTTAAGAATGTCAGCCTATGTTGAGCATTGTATGAAGATGGTAATTTATATATGCGATATAGAAAGAGCTCCCTACTAAGGACAACTACAGCTGCACATGTTACAATGATGTGTTTACGTATGAATTTTCTACGCTTAGCCTCTCATTCATTTGACTCCATATTTTGTTCATCAGACTCCATGTTTTGTTTTTTATTTGATGTAGTAGGTAAAGTTTAAGCCATAGTATTTATTCAAACAAGAGTTTCATGCTATTTGTAAAATTGGCATAAGGACATGCAATAAAATTCAAATATGATTTTTTATTCTATTTGCAACAATGACATTAATGCGATCGAAAAAAATAAATGCTATATAAATTAGGGACTAAAATGACATAAGCTTCACCCATCAGGTTAGATTGTCCATGAAGCATCCAACTTGATATTCAGGTTGGGTCGGATAAAAGGTTGGGTTTTTGAGCAAGGTATGAATTGGGTCGATTTTCGGGTCAAGTCAGGCTATGCCCATCACCCGTTGGGTAGCCAAAAGTTTTGTTGAACCCATTGACATCCCTATAATAAAACATCAGGAACTAAAATTTAGAATAATTTTTTTTTGAATATTTACACATATCCTGCTTCTACGTGAAAGGTTTAACAATAGCATGGTTCATTGAAAGATTGCAGTGTCATCTTAATATTTTGAGGGATAAGAGATGTATACTCATTATATTGTAGTGATTGCATAAACAATTATAGTAAGAATAATTTAGAATGAGAAATTAACAACATTGTCTAACTCAATGCAGTTGTCGAGCCATGGACCGCCATTGTGTGTGGGTTCTGTTCGGCCTGGGTCCTTATTGGGCTCAATGTGATGGCACTTAAGTTGGGGTATGATGACCCCTTAGAGTCAGCACAGTTGTATAAGCCGTCCGTTTGGGGTGGTGATGGGAGGTGGGTGGGGGCTGGTTGGGGCACAAGTGGTTGAGATCCTAGTCATTGTGGGTTGGGTGAGTGTGACCATGGGACTTGTCTTCTATTTACTTCATAAGCTCATGCTGCTAAGGATATCTAGGGACGAAGAAGTCGCGGGGCTCGATATCTCTAGCCATGGAGGGCATGCATATGTTGTGCGTCCTGGAGATAAACCACGGTTCTACGCAGACTATGTGAGAATGCAGGAGGGGTGACGTGCACCATTACCTGATTCATAATTTGGTTGGTTCATAATTTGAAATCAAGAGAAAATAACTTGAATTTGCCATAATTTGTTGATGGTTTTTGCTTGAATCAATTCATAGTTTGTGGGCATTAGGTGTGAATTTGGTAACTGAGGTCACATCCCTGGACCTGTAGATGTGTATATGTAATTTATTGATTGATGTAGTAGCTATGTTTGTTTGGTTATTTTTTATTTTTATTTTATAAAGAGAATTATTCCTTGGCTGAAATTAGCTTTTCCCATCTATTTGGAGTCCGCTTTGTGAGTCCTATTTGCCTATTCTCCTCTTAACCTTTTTGGGGGCAAATATTTTGCACTAAAAATCTGTACTCTTGGTATTATAGTTACCAAAATCTACGAAAACGAGTTATTTTTTCCAAAAATCGTCGAAAGCATGTTGAAAATGTATATTTATAAAAAATACTCGTATTTTTAAAAAATCACAATTTTTACGTTTTAAACCCTTATTTTATGAATTATTTCCGAAAGTTTCCCCAAATTTTCAAAAAAGTATTTATTATTTAATATTTTTTAATATTTTCATTACATTTTCCCAATTAATTTTCCTATTTTTTTCATGTTTTTTTCGTTTTTTGCCTCACCTTTTTCTCCCAAATATGCTTGGTATAAAACTCTTAACAGTCTGAGAGACTGATGCATGTATATCATCAGGAATAGGGGGTTATTTGGTCATATATTGAAGGATAGTGATTTGGCTCTCCTTATAGGGTATTGAGACTAATGAAGTGTTTTTTTGCTGATCACCATAATATTTAGGTACCTCTATTTGCGCCTCCCATATTACTGGTGGGCGTCTAAACTGAAAGCCATTGACTGGATTGAGTTAGATAATGTTGTTAATTTCTCATTCTAATCTTTCACAGAAGTGATCTTGCTCACATTAATAGGTCGGTTCTTTAAAGTCGATCACTGCTCTTACACATGCGTACATAAACAGGTCAATTTATTAGCTGATCTTGGTAGTTAGAGCGGGGCGTCCAATGGCCGGCTCACAAAGGCTAACCTGGTCCATAAAGGCCTTATTTGTAATCCCAATGTGCTTGACCAAAGTACTTTAAGCTATAAAATTGATCGGATAAATGGGAAAATCCCTGGTGTCATAAGATTATCAATTTATTAGCTGATTTTAGCTTACACATTTCATCGAACACATGGTGCTCATATTTTAATATACAAAAAATCACTACTTAAATCAACAGTGGAATAAAAAGAAATCAACAATGGAATAAAAAACATAGTATACCAACCAATTCGGCATATATAATAAATCAATAGCAAATCCAAATCTAAGAAAACTAACCCAGAAAAAATAAAGAAAAGGAAAAGGTAAAGGTTCAAATCCTATGCTTAACTATCAATCTTCATTGTTATCTCATAGCTAAAATAATGAGGATATGAAAAATTTGTTGGAGAGAGAGAGAGAGAGAGAGAGAGAGAGAGAGAGAGAGAGATTACCTATTATCTGAAGAGGTTGGAGGATCGTCGATTGCAATGGAATGATTGCATTTTTTTTTTCTGATGCAAAAACCCTTGCTGCATTGGAGAAGAAGACCAATAGAGAAGGAAGAGTCCGATCGTCGGAATATAGAAAACTGATGGACCCCCTCGATTTTTCGGAATTTGATAGAAAATGGGATGACAGTTTCTGGCCCTTCCAATGGCATCCAAACAGCGTGAACCTCGACTATTTGTTCCCTACGTACGAGTTTTCCCTAGTTTTCTCTCATTTCCCCCGCATCCAAACAGGCCCTTAAAATGCTATTTTGTTTCACGGAGTATTGTGAGGACCAAGACGTCTTGGAGCTGTCTGAGGCATCTCGGAAATCTAATATTTTAAATCATGGGTGAGATGACAGATTCAACACAGGCTGCAAATAATGGTACCTTTCCCTCAAGTGTTACCAAATTTGTGACTTTTTAAAAAAGTGTTAAAAATTTTGCGATATTTTTTACAAATGAATAAAATTCAAATTATTTGGAAATTTAGAATAAAATCCGAACTTTATGAATAATTTGCGAATTTTATGAATTATTCACGAATTAAACAACATCTATTCCGAATTATTCCCGGCTTCGGTCACAAACTTTTTATTTTTCATTTTTAAATTATTTAATTAACATACTTTTTTATTTCTTATTTTTTCCGAAATTTTGACCGTAGTTTTCCCGAATTTCACGAAATATTCCGTCTTTTTAATTTTCCAAGCCAATTTATTCCCGGATCCCGACTTCGTCAGTCTGCTTCTCTCCCTAATTTGTTCCCAAATATACCCTCTCAGGCTCCTCCTTCTCTCATTATCTGACTTCCATTTTTCAGTTCCAATGGCTCTCCAAACCACAAAACTTAGCCGATTTTTCCTTCACCACCCCAGTGACATCCAAATCGCCCGAAAACTCTGTGCCATCTTCTCCAACCCACCGAATCTCCGAAACGACACAGAATTGCGAGATTTCGGACCAAAATTAAATCCCCAAACCGTCGAAATCGTGTTGGAAGATCTGCGCAATTGGAAAACCGCTTACGAGTTCTTCTCGTGGGCCGATCGACAAATCGACTTCAAGCACAACTGTTACACCTTCAATTCCATGGCTTCGATCCTCTCTAGGTCACGCCAGGTAACCCCACTCAAAACCCTAGTTCAAGACATAGTGAATCGCCGATGCTCCATGACGCCTGGTGCATTAGGGTTTCTAATTCGTTGTTTAGGTGGTCAAGGATTGGTTGATGAAGCAAATCGTTTATTTGATTGCGCGAAAGAGATGAACTGTTTTCCTAATTCTTATACTTACAATTGTTTGTTAGAGGCACTAGCTAAATCCGGTAGAGTCGATTTAGTCGAGAATAGGTTGAGGGACATGGAGGATTCCGGGAAGAATCTCGATAAGTTTACCTTGATGGCCTTATTGCAAGTTTATTGCAATGCTGGAAATTTTAGAGAAGCGTTGGGCATTTTCGATAGGATTCATCGTAATGGCTGGGTCGATGAACACGTGGTCACACTTCTGGTGGTCTCGTTTAGCAAATCGGGAGACATCGATAAGGCTTGCGAAATAATCGATATGATGGGCGATCTGAAGTTGTGCTTGAATGAGAAGACGTTTCATGTTTTGATTCACGGGTTTACGGGAGAGGGGAGAGTGGATAAGGCCCTTGTGCTGTTTGATAAAATGAGGGAATCGGGTTTTACGAGAGACTTGCCACTTTATAGTGTGTTGATTGAAGGGCTTTGTGAGAAGAAAGAGTTTGGCAAGGCATTGGATTTGTATTCGGAGATGAAGGATTCTGGTATCTCATTTGATGCGAGTGTAACTACGAAGCTGATTTCTTCAGTTTGCGAAAAAGGGGATGTGGACATGGAGAACAAATTAGTCGAGGAAATTGAGGAAATCGTGGACAATAATACTTTGGTTTTGCTTTACAATGCTGCCTTAGACGGGTTTGTTAAGAAAGGGGAGGTAGACAAAGCTCTTTCTTTGGTTCGAGGGATGATCGAATCTTCAAAATTAGTGGAATGTAGTGATACTACAAGTGACACTGATATCGGGAACGGATTTAGCCTTTTCACATTCAAGAATGGTGTCTTCCCCAATGCCAAATCTTTTAATATTGTTATTGATGGTTTATGCAAAACCCATAAACTGGATATGGCATTAGAGCTCTTCAACGAAATGTTCCGAGTGGGTTGTACCGGGAATCTGTTGATTTATAATAATCTGATCAACGAGTTGTGCATTGCGAATAGATTGAAAGAGAGTTACGTGCTGTTAAGAAAAATGAAGGAGTCCGGATTCAATCCAACACACTTCACTCACAATTCTTTATTCGGCTGCCTATGCAAAAGAGAAAACGTGGCTGATGCCCTTGACCTCATGAAGGAGATGAGGCGTCATGGGCATGAACCATGGATAAAACATTCTACCATACTCGTAAAGCAACTCTGTGCACATGGAAAGGCGTTGGATGCTTGTAGTTTCCTAAACGAAATGGCCCGCATTGGATTCCCCCCCAATATGATTGCATATTCTGCTGCAATTGACGGGCTTTGCAAAATGAGAAAAGTCGATCAAGCTACGAAGCTTTTCCGTGACATTTCCGTGGATGGATATTTTCCTGATGTGGTTGCTCATAATATTCTAATAAATGGGTTATGCAAGGATGGAAAAGTATCCGAAGCCCAAGACATTATGAATGAGATGTTGGAGAAAGGACTTGTTCCTTCTGTTGTTACCTATAACTCAATGATAGATGGGTGGTGCAAGGCAGACCGGATTGACTTGGCACTCCTTTGTTTTTCTAAGATGACCGATGAAATGAGGCCACCAACACTAATTACTTACACGACTTTGATTGATGGGTTGTGTAATGTTGGACGACCAGATGATGCTTCTGTGATGTGGAAAGAAATGAGGGATAAGGAATATGCTCCAAACAAGATAGCTTATACCGCTCTTGTTAATGGACTATGCAAGTGTAGCAGGGCAGATGATGCTCTAGTCTATTTTAATGAAATGAAAGCGAGCAAATTAGAACCCGACACATTTATTTATGTGGCACTTATAAATGCTTTTGTATCAGAAGGGAATCTAGTCTTGGCTTTTCAACTTTTAAAAGAGATGATTCAGAAGGCAAACTTTCCCAGTTCAAGAGATAAGAGCTACCCACTACTAGTTAATGTGGTAAACAAGCTGTACAAAGATGAAAATATTTCTTTGGATATAAAAAATCTTATTGAAGAAGGCCACATTCCAATGTTCTAGCATTGAGGAGCATACTGATGAATCATAACAACAGACAAGTTCAGATCCATAAAATGTTTATAGTCTGCATTTTTTAAGCTTAAAGATGCCGATTCTCACTTAAATGGGCTATAGTAGAGGGGAAGCAAAAGCTTTGTGTGATCCTATTGTATTCAAGGAACATGGTTTCATGCCATACCTTCATAATCTGCTGGCATCCAGTAAGGTATGGTACTATCGTAAAGAAATGGCTTCGTTGAGTATGTTTCCATTAGTTACTTTGGAGTGCTAATCATTTATGAATTGAGGCATAATATATATATTAGAATTGAGGAAATGCTTCCGGATGTAGCCCTGGAGGGCTACATCCAGATGCCAAATCACATGCCAGGTGGCGTGATCAACGCACGACATCACCCGTTTTGCGTTGATCAGCCATGGACATGTGATTTAATTTTATTTAATTTTTGACACTTTTTTGCCCTCCGTTTGATGGGTCAAAGATAAGGTAACACCCAACCAACTAGGTGCATTGATTTTAGGCATCTTTGATTACATTTTTAACAGTGGATATGCATCGGATAGATCCCAAATTTTTTCAATGATACCTGATTGTTATTATCCAAGTTGCTGTTGCACCCAATCCTCGTGATTGGTGCCATAAGGTGCCCAAATGGTGTGGGTGTAGCCCTCAAGGCTACATCTGGATAGTCTCATCCCTCTATATACACACACACAAACTTAGCAGCCAAGAGTATAAGTTTCTTTACTCTCCTTACCTTGCTGTCAAATCTGCTATTCCTTTTCTTCCAAATGCCCTCAGTGATACTGATTGGGCTAATCATTTTGTCTTTGCATGGATAGCTGTAACTCTGTACCTTCACGACCATTTTTTCCAACGATCGTGAGTGTACTGTGCTGACCAGACAATAAATTCACATTTATATTTCATCTGGATTATTATATTTGTCATAAATTGTTATGATAAAGTTACGTTAAAGCCTGTGTTTTTATACAAATCAGACATGCTGATGAAATTGTAGAATTTGGGCTGAATGATGATGAAGATTACAGGACTCCATGAATTGTGAGTCCCTGGTCTTAACGACCAAATCAAGCCTTTCAGGACTTAGCCATGTTGAGCCCCTAGTCAAGGCTTCTGGTTGATTTGTCCTGAGTCCTAACTCAACTATTGGAGTCAAAAGTGTCCCGAGTCAGTTCATGCTGTTTCTAAGCATTCAAATAAGTGGTCATTTAATTCCTCTTAGTGTTTCGTATTTGCTGTAATAGTATGCACCCACTTTAGTTTTAATGGTCCACTATATACCCTTGTAATTTGTAAGATGTTTATAGGAGATGTTTATGGAGTTTGCTCTTGTTTGTCAATAAAAATATTAACAGAAAGATTGCAACTCCTCTCTTGATGCGCAGATTAAAGTGTTGCTATAGGCTTTTGCAATATTTGTGTATCTTGTTTCATTTAGTTACACAGAAGTTAAAAGGTTCTCAATGGGCCGGGCTTGGGCCTACATTTTGTGATTTTCTAATAGGTCCTGCCCGAATCCGGCCTGTTTATAAGAGGTTCTTCTGGTTCAAACGTGGCCGGTTGCTACCTATAAGAAACTTTTCCAAGTTCATTCTATGCATATACTGATTTCGTTTCCTTTCTCAGATCTTATGGAACACCTCTCTCCAATATGGTGATGAACGTTGGGTTCTGATTCTGTTCTGAAGTATACTTCTGTCTTGTAGTTATGGAGCAAAAAGGGGAAGTAAAGAAGCAGGACTATGGGAAGAATCATCTCAATTCTTGTGGGTCAGCCTCTAAGATGGCCGCTTCTTGAGAGATTGGGAAGCCCACTAGCATCCATACTGGTCTCGCCTCTTCCTTTCTATATCACATCAATTATAGGAAAGGGGCTGCTGCCTATCTCAGCCATTGCTACATTCCATCTCGCTTCGTAGATTTCACGGGACCTGCCAAACCTTCCCAATTTGGAAAGGTGGTAGAGCTGCAAGTATTCTGGTGCTTTTGTGCAGGTAGTCAGTTGCTGACATGACCACGAGATACGTGGAATTATCACCACTTGGGACCGACATTCATGCAATTATGTCAGGAAAAAGATGGTATGCCTTTTAAGTTTCAAGATGGTGAATTCTTAGGGAAAAGTCCTTCGCCATCAGTTCTTTTGATTTCCATTTGTGAGATGGGATTTCCATATGAGAGTTTTTTACGTTGTAGGTGGGGTTGGGGGGGGGGGGGGGGGTTCTTTTCATTTCAATGATGAACAATGGATGATAAAAAAGAGAACATAGTGATAAGAGTATAACCTGATCAATTGAACTATCAAATATTTAAGTTTTTCATATGCATGATGGAGTTATTATTATTAGTTGTGTAAGCTAATTGCTCTTGCTGTATTTACAATGATGTTTCTTTGGCTAGAGCGTCTCTCATCATCGTCATCGATCATTGAGCTCTCATCATCATCAGCTCGTTTATTTGTTGTTGGTTTTATGAATCTTATTTCTCCATTTATTGTTATTCAAGATAAACTCTTTATTGCTCTGTTCTTCTGTAATCCCCGTCATTTTTCGGTACTTCTCTCATTCTCTATTACTTTTCCTCTTCTCCTTCCTTGTGCTTGCATCGTTTCAATCGTTCATGCATAGGCAGTTTCAAATCTTTGATGGACATGTCCTAACCATCTCCAATGAAATTCTTTAGGTATAATCTTTATGGGGAGATGATATGCATGGCCTTGTCACCATTCAATTCTTGATTCAACGATGATGAACGCAAGGCCCACTATATCTTATTCCCGTCACCTGCTAAGAAGTCAAAACAGGCCCGCATTTTGACTTTACACTCCATTAGGCCATTGCCTTCCAATCACGAACACAATGGTGAAATGTGTGTAAAACATAGGAATTTCATTGGACATGTCCTAACCATCTCCAATGAAATTCTTTAGGTATAATCTTTATGGGGAGATGATATGTATGGCCTTGTCACCATTCAATTCTCGATTCAACGATGATGAACGCAAGGCCCACTATATCTTATTCCCGTCACCTGCTAAGAAGTCAAAACAGGCCCGCATTTTGACTTTACACTCCATTAGGCCATTGCCTTCCAATCACGAACACAATGGTGAAATGTGTGTAAAACATAGGATATATCCATGTTTAATCTAATAGTCTGTCGCTACTATAAAAGGGTGATTTTTGTCATCTGTTTTGTCTGATTTTTTGCCAAATCAGATGGTAGAGATCATTTCTTTCCCCAATATTTTACACAATGGATCCTGACATCATCGGCTTATCATCAAATGGGCCATGTTAGATTTCATATGATAAATCCTGAAAGTGACATGAAGATCAAGCTCAAGTTTGAGCATGATGTATTACCTGTTTTTTATCAATGTTTTGGCTTAGGTTCCAGATGGAACTAAAGATTGATTGTCAGATGGTACACCCATCATGTGAAGATCTAGTGTGTGAGTGATAGAGTCCAAAACCGATCTCCATCGTTGGATTCTAACCAGTCAGTGTGTTCCTGTGCAGTTGCCTTCAAAGATTTGGTGTCTGCAAATAAAAATATCCTAATGAACTACCCTTTTCTCCTCACTCTCTCTCGATCTTTTACCTAATGCAAAGCTATCGTTTCCCACCCTCTCTCGTTCTCTCCTGCGCTCTCTCTCCCTCCCTTGTTCTCTTTTCAAAGAAAATACACTCAACGTCTAGAAAGCACCGGTGCAGGTACGGCATACGTGTATGATACGATACAGGTACAACGATACGACAATTTTCAAAAAATTAGGGTATGGGTACGACATGGATACTTATATTAAAAATTATTTTATATATATTTATATATATTTTAGATTATTTTAAAATATAAAAAATAGTTAATAAATAATTAAACATAAAACAACACAAAAAATAATATTTCAAGAGACATTCATTCCAAAAGATATATTCAGGGGCGGAACCACATACCCACTAGTGCAGGCGCACGCCCCCACTAAAACCCAAAACTTATATATATATATATATATAAGCTAGATTTCCTCTTTTGACGCCCTCTCTCTCTCTCTCTCTCTCTCTCTCTCTCTTCTGACGCCTCTCTCCATATTCTCTCTCTTCTCCCTAAAAAACCCCTCTCTCCCCCCTATTCTCTCTCCCTATTCTCTCTCTCCTTAAAAAATCCCTCCGAGGCTTAAGAATATGACACCCTCTCTCCCCCTATTCCCTCTCTCCCTATTTTCTCTCCCCCTATTCTCTCTCCCCCTATTCCCTCTCTCCCTATTTTCTCTCTCCCTATTCTCTCTCTCCCTATTTTCTCTCCCCCTATTCTCTCTCTCCCTAAAAAATCCCTCCCAGGCTTAAGAATCGGACACCCTCTCTCCCCCTATTCTTTCTCTTCCTAAAAAACCCCTCCCAGGCTTAAGAATCTAACGCCCCCTCTCTCCCCCTACTCTCTTTCTCCCTATTTTCTCTCCCCCTATTCTCTCTCCCTAAAAAATCCCTCCCAAGCTTAAGAATCTGACGCCCTCTCTCCCCCTATTCTCTCTCTCCTTATTCTCTCTCCCTAAAAAAAACCCCTCCCACCGGCACCGCCTCAGCCCCCAAGCCTCAAGTCTTTGTAGCCGTGGGCCCGTGGCAGAGACAGAGTGGGGATTCATATTCAAGTTCTGTGGGGTTAGTATGGTGATTTCGTACTGTAGTTTGGTTAGATATTTTATTTTGGTTTATCTAGTTAATCTTCGCATTGTAACCGAACCAAATAATTTTTCTGCACAGTATTTTTTTTTGTTATGCATTTTGATTGATGATTTTTTCGCCTTCTTGTCTCTTTATCTAGATTTAGGGTTTTATTTATTTTTTAATTGATTTAGGGTTAGGTACTTCTTGTCTCTCTAGATTTAGGGTTTTATTTATTTTTAATTTATTTGCCATATGATACAATGGGTTATTGTGCGTAAATTATTGATTTATTTTCCTAAATCAATTATACCATATGATACCCCTTGTCTCTCTCTCTAAATACTGTGCTTTTTAAATCATGATTTTTATGTTTTACATGGGCTTTCTACAAATATGAGCATGAAAATAACATAATATGAGCATGAAAATAAAAACTCATCTATTATGAATACATAAGAGTGAACCATATTCAGTTATTCCACATGATTTGTGCCCCCATATCAGTGAATATACAATGGAGATTTAGGGACTTTATTTTTATTGAAATTTAAAATTTTATTTGTTAAATATTAATTGTATTTTGAATTTTATTGTGTAGGTTTTCAACAAATCGGATTTGTCGGATCGCGCAATCGGATTTGAGTTAAAATTTCTTCAGATCGTGCTAAATCGGAGGTAATTTTTCTTGTCTAAATTTAACTTTTTGTAATTCTATATTATTGGCTGATAATGATTAATTTATGTTTAGGAAATGTGGTTATGTTTAGGATAAATATGTGAATAAATTTTTATTTGATGTGTGTGCTCTGGCAAATGCGATTTATAGTCTTTCTTGGTTTAGGCCTAGTTTCTAGGGCAAATGCGATTTATAGTCTTTCTTGGTTTAGGCCTAGTTAAAATTTTCTTTTTTTATGTAATTTTAATGAAAATTATAGTTTATAATATAAAGTAGTTTAAATTTAAATTCATTGTACAAAATTTATCTTTAATTCATTTTGCGCCCCGTCTAGATGAGAATCCTGGTTCCGCCACTGGATATATTTAGAGTTGAAGGTTCAAATTAAAATGTAAGACATGGGTGTTACTACGCAAAATTCCAACAACACTTAAACCTCAATTTGTCATGAACTAAATGTAAAAACAAAAAATAAAATGGAAACTATTTGAAAACAACATCAAACGATGTCAATATCCATCTCAGCAGCATCCACGTCAGCAAATGTAATAGACTCCAAATTCGGTTCATCCAACGAGAGACTTGCAACCTCAAGTACCCTAGCACCTCCAAATGGTTCATCCCAAATGTCTCCTGCAATATCCCACACCTTGTTTGCTCTATTAGCGTACTCGTCATTCTTTCTCGATAGAAGTCAAAGATTAGTATGGACATAAACTAAATCTTCAACACGTTTTGGCAAAATTTTGTTTCTCTTTAATGAATGAATGAAGGAGTATGTACTCTAGTTCCTCTTACAACACAATGACGAACAAGGTTGTCCAAGAAGCTTGAAGGCTAAGCCTTGGAGTAATGGCAATGAAGCTCCATGAGTATACCACCAAACTTTTGGTTCTAATGCCCACCGGTCTTCCAGACAATCAAATTCGTCAAATTGATCTAGACTCTTGGAAAATTTAGCATATTCGACATTCACCCTTGCTCTTTTTGGAGAATTGGGAAAAAATCTTTTCAGGCATTTGTTCCTCTCTGAAAATATTTCTGCATCTATGTGGGGAGGAACACAATTTAGAGCTTCGTTGATCCATTTCACACTATATTATCTGGTTATAAAACACAAAGAAGATTATTAACATTAAAAGAGACTATGAAATAAAAATTGGTATATTATATTGAGTAAACAAACTTACCTAGGATTCAACGACATGACCAAGTAATGGAGTGGAGTGTAACTCTTAGTCCATCAATCGACGAGTATACTATGAATCACGTCATAGAAAATCAATGTTTGACTTTCTTCCTTGCCTTCAAATCTAAAGATTGTTTTCTTCACATTTTCAATCATCGTATCCCACATATCATATACCATGTGACGAATATGCTTATCCGTGTCAGCACGCCTAAGCATTTCATATATAGGATCGGTGAAGGAAATGATGTAATTGACCTTATCCCACAAAGTTTTGCTTAAGACTAGCTCTTTCATAGTTGCAGCTTTCCCTGAATCGTCTTCTCTATATGAAGACCATTCCTCACTAATCACCATATTCTGAAGACCCCTTCTTACAAGTTTCAACCTTTTTAGCATGACTATGACCGAAGCAAATCTTGTATCAACAACAACTAACAACTTCAAAGGGCTAAATTCATTAGACAATGCTAGCTTCCTTGAGTGATTAACTATAAAAATCCGTATGAATGAAGCGTTATCGGCTATTTCAGTGATCTAATTGTATTCATTGTACGCGATTTTATTTCTCTCTGTGTTCTTTGCTGCGCAAATATTCTTCAGAGTCAGATTCAAGGTGTGAACAACACAAGGAGTCCAAAAAATATGAGGATATTCGGCCTCAACAAGAGACTCAGTTGCTTTCATCACAAGTGCATTATCTGTTATGATTTGGACCACGTTATAAGGTCCAACCTCCTTAATAAGGTCTAACCTCCTTAAAAACATCTAGAAGCAGTGTAGCAATATAATGTCTATCCTTGTATTCTTTTGTGTCATCAACTGCTTTCAAAAAAATTAGCCCTCCATCTGATGTAACAATGAAATTGATAAGTGGCCTTTTCTGTGCATCGGTTCATCCATTAGATACTATGCTAACCCCTTTCTCTTTCCATGTCCCTCTAACTGGCTCCAACAATCTCTTTATTTGAGCCTTTTCTCTCTGCAACAATGTGGTCCGTAGAGAATTGTAGTCAGGAGGAGTATAACCATCAAGATTTTTATTTGCTACAAACTTGAAGGCCGAAACATAATCCGGGTGTCTTGCAAAATGGAATGGTAGACAACCAGAATAAAACATCCTAGCAATCCTATTCAATTGTTCGTGCTCCTCATTGTTCCATGCTTTTTCCAAGGGAGAATTCCCAACCTGTCTTCTTTTCCGAAGCACGAGAGGTTCAATAATACCACCAGTACCACTAATCGGAGCCGAGCTACCGTTGCTACTTGCAGTGGATTCGAACAGGTAGAGGGACTTGCTTCGGTCTCTTCATTTTTTCCGCTTCATCTTTTAAATTTCTCATCTCCTTTATATGTTCGAGTAAAATTTTACCACAAACAGCAACTCCCACGTCTCTAACTTTGAGTAAATGTGCTTTTACTCTAAAATACGACTCAGTATACGTCTCATTACAGTAATTGCAAGTCCATCTTTGATTACCACCCCACCATCATATGCCCCTAATTTCGTAACGTATCCCCATAGAGGATGAGTATCGTCATTCACACCGGTGCCAAAACTACGAGAAGCGCTCATTGGTGATGCGAAATTGAAAAAAATTGTCCATGAAAGAAAATTATATTCATAAATATGCATATAAGTGAATGGTTGATATTAAAGTCTATAAAATTAACCATTGAAATAGATGAGAGGCTTTGACTCTAGAATTAAATGATAGAGATCATGCATTGTGCTAATATTTGGCACCAATGATCCTACACCAAGGATCCTATCAGACGGTCAAATGTTGACTCCACATGGCACACACCACTAAAAGTGAAGGACCATTCCTTTTCTTATGATCTAGGTCACTTTTGAAGATGAGTGCTATGTGGAATCAAAATTTATCTAACAGTACCTTTGTTTGCACATATCAAATTATGGAAGACACCTACATTTAAGAATGATTGACTGATTTGAATTTGATTATAGAGATTGTTTTTCCGCCCCAATCTTACACAGAATGGATCTTGAGAACATGGGCATACCATCAAACGGTCATTTTTATTTAATGTGGCACACATAAGAAAAAGTGGCCCTAAAATCACATGGCAGTATGGTACACATCACACACTCATGTGATTTTAGTGTTATTTTTTTTCGAAATCTAATCCACACGGAGTAAAAAATCATGCTTTTTGGGAGATTCGAACCATCAGATTTGTGCACTTAATGTCAACAGTTGTTAATTTTGATGGATATTGAAGTTCATTGATCGGATGGTTTACATCCACTTATAAACATGATCCTTTGGCCACGACATGTTCCAACAAGGGATTGCCACTTGGGCAATTTAGATTGATCATAGATGTGTGCCACATGGCCCAATGATAAATCTTACTTCAATGGTGTGAGATAAAAAGTGTTATTTCAACAGTGGGAGATCATTTAAACAATTATTTTAGATTATATATGATGGGCACATCAGTGGTTGTTTATAATTTGAATGCCTTATGGAAACATATATGGGCATTAAGAGGTTGGGGTTTGCAGATTTAGATATGACAGTATGATACACGTTGACGGGCAACTTGCACTAGCTCATGCTCGAATTGGTGAATTGATGATCCTCTCATTTGAGTCACAAAGTTATTCACTTATCTAATCAATACATGTCGCGTGTCAATGTGACATGTATGGCTGTGATACTTGAGTCACAAGTGTACAAGTCAGATGCCATATATATATATAGCAAGTGAGTTTTTTTTTGAATAAAAAAAAAAAAATGTACATATTTTGAGGGGAATACCCCCTACAATTACCGAATAACTATTAAAGACAAAAAAAATTAAACGGATTAAAACCTTACTATTGATTACTAAATTACTATCATGAATAAATAAAAAAAGATGCAAAGCATCTTAAAACTGCTCCAAGAGAGCCTAGTACTCCCTTTGAATTTCTCAAGAGAAATCATGATTACAACGTGGGGATTGTAAAAGGCAACAGTACAGGAAGAGCCTCTTATTCCAAATATATTCTTAGAGCCACCTTGTTCCAAACATATCCAGCCACCTTGTTCCAAACATATCCTTGGTGCAAGCCTTTAGATTCAATCATAAAACCATTGTCAAACTTCTCCCTGAAAGCCATTGTCCTCTTGAAATCATCAACCCACTTGAAAGTCTAATTAAACATTAACAAAGCCGTGTCAAAGAAACATAGCACTATCTGTCTTCTCCCTATATCTCTGCTATAAAATTCGAAAAAAAATTCAATACAAAGGAATAGGAGGCACTTGAAAAAAAGAGCTACATGGAACCAGAACCATATTTTGAATCATAAGGAATCCTGAAGTCCCTCAGATCTTATGAACTATGCTTGGAGATATCTTGAAAGACTTCGAAAGAGATAAAAACTTGGGTAGTAAAAATTCACCATTGATGGACAGGCTTACATCACAACCGTATCTTGCACCACAAAACTAGGAACCATCTCTTAGAAACCCATCACACAGCCAGGACGTCAATCTAGCTTTTGAGCCACAACACACCATTACAACAACAGAAAAGTGTTATTTATTGTGCAGCCCAAAAATACTGCATAAATGTCATGGGATCACAAGTTCCATTATATTCTCTGAATGGTTCACCTCTAGTCCCTCTATTAATGTGAACCGCAACCCACAGTGCTTGAACAAGTGAACCTGCGAGAGATTAAGTGGAGGAACTAGATAGTTGAGTGATGAAGAGATCTTCAATCAGTCTCTACAAATCTGTCTACGGATTTGTCGGCAGCGATAAAATTCACTAAAACAGTCCAATTATCCCTATGATAGTGCTGCTCCAATAATCCACTCAGTAAATAGGGGCCGAAACAGAGTGAGCCAACGGTATTATCAAATTTTAAATAATGTGACAATAGCAGTTCAGCAGTAATAGAAGCAATATAGAAAACCAACAATATACGTAGAGAAATAGAGCTTTAGATTCTACAGAAACTAAGTAGTTTCTATGATCGAAAGTTGTCTCGGGGACTAAAAAATTACCAGCAGTAAAAAAATAAATTATTGCATAGTTCTGTAAAATTATGTTCTTTAAAAATAAATATATAAAGAGCACTATCCCCCTCTCAGTCAAACCTACTACTAATCAGTATAAGACCCTATTTAGAAGTCCTATTATAACGTGGATTTCAAGTATCAGTAAAAATAGTACTCCTAAGTAACGTGACTTAGGCCATAAGTGAAAATAAAACAGCTTTCCCATCGATACATGGTCCATGAGATTTAGGATCTAATAACCTTTAAAAAGGAAATTAAAACATAAAACTCTAAAAGACCCGTGATCCTGATTTATATTTTCTTAATCTCTCCCAATGTGGTCACTTCAAGAGATCATGTGAGGTTGCTTTCTCCACATATGTTCCACACAGGTGATCTCTCTTTGCTCCTGATTTATTGTAATTGCTTCTTTAGAGATCTGCTCTAGGCTGACTCCATAGATCTACTCCAGTTGTACTAGCTTATGTTCTTGATTATTTAATAGCTCTTCTAGAAATCTCCTGCTTCTCCCCTAAGCTGTCTTCTGCTCCAGTTCTGAATTCTGCAGCTTTCAAGACTCAGCTTCAGAATCTGCTTTGCAGCTCCCACCAGAGTAATATATATATATATATATATATATATATATATATATATATATATATATATATATATATATATATATATATATATATATGTTTTTTTTTTATGACCAGTGATCAAACTTGTGTATATACACATGGCACCTGACACGAGTGTAGGCTTGCTTGTTGCACCTGTATGCATTTCCCATGACCTATATATCCCACTAAAACAATGTTTCTAGTGCTACATTGAGCTCGACATTCGAACCTATCTTATGTTCTCACATGTCTCCATGGGAATACTTTTGAATCGATGCCTTGTATGTTGAGGTATTGAAACAATATATGAAAAGTTCTTTAGATAGGTTGTTCTTGGATTATCAATGAATTGGTAATAGATTCCCGACCCATGCACAAGATAGTGTTCTGGGCAGTTTCCCCTGCCTGACTTGATCACTTAGGTGATTACGTGAAGCCCACTTCTGCCAGTCTTTAGGCCCAAATCTACCAACTTTTACACTTTGCTCCAGCTCCTCCAATTCCAGCTCCAGTTTAAATTGTTCCTGCCGTTTTGTTCCTCATGTGTGAAACCTCTAATAAGGTAGTTTAATTCAATTTTTATCAGTAACCATAGATATTGATTGGTATCTCAAGCAGATTATTGGAGTTTTGTTTGAAACCGTCCAGAGAACAGAAACTGCACTATTGATAGTTTAAAATTAGGGATCGTTAGTGGTGTTTTCACTCACTAACTCTGTTTGCTAGGTGGATTTTCATCCACGACCTTATTTCTTAGTATTGTGGACTGCGCTTCACATTAAAAAGAGAAGGAATAAAAATTAGACGAAGATACAAGATCATGTTGGTTTGCATTGGGTAGTATCAATTCAATTTCATTTGCACGCCACCACGGTTAGTGGCTTCAGGAGCACTACGAAATTCTATCAAACCATTTATGTAAGCAACAGGTAAGGCCTTGTAACTAGTTAAATGGACCAAAGCCAAGGGAAGTCTTGAAATTCCCTTTTCGCCTACTACAGGGTAAAAGGGTCTGCTAGGGGTGACCCTTCCCCCAATCAGCGGATATCTGTATGTAGGATTTAGAGTCATTCTCTGAACCAACAAAAAACTACTCATTCATTATTTTATCAGTTATGAAAGTGATATAACCAGTTTATGAAAGCAATATAACCAGTTAAGTCCCAAAGAACCAGAACAACTTACAAGGAATTTAGCATCACAGGTACATGACTCATCATGTTCAGCTCGAGAAATTTCCTGTCTATTAAGAAGACATGCAAATAAATAAAACTTCCGAGTACCAAGAGGGATGAAAAATAGCGCTCTCAATTATAATGATTGAGAAATAGTAAGTTTTTAAACTAGTTCATAATTTTTATTTTATTTCATTCAATTGATTGGTAATAGATATTTCATTGCAAACAATAAAATACAAAGCGTAATTTTATATAATGTTTCTTTGCCTAAACGGAATCTATGCTCAAGAACAGCAAATTATGCTTTCCTTGACGCCAATGTGGTTAAATTGTACAGCAAATGTGAATACATTATTACCAACAGGGTATGCAGTTAAAAGCCTTTGAAAGCCCATGTGGGTTCTTTTCTTATGATACGTTATCCTATTGAGATGTGTGTTAACAATCTACTCCGTAGCCTGCTTTACCGCATCCCGAAAAGTGATCCAAGAATTTCATATGGGTACCTTTATTTACAACCCAAGAGTCTTCCTTCAACTTGGGTTTCACGTGCTTAAAAGTCAAGATTGTTTTTGGTCCAATTTTCCATAAAGTAAATTTTGAGATCATGGCCTACCATCATCAGACTATCAAATTTTGATTCCATAAAACACATCCCAAAAAATGAACATGATCATGTGTATACATCAAACGTGGTTCTCAGATCACTTTCATGTTGTGTGCCACGCGGAATCAAAACCTAACTATATGAATAGAAGATTGGGATGAAAAACGATCTCCATCATTTGGTTCAAAGAAAATTAAGCATGTAAAACCTTGGTTGAGAAGGAAGAATCTTGGGTTGTATATAAAGGTACCTGGTCCATATTAAAGTGGATTAATCATATTGCCGAAAAACCTCTAATGTGGCTTTTGAGTTCGCTTTAGATCAAAATGGTGGGCCTCTGGGGAAAATATCCGAGAAGAGCTGCTGATGAAAGCATTAATCCTTCCAAAATGATTTTGCAAAAGAAATCCAAAGAGGCATATAGGATTCATGCACACGTACCAATCAGGGGATTTTGATCAACTCTAGGGCCTGTTTGATAGCAAGGAAATGATTGGTAGGAAATGATTTCAGTGGGGTCCACTTAGGAAACGCAATTTCCTAAGTTATATATTAGATTTTGCGTGGAATCTATTTCACCGAGAACAACAGCTGAAATGAGTTTTCCATCCCTATTTCGCAAGGTAAGTTCGATCGAGATTTTTTTACTTACTTTAGCTCCATCGTCTTCTGCATTCTGAACTCCATCGTCTTCGTCTTCCTCAAGTAACATCTTCATGGCTTTGCAGATGGAACCCTAATTACTGGTTTGATGATCAATAAGAAAATTGGAGGTGAAATAGAAGATTTGCAGCACATTAATAGAGGAGATTTTGTTGAGAAGAACTAGAAGATATATTTTTTCAAGGGGATTAAGCTTTCTGAGGAGATTAGGATTTTAAAATATGTATCTCTCTCTCTATATACAGTTTTACAACTTTTTGTTGAAGATTCTAATAGTATAAATTAATACTTTTATTGTTTATTGTTTCAGATCTCGATTTTTGCACAAGAAGAAGCAATCACTCTCCTTGGTCGTTTCAGATCTGGGTTTGAAGATATATTTACACAGTTTGTTGTTGAAGGTCTCTCCATCTATCTATTTGGTTGATTTCAGATCTGATGTCCATGTTTGTTCAATAGAATTTGGGGATTTTCAAAAGAATTATAGAAATTGTATACTTTCATTTCATAATTGAGGTATTAGTTCTATAGATCTTATTTATTCTTTGTTTTTCAAAAAATTAGATGATATAGATGAAACCAGATCTAGATGAAATTTTTTATCCCTTTTTATTTTTATTTTACTTCATTTTTATTCATTTATTTTTAATGGAAAAGGGACTTGTTGCATTCCCCAACAAGGCGATTATGGTTCATTGATTTCAGCCATCAGCGTTACTCCAGCCACTCTATTTAGTGACCCAAGTTTGACTAATTAAGAGAAGTGAATTATAAAATTTCTAGGATTAGACACTGATTACCAATTATATTGACTTATTTCCTAGATTTTACACCAAGAGCGCCTTCATCTAAGACAAATCGGACCGGTTTGATTGTTGGGATTGCTTTTGCGATCGGAGTTGTGATCTTTTTATTCATTTTTGTAATTCCTATTTTGAAGTGAAGGAAAAAGTCAAGCATTGATGCTGATGAAGGTAATATGATGGTGCTAAACTTGTACTTACAAAGTTAGAATGCTCAAATTTCTAATGCTGGGGCTACATCATATGGTTCAAAGTTACATAGTTATGCAAATAACTCACTAGAAACAAGTCTTTATAGCAAGGATATATTATAAGGGCTGGGCCTGTAACTCATTGGAAGGTTGACTATATATATATATATATTAAAGTGCTATCGATGGAATTAACCACCCATTTTAAAAGTCCACCAAAAACAATATAAAATTTCTGATTAAAGCCAACAAGAAAAACTAAATGCTTAATAGGGTAACATTGTAATCCAAAATATGCAACCTACCCCAAAAAATGCAATCCCCCCATCCTCCATAATGTCCACAAAATGTTCTAAGCTTATCAGATTATAGTCCAAAACAGTAAATTACCATATCACACTTCCCAAATCATAGTATTGAATGAATATGGAGACATGATTTGTTACTGGCTGAAGCTTTCATTCTTATAGCAGATTTAAATGTCCCTTAGTCATAGAAAATGGAGTTAAAGAGCATGTCAGATTAAGTTGCTACAACCATTAAAAGGGAGCCTTCTTTTGTATTAGGAAATCTTTTATACTATTCCTATTTGGGTCTATAAGTGAAGTAAGTTATATAAAACCACTCGAAATGAATATCTTATCAAGGTTACATGCTGAATAAAAAATACAAAAATGTGTAAATCAGTGTTACATCAGATTTTAATCTTATGGTCATAAGATTAACTTCCAGTGAGCAAATAATAGCAATGTTTGGAAGACTGGTACTGCAACTTGGTAGCATTCTATGTCTAATAGCATGTAAGCTGCAGTCCAAATGTGCGCTTGAGAATTATGCTATTGTGTCTGTGCAATAGGATGCTAATCACTTGTGGTGTGTGAGCTGAATATTTGGTAAAATGTTTATTCTTCAAATGAAAATTAGCGGGTTTTCTTTGTGTGGATCTTTGATTTTCTTGCTACTAGGAACACTTTGGCAGTGTAAATTTTTGTTTGTGAATGCCATATTTTTATTATATACTTCGTTTAACTTTTTTATTGTGTATGCTATGTTGTTGCAACAATTTTGTTTGTAAAATGACAAAAATCAATCTGCAGAAATCTTGGAGTATTGCATTAGGCATATGCATGCATAATTATTGCCTTATATTTGGCTCATAGAGCAAATATTTTATAAAAGGTGAACAATTATTAGTCTAATATAACTTTTTACTGTTTAGATATCATGGGTTTCCTTTATTATTCTGAATTTGATCGACTTATGAACAGTTTATTAATGTGGTTTAAAATTTTCATTGCTTAGGGACCATGGGTTTTGTTGCTTAAGTAAGATACTAGGGTTTTTGCCTTGTTTTTCAGGGCTGTGATGGATCAGTTCTGTTGAATTCCACTGCAACTAACTCATCATAGAAATTAGCAGTTCCGAATCGAAACTCTCTATGGCTTCGACTTCATTGATAGGGTTAAAAGCTTAGTAGAAGTCGAGTGCCCAAGAATCGTTTCATGTGCCGATGTTCTTGCATTGGTTGCTGGAGGTTCAGTTGTAGTAGCAATAAGGATTCTAAACTGAGACCAAATTCAACTTTTTTTCTCATATTCTTCATTACCCACTACTCAATTGTGTAATAGTAAGGTGATGCGGGACAACGACTCTAAATGTAAGATAAATATTTATGTTCGAAATTCTGGAGCTTGTGGCTGAGAATTACACATTAGTACTAATTTTTTCAACTTTTAGGATGGGAGGATCAACTACGGGGAATTTTGTGCGATGATGGGAAGTGACATGATGCAACCGATCAGGCTTCTGTAGTTTCTGTGATGTTGTTACTGCTGCATAGTGGGGTTTGGTATAGGAGAGCAACAAAATCACATAAGAAGGATAGACCCTTGATGATTTAGAGTGGCCCGATTGAAGTTCTTATGCGTGCTATCATGGATTTACTCTTTCTTTTCCAGATAGAATTGCATCATTCTCATCAAAGGAGCTTTGAAACGCCAAATTGATACTTAGTGTTTGGGCATATTTGGTTTTTTATTCTTTTGTATTGTGATGGAAATCAGGGGAATGCTTTTAAGTTGTGAAGTACTTGAACCCGTTTCATATTTTTTTTGGTTTCTTCTAGAAATATGTGGATGAGAAGATAAGGCATTAAGTGTGTAGAAATGAGCATGTTAATGTATAACTTTGAGCTATATTTTTAAGCAAACACCTTTCTCATTGAGAATTTCAGATTACTATTGTTACACTAAGCAGGCGAGCTAGTTAATGGCCTCTCTCTCTCTCTCTCTTTATAAAAAATAAAAATAAGTAAACAACAATTTTATTTAATCAAGTCACTGATTGGGTAATTTTTTTATTATATGGACAGGAAAAGTAGTGTCACGTGTAGCCAGTCAGTGATTGATTGGTATGTACAAAGAGCTTGGTTTACTATTTACACAAAAAAAATTTTTCCAAATATTTTATCTCCATCACAAACTAATCAAATATGAGAAATCAGATTTCAGTGAAAATCATTTCATAGACAGCTTATCAAACAGCAGAAATTGTATTTTCAAAGGAAATCATTTCTCGGAGGAAATCAATTAGGAAATTAATTTCATTTCTTTGCTATCAAACAGGGCCTTAAGTACAACAGTCACTGTCCCCAATTTTTGGGCTACATGGCACAATGTTTTGGACAATCAAAGGTTCAAACGAAGGTGTCAAATTGTGACTGGTATCGGTTATCGGTCCATGGAGGACCAATATGTATCGCCGATATGTATCGGTCTCGGCTAATATGTTGATACCGATTTTTTTTTATAAACATAATAATAAAAGAAATGATACATGTTATAGTAAAATTATAGTTTAGAATTATTAGATGATTTTTTTAATAGTTTTTTAATAAATAAAAAAAATATATAAATTTCAAAATTGATAGATATCGGATGATACCCGAGCTGTTTGGGTTGATAGGTATAGACCAATAGTGTGTAGTATTGGCCAATGCTGGTATTGAAATCACCTTAATACTAGTATCGGTATCGGTTGGCCAAAATATTGATACTTGATCTCATGGTTCAAACAGCTTGATCTAGAAAGTTGAAGTCGTGGGAATGGTATGAAATATGAATCCTCCATCTGGCATATTTTTCTAGGCGACACATAGTGTAAAAACGATCTACCGCTGGGACGAAGATTTGCAAAAATTGTATGGCACTTGGTGATGTACTCATATTTTGGAAATCTGTTCCAAGTGGAATCAACATTTAGCTGATCTCTTATCTCTTATGTGGAAGATTGGGACGAAAAACGATCTCCATTATTTGATTTAAGGTAGTCAATGGTCTGTGAAGATAGAAACTTCGGCTGTAAATAACTCGAGCCGTCTAGGACTTTGACATAGCATTATGAATGAAAGGACAGCCTAAGATCCATGAAAAAATAAAATTAAAAATTTGATATATTACATTCCCTCTAATAGAGTTCCGCTAATATGAAATATGTCTTGTAAAAGATTAAGACTAAAAAATATTTTTATAGTATGCTTTCAAAGAAGTCAATAACTTTTAAAATTAAAGGCAATTATATAAATTTTATTAATGTTAAAAATCTATGACTGCTTTGAATTATGTGATAATTTTTATAGTATTATTTAGGCTGCATATGACATAATTCTCTGCTAGCCTTTGCCATAGTAGAGCTCACCTGCTTTAGCAAGTTCTCATCCTCTTTGCCACTTTTTACAAGAGCAGATTTTATTTACTTTAATAGGAAATTAATAGAGAATATAAAAATTGTTGTTAGAGCATATAAATCCTCCTTTGCAGTTAAACTCTATAGTGACAACAACTAGCAAAGAGCTATATCATTCGCAACCTTAGACTACTCTCACCCTATCTTCTCAATCAGAATCAATTGATCGTTTGTCTCAACCTACATGTTATATAATGATATAATGAGTTCATGAGCGCTACATCAATGATCAGTGTTCGGTTCCTTGTGGCAGTGAGACACATCTAGAACAGTGATCCCAATGTCACGCACATCTAAAATTTTGGATTTCATTTTAGTTTTGGAGGAGACCAAAATCAAAATTTCGGCCGAAAATTTCAACCCCATACAAAATATGACCGAAATTTCAATTCTAAATTATCGTTTTGATAGAGACCAAAATCAATAATATTTGCCAAAATTTCGATCATTTCAACCGAAATTTTGATCCTTGCACTCAACCCCGATCTTACGGGCACACTCTCTCTCCTCAGGCGAAACGTGCCCCACTTATCTATGATAGAAGCAAAAAAGGCCAAAGCAAGAAAGTACCGTAAGACGCTGGTGGCCGCAAGAGGAGTCAGGAGTATCAAGTGTCGCTACCGCTCATCATGAGCTGCAGCGGTGCCATTTTTCCATCTCTAGCCACCGACACCCAAGACACCTTAACAAACAACGCGACAACGGCACTGAAACCAAAGTTATCATTATTATTACACTTTGACAAAATTACCCTTTTAGTTTCTTCAATTATTTTTTTATTTTTCTTGTGCTACCATATGAAGAGGGATCGTACCCTATCACTGCCAAATCTTCTCATAAATGCATGAATGATTAATCAATCCTAAACGGATATTATTTTGAATTAATCATATCACTTATAATGTGATTTAGCATTTGGTTGGCATCGGTTGTATTTCCCCAATTCTCTTAATTTGTTAAACTTTTCACCGTAAGTGCTGAGCAGAATCAAAGAGGCAAGACCTCGAGGCCAAGGAACGCGGGGATCTTTCAACGCGCTTATGTGGATAGATGGCAGATCATAGCCGTTCAAGTAAGAGTCAAGCCTATATTGAGTTAGTTGTCAAGATTCATGAAGCTAAATATTGGTTTAGAAAAAGATTTATATATGGTCAGAGTATCAAACTTATAAAGAGCCATAAAATCTGTGATACTTAGTTTTGGGCTGTATAAAATTCTTTTTTTCTCTCTTAAAAGAAATTAAATGGAAATCATTATTTTATCTTAATTTGTTAACGAGGAGGGTCAACCTCTTAAAATTTATAGCTTCTGTCGTGAGGACTGAGGACATCGTAGTTAACCATATTAGGCATGGACTTACTCAAAAGGTTAAAGCATAGTTTCTTGAATTCCATGGCCCTAAATATCTGCACATTTCCCAAGATCTGAATATTTTCATGGAGTGAGATTAACTTCCTTACAGGTTATAAATTCTACTAAGGGAACCTATAAAATGCTTTGTGTCGCCCAATCTCTCTCTCTCTCTATATATATATATATATATGGTACAGTGGAAAATACGCTCGGGCATAAAGATATTTACGCCAATTGATATAGGCGAGACACGTAGCGCCTTTTTTGTGAAGTGATGGGTAATCTGGACCCACTTTACTAACTAAAGTTAAACTTTTAAAATATTTTAAAAATTATATTCCTTTTCCGCCATTATTATTTACTTTTAAAAAAATCTTTTTAAAGTTTCTTTCTTCTTTATCTTCTCTCTTTTTTTTAAAAAAAATGTCATATTTACTTTTTAAGATGTATTTTACTCAAAAATTATGAGCACTCGGTAGTAAAGCGCTAGCACATTTACAGAGAAGCATCGATGCTTCGTTTAGAGGCGCCGGCTCTTCGATTAAATATATATATATATATATATATATATATATATATATATATATATATATATATATATATATATATATATATATATGGAAGAGCTAGCACCTTAACATGAAGCGCTGGCGCATATATATATATATATATATATATATATATATATATATATATATATAATGGAAGCGCTAACACCTTTAAATGAAGCGCAGATGCTTCGTTCTGGAGTGTTGGCGCTTCACTCCCGATATGTTAGCGTTTCACTATTGGGTGTCATATTTTTTGAGTCAAATATGCATGGAAAAGTAAGTTTGACAGTTTTTGAAAAAATAGAAAAAAGAAAGAGACTTTAAAAAAGTCAAGAATGACGGTTGAAAAGAAATTTAACTTTTAAAAGTATAACCCTAATTAGTATAGTGGGCCCCATATTACCCATCACCTCAGAAAGAGGGCGCTACGTGTCGCGTTCATATCAATTGGCGTAGAAATATCTCTACGCCCGGACGAATATCCTCGAGCCGCTCTCTCTCTCTCTCTCTCTCTCTATATATATATATATATACTATTCTAATATGAGAAGGGAGACTTCCGTCAAGTGAGATGGAGAGACGATTTTTTTTTTTTAATTTTAATTTTAAATAATAAGAATGTCGTTATATTTATGGTCCACTCATAATTTAAAAGCTCTTTTCTTATAAACATATATAAAATGCTCACATGCATCACACATGTATTATACTAATTAACTTAGTAATAAATTACTAAATGTACTGACTCTTTTCTCACACATTTAGCCACTATTTTTAAGTATAAATGACTTTACCCCATGAAAAGCTATAGATGTGATAAGATATATAAAATATATAAAATTTAGAATATTTTGCTATATCAGATCTTATTCCTATAAAGTTATTTAGACAAAAAAATGCATTATTAGATATAACATTTTGCTTTATCTATCGCTGTGTTTGGGATTATTCTTTGGAGGCAAATGGCAGCCAACTAAAAGAGGGGCTCATATTATTCTTTTAAAGAGATTCAAATGTAGCTCTTTCACTTTTCAAAACAGCTACAATCTCATATTAAAATATTCTACAGTGGAGCAAGGAGTCGCTCTTTGCCTCCAAAGAGAAATCCATCCGCAACCCCAACGGCCTCATTTATAGGCCAAATGAGGCAACTTAAACACAATCCAACAAAGGAGGATTCGAAGCGTTTGAAGGATTTACATGTTAAATAGTATAAGTAAGATGGCACGTTTATTTTAGTAGCTTTAATTGGGAGTTATTTAAGCTCAAGAATTAATTCTGAATAAAAGATTCAAACCTTCTAATCAAAGCAAACCATTCTAATATGGACGGTTGCACCTATTTTTAAATCATGCACGCTAAAGCATACAAATCATATGGCTGCAATCCTCTGATGGGCATGATTACCTACTCTAGACATGTGCCTATGATTTTATCCTAAGTGGACCGCTTGATTGATCAAATATTTATACCACGTGGCACAATCTCACCTGCCACAGCTCCAATCTCAGTAGTGGCGGTTAACCGAGTCGGTACCCTAACGCGGCATCTTACACCTTTAATAGAGACATGATTACTTAAACACGAAAACACAATTAAAGGTGTAAGATGTGATATGCCACGTCATAGCTTATACCTTTAATGGCGTAAGATCAGTTAAAAGACGGTGTTTAAATGTCGGTCTGATTCCATTAATCCAGTGGAAAAACTGAAAAGCTAAGGGACAAATTAGTCATTCAATATAAGGGTCGAACTGCCACTTCGCGAAAAAGAGCAAAAATCTGTCGAACAGAAGGCTTGGTATTTTTCTCATAAATAGAAATCGAGCTTCCTGTAATGAAAAGCCCACCCTCTCTCTTCTCTAGTTTTCTGGTTTCCCTCTCCCTCTCCCTCTCCATTCAATTCGGGTCTTCCGTTGACCATGGGGGTGAGACTAGCGCTTGAGAATGGCTCTCCAACGAGACCCTCCTCTCTGCTCAACTCCATCTTCATGTCCACCGTCAACACGGCGGCGAAAACCTTGGTTTCCGTGGCATCGAAAACGGATATCAGAGAAGGAGAGAGATGGAAACCAGTGGATCATTTTAGATATATGCTCATGTTGACGATCTGGTTTACCGTTTGGGTGCTTAGGGTTCTTATGGATTTCTTCCCTACTTCTGTTATTTCATCAGCGCCCGCTATACTTGACAGCTTCGTCGATGGTGGAAATGGAGGTGGGGGTGGAGATTCTTCGTCTCTCTCGTTGGTTTTCCATGAGGGATTCGAAAAAGGCTTTTTCGATGAATCGTCGACGTCTACCAAAGCCATCGGTCGAGCCCTCTCACATGTACGATTTATTTATTTATTTTCTATAAGTTACTTAGTTTTGCAAATTGACGAAAATAACCTTAGAACTTGTCAAGTTTTACGAAAATAATCTTGTATGCATAGTTGGGTTCGACACTTTAAAATGAGTACCTTTAAATCCACCTCCCAAATCTTTGAGTTCACCCACCCTCAAACACATTGATTGCACTGAAAGAGACGATGAAAATTATTTATCGTTCCAATCTTTCACACGATATATCTTGAGATTATGGGCATACTATCATATGGTCGATTTTTTACTTCATGTACTACACACCCAAAAAAGTGATCTTAAAATCAATTTTGAGCGTGCACATCATCCTAATGTCGCTTTTATGAGATATGTGTTAGTTGAAATAAAACACTGATCGCCTAATGGTACGCCCATGATCTCAAGGTCCATCGTCTGAAAGATTGGAAGGATAAACGATCTCTATTATCTGATTCAATGAGGTTAATGTGTTTCTGTTGGGTGAACTTAAAGATTATGTGAGTAGATTTAAAGATACTCATTTAAATTTTGAAAATTCAGCAAAAAGTTCATTAAAAAAAAAATAAAAAATTTAATATATATATCATCAATTAAAAGGCTATGGGTAAAAAAAATTCAAACTTTTTGAGAGATGAGAGATTCGAAACATCTTATGTGAGGACTCTAATATTAACAATTATTTTTAGTTTTGATGGCTAATATAAAACTTCACCAGCCAGATGGTTTACATTCACTTATAAGCATAGTCTAACGATGGAGTGTCACTTGGCCAATTTAGTAGCCAATTTAGATTGATCCTAGATGTGTCATATGGTATAATAATAGATCACACTTGAATAATGTGAGATGAAAAGTGAAATTTTAATAGTTAAAAGTCATTTAAAATACCATTTGGTGCTTAAATGTAGTTCAAGAGCCATTATCCCATATTAAAAAGTTATAATTTATAGAAAAAGTTGTAAATAAATCATTTACAACTTATTTATAATTTTATTTAAAATATATAAATTTTTTTAAAAAAGTTAAAAATATACCAATTCTTAAAAAATATAAGAATAGCTCATGATTAGTTGGGAAAATCCTAAAATCACGAATCGCTTGCTATTCTTTCATATTGAACATGATTGGTGGGGTAGTAGGTTCACTTTGGTCGTAGCGATTACACATCCTTTCATTTCATGCTTTCATGTTGAAATTGACGTATCATAAGACCATTGAATACCATTTTAAAATAAAAAAATTACTTTTGCTGATTTCAAGATTCTTGAACGATCAGCTTTAGAGGGATTCCTTAACAGATGTTGCTCTCAAAATTGCAAGGCTCTCAATTTTGTCGGAACTGAAATTTAGTGTCTGTGTCCCAGAAATCTGTGGAATTCATTTTTTTGATCGAGTAAAGGGCTAAAGGCTATTCGTCTTATGGCCTATTTTTTTTTTGGGAAATAATTTTTTCTTGTGTTCTTTTCCCAGCGTCAGCTCTGTAAAAAGTATTACAAATTAAGGGCAATTCCATCTAATTTTCATATTTTTGCAGATATTTTCACTCTTAAACGAAATACCAGCCACTTCCCGAAAATACCAGTTCGCACTCGCCATGGCCGACAAGATCGTCGACGATAACGCACGTGAGGACACCGCCGAGCTCCGTGAGATCAACCGAACGGCCCTCTCCGCCGCCTTCGCACGTACGTCCAACCTCCTCTACCTCTCTCTCCAAAGTACGCACGTGCAAGACGGAACCGCCACGTGGCCTTCACGCCTCCTACAAGCACTCCCACTTGGCTCTTACTTTGTCTCCTACTTAAACGGCCTTCGGTTCCTCGGTAGCTTCTTACCGTTCCCGATTGACATTTGTCGGTCTTCGAAGCAACTTACGGTAGCCGGTGAGTATACCGGGAGTACCGGTGGGATCGACTCTGCGATAGCAGAGAAGCTGGCGCAGGAGCTGCTTTGGATAACGAATAAGCTGAAGTTTTGTTCGGCGGTGGAAGAAGCTGTGGTGCAGTGGAGCTTTGCTTCGGGTTTGGCTTCTCTCTCTCTCACCTCAAATCCCAGAGTTCAGGGCTACATCGTCAAAATATCTGGTGAGGTTACGTGGCTGCTATATATCATGACACATGTCTATATTTCACGTAAGCATAAGTTAATAATAAATGGAAAGTGTTATGAAAGACAAATTTTATGCAAACAAAGTGAATGTAACTGATGTGGCGTGTTGCAATTGGCTGCATGGCTGTAAGTGCGGTGGTGCTCAATTAATACATGTGATTACAGTCAATCACATCATGCCACATCAGCCGGCTGCATTTTTCCTCAACAAATCTGTGCACCCTTTATAATTTTCCTATATGAACGAACAAATAATTAAGCAATTAATTAATCTAATTCTTCAGCCAAGAACACAACAACGCACAAATCAAGAAATGTTCTAAATTACCAATAACAATAAAAAGACAATATTACAACCTTAAGTTAGGTCGGAGCACACCTTACTTATAAAATAAAATAAATAATAATAATAATAATAATTATTATTATTATTATTATTATTAATAGGTTACCTCTATTTGATCCCATCGATTTACTGGTGGGCGCGTACGATTGAAGATCATTGACTGCGTTCAATCAGACGGTAAGTTTTGTTTAGACGAGGGACATTTGAGTTCCTGAACTAACCCGGTCCATTTATAAGCGGATTCTTGGTTGCCACAACTTAGAAAACAGATTAGAAAAGATAAAAAAAAGTCAAACAGATTAGACGACGATCCTAACCATCTGATTCAGATCAGTGAACAAACACACACACACACACACACACCTCTTAATTAGCAGTCTCCTACTGTGGTTCACACTCTGAATGCTAACGTGCGCCTGGACCATGCAGCAATCTTAGTCCGAGAGGTGGCGAGGGGAGAGTTGGAGGCACCTAGGCGGGTGAAGTTTGGGTTGCTGGCACTGTGGCTGCCTCTCTTCTGCTACGCCAGCAACGGCGTAACGTATCCGGTTCTAACGGGAATCGAAAAGGTGGAAATGGAGAGAATGATAGAAGAAATCATCATCAGCTTACCCTCTTACGATCAAGAGATAATACTCGCCAATTGGCTCCAAGACTTCACCATCTCCGCTTCCGATTGGCCTAATCTCCAGAGATGCTACGATATTTGGTGTCGATCTTCCAGAAAGCTGCTTCTCTAGTGTACCCTATTTATGGCTTATTTATAAGCAAGTATGGTCAATGTGTATAAGTAGACGTATACTGGTAATTAAAATATATTTATGTGGTGTATCTATTATCTGGTGATAGGCAGCAGCATGGTTTTGTGCCTCCCGAATGTTAGATGTCCGACTATTTTTATTATAAGTGTGTTTTTTATTGTAGCCATTAAGCATTATCGTAGTAGTACTTCAAATTCCTTGATTATGGAAAATAAATGACAAATTATTAAAGGGTTATCCATTATTTTGTCGATTTTCATCTCAATCTCTAATACAACAGATCTTTGAGATGGTTAATTTTTTATTCCACATGACACACATTCCATGATGTGATCCCAAAAATCATATGGCATATATCACCCTCAAACATGATTTAGGGTCACTAGCAGTCGATGGTTTTAAGATCCATTGTGTGAAAGATTGGGACGAAAAATGATCTTTATCATTAAGCGTACAGTGCATTCTGGCTGGAGGAGATGGGTAGTGTTACAGTTTTATAGGGTCTAAATTACGGTACCTTATATATTTCTCATGAGAAGCGCCCACTAAATGGTGTTTGAATGATCTTACACAATTAAATTGTCATATAGCATACAACTGTGACCAATCCAAATTGTTTAAGTGGCAATTATCATTGTTGTCAAGTCCAAAGAAACATGCCTAAGTGGATATGTGAACCAATCTATTGATGAACTTTAATATCAGCGATTAATACTAAGAACCACAGTTGATATTCAAGTGCACAAACCAAATGATTTAAATCTCCCAAAAATTGTGAATTTTGTACTCACTTTAATGGTACAAATTACCAAACTCTTAAACACATAACGGTATAAGATCATTTAGGCTATGTTTGGGAATGCTCTTTGGAGGTAAAGAGCAGCTCTCTACCCTGGCGCAAAACACTTTAGTATGGGACTAGGTTGGGTTGTAAGTGCTCTTAGCTCTTTCAAAGGGTGAAAAAAGTTGAATATAGGTTGTGTTTGGGTTAACTCTTATAAGAGTAGAAGTAGCTATTTGTCTGCTCTCTGTCAGAGCAGATAAAATCCGCTCTGGGATAGAGCACGCATAGAGCAATTTTATCACTGAAAACAGCTCCCCGCCAAAGTAAATGAAGCAAAGAGCTATATTACTACATATAAAAGTAGTTCTTCGCCGGAGCCAGAAAGTAAAAGAGCTGCTCTTTGCCCCAAAAGAACTAATCCGAACGCAACCTTAGGTTTTTTTAAAAGAGAAATTTCAACATGCTCTTTTAAGTGGGCCGGTCTTTGCCTCCAAAGAACAATTCGAAACATAGCCTTAAACACCATTTTAAAGTTTAAATGACGGTTAGGAGAGTCAGGTTCTATTTCTTATAATTTCAAATGTTTTATCAATGGTCATCACCAGTATATTTATATACATCCCTGCCCATATCTAACAGAGAGCTTTATTATGACCAAGATACTAAATTTGATGTACCAGCCAATCTAAAATGGTTGCTTCTAGGCAGTGGGAGTCGTTCTCATTGTCCAACACAAGGATCAAAATTTCCGATTCCTTTTTTATTTTGGGCTGGACAGAAACCGAAATTTTAGATTTTTGGTCGAAATTTTGAGGATAGTCCGAAATTTCGGTCCCCAATTATTATTATTTTTTAAAACCAAAAATACTCTAATAAGTGATCATCCACATCCATATAAATATAGATTCAAAGCAAGAAAGCAAGAAACACCCCCCCGCCCTCTCTATCTCTCCATCCTTAACCATCTCTTGCTTTATCGTCCATCTCCCCTCTGCTCGAGCCGCTCCCCAACAAAGCAACCTCCACCCTCCTCTCTCTATTTTTTTACCCACAGGACCACCTTTCTCCAAGAGATTCATCTTCAATGCGTCCAATTTTCCAATTGAAGCTAAATATTGGGGGCGGTGGGACGACCGGCTGTGTTGAAGTTTAGGCCCATATTGGCGGCAGCACTTTCTGACAAGTTCCTCCGGATTCTTGTGCTCCAAGGAGGTAGCAATACTCACGTGTACACGTCTTATAAGCCAAGAGGGTTTGTATGCCAGGACACCATGCCGAACGCATTTTTCGTTAATGTAATGGAGAACCAATTTTTCGCCCAAAATTTTGAAATTCGGCCGTAGCAAATTATCGCCGATAATTTCAAAATTCCGGCCGAAAATTTGCTACTCCAAATATTTGGGCAAAAATATGGGGATTTTCTTTTCGGACCCCATTGAAACCGATCCAAAATTTTGAACCATTTTCCAACAAAATAAGAGTTTCACATGCTGGTCCTTTCTATGCCCTCAGGAAAAAAAAAAAGTTGCCGATTTTAATAGTAGAGAAGATTGTAGTGCAACTTCCAGGTGACCCCTTGCTGCCCATTATACCCGTAGGGCAACGGTATTTGTACCCGTGAAAAGATGGGCACAACAAGGTACGTGTCTCACAAAATTGGTGTTTATTTTTCACTAAAATAGGCAGTTTACCCCAGTTTTTGCACCCCTATTTTGACAGTTGTCAGATGTTTACTGAAAGCATTTAATCCTGTTCGTGGAGAAATTTGTATCGGTGGCGTTGGAAACGTCAAGAAAAGAGGGTGAAAGTAATGGAGCGCAACTGCTCGTTAACTACCAACTTAATGGGATGTCACCATCAGTATCAATGAGTGCACCTAATTTTCACGGGTGCAAATAAAGGTACACTATGACATTAGTCAACACAAATTTTCTAATTTAATAATAATAAGGGTACTTACTGAAAGCACCCACTTCCTAAAAGTGGGTACGCTAGTGCCCACTGCCACAACGTCAGGCATCATTAAGTCCGGCACTTTCAGCAAACGGGTGGGCTTGAATAGAGGTACCCTAATAATAATATTAATGCAATTCTTCATTATGAAGCTGCTTTTATAGTCAGGGCAACAACCAAAACGCCCCACTCACGCTTGTAATCAAGACCCATTTCAATCTCAATCTTAGATGATAGCAACTATTGTAGCATGTTAAATGAATATTAAAAAAATTTGAACTCAAATTGAGGAGAATCATGTGTGGATGACCAATTAAGGATCTAAAATCCCTAAACTGCAACTTAGAGCACCCAATGGATTCAATTTCAGTATAACATCTAATAAACCAGCCAAATGTCAAAAAAATACAACTACTCCACCTCAGCCAAGTAATCATCAATCTCAGCAGGGCTCAGTACTCTGCACCACATAAACAGACACATTAGCAGAGAAATCCAGGCAAATATGCACACGGACACAATGCGTGATCAAGTGTACATTATACAACATTTCAAAAGAAAGATTAATGAATATATAGCAATGATGAGGTAATAGGTTTCTGCCCTGATCAACTTGATCTTAGGGTTCAATTACCAAGTCAAAATCATGAAATCATGAAAATGTAAAACCACGATTTCAAATGGAACTCCATTATTCAGAAGCTTAGGAGATCCCGCACGCTGATACTTAATTCGCTGGTTTACCCAGCGATTTGTGTGTTGGGTTCAGGCGAATCAATACGTAATAAAATTTGCTCCAAATCAGTGTAAAGAGGTGAATTCGGCGAATTGGTCTTTTCTATTAAATACTCAAAAGAAAAAGTGTGGGAAGAGTTAACACCACGACCTCAATGTCAGTGTAAACATACCTAACACCTTACTAATAGAACTCTAGTTATTTTTCTATTTAAAACATAACTTTAATATGTTATATTATAAACCTCTGAGGTTTACTAAGAAAATAAAGATAAAAAACTCATCCTATCCCTAGCGAATCGGGTTTGCATGACAGTAGAGAATTGTGAACCAATTCAAATCGAGCGATTTAGGGAACTAAGTAACATAGATCCCAGACGCAAGAATAACATGAAAAAAATAATAATAATAAGTTAACAAAGGTTTAAAAGTGAGACAAAACCATGGTTTAAGATATTGGCTGGTATCATTATATGCCTTTAGAATGTATTAGCTTATGCACATTTTGTCCATAAAGCAGCTGACATATTCACTATACCGTTTATACCAGCCAGGATATTCCAGTATACCGAAATCTTTCCATAGAAGGTGGCTGGGATATGCATTCGAATGCACCAGTTGAGTGCCACGTGCACATGCACAAGGTTGATCAATGACAGTACGAAAAAATAAAATAAGAAAACTACTTTTCACACCGTTGATTTTGTGTTCAGGGTTGAAATTTTTCAATAGAATTATTTTTGGGTGGAAAACCCATATCTTTGACTCATAAAATGAAGAAAAAAAAAGTCTTTTTCTAAAACCCTACAGGGACTGATGAACCTTTCGAGGATGTGGTGCAACTCACAATCATGTGCCACATGATCTAGCAATCGTCTGCATGGCCCAGGCCATGCATTCAAATGCATCTTCCTATTTCTGTTTTTATGGCATCTACCTCTTTATTGTTTTTCTAAAAGCATAAAATACCAGTACATACCAATATAAACCGGCCAGTAGCTGTGGAGATTACATACTGCTGGAGCAAGATTTTAAACCGAGTACAAGCATGTATGTCGGATGAAAATGTGCATTATCCTTATAGAAAAACCAATGTAAGAATTTGAAGAGGGTTTGACTATTTATGAATAGCGAGAATGAGACCGAGCTGGTACATTCCAGTGTTGGTGGTGTGCCTCGTTGCATCCATTGTTCAATTGTTGCCCAACGATGGAACGGCAGGCACACCATTGGCTTTGGTTGGAACAGGTGCACCATGCTATCATTCCTCCACGGACATAATTCAACATGGCCAGTGACCACATATGCCACCAACTTAACAAGACAATGCACATTAATATGCTTGCAAAACAATTACCGCATAAGGGAACATGCACATAGCAAGCCGTAAGTGCAAAACCAAAATATATAATTTTATAGATTAATGAGGTACCACCAGCATCATAAGATTATCCAGTCTATGTCGAGACTTTTACCCCATCAATCATTTTAAAAAACTGACTTGCACCAACATTAGAGCCAGCTGTCGACAGAACTCTTTGGCCAAAAGGCATTCGAGCTTTGATAATCTTATGATATCAACCCTCAATCCTACTTTCAGTTGCAATATACCTAGAAGATGATATCATTTTAGACGATCCAAATTATTAACGGGTATCAGGATATTTCATCTTCATAGGGGTCATTTGTCCACTAATTCTGAAGCTCTGAGGGGTTCCTCAATTCAGAAAAATAAAGGAGCAAAAGGAAGAACTTACCTGAATTTTTTGTCAGCGCCAATTATTCCAATCTCAATGTTTTTGCCTGAAATTTGTCCTTCAAACCTATAGACGTAAAGGTTTAACATGTCAATTGATAATTATGGGAATATACTTGGTTTCTCTAGTAAATGGCACAGGCAGGAAATTTCAAGTACCCCTCTTTCAGAGTCAAAATGGCTGTGTGGACAGCATCATCAAGCTCCATCTCATCGGTATACCTACAGCAATAAAGGACAATTAACCTTTGCTCATACGAAATGAGAATGAAAACAAGCACAAGAACCGAGAGTAGAGACATCAAGTGAAAACAGCCACCCAAAAAACAGGTACTAGGAAAAATGCATGTGCATATTATAAAAAAGAACTGGATTAAATGATTCTAGTTATGAATTAAGACAAGTAATGGTAATAACACCTATTTATGAATTGATTAGATCATTTATATATTTAGCATAGATACAGGCAATTGATAATAAATCACTTTCCAATCAATGAATATCATCAATCCTCAGCAAGAAAAAAGTCAAAACATATGATCACTTCATGCAGTGATCTCAAAGGATAGAGCAACATCTAAAAGCAAGGTATTGAACCTTGCATATGCATATTCTGGAATCACAATAGGATACTTTCAGTTTGACAGTGGAAAAATCAACATATACAGATGGCTTGTAGAGATAGAAGCTTTACAATATTCAATAGGGTACCTCCATTCGCGCCCACGCAATCTCTGAGGGCGCCTACGTTCGAAACCGCCTGAAACCTGTCGACTGCTTCGAATCAGAAGATCTAGATCGATTGTCACCCCAATCTTCCATGCGATGGATCTTGAGACCATGAACGTACCATCAGACGATCTGTTTTTTATTCCACGTGATACGAATCCCCAAAAATAGAGAGCAACTGCTTGCACACGAGATGGCATTCCACATGGCACAAATCACACACAAACGGCATTTTTCAGGGATTTGTACTGCATGGAATAAAAAATAGACCGTCTGATGGTGCGTTCATGGTCTCAAGCTCCTTCGTGGGGAAGATTGGGGTGAAAATGATCAGATCGTCTGATTCAAAGCAATCAACAGGTTTCAGGGGGCTTTGAATGCAGGTGCCTTCAGAGATTGCATGGGCACGGACAGTGGTACTGTTTTCAATAATAGGAAAAATATACATCATTAACGCAAAGATTTTACACAGACATAGATTTTATATGGTGTTTAGCACCATCAAATATGATCATACTTTATATTCTCTTCAACAAAAATATTTAATAATCAGGAGTTAGGGCTACCAACAATTTAAATGGTCCATATTTCAAAAAAATTATTATGGTCCATAGGTTTGATAGTATAGATCAAACAAAAATAGAGACTAATGACTTGTAAAGATAGGATTGCTATCATCTTTTATTGTACTAAGAAATATCAACGCAAACTGGCCTCTTGGAGGGGAAAATTCCTTAGTGCGGGGGGACGGCTGCAGTTGCTCAATTCCGTCCTCTGAAGCCTTCCAATATTTTGCATGTCGATCTTCAAATGCCCAATGGCAGTCATAAATTCCATTGAGAAAATTGAGAGAGATTTTTTGTGGGAAGGCTCGGGCTTGGACAAAAAGTATCACCTAGTGGCTTGGAAAATTTGCCAACTCCCTAAATGCTTTGGAGGGTTGGGCATTTGGAACCTTCATCGAACTAATAAATCTCTTCTTGGTAAATGGTTGTGGCGAGCTGGCTGCGATTTCGAACAGAATAGGCTATGGTGGCAGATCCTCAATCAGAAATACGGCAGTAATAGGGGTAGATGGGGCTTCAATGCCAACCGAATGAGGAATGCATCGGCCTGGTGGAAAGATATCAGCACGGTTTCGACCAATTTCTTTCGATGGGTCAGATTCAGTTGGGGCGATGGCGCTCGAATATCTTTCTGGCTTCTCCTATATCCGCTAAAGGAGATGTACCCGTCCATTTTCAATGTGACTACGGATCCGATAGGGATGATCTCCGATTACTGTTCGAATCTTAGTCAGGCCACCATGTGGAACATCTCTACTAGGAGGGTCTTAAGGGAGGATGAGGAGGAGCTCTACCTAAGCCTGATGACGGCTCTTTATAGTGCCACTCCGAACCGGCATCAGCGAGACATGAGGACCTGGATTTGTGACAAGAATGGGGAGTTCTCTGTTAGATCTTTTTACCGAGCCCTCACAATCAGGCCCGTAATTAGAGTGGAATGGGGCTTTATCTAGAAGGCGCCCATCCCCCCCAAAGTTAGATTTTTCATGTGGACAGCGGTGAGAGGGCGAATTCTTACTATTGATCAGCTGATAGCGCGGGGCAAATCTATGCGGAATAGATGCCTTATGTGTCTCCATGAGGAAGAATCTATCCCCCATCTCTTTATCCATTGTGGGGAGACATCCAAAATTTGGGGAATTATTCTGTCGACCTCTGGGCTTCAATGGGTTGCCCCGAAGTCCCTGCCCAAGTTTCTGGCCTCATGGAATGGTATTAGATGGGATGATTATCAGGGTGTCTTCTGGAGGGTGGGAGCATATGCGGTGGTTTGGTCTATTTGGCTAGAAAGGAATGAAAGAGTTTTTAATAGGAAACGCAGACCGATTGGCACCATCATCAGGCTCATCAAAGAGCGGATGGGCCATTGGAGCCTATTAGACAAACTTGGGGGGGAGGTTGCTGGAGACTGGTGAGGATGAGCCCCACCCATCACTGTTTAGGGGTGCTCCCGCTCTTAGATAGGTCCTTTGTTTTCTGCTGTATTTTCCTGTTCTGTTTTTCCCTTTGTTTTGGTTGGTCCCTGATGTATTTCTCTTCAGCTCCTCACTGGTTTTTATGATATTCAATCTATTTTAACGATATATATATATATATATATATATTGTATATGAGCTTACAATAGCAGGTGTCAGTTTGGAAAGGATGTGCTCCCCTTAGAGTTCGGGTTTTTTTGGTTGGTTTCTTGCTTGAGGCAGAATCCTCATTGTGGATCAGCTTTTGAAGAGCGGGAAACTGGTGAAAAACTGCTGTATTACTTGTCTTCATGAAGGGAAACTGCGGGCCAGTTATTTATTCACTGTTGGACGACCAGGGAGATCTTGGTGATGGTTTACAGGATCTTTGGGATTGAGTTCTAAGTCGTCTGGAGAGTTGAGATTGCAGCTTGGACTTGTGGTATTTTCGAGGGGGTGAAGAGGGCTTTTTGGAGTCGTGCTGAACACCATCATATAGTCCAATCAATAACTCAAAATTTTTACCTATGACCTCTATCAATTTGACAAACTATATCAAATTAATATAAACCAATGAACTGTAAAGGCAGGAGCACTCATCTTCAATGGCACTGAGCAATATCAAATGTGAGCAAATTATAGCACTATCATAAACTCTGTCTTGCTGCCCACTTGCAGGATGATAAATTCTCAAACCCACTTGGTCATCATAAGGTGTTAGTAGGAGGTCCTATCATCACTATGGAACACCCTCGAAGATATGGAAGAGAAAACTAAAGAGCTAGAGGCAATAAGGGCAGAAATGGGATGATGAGGAATAATATGGGAAGGGTTTCACAGTGACCGCCTAGGGTGGTTATAATCGGACTCCTGATCGCGATGACTGCTTTACATGATTTTCAAGATATGACAGGTTTTGTGACATTGACCATTCCCAAAATGTTAGGCCGACGTTTTTGGGTAGTCCTAGCTTTAATTTCCAACAAAATAAGGACTTTTTAGGTATATAAGTGAGTTAATAATTTTTTAACGGTTATGCAGTTCACTTCAATGGAGTAGAAGCTCAGTTATAAGCTAAGGGGTAGTACTTTTACTTACAGGTATCCCTTAGATTATTTAAAGACTACAGATCTGTAAATGGATATTATTATTGACGTTATTGAGGATGAAAGCTCTGATTTTGCTATGTGATGCATTGTCCTAAAAATATGATACGTTTTACGATATTCACCGTTCCCAAAATGTTGTTCGTTTTTGGATAGCTATAGCTTTAATTTCCAGCAAAATACTTTTTAGGCATTAGTGAGTTCATAATTATACAAGAGTTGGGAAGTTGACTTAAGTAGAGTAGAGGATTCATTATCAGCCTTGGGGTTGGGGGGTGTTAGTATTTTCGCTTTCAACTATGCCTTAGATTATTCAAAGACTATAGATCTGCAAATGGGGATTATTATTGATGTTTATTTAATGAAAGCTTATGTGGAGCTTTTCTCCCTTTTAGAGAAGTGGTTTCTCTTCATCATTCATGTGTCATTATCATTTTCTATCAGTTTCTCTTCCCTATTTTTGCTATTTTCTTTGTTGTCGTCCTGTTTTGTTGTATGGTTTATATCATTTTGTATTAGAGTTATATCTCCTTAGATGTGTCATTATCATTTTCTATCAGTTTCTCTTCCCTATTTTTGCTATTTTCTTTGTTGTCGTCCTGTTTTGTTGTATGGTTTATATCATTTAGTATTAGAGTTATATCTCCTTAGACCTTAGGGTTTTCAACTAGAACAATATCGCTGAGATACAAAAAAGCCAAAAACAAAGAAAGCCTTGCTCCTTGTTTGGATCAATTGAAGACCATAGAACATCAACAATCAACTGGAGCAAGTGCCCCAAGCTTTACCGCAACTTTTACAGTTGCTTGAACAATAAGCCGGTGGTGAATCAAGGAGAAGAAGCTGATGGCTCTCCTCATAAAAGCAGTGCAGAATTGTCTGGTAGTCATCAGACCTACGACCAGGAACAACACTAGATTGCATCATAAGATCACCAAATCCCATAAACAAAAACCTACGGCAATCATGACGTGGAGAAAATTGTTCACTATCATAACATAGGATATCCGTACTTCGGATATTTTCACTTTGTTGCATAACCATTTGTCTAATCTAACTCAATTATGTGTCCAAACTGACCCGTACATATTTAATCCAATCTTATCTTCTTTTTATATAAGCATATTCCAAGTATGCCATACACCTTTCCGTTCCATACGTCACTAGCATGAAATACTATAAATCTATAATTAATTAATTATCAAGTAAGGATATATAATGTTGCAGAGCTTCCTATGAAATGCTCTATTGATCAAATAGCTTATCATAATTTCAAGCATTGTGCTCTCTTAATGCCAATAATTACGTAATAACCAATTTCAACTGTCATGGAAGTGATGTTAGCTGGAAAACATGGTCATGCTACACCGTTTGAAGTATATTTCAAAGTAGAACCCCCAATGGGGAAAAGGAAGGAGCGAAATGCTAAGATAAACTGCACATGAATGATTATAGAACTACAAAAAAATCTCAGAAGACTAGTCCAACAGCTGAATGAAAAATTAGCTAATCATCCCAATGACTACAAAATGGATCACAAGCAAGAACTTCTGCCCTATTGACTAATTTTTCTCATTTTATGATCCCCTATGCCCATGCCAAAGAAAAAAAATTTCCTATACCTTTCAAACTAGAAAATTATGAAAGCTTTATCAATGTCTTTCTGAATTTAAAGAGAAGCTGTTAAAAAGTGCACAACGGACATCAAAGAAGACCCTGGTCAACTTTAAGTACCTCTTCTCGAGAAATGTCTTAGCGTTCGAAACATTTTTTCCCATTGCTGAAGCTTTCCAAGAGAAGTATGAACCTGATGGATCCACCTAGAGCAAAAGTCAAAAGGTATGTATGAAAATTCAAGAACCGTAATTAAGTTACATGGGACAGACATTAGATTAGAAGAAACTAACAATAATGGACACCCAACGACCATACCAAGTCCCAAAATCAAACCAGAAGCCAAAATCGGACATTACCAAGCATTGGTCAGTCTAGGATGTATATGGGAAACGGATCCACATGTAGGATCTAAATAAGAATAACAATTATTGTAACATTTCCATAGGCCCAAAGGGGAAAAGGTTCTCTCAGACATGGTTCAAAATTTCGGCCGAAATGTTTTGGTTTCGGTCCCCACCGAAACTGAAATGAAAACTCAAAATTTTGGAATATTAATGTACTGTGGGGAAGATTTCGGCTGAAATTTAATTTCAGTTCAAAATTTCAGTTTCGGTCCCCACCGAAACCGAAACGAAATCCGATTTTTTTATCCTTGCTCTCAAAGACAAATTAGTTAAGAGCAACCAATCAAAAAACAAATCAGAACAATAGTAACATAATAAGGGAGCCGGTTCCGTTCTCCAATGGAGGACAGTGACCGTCCTCCAAGGTACATGTGAAGCTCCCCGTGGCACTCACAACACATTTTGGGTACCACATGAAGCATGGGTGTGTTGTTTAGATCAATTTAAAAAAAAAAAAAAAAAAATCAAAACACTAATTTTAAAGCACTAGTCAAATTTTGACTAGTTTCAATAGTCCAAATTTAACGGCTAAAAAATATATGGTGAAGATGAGTTTTCAATTTATTTTTTTCCAAAGATGATCTAAGCAATGCACCTGTGTTTTGGGTGCCACGTGGAGCTCCATGTGAGATCTTGAAGGACGGTCACCGTCCCCCATTTGAGGACCCTTTTCCAAATAATAATAAGGGTAATGATTCCCTCGAATAAATATTAGTTACTTACTCGAGTTGTGATTGGTCCATGTAAGCACTCACCTTTCAAAAAGTCACAAGAAAGTTACTTTGGACCAATCACAACTCGAGAAGCAATAACAACCCTAATAATAATAATCTAGTGAGGAGCAGTCTATAGTTATCGTTCTTTGCACATCCAAATGTTCTTGCATTTGAAAAGAACCAACAATTAGAATTTAGAAAAAGGTCAAGTCTGAAATACCTGATACAACTGTGGACCATTGTCATCATATCCAGCAACCAGCAGTGAAACTCCAAAGGGCCTTACACCACTGTAAACAGCAAAATGAAGACGTCAAATTACTAAGCATGAGAATAAGGCTATGTCGGAGGACGATTTCTGCACAAATGTTCTATTTTGGACATCGCTCTCTTTTCGATATCTTGAGATTCCTAGATTAATGACATTAAATATCCTACTTTCCCATGGATCAAAATCTCGGTTTTCCGGTACGTATTAGCCGACATCCGAAGATACATTGGTATGTATCTGCCGATACATGCCAAAAAATATATGGGTGATAGATTCAATGTATCAGCCCTGTCTGCTCCGAAATCGAAATCTATTGGACGATACATATCAGTTTCGTCCGGAATTTTGACTCGTACTACTTTCTACATTCTGATGCCATTCTAGCACTGTGCCTGTTTCCGCCACCTACCACTCCTGGTAACTAAGGTCCAAACTGGAAACAAGTTTCGCATTAGAGATAACTGGGGCTTCATGGGATTGTGACTCTTGTACTGAGGGTAAAGAGATGACAAGAAAATTTTCCATGCACAAGTAAGAATCAAAGGAATCAGTGCTCGGATCAGCCTATAGAAGGCTGAGTTGGACCAACTTAGGGCCAAGGCAGTGGCATCTAATCAGACAACTAGAGTCTAGAGAACATAGAGAACAGGCAAATTCCTAAGCAAGGGAAGAACAGGAATTGAGACATCAAAAGTAGACCAATAAAGGCTAATGAGTAGTGGAACTTCTTGAGTTTCCAACGTTACTCAAAAGAACACAGCCAAAGATCAGCAGAGAAGAAACTCTCACTGAAGGCACTGGATGGGAAAATATACCATCGGTGCTAAGTCCTTTGAAGCTATAAACAATGAAAAAGAGAATTGACCAATGTATCGCATGTAGCCCGGATTTTAATTAAAGTTATTATTCATTTGCATGGAGAACTGAGATCGATTATCTCTGACCAAGACACCAAGTTTGTCGGTCAATTTTGGCGTACTAAGTGGAAGCGATGGGAACTCAGTTACAGTTTTCTAGCGCTTATCACAAAAAGACTGACAGAAAGACCGAGGTAGTCAATCGAAGCCTTGGAAATCTATTGTGAAGCTTAGTTGGAGAGCATACTTCACAGAGGTTCTGCATTAAATTGCAGAATGGGGGTGGGAATGAACCCAAATGCAGAAGTGTAGCATAGAAACTTTGAGGCTGGATTGGTTTACAAAAACACAATAACATAGAAATAGCTGTTAAATTTTGATCTTCCCAAGGTAACAACAGTAGAAAGGGTCGTCATTGAACATCATGATAGAGAGGGAATGAACCCCAATCAGATGGTCTTGGAGTTGTTTAGAGCATTCAAGGACAGATTCCTTTGTTAAAAGCCAATTACAAAAAACTCAGTGTGCATTTACCTTCCCAAGAGCCAAAAAGTAGACCAAAGGATCTGCTTTAGACCTCAGAATGGTGGAAAGAATGAACCTCAATGCAGAGGTTTCTAGTGTAGCTTAGAGCTTATGGATTTCTCTGTAAAAATCTAAGCACAAAGAAAAGGTTACCCTTTTACCTCCGTGGGGTACACCTATTCTTCCTGTATGTTTCAGTAAATGTTTATAAGAAAGAAAATTATATACTGCCAGAGAAGATTCTTACCCAGATTGAGTAAACTCCTGCATTACAGCAGCAGTTTCCCTTACCAGCTGTGTTACAGGAATTGGTTCCTACAATTGCAACACCGTACACATATTAAAATTGCTACAACACGAGATCTTGTAACTAATGCTACAAAAAATATGGAATTGAAGCAACAAGGTTAACAATTACTGGCTTTATGGGAATATAAACAAAAACAACTATTTCACAGCAGTAATAGACATAGATAAAGAGATCTATAAAAAGCAAATCACAATAGAACTAAAATCATACAGAGCTTGAAAAAGAAAATATCCATTATAGCAACTAAAACTAATACAACTTCACGTCATGTCTATATCAAGCCCTAGTCTGTATATTACAAATAACAGTAAACATAAAGCTTTGGTTGTGATGATTCTCAATTGGCTTGATCACATTTTTAAAGACATAACCAACAGAAAAAACAGATAAGACTTTCAAAGCACTAGAAACCCCAAAGAAAGCTCTTGCAAACAACTAAACGTAATTTCAGGATCAATTTGCAGAACTCTGCTTCTAACTGTAAAAATGATTGCTGAATCCAATCGAGAGAATGCCCATGTCGTTCCAGTTAACCTTTTTTTTTTTTTTGATCAGTACGTTCCAGTTAACTGGAGAATTGAAATTCAAGATGATTCTGCAGTCATGCTTTCCAGATTTTGGCCTCCGATAGAACTTATACTTGAACTTGGGTGGTGATGTAACATGAAAACAAGGCTACGAAATATGGTTTTGGATAAATAGGAATACATCAAAACTGCATAAATAGAGCAGAAATAATACTAGAAGAATGAAAACGACATTTAAAGGGTTTCCTAATTGTTGACCTGACATGTGTCCAATGCTGCGTTTATACTATGTAACATTTCAAGGATGCCCACAAGAGAAAACTCCTTGCAAGAGGTCTTAAACATCTGAACAGATCTACTGGGGAGGGGGTGTTGTTACCAGTGGAAAATATTTCATACAAAATTCCATATGGAAGAATGCTCCACATGTGGGTATGAGTTGTCTTTGGATAAGCTGGTATGATAAAAGAATCAATAAAAAGTAGAAATTTAGAGTAGCTTCAACAAATTAATCCACAACAAAAAGAGAGCATCAACTTGATAAATAATGGTTTCTAACTAAACCCACAAAATTCCCAAACCATGAGATTGTCGATTTTCCATATCTCACAATCACAAAACATAAACTAGTTTTGTTTCTGTCCCACGTAAGAGATTTAATAGCTATTCCAAGCAACTAAAAGAACTATTCAAAACAAAACCTCTATTTCTAACAACTTCCTACTAAAAGCATATTAAATTTAAGAGTCAAATAATATCAGCCAAATATCCACCGTATTTTAAGTTTCTCTCTCCTTCTCTTTTCACAAAATTCTAAAGATATATATATATATATATATATATATATATATATTCACACACATAGAGAGAGAGAGAGAGAGAGATCTCCCTCTCCTAAATTTTAGCCAAGAGACCTTTCTCTATCTTATTATTTAGGAAATCATTATCTCATCGTAGACTTTAGGCATGGAGAGAGAGAGAGAGAGCTTTCCCTCAAATTGTAGATGACAAAGTCTCTTGAATTTTTCTTTTCTTTCTTTCCCTGAAGTGGGTAGTGGGCCACTTAAGTGGTCGTGTGATCAATGAAGGCTCACGTGACTCCTTTATTCAACTTAAATGGGCTTTGTTATGAAGGGCTAAAATCCTCTATGGATATTTAATGATGGACCAAAGCTTCTTCCATCTTTTTTTTTCCATTTCGTTGTCCCTTTTTCCTGTGATTTGGATTACATCAATCCCTCCCCTTTGGGGAAAAACTCATCCTCAAGTTTGATCCATCGTGTCTATTTTGTCCTTTCAATTTGACCTCTAGCTCTTTTGGAAGTTGGTGGTGCAGACACATTACGAATTTTGATTCATGCAACTCCACGATACACCTAGCCTCGCCTTATGTTTCTCTTGATCCGAAGGCTCTAGTATTGCCCTCGATATTGTCATCAGTTGCACTACGAATGGATCTTCATATACATCAAGGAATGGATCTATGATTTTGTTACCCTCTGGGTCTCCATCGTCTATTGATTGGCTGTTAGGATTTTATCTGGGATTTTTAGTTTTACACAGTTCCTTGACCTTAATCAAACCACTAACTGCTGGTTGTGAGTTGTTCTAAAACTTTGCCGCTATGATAAATTGATCTGTTCGTTTATCTTCAACCAAATGTTGATCTAAGACATTCTCACTATCCAAATCACATTCCATCCATCGAACTTCCATAATGAATTGATCTAAAGGCATATCCACATTCAAATCATAATTTGACCGTTGATCTTCTATGTGAATTTTTTTGAATCACCTCCATTGTCTAAATTGCAATCCATCTATTGATTTTTCACCAACTCAATTTGGAACATCCCCATCACATGGGGTACGATCTGGTCATTTCTTTCTCACGATGCATTTTTTAAGTCATCTCCACTGCTTGGAGCATGATCCAACCGTATACCTTACATACGCTAAGAATCTCAAGCGAAGACTGAGTTTTGATGCATGACTGCCTATCGACCAAACTAAAGTTGCATTAGGTGATCTAATTACACGTTGATGTGTTGAACGACGTCTTGCCAATTATCGCGTTGTCTTCTTCCTCTACCACAAGCTCTACGACATGACATCTTGAATTCACGTAAATGGAGGCGCTTCGTAATCGATCGGCATGGAGCAACTTAAGTTGATACCATCTTTGGTGTAATAAAAGAGGAAGGTAATAAACAAAAAATAAAATACAATAATTAGAGAATACCTCAATAATTTATCACAACAAACTTGATAAATAAGGGTATCTAGCTAAACCGAGGAAATTCTCAAAGTTGTGAGATTTTCAATTTGCAGTATCTCAAATCACAAAACATAAACTAGCTTTTTCTATCCACATCCACATGTCATTTACTAACTATTCCAAGCAACTAAGAGAGCACTACTCAAAATGAAATGCCTATTTCCAACCACTTTTCTAATAAAAGCATACTAAATAGAAGAGTCAAACTACTTAAGTCAAATATCACTGTATTTTAAGTTTCTTTTTTATATTTTAGCGATATTTGAGAAAGAGATTTCCCTCTCCTAAACTCTATGCAAGAGTTTTCTCTCTCCTATTTATTAGGCCAAAGATTTCTCTCTCAAACTTTAGGAACGCAAGCGAGAGAGAGTATTTTTTCCCATTTTTTCCGTAAGTGGCCACTTGGGCCACTTAAGTGGTCATGTGATTAAGGAAGGCTCGCGTGACTTCATCATTTAAGTTACATGAGCTTTGTTACAAAGGCCCAAAATCCCTTTTGGGTCTTTAATGATGGTCCAGACCCCAGAGATTCTTCTCTCTTCTTTACTTTTGTTGTCTCCTGTTATCTCATGGTTCGGATTATAGCTAATCCCAAACAGATGGGACAAGGCGACGATGAAGATGAATTTATAAATAATTATTTAAATGTTTTGGCATAAAATTTATAATCCAATTAGGCACATGACTTTACGGGCATTATTTCACATCGTTTCACTACTTCCACGTAAGTCTTTCAATTAGTCTTCCCCTTCTCCTACCTACTTGTGTCTGCATCATTTCAACCCTTCATATAGGAGTAGTTCCAAGACATCAACGGATATGCCTTAACTACCTCAAATGACAAACCTTAATTTTTTTTATCAGGAGATGCCCCTAAACTTCTTGTTATGTACTTGTTACTAATTTCACCCTTTCTTGTTACTTCATGTATCCACCTTACCATAGACCTCCCAAGCCCATGTACTTGTCTCCGCACTTGTTTGTAGTCCAACTCTTTGCACCATTATATTGCAGGTCTTACTGCCTCCTTATAAAAATGTCCCTTCAATCAAAGTAGTACTCATGAGCTCACATCACACCTCTCGCATGTCTCTTCTTCACCCAGCCTGCAAGGATCATGTTTGAGATGTCCTCCTCAAATATATCATCTAGGTTTAATAGAGCCCAAGTATTGAGATGCACTCCTCTTCGATTTTTCTTGTCATCCATAATTAATGCAAACAAATAAAGACTCAAAGCAGACCCTTGATGCAATCCAACTCCAAAACAAGAAACCTGTACTAAATTACTAATTATCGTCTCTTGATACATTTCTTCGACAATCTCAATATATTCATTCAAAATGCATTACATCCTTAGCATCCATTTGATCATCTTTATTAACATCCTATTGTAGGCCTCCTCTAAATTGATACAAATAAATACATATTTATCCTCTCTTAACACTTTTCATAAGTTGCTTACCAAGAAACGATTTTAATTGTTATTTTCTTGGCATAAGCCGAAATCGATTCTCCAAAGGTCCGAAATATTTTGACTCATAAGTTATATACCGCGATAGTTGGAAAAATTACATATACTCCCTTAATTCTTATAAAAATGGACCACGACTACGATGCTCATCCTCCATTCAGTGGGCATTCATTTTTTATCTCTACTTTAGATTCTTTGTTAATAATTCCTTGATTTGGTTCCCTTATTAGTCCACTTCCTTCACATAACTTGCAGTTAACAAGTCATTGAAGTACTTTTTAACCTATTATTTACCTCATCTTTTTCTCCTTTATTTTACGGTTCGAAAGATTTGACTTTTGTCTTAATATTGCTCCACCTCTACTACTTTATCCCAGAGTTTCATGATACGACTGATAAGTTGCATACCTTGACAGTTGGCAAAATTACATATACCCCTTCATTCTTATAAAAATGAACCACGGTTCTCTTTCTCCATTCCTAGGGCATTTTTCATGTTCTCAATGTCATAGTGAATAATTTGGTCAACTAATCAAGGAACCAAATCATTCCTTGATTTGGTTCCCTTATTGGTCCACTTCCCACATAGACCTTTCAGTTAACAAGTCTTTAAAGTACCTTTTCACCTATTTCTTCATCCTTTTTTATTAATTAGGATCTGAAATATTTGTTTTTTGTCTCAAATGTTGTTCCATCACTTTATCCCATAATTTCATAACATGACTCATAAGTCGTATACCTTAAAAAGGACCGCAGTGCTCTTTCTCATTCCTTGGGATTTTTCATGTTATCAATATCAAAGTGAACAATTTGGTCATCTAAAATCCCCATCCACTATCACAAACCAAGCCTCTATAGGTATCCCATATGTTCTCCTTTTCTTCAACTTTGCCAAAGTAGTTTTACCACCACTTCAGATACGTATCCCATATGTTCCTCATGCTTCCCTTTTCTTATGCATATAACTCTTTCATTTGGAATGCCCAAGCACCTCTTTAAAGATCCCAAGAGGAGATAAATATGATCAATTATCAAAGAAAACGAAAGGGCGCTTATCCTAACCTTCTTGTATGCACTTTGATTCATCAAATTTAAATATATACATTCGCATATGTATCGATTGATAAAAACTGCAATTTTCAAAAAAGATGAGAAAGTTACATTAAGGCTTTTTGAGAAGTTTGCGAGTCACAGACTCACAGGCAGGCCTATAAGTAGAAAAAGTGAATCCAATTATGGCATTCGATCAGAATTTTAAGGGTTGAGTATCTGCCTCCTAAATATCCTTTTCACTTATCTCGAACTTGAGGGCTTGAGGGAGGATTTAACCTTGAACTCACAAAGTTTTGAATACATTAAAAATTTCTTCCTGTGAATATGAGCAAATCAACATTACATACATTTCAAAAGCGCTACATGCCACCCAAAAAAACCACATAATGTAAAAGGAGACATGACCAGATTCAAAAAATCACACACATGCGGAACTAGAAGGAAAGAGCAAAAGTAAGCATCACACAACTTGAACTATAAGGCTAGTTTTGAGGAGCAAGATGAATTTCAAGGATGGAAACAAGTCAAATAAAATGTTGCCAAGATACATTAACACAAAAAACATAAACTGCCAAATAGTAAGCTACTCTTATAAGGCCTCGAGTGTACAAATAACATAAGGGGATTCTGCTAACGTGCATCAAAAGGCCTCCAATCTATAGTCTACACCCAAGAATAATAAAGAAAAAATTGCACAATATAAATATAGAACTTAGTGATGCTAAAAGGAAAATTAGAGGTATGGGAGTCAATACTTTGTAGAGTCTGTAATATTGTTGGGCTTGCTTCCTACTTTTCCGAACCAAGACGCGAGAATCAGGACCCATCCCACTGCAAAAGAGCAAGTAATAATGTTGTGATATGACTAGAAAGAGAAAAAGTGCAGAGAAGCAATCAATTATTAGCATGAACATCGCTGGGATCCAAAAATAAGACAAACAGCTACACTGTGAGACTGAAACAAACATAAACTCTAATTCACCAGAGTATGAAAAGCAAAATTAGTAGGTAACACAGTCTATATATACTTACCACACCCCCTTCAAAAAATAAAGTACAAGTTCATTCCCAATTTCATAAAAAGTCATAATAGTGTACACGAAATTTTAGCACTGATTTGTAAATAGAGAAATTAAAAAAAAGCATGCTCGTACTCTAGTAGTGAATCAATTTATTGCTATATTTTGAACTTTTCTACAAAAAATTCAAAAGCAGAATCAAAATTTACAATTCAAATATTAATACATAAAATATCCTAAATTTGACAAATTGGACATCATAGACATCATCATGTATGAGGTGTCTTTATAGCCACTAATTCCATCAAAAGCTGACTGACGGAGAGTTTAGGGACCTTGAATATCCAAGGGAGTCAGCTTTTGATGGGATTAAGTGGCTAAAAAGGTGCTTCACGATGCTTATGATAAGAGTAAATCCCTGGAAATTAAAACGGTCACTTGTAATTGAAAATATAAATATTTCAACCACAATTCGCATGGTGTAGAAGATTCCTCCGGATCATTCACAGATGGATATTTGTTTTGGGATATCATCTACCCTATGATTTCGGCACACTAGGTGCTAATAAACCTTTTGTGACTGTGCGGTTGGGTCGGGGCCAGATGAATGGCACCCAAAAGTTTGGGTGACACAGATCATTAAGAAAAAAATTGTCCATCTTCGATCTAACAGTGGTCAGTGGTCAAACCTAGCATTCAAATGCTAGGTTAGCACCCAGATACCCATTTTCCATTATTTACTTGATTAATTATTTCTAGAAACTTTTTCATGTGTGGCACCGGCCAAGTGGAAACATTCATGCAAGAAGCATGTGATTCATATTATATATAGTTTCTTGCCTAGTTTGCAAAATGGGAACCACTTGTCCATCTCCTTCGTTGTGTTGCAACCTTTGTGGTCATGGTTCATGCCAGAGGCAGGCTACGGTAAGCTAACCGTTGAAGGTATCAGCAAGGGTACCTCTGACCCACAGGAGTGTTGATGCCCTCAACAATGATATGAGAAAAAGGATTCTCGCCTTTGCATGTCCATCTGGGACCATGAGAGCTTCAGATGGTTGAACTTTGAAGCACTATGGATTAAAACAAAGCTTCTCATTCACATATAGATAGTTGAGCTCATTCATTTATGACTAAAAAGGGAGCCATTTAACAAATTTAGATGGCTTAGTTAGGACACTCTCTCTCTCCATGGCAGCATGCTTCTAATTACAGGGAAATTAATTATTTTCTTTGAACAGTCAATATTAAATTATTTCCCACACTCCCAGAAAGGAATCTCTGGGGTGGATAAATAGGCCAACCATGAGGTTAGTTAACTCATAAACATAAACTGGAAATGTAATAGGTCTAATTAGCTTAGACCTATTATATGTACTTGGTTTGTACTTTTGGCTACCGTCTTTCTCTTGTAGAAATTTCGCATGTTCCACAAAACAAATTTTAAGATATGTCCTATTAAGAATTCCAAATAGCTTAACTAAGGTCAAAACCTCTATCACGTTTACACATCGCAAATGTAGGCAAGCCTTATTGTGGAAATTTTTATTACCATTCAGTGCTAGATTTCATTCCAAGAATATCCCATTTGATACCCTCAGAAAATCTCTTTCTCCAAAGACCTCAACCAAGTAACGGCTTTCCACCACAAATAACAGCTTGTTTTTTACCATAGGCACCAAGTCGGGTTCGGCGAGGTTAAAATTCGGAAAAATCCAGCAAGTTCGGGGAAATATTCGGAGGAAAAATCGGAAAGAAAAAATAAAAATTAAAAGATACAAGAATTATAAGTATAAAAAAAATTGATAAATATCAAAAATCTTTTTTTTTTTTTTTAATGCAGGAATTATTCAAGAATTATTCTCAAGTTATTCGCGGATTTTTAAAGCACACGAATTTTTTAAAACAATTGTGAACAATCAAGGATTAATTCGCAGAACCTTAAATTAGAGAATTTTTCAAAAACTCAGCGATTTTTGTGACTATGTTTTCACTACTCTATAACCTTTTCTCACAAAAATAACACTAATTTTGTGTTATATCGAAGGAAACAAAGATATCACAGAAACTTTAATTCTCACAAATTATGCCACTTTGAACAGCTCGGAAATTTACCATGTGGAAACTGTAGTAGAACGAAAAATGGCCATTATTTGTTGGAATGATACACCATATTTTTATCAACAAAACTAATACAGAAAATGGAACTCCCATGGGTAGTCTACATTAAAAAGTAAGTTGAGAACTCGCTTGAAAAATATGGCACCTACACTATAATCTAATCATTACGACTAAACCATCCTAACCAGAAATGATAGCACAGAATAGGACCTGTATACTACTCCAATGTTTGTCGTCAAAAGTTGAATCTTTTGTACCTGCAATTAAACATACACCAAGATTACAAAATTGTTCCCTTCTTTTTTAATAGAAAGAAGAAAACCCAGAGGCCTACTTGTTCTTTTAATTGGCATCACAAATTTTATTAGTGGAAAAAATTAAAAATAAAAGGAAATCCGAAGGTTTAAAGTACAGTAAAAAATTGTCACAAGCTTTGTAACACGACAATAAAAATAAGTGTGCTCCTTTTTTGCTTCAGTTATTTTTTTTTGTTATCGAAGTTGCATGTATGCAAGTTATGTGTAGAACTGGAAAAGAAAAAACTAACTGAGCTGCAAGTGTCGGAAAATGAATGCAAAGAAAACATAAGAAAAAGGCAGTATGTAGTAGTACTAAATGTTGTTTTGAGAAAAAAAAAATTTACTAGAAATAGAAACCAAAAAAAAAGAAATGAAACAAAGAGATAGAAAATGCTAAAATACTAGCAGCTCTGTCACAAAGAAAAGCATAAAGGACACTGATTCTAACAGAAACAACACATTGGACCTGATTGAGATAAAGGTGCAACATGAATGAACGCAAACAGAAAAACTGTAAGAAAGAACAAGGGTATCATATAGTATAGCAGTCATTCTATCTACACAACATCAAGTATATTTATTCGAAGTACATGTTACACTTCATAGCAGAACAAGATAACTATCAGACAAGCAAACTTATTTCAGATTATTCATAAAATATAGAACTTAAAAAAGAAAAAATCTATATAATTAAAATTCAAAATTTTATCTATGAACATCTAGCCAATTATCCTCAAGAACCCGTGATTTCAATGCTTATATTAGGCTGAAGGTACAATTATCTGGGAGGTAAGAATGCAAGCACTTTACACTTTATTACAATAAGCATGTCTAGGAAGGACTAAAATGTATTACAATGTCGTTATGATTTGCAAAAAAAAATGCCCTAAAAATTTATGCCAAGAACTCCGGGCATGAATGAAACATAATAAACTTTCACGTAAATGTCAACAGGGATAAACACCACTCCTACTACCAATGACGGAATTTTATAAAACAATTACATATATATATATATATATATATATATATATATATATATATATATATATATATATGAGAGAGAGAGATACTTACAGATGTCTCATCAACTAGGATAGATGGTAGCTTCTTCTCTGTCGCAATCACAACGCCATTAGCGGCTGCAGCCATTGGAAGATAAAGTTTAGAACTTCAAACATTGAATAAAGTTTTGGACAAGAGGACACTATCAATTTCACTCCTCCTTTTTATTTTAAATTGCCTAAGGGAACTACGTAGAGACCATCTTAAGACGGGTATTAGGTGCTTCGCACCTTCCCATGCCAAAACCCGAGCCCTCACCTAGATTTTCAGATTACACCAATACCAAAGTCAATTGTCATCTATCAATTGGTCTAACAGATGAAAACCCTAAGATCCGGATAGGGACACCCCAGTTATCTATGCTGGTCTGATGCATAATTAACACAATTTAAAACCTTCCAAATATCTATTAACTTTTAAGTTACAAAATTATATTATTATAGATTTAAAATTTATGGTTAAATAGTTCATGACTATAATTTTTTTGTATAAGTGATTCTGGCAACCATATTAGATGTTTAAGGCAAACAGGAAAGGAAAAGAGAGAGAGAGAGAGAGAGAGAGAGAGAGAGAGAGGTGTACATTAGCACAAAAGGACACCTCAGGGTGTGGGATGTGCAATTCAGCCAGAAAGGCATACACCTCATAAGAAAGTATACTTTGTTTATGCAGCTCATGCCTTATTTCTATCCCCTGGCCTTGAGGGGCGCTTCAAGGCATACACACCCCCAAAGATTTTTAAAACACTTGTGTGAAATACATGCCATGATTTTAGATTTTATGAGTAACAATTGTTCCCCAACTGCCAGAGCAAGAGGGTGGGACCCCTTAGTTGCAATCATGCATTATCTATGCCCCAGTAATGTGAATATGTGATGTCAAATTTACAAGGGAAATATATATATCAAAACCTAGTCAAACAGATTAAATTTAGTTACAATTAAGGAAGTGGAAAGCAGATTAAATTTACCCCAAACTATATAAGATTGCATCTCCTCACCGTCTGGTTGGAATTTGTCTCTCAATGACCCACTTTTTGGCCACATGGTACCATGTGGCAGGGATTATTCAAAACGCAGGTCGTCATTTGACCTTAACTTAGCCCAAGAATCATGACTATCAAATCGTAGCAATATAATATGGAACTACACTTTATATGAACAACGGTTCATATTAAAATGTTGTAATCGAATAGCTTGAATCCTCTCATGGTCATAAATTTTGGGTTGAGTTTAGTTCAAATGATGGCCCTATGAAGTATGATGCGTTCACAAATCTACCAGAGAATGAGTGTATAAATTATGGAATCCTTGCTTTAAAGAGGAGTTCCATCACCTTGCTCCCTCTATTTCAGATTGCGATTCATTATAGCGTTATTCCATAAATTTGGGGTCGTCTTTGCGAGTCCTATTTGAGGTTGGAATTGCAAATTATAAATTTCCATAATCAATTTAAAGCAAAAAAACAGCCTTCTCAAGTCTACTTTAATGTACGGAGTCAACGAGGCAGTCTTTGGGTGGTAATTGATTCGCAAACATGACAAATTCCGTGTTCGCTAAGAACAAAGCATTCAATCTGGTCTATTTCTGTGACGACCAGGACCCACATGCCACAATATTGTCCGGTTTTGGGCTTAGGTCCCCGCCCCGGTTTTGTTTATGGCATGCGCGTTACGTTTCGCCATCTCCACCCAAAACGCGTCAAGACATGTAGCGTCCGCAATCATATATAGCCCAGCGTCAGGACTTTTCCCTATCCGATGTGGGGCTATTACAATCCCCCCACCTTATAGAAGAGTCGTCCTCGGCTCTGATACCATTCTTTAACGACCCAGACCCACGTGCCACAATATTGTCCGGTTCTGGGCTTAGGTCCCGCCTCGGTTTTGTTTCTGGCATGGGCGTTACGTTTCACCAGCCCCACCTAAAACGCATCATGACATGTAGCGTCCGCAAGCACATATAGCCCAAGGTCATGTGTGACGACCCAAACTTACAAACCCTAACCCGACCCGATTCGACCAAAGCACACACACACTTTAACTTATACAAGCTTTATACCCTAAATTTTTCCTTATACCTTAAATCCCCAAAATCAAAACCATTCGCCGCAGTCGGCCATTTTCTTCTTCTTCTTCAATTTGTAACGCAATAACGCCTCACTCCATTACTCGGGGATTTATTTCAAACGGTCACTAGAGCCTATAAATAGAACTCTCCTCCTTCTCTCTTTTCCACACCAAGACATCTTCTCCAAGCTCTCCTTCAAGATTTCTTCTCTTCCTTCTTAAAGGTATGATTTGTATATTTTTATTTGTATTTCATTTTATACAGATTTTAGTTGACAATTTGAAATTCTGGTTCTTTAAGCCCTAGATTTTTATATTCTAATCATACATTTTAATCTTATATTCTTTAAAATTCTGATTTTATATTTTATTTTATAAATTTGGTTTTATTAAGATGAGGGTTTAAATCCTAGATTATATCTTAAGGATTAGGTTTTTAATCTTGATTTATATGCTGATAATGTATCTAAAATTATATTCTGTTTTAATCTGATTTTTATTCCAGTTTTAATCTTATTTATATTCTATTTTTTTTTTAATTATATTAATCTGATATTCTGTATTTAATCTGATTTATTAATCTGTTTTACAAATCTGATTTTATTAATCTGTTTTACAAATCTGATTTTATTAATCTGTTTTACAACTGGCCTTGCCTCCATCACTAACCAACGTACATAACGTCTTCCACGTGTCGATGCTGAGGGATTATAAATTTGATCCCACACACGTGTTAGACCCTGCACCTTTAAAGGTACAAGAAGATCTATCTTTCGTGGAAGCCCCAACGCAAATCATCGATTGGAAGACTCACGGTAATAGAAGCAAAAGAATCTCTCGAGTAAAAGTTCTATGACAACATCAGTACAGAGACGATGCAACATGGGAACATGAAGATGAGATGCGCCAGATGCACCCACAATTGTTCGAAAATACTTAAGGTAAAATTTCGAGGACGAAATTCTTTTTAGCGGGGAAGAATGTTTCGAAAATGCTTAAGGTAAATTTCAAGGACGAAATTTTTTTTAGGGGGGAAGAATGGGACGACCTAAACTTACAAACCCTAACCCGACCGGACCCGACCCGATCCGATTCAACCAAAGCACACACACACTTTAACTTATACAAGCTTTATACCCTAAATTTTTCCTTACACCTTAAATCCCCAAAATCAAAACCATGTGCATCAGTCGGCCGTTTTCTTCTTCTTCTTCAATTTGTAACCCAATAACGCCTCACTCTATTACTCGGGAATTTATTTCGAACGGTCACTAGAGCCTATAAATAGAACTCTCCTCCTTCTCTCTTTTCCACACCAAGACATCTTCTCCAAGCTCTCCTTCAAGATTTCTTCTCTTCCTTCTTAAAGATATGATTTGTATATTTTTATTTGTATTTTATTTTATACAGATTTTAGTTGGCAATTTGAAATTCTGGTTCTTTAAGCCCTAAATTTTTATATTCTAATCATACATTTTAATCTTATATTCTTTAAAATTCTGGTTTTATTTTCTATTTTATAAATCTGGTTTTATTAAGATGAGGGTTTAAATCCTAGATTATATCTTAAGGATTGGGTTTTTAATCTTGATTTATATGCTGATAATGTATCTGAAATTATATTTTGTTTTAATCTGATTCTTATTCCAGTTTTAATCTGATTTATATTCTGTTTTTTTTGGAATTATATTAATTTAATATTCTGTATTTAATCTGATTTATTAATCTGTTTTACAAATCTGATTTTTATAAATCTAATTTTTATATAATCTGTTTTACAAATCTGAATTTATAATCTGTTTAACAAATCTGATTTTTTTTATACATATGATTTTTATAATCTGTTTTTATAACTTGTATTAAAACAGAAAATTCATCCTCGTTTTATAAATCTGATTTTATAATCTGTTTTACTATATAATCTGATTTTATAATCTGTTTTACTATATAATCTGATTTTATATTCTGTTATATAATATGATTTTTCATTCGGTTTCTATTTTAAATTATACTCTGACTTTATATTCTATTTTTATAATCTGACTTTATATATAGTCTGTTTATATGCTAGTTTTATATTAAAATATAATTATATTAAATCAGATTCTGATATTAAAAAAGATTTAAGTAATTGTTTAATATTATGGGTTTTTAAACTGATTTATAAAGTTATTTTAAATTAAGAATTTTAGATATTAAATATTTTTCAAAATAAGGATTTGAAATAACTAGTTAGAATCCAACTTTACATCAATAATCTACCCTAGTTCGTTTTTTCTTCTTGACCAAGTTTCCCTTGCGCCCAGATAACTACCTGAAACCGTGAAACTTTACACCACCTTCACAAGACCCTTGAATCTGGCGTCTGAGGCAAGTGACCTATTCCATAGCATGTTTTACATACGTACCTTATTAGATAATGATGTTTTTGTTCTTACATAGCATATACTATCATATTAATAAATAGATGATTGAATGGTTAATAATTGTATGGACATTTCTATACTTGTCTTGTTCAATTATGATTATTTCATTTTGAATCATGTTAGAAAAATATAAATGTCGTAAGCATGGTATATTAGATTTATCTATCATATGATATTGTTTACATTGAAATATCACACTGTTTTAGAATGAGAATTTGTAAAACCTGTTGAATAAGTTTTACAAAAGAAACTGATATGAATGACTGTAGAAATGATGAAGATCGTAAAGATGATTATGATATAATTTTAATTAAGATCCCCATGGGGCTGCATGGTAGAATTGGATGAACGGATCCATTTGTGTACTTTTGTAATACGAAGTAAACCCGTCAAACTGAGTCAGCATGGTTGACAATGGGATTGATGAAAATATGGAACTCTCCTTGTGACTGGTATCCATGATGAATGATGAATGATGATATGAATGCCAATGCACTTGGATTGGTGCTATTAATTAACAATTGTACAATATATGAAGTACAATTGTAAACTAAGTTATTTTTCTTCTTTGTATTGAATCATTAGATGGTATAACTGATATTATTTCTATTGATATGAAGTTCTCAATTTGAAACTGATAAAATTGACAAAAGAGTTATATTATTTATTGGGGGTTACTTGTTGAGTTTTATCTCACCCCGTTGCTATTTAAATTTCAGAGACCAGACCTCGTGGCTCAGAAGCTGTATTTCAAGAAGATACCCTAAAAGACTTGTTGGTTTAGCTTTGGTTAGGAGTTGTTTAACGTTGTAATTGGAATTAAATATAATTTTAAATTTTATTAAGAATGGACCGTTGTGTTTCCTTTATTTGAATTTTTATTATTGAATGTGTTCATGTGCCGAAATGGATCATGTATCGGATTTCGGGGCTTGACATCAGGACTTTTCCCTATCCAATGTGGGACTATTACAATTTCATACACTTTTCATACAAAAGATTAGCTTCCAAGTTTTAGAAATATTTAGGTTTAATTCAAAACATATCCATAGTTATTTCTCATAAAAAATTGAAATTTGGCAAAAACTTTGAAATAAATATATAAATACAGAACGATTGAATCGGATCATACTGAAATATCATTAGGTTTAAAGATGAGACGAAAATACCTTTAATCCCTAGAGATGTTTGACCGGATCCAACCGCCATTAGGGCATGCTCGATCTGAACCAGCTTCCCTGAAGGACTGCGCTCAAAGCAAACCGGGAAGAAGAAGAAGAAGAGAGAGACAGAGAGAGAGAGTGAGAGAGAGGGAGAAAATAATATATACGAGTACGTAGAATGTAGAAATATGGCGGTGTTTAGTACCTGAATGTAGTGAGAGAAAATGAATACTGGCTGTCTCCCATGGTTTCCTGCTAAAGAAAGGTAAACAAGAAGCAAATAGAGAATTTGGAAGAAGGCGAGCACAGAGGCGATCTATTATACCCTTCAGACGCGGCCCCTCCCCTAAGAAACCTCTTTTTTATATGTTTTTACAAGAGAGATACATGATGTGTTGTGCTTATATATAGAGGTGTGCTCTTATCTAATCTATGACCACGTTTAAGATGTCTGGAGATCCGTTTACCACTTTTTATGAAGAGGTTTGATAAACATGGCCACATGGCTTGATGTAACTTAACTCTATCTCAGTATCTCTTTTCTAGGTATAAATTTCTAATTCAACAAAGTAAACTGTACTCATTAATCAAACACCTATCCTTCAACTTACTTAGGTAGGTCACAAGGTGGGTGCTCCATTGTTTCCTCCCAATTTCAATCTTTAAGTTTTAGTTACTCATGAATTATAAACTACTTGTTTTAAATTTTAAGAATATGAATGACTCGTTACTCATCAATTTTTCTATTACGTTTCACTATTTAATTATTTTTTCATTTATTTTTTATTTTTTTAATAAAAAGTTAAATCAATCTGTAAGTTTCGAGGAGTTTGTAATCAATTGTATTTTTTTTTTTAAAGAAGTAATCAATTGTTTTTAATAACAAAGAGTAATAGAAATTTTTATTTTTTTTATCTTAAGTAATAGAGAATTGAGGCTTGTGAAAAGAGGCATTACCCTATTAACTCTTAGGCTATAATGGTATGAAATTTTACTTCATTTAGTACTATTTTACTAAGTGTTCAAGGTAGTACTTAATGATTTTTATTCAATAAAATGATAAAGGTGAGAGCTTTGACATGTCACATTTTATCTTAAGAAAAATTTCCTAGTCTTTAAGGCAAAAGATTCCGATAGGACGATCTAATGAAATCATTGTTCAATCGTGCATGATAAGTTGAAAGTGTTCCATTTACCTTCAAATTGAATGAGTTAATTATGTGGGTACGGATATATCTTGATCTCTATATATATATATATATGATTGCTATCATATATTTTATTAAGCTCCATTGTTTTTTTTTTGTTTTTTTTTTTATAACAAATCAAAGTGCATTAATTCAAATCAGACATTATGGCTAGAGAAATAGAGGGAGAAACAGATTTCATCCATACTTGGAATTGGGAAGAAATTCTAGCCAAATTAGCAAGGGCATGAGCCACATAATTGGAAGCTCTACGCACAAGACAACAACTGAACATAGAGAAAAAAGACTTAAGAGAAATAATGTCGTTAACTATCATCGAGAAAATCGATAAGTCCTCATCTCCCAGGCGCACCATGTTGACAACATTAACAGCATCAGATTCGACAATAATGTTGTGGAGACCAATGTCTTTCGCCAACCTGATTCCATCCAAAAGGGCAAGCAATTCAAGATAAAGAGCGCCAATAGTATTATCATATCCCTTACACATAAATGTTGTAACTAGCCTTCATGGTCCCTAATTACCACCCCAATTCCAGCCCTCTGGTTATCCATCTACATTAACATTATAAGCGCCGAGAGGAGGTTTGCACCACTTTGATGGATCAACTTGGGGTTGGTTCTCAACCTTGGAGTTGGCCTTAATAAACTCATAAAGTAGTCTCTCAGCATAGGAAATATGTTGTACCGGATCACCCCCTTTATCGCCATAGACTATCTTATTTGGATAATTCCAAATAGCCCAAGCCACCAATAAGAAGAGATCAACAGCCTCCTTCTCCGTTATGATAGTATTGTACCATTCATAGAAATTGTTAGTTAGGTGCATCCCACTTCGCAGTCCCAAAGATGATGAGAGCTAGAGCCTTGAATTCAATGGGCAGTCCTTTAAAGCATGAATGACTGTTTTAGGATGATGGCTGCATATTCCACAAGTCGAATCATCAGTCAACTTCTTTCTCACTAGGTTATCCTTAACCGGTAAGATATTCTTACAAGCCCTCCATGTAAAAATTTTGATCTTATTAGGGATGTTACTCCTCCATAGCCTTCTCCAAAGAGACTCCGTGTGACAGCCTGAATTTTGGCACCCCGAAACTCGTGCCATCAGCACGATCCTCCAGACCGTGCCCCAAAATTTTACACGAAACACTGGTACATCAAGCACAATTAAATAAATAAAGTCAATAATCTCATAAAGCGGAAACAATTATATACCCAACTGACATATACAAAAGACAGTTATACTTTCATGCCACTGCATGAACATAGAACCGACCCGAACCATCGATGATAAATAGATCACCCCAGATGGTTCGCCAAAAGAATAATCCAATTTAGTTATATATTTATCAAAATAAAGGCTTGACATACCAAGCCGTACAAATATGCTCTCAAACAACTCTCTGTCAAAGTACACAGCAGAGTCTCCTAGAAGAAGTCCTCGGGTGGAGGCTCCACTCGTCTCCAAGCACGTAATCCGAATCACCCGGATCTACGTCTCCCGAAGCCTCAACTGCTGCTATCAGTGGATCTGCAACGTATAGTCTAAAGGGGTGAGCTACATCCTAGCTCATAAGGAACAAACACAATGAACATATAAATTAAGACTCACATACATTCCATGATATTCTAAGCATGATGCGTCTATGCATTAGCTAGAAAACAGTTCAAAATATGGTAATTTCATTCAAGATTTACTGGTAATTTGTATATCTTACTTTACTGTTGATTTATCATGAATGACACTGAACATGCTTAAAGCAAAACTTAAATCTTCAACTTAAGTAATCCCTGAGTAATATAGCATCGAGCCCCGATGAGATACCCTTCATCATCGTCTAAATAGACAGTTGTTATAAAGTATTCCCTGTGAATACGACCCAAGCCCCTTTTCACTAGGCGGCGGGGTTAAAACTCATCTCAACATCTCTAGGATGTGCTTACTATTACGGATAAACCTCCACACTGATATACAGATTGACCGTCGTACCGGTCACGGATATCCTGTCGCATCAGTCGTGGGTATCCTGCCACGTCGGTGGGGTATCTTATCAAATCTCAAATAAATAAAATAACATGTGCTTTACATATAGTTGTTCACCGTGTAAGTGTGCTATCTTATATCAGTTAGGCCTCAATAGTAATTATTCAATCATATACATACATCCCTGGAATGTATACATACCATCACACCTGATGCCTTTATTACTTTCTCATTCCCTGAGGATGTCTCAATCTTATTAGATTACTTGTTCTTAATTACTTGTATCACACAGATGCCTTTATCATATTCTTGGTGTCACACACGCACCTATTTTCACAAAAGCTTTTCATAGTTAAAACAACTTCAAATATGATGATTATATCACTACATACATGCTCTTGAAATTAAAGTACATGTTCAAGGTGTTCCCTACCTCAAATTTCTGATGATCCAAGCATCAAGGTCCCACGCGGCTCCTTATGCTCGCTTTCACACGTACCACCTATGATATATCATAACACATGCAAAATATCACTAAAGATGTAATGAAGAAGGTCCTAGACCCTCCATGAATCTCAAAGTAAAATTATAAAGTCAAGTAAAACTGCTAAAGTCGATTAATCGATTCCCAAAATCGATTAATCGAAATACAATTCGATTAATCGATTCCCAAAATCGATTAATCGAAAGCCAAATCGATTAATCGAAATTCAAATTCGATTAATCGATCCCAAATCGATTAATCAAAGTTTCTAACATAATAAGGTCGATTCTCAAATCGAGTGGTCGAGAGTCTAAAATCGATTAGTCTATCCCAAATTGATTAATTAAAATACAAAATCGATTTTCCAACTCGATTAGTCGATTTCTCCAGATCTCTTTTCTCCAGTCACTGGAGGTACCCAGTCGATTAGTCGATTTCCAAATCGACTAATCGAAATCCAATTCGATTAATCAAAATATGGCTCTCATGACTTTTCAACTTCTAGGCCAAAATCGATTAATCGAATCTCAATTTCGATTAATCGATTTGGCCAGATTCAGCCCCCTTTCGGGCTGTTCTTTCAATTCTTTCTCTTTTCTTTTCTAAGCCTTTAGTCTACTCTTTTAAGCATATTTGACTGAATTTAATCATCATACATCTATGCATTAACTTCAATTTAAAACTTACCTCAAAAATCCCTTCAAGGGATTGATTTGTTGGGTTTGATGGCTAGGGTTCTATCACTTGCTTCACGATCTCAATCGCTTTGAATCCGTCAATGAATGCTCTAATTAGTCCTTTAATTTGCATTCACTTCTTCCTCAATAACTCTTCTATACTCCTCTCTCTCCTCTTAACTCTCTCTTCAACAATCACAGCAAAAAGAAACCAGGGTTATTAAAACCCTTTTACTCTCCTTCCAGCTTGTGTGTTAAACACATACACCAGAGATAGGTGTATGTGACTGCAACTTAACACAATACTCTACACTTGGGTGACACTAATCTCACATTAGTACATAACTTCATGAACTCAATGTTTGACCATCACTACGATCAATCGGGCATGGATCCCGAGGTCAAAGTCAAACAATCAATTTTTTAGGATATTACACTCCGAGTCATTCCTACTCGTTCCTCCTGACAATGAAATCAACTGAAGCGATTTCAAGGCGACATGGTAAGCACTCTTAATCGAGAATTGCCCATTGTTAGTAAAAGCCCAATCAACTGTATTAGTTATCTCATGTGCTAGCAGAGGGATCTGAAGAATAGCATTTGCATCTTTAGTAAGAAACTCTTCTCGGAGAAGTGTAGCTTTCCATCTTTGGGGAAGGCCCTCTATGAGCTCATCTACGAAGGTAAAACTTTTGTTTTCCTTTGGAGTGAGAACTTGAAAAGTGGAGGGTCATGGGATCCATTTATCATGCTAGATACTAATGGATTGGCCATTACCGACACGTTCAATGAGGCCCTGTTCCAAAACCTCGTTTGCACCCCAAATGCTACGACATGTAAAAGAGGGTTTATACCCAATTTTAGATTGCATGAAGGATGAGGATTGTAAGTGCCTTGCCTTTAAAATTCGAGCTGCAAGTGACTGAGCATTTTTAATGATGCGTCAGCTTTGTTTTGATAGCATATCTTTGTTGAACGCTTCCAAAATTTTGAAACTCAATCCACCTTCTCTTTTAGATTTAGCTAACTGTTGCCACGAAAACCAATGTAGTCCTAAGAGTTTTTGACAATTCCCCCACTAGAAACAGGAGACACACGAAGTAATATCTCGAAGAAGACCCGTTGGGAGTTGAAAACAGCTCATCGCATATGTTGGAATTGCTTGGGGCGCCGTCTTAATTAGTGATCGGACCCAAATATTGTACAACTTATCCCCAAATTCTAGCTTTGTTAGACCTCACTTAACCACTAATATACGCTTTTAGTTCGTATTGTGTTGCAACAGGTACAGAAGTTAATTAAATGTTAAATAGGTTAAAAGTGCAAGGTTATGAATTAACCCAAGCAAAAGGCAAGGATCCAAGGAGGAACTGATGAAGGAACACATCCAAAGGTTAAATGAATTGGTAGAAACTGCAAATTAGACCAATCGAAATAGCGCAGCAAAGGAGATTTTCAACTGAAAAGAATTAAGCATAAGCATCACTTTCGACCGGTCAGAGCTCCAAAAAGAGCTTCAAAAGTGTAAAGTGAGACCGGTCAGGACTCAGCCGACCGATCAAAACTGGAAGAGCAGAACATTAACATACTCAGAAGAATTACTTGATCGATCCAATCTAATTCGACCGGTCAGGAAAATAATAAAAGCTGAAGCCTTTGCGGGTTGTCTTCCACCTGAAGAAGGAAACTAAAGTCGATCGGTTGGTGCTCCAAACTCGATCGGTCCAAACAGAGTTTTTGGTCGAAAAATCAGGCGCACAGCTGTGAATATCTTCTAAACTCCGAGATCTTTTCCAAGAATCTCCTCAACATATTGGATAACTCCAAATTGCGCAGATTAGCTTCTATAATCATCATCCTTGGAGGAATTGTAGGATTTAGGAGTCCTTGTTGTGTGTATTTGTTCTAAGGCCTTGCAATCTATAAATAAGGACCCTAGGGTTTAGTTTTAGAGGACTTGCACGCCAAAATCTTTCTAAACGACTCTGCCGTGAGTTTCCATAATTTTAGGTTATGAATAGTTCTTGAATAAGAGGGAGACTGGATATAATCGTCGATCAGAGTTTACATCAGCAATGATGGAGCTCTCTGAATCAATGCGCTCTTAAAGATTCGGGTTGGATCTCTTGTATTCTTGATAAGTATTTTTAATAAAGTTTTATTTCTTTTTCTACTTGTGAATTCTATTAATGGTACAATTGCATGTTAGAGGTTTCGATTAGATCCAGAACGAGATAGCACCGTTGTAATCTTATTTAACTTAATTTAGTGGCCTTGTAGGGATTGGGTTAACCTAGATAGGATATTCATTGACAAACTAAGCCTTGTAGGGTAGTTTTGTTGGTTCGTGCAATGGTTCTTTGACGATTCGGTTTGTCTAACTCGCGATTAGATTTACCTAAGCCATATACGAAGTGACTGAGCTGATAGCCAAGAGCGGGGGTACCAGGGATTCATGATAGAAAAGAAATAGGATTTATTATTGTGCGAATCTGGAATCCAAGAGGGATTCCAACCTACTTTCTCTTTTCTTACTACCAAAACTATGTAGATTTTTTTATTTAATTTAGGAATATAATGCTACAAAATATTTCATAAAATAGAATTAAATAAGAGATAAACAATAAATCCATGTGGTTCGACACCCTTGTACTTGTCCTAGTACATTCGGACTTGTGCACTTGCAAGGTCATATTTTAAGATGAATAATTAGAATTTCCTTCCCCGCCTTAGAGAGGAGCTTATCTTGTCAGCCTTGGAGTTTGCACCAAACTTTGTCCATTATATATCTGAAAGTACTCTTTTTTTCTCCTCCCAAGAAAGATGGAAGTCCCAGATACTTCTCATGTAGATTAGCAGTTTTTTTGGAAAATAGTTTTAGCAACTCCGATTGACAATTTGCGTGAACATTTGAGCTAAAGGACATGGAGGATTTATCTAGATTGACCATTTGACTGGATATTCTTTCATATGTTTGCAATATATTGATGATCTCCCGGCCCTCCACCATATTAGCTTTGACAAAGAGAAGACTATCATCTGCAAAAAGAATGTGCGAGACACGAGGTGTGTTTTTACAAATTTAAACACATGCAATCTTCCTGTTAGAAATCACATGAGTACACATAGAGGAAAAAACTTCATCGTATAGTATAAATAAGTAGGGAGACAGAGGGTCACCTTATCGAAGGCTTATTGATTCATCCATCCTTTAAATCAAAGATCGGGTTTATTTTATAATCAACAACCTATGTGATGATGTGATATATATATATATATATGTGTGTGTGTGTGTGTGTGTGTGTGTGTGTGTGTGTGTGTGTGTATATATATATATATATATATATATATATATATATATATATATATATATATATATATATATAGTTGATTCATTTATGGTTGTGTAGATATTTATGTGTGTGTGCATGCTTATAATTATTTAATTTTAATTATTATATTATTTTGGTGGTAGATATTACGAAGTATGTTTTAATGAACTAGATGCATGCCATATTATGAAGTTAGATATTATATTATATTTATTTTATTATGTTATGTCTTACTCATGCATCATATTATATCATTACACATGTCACAAAACACATGCCACGTAGTATAAGCAGTATCATATAAACAATTATGAATACAAAACTTAAAGAGAAGATTCATACTTTTGTCTTCGTGTGGTTTACATCTGCAATAATATTGAACCTTGCATATGTTGTTTCTACACTCTAGAATATATCATGATGGTATGAGATACCATGTGGAGATATAAGAGTTAAATTACAAGTGTGAGAATTTTTTTTTTTACTATTTATCTCACAATAAAACTCAAAATAAATAAATCATGCAAAAACAAGAGAGATTATGAAACAGTCGAGTCATATAAATGTATAAAATATTATAACAACGTACAAAGTTATAATTAACAAGATAAGACTTGAAAAAAATGCATACCAATACAAGTATAAGTTAAGACAAAATAAGATAAGTCACAAGTGATTTGTGTCGAAATATGACTATATTTTACACTCTAATACTAACATTTGGCCATCCGATGAAGGCATTCTGACGGTTGTTGTGTAGTTTTAGTGGTTTCAAGTATTTTCGTCCGTTGGATCTTGCAGAAACATAAAAGAACATAATTAAGGACAAAATAAGAGCATTGAACCATGAAGCCAACGAAAATATCGAAATCCATGAGAGAATCGATTGATCCAACAATTATTGAAGAGGGCTAAATTTATCACATGTCTACGTCAATCAATTGAGATTTTAAATTCAATCGATTGATTTTATAGCGGCTATTTTGCCACTTAGATCTGAATTTGAATTCAATCGATTGGATTTTATGACTCAATCGATTGAGTTTAAATTCACTTAAGTTCGCCAATTTCAGATTTTGAATTCAATCGATCGAATCTTAGAATTCAATCAATTGACCTGTTTATGGAAGATTTTTAGTCCGAGCCCTATATAAACCAAACAATGTTTATGATTTTAGGAGCCTCTTTTGGGGGCCTCTGTTTGGCCAATTTTTATTAAATTTTCTCCTTTATTATTATTATTATTATTTTATTTTTTCTTTAAGCTTTATATAATTTAGTCTATAATTAGGAATCAAAGTTTTGTAAGATTCCAGATCTTTTTCCTAAAAGATCAAAACACTTGATAATTGAAGAACTTTATTGATGGTTTCAGTTCTGTGTCTTGCGCGTGGATCGGAGATGAGCGTCTAAAATCGCTCATTCAAGGAGAAAGCGAACCCTAGATAAGTAGTTAATTTATTTTTAAAATATTTAATCGTACGGCTTTAATTATCATCGAATACTCATTTATAGTGGTCGATCTTGGTTATCGGCCATAATAAAGAGTTATTTCACCTAGATCAATCTTGTAGACCGATAAAGGATATTGTACGATTGATAACCATTGTCGTGATTGTATATTTGTGATACATTATGCCTTTCTAATGATTCATGTCGTGATTAGATGTGTTATAGTGTTGGGATAGGGTATGCCAAATCAAATAATCATATTTCTCGAATCGTTTTGCTTGTAGTAAAATGAGGGTTAATATTTATATTCCCTGTCATAATTATTAAATAGTATGACTTTCAGTTTGAGCATATTGTGTTATCATCGAATACTTGTTTATAGTCGTTGGCAGTGTGATTGGTGACAATAAATGAGTTGTTCTACCTAGATCGATATAGGATGTCGTACGATTAATTTTTCTATTGTGGTTATTTGTTTGTGATACGTTATGCCTTTCGTATAATTTATGTCATGATTGAATGTGCTATAGTATTAGGATAGTGTATGTCGATTATCATAGTCATATTTTTATCGAATCATTTTTCTTGTAGTTAAATGAGGGCAAATAATTTACCATTGAAACATTTGGATTGATAGTAGAAAAATTATGAATCTAGGGTTAGCTAAATCCTTGAATCATTTCATCATAGTTGTTTCAATTATCGATTGTTTTTCTTGCATAGGCCCTGTTTAGATTTTTTTTATTTGTGTTTGTGCAGTTGTTAATTTTTATCTTATAAAAATCTCACCTATGATACTTCCTTAGGTTCATTTTATACTTTTTAAATTAATTAAATTTTGAGCTTCCCTATGGGTTCGACACCTTTGTACTCGCCCTTGTTCATCGAACTTGTGCACTTGCAAGAGTACTATTTTAAAACGATCAAGTTTTTGCACCGTTGCCTATGAAGCAACGAAATTTTATTAATTTTTTAGAGTGTTTAGTTTTGTTAAAAAAAATAATTAATAAAAATAATTTCTCCTTGTGTGATTGTTGAAAATTTTTCATCCTATTCGGACTACTGAATTTGTCCACTGTTTTGTCAGTCAATCGAATGATTCTTGAAATCAATCGATTAATTTTGAAATAACCCGAATTTTTAAATTATGCCCTCTGGTCCATTTCAATCGATTCAGTGTCAAAATTCAATGGATTGACTAAGGAACAGAAAACTGAGTTAATCGATTGATAGAGACTGAACTGTTACCATTCCAATGTGTGTTAATTGTCTGTCCGAACAGTGTATACCATCTCAATCAATTGATTGGAAAATTCAATCAATCGACTGAGGAGCAAAGAATTGTGTTACATTTGTTTTATTGTTTCACATCAATCGATTGATTTGTAAAAATCAATCGATCGATTTTGAACAGTTACTGTTCAGTAGTCCAATTTTTTAAATAAAAATTAAAAAAAAATAATAATAAATATTTGGTGTTTTTGAAAATTTGAAATTTTTTGAATTTGAATTTCAAATTTTGAATTTGAATTTTGAAATTAAAATTGGAATGTTGATTTTTTTGGATTTTTTTGGATTTTATTCTATTTTCTTTCCTTATTTTCTTGTTTATGATTTGTAGGATTTTCTTTTCTTTCTTTTCTTTTCTTGTGTATGATTTGTAGGATTTTTTTTTTTCTAGGATTTATTGAAATTTCTTTCTTTTCATGTGTGGGATTTTTTAAAGATTTGCTGGATTTTCTTTCTTTTCTTGTGTAAGATTTTGTAGGATTTCTTTTAGATTTTGAAATTTGAATTTGAATTTTAAATTTTAAATTTTAAATCTTAATTTTGATTTTCAACTTTTGATTTTGAATTTTGAAAATGAATTATGATTTTGATTTTGAATTTGAAAATTGAATTTGAAATTTTAAATTTGAAATTTGAATTTTGATTTTAAATTTTGGATTTTTAGGATTTGTAGGATTTTCTTGTAGTTTATTACCTTTTTAGATTATTTGTATTAGTAATTTTCTAATTATAATTTAATTATTTCCAAATTTGGAGATTGAGGTCCGAATCTACCAAGGCTTCAAAGGGGACGCCCGCGAGAGGCCAAAGTACGTACCTTTGTTTCTAAATTTAGTTAGCTTTTTGTAGTTGTATTTTCATTTCTTAGTTTATGATTATGCGATATGGAGTTTCCTATAAATTCGATTTCCTTATCTTTTAATGAGTTTAATTATGAGACTCCATACCAATATTAGGATGAATATGAGGAGAATGATCCTAATTGGTGGAAACAAAATCAGGGTTGTTAATTAAATCAACTTTTTTTTTGTCAAAATTTTCAGACCAACCATAATTTGACCCACAATATGCACAATCCCTATGGAGTTCTGATTTCGAAGAAGATGAATTAACCATTTTATAAGAAGATGGATTAATCATTTCATAAATATGACTATATTTTACACCCTAATACCAATATTTAGCCATCCGATGAAGGCATTCTGATAGCTATTGTGTAGTTTTAGTAGTTTCAAGTATTTTCGTCTATTGAATCTTGCAGAAGCATAAAAGAACATAATTAAGGACAACATGGAAGCATTGAATACTGAATCCAACGAAAATATCGAAATCCGTGAAAGAATCAATTGATCCAGCCATTATTGAAGAGAGCTAACTTTGTCGCATCTCTACCTCAATCGATTGAGATTTTAAATTCAATCAATTGATTTTATAGCGGCTATTTTGCCACTTAGATCTGAATTTGAATTCAATCGATTGAATTTTGTGATTTAATCGATTGAGTTTAAATTCACTTAAGTTCGCCAATTTCAGATTTTGAATTTAATCAATTGAATCTTATAATTCAATCAATTGACCTGTTTATGGAAGATTTTTTATATGAACCCTATATAAACAAAACAATGTTTAGGATTTTGGGAGCCTCTTTTGGGGGCCTATTTTTGGCCAATTTTTATTAATTTTTCTCCTTAGGTTTTATTTTTTTTAGTTTTAGCTTTGGATAATTTAGTTTATAATTATAAATCAAAGTTTTATAAGGTTCCAGATCTTTTTCTTAAAAAATCAAAATTCTTGATAATTGCAGAACTTTGTTGATGATTTTGGATTTGTGTCTTGCGTGTGGATCGAAAATAAGTGGCTAAAATCGCTCATTCAAGGAGAAAGCGCCCTAGATAAGTAATTAATTTATTTTTATTTTAATAATTTCTTTTTACAAATATTAAATCGTACGGCTTTAGGAGTGTATTTATTGCGTTATCATCGAATATTCATTTATAATGGTCGATCTTGGTTATCAGCTACAATAAAAGAGTTATTCCACCTAAATCGATCTTGTAGACGGATATAGAATACTGTACGAGTGATAATCATTGTCATTGTTGTATGTTTGTGATACACTATGCCTTTCACATGATTCATGTCGTAATTGGATGCGTCATAGTGTTGAGATATGGTATGCCGAATCGAATAATCATATTTCTCGAATTATTTTGCTTGTAGTAAAATAAGGGTTAATATTTATATTCTTTATCATAATTATTAAATCGTACGGCCTTCAGTTTTAGCATATTGTATTATCATCGAATACTTGTTTAACCATTGATCGTGTGATTGACGACAATAAATGAGTTATTCCACCTAGATCGATCTTGTAGCTCGATATGAGATGTTGTATGATTGATTTTCTGCTGTGATTATGTGTTTGTGATGTGTTATGCCTTTCGTATGGTTCATGTTGTGAGTGAATGCGTCATAATATTAGGATAGTGTATGTCGATTATCAGTCACATTTTTATCGAATCGTTTTTATTGTAGTTAAATTAGGGCGAATAATTTACCATTGAAATGTTTGGATTGATAGTAGGAAAATTATGAATCTAGGATTAGCTAAATCTTTGAATCATTTCATCATCATTGTTTTGATTATCGATTGTTTTTCCTGTATAGGCCTTGTTTAGATTTTTTATATTTGTTTTTGTGTAATTGTTAATTTTTATCTTATAAAAATCTCACCTTTAATATTTTCTTAGGTTCATTTTACACTTCTAAAATGAACTTTTTGTACTTGCCCTCATTCATCGAACTTGTACACTTGCAAATGTACTATTTTAAAACGATCAATAAGGTAATGTTATTCGTGGCTAACAATATATTGAGATATAATTACATAATGTCGTGCCTCATAATAGTTATCGTAACAAATGTCATTAAGTCATAGCAGTTACGGTAATGATACATATGCTGTAACAATTACCATAACTAATGCACGTAAATTTTCCCTCATTTAGTTTTGTAAGGTAAGGATTAGACATAAAAATAAAGTTGAGTCTGATCATTCCATCTTTAGGAACCACTATAGTGATGTTGTCCTCCAATATGACACATTGTCAATTGTGTGTCAAGTCTGGGCACCAACGAGAGAGTCATCATTGTTCTCATAAATATAATTTAAGTTTTTAAACTTTACTTTAAGTAATGACACTTAAGTCTAAGAATAAGGATAAGTATATATGTCATGCACGTAGGCAAGTCACGAGAAAATCACATCAATAACATGTTGCACTTCATGAATGAAATAATCATATATGCATGATTTATATGCTTATGTCGCAAATTTATCTCTTGCATGATTGAAATATAGTTCAAATTAAAAATTACATGTTTGCAATTTTGCTAACGTGTGCTACTACTTTAGTTATTATAGAAATGCTAAAATCAATCATGAGCATATAAACATATTGTTTGTGTAAATTGGTGGGATCCATTTTGTATTTGCTAAATTATTCATATGACTTACCGAACTGATTTTGAATTGAGAATCTAAAATTTCAATTCGGTTAACTGAATCTGCATCCCTAACTATTGCCCATAAGGGGGACAACTTTTTTATAGCATACCATAACCTGACTCGCCTAATAGGCTTACTACACTTGTTTTCAATAGTTTGGTTTGGGGGGAGAGGGGAAACTAACCTCATTATCCCCTTGTTGGCTTCCCCCTAGCTTTAGGACTGGCCCTGGGGCAAGGCCCATCAAGTAGCCGTCTCGGGCCCTCAAATTTTTGGGGGGCTTTATTCTTGTAAGCTTTTATAGGCTATTGGTTATTATAATTTTAAAAGTACAAAAATTATAAATTAAGTCAATGAATTAGTTGGTTAAGCTACTTGTCTTGTTTTGTTTTTTACGCTCCATATTTGCATATTTCCTTTTGTAGGGTGGATCGGGTCTTTGCTAGGTAAGTGTTGGTCATGGGTCGGGTCATTTACCTCACTGGGCCAGACCGACTTTATGTATTGACCCGGTGAATTCTCTGGCCCTATTTTGATCGGTTTGAATTTGTTTGACCGGACCCTTTATATATATACAAATTTTTTCTTATTAAATGACCCAACTTAAAACAACTATCTTGTGCTAGTTATAACTCAATTTTTCACAAATGACTTATCAATTTGGATCTGCTTAACGAGAGCTATCCAATGAAGCTATTTATGGAACCTTTTGAGACTGTTAAAGTGTTAGAAAATGGCAGGAAAGATTCAATGGCAGTTAAAGTGCTAAAAAATGTCACAGTGTTATTAGCTGAATTACTTGATCGAGGGGTACATTCTACTATTTAGCTTTTCTCTTTTTGTATTATATTTTCCTTTAATATATGTTTTCATTAACTTATTAGTTTCATTTTCAAATTATAAAATATGCAAATATTTATAATCTATGAGCAATCATGGTGACAAATCTCAATTTTGGTAATATTTCGTACTTTGGGAAATTTTGAAAAGTATCGGGGAGTACAAAAAAAAAATATATAAATTATATTTAATATTTATAAATTTTATATTTACTATGCAAAAATGACTAAAATAAAGTAAAAAATTTATTAATTTTGATAAATTTTTGTTAATTTAGCGGAAATTAATGAAATTTGGCGATTTTGGAGAAATCATCTAAATTTGCTGAAAGTTACGTCCAACTTCGGTTTTGATAAATTTCAGCGAAAATTTGAAAAATATCAGAGAAATTTGTCACATGGGAGAAATGAGTATTATCAAAACAGAAAAAATCATGGCAAATTTTGTTTTTGGATTATTATGAAGAAGTGCCCCATTTTAGGAACTCGCCTTGACCTCCCAAAATTTGAGAGTCGGCCCTACCTAGCTTGAAACTTATGCCTAGGTCAAAAGCTATTTCCAATCGGGCAATTTGGGACTCCTTGGAGAGAGAGAGAGAGAGAGAGAGAGAGAGAGAGGGAGAGAGAGAGAGAGAGAAGAGTTGAGACTTGGGAACCTATTACTGTGTTGTTGTGGATTGTTTTAAAATAATTTGTTAAAGTCATTTGAAAAACTAACATAAAATTTAAAAACATATCATATGAAAGACTCTCAAGTCCAACAATTTTCTCTAAATCAGTAAAGATCATATGTGATTTTTCCTTTTTTTTTCTCTCTAAATTTCTCAATAAGTTCTGTCTCTAAACTTGTAAATCTATCAATGAAACTCATAGATGGGTTCCGCCTATTTGGGCTACAAATATAGCCAACCTTTTCAAATTCAAGAAAATTACAAACAAGCCACATTTTTTCCTTTCCAAACAAAACATGCTCTTAGGTTATAATAAAAGCAACTTTCTTTTTTGGAATGAGAAGAAAATTACTTTCGATCTATGATTTAGAGATAACTTCAAGTACAACCTTTAAACATGACAGTGGTTCAAACTCTTTTATTCGTCACGAGCTTTCGTACAAAAAATGGCAAAACTAGTACTAGTTGCCTACTATCTACTTGTCCCAGACCCCACTGAAAGCGGGGGAGCCTTGTGTACTAGGTACGACCTTAATTTAGTACTAATTGTATTATAACCACCAGTATATGACAAATACATCTACTCGGGCTTTTGGTCACTGCAGTTGGCATTAAATTATCCTACCTACAATCTTTAGCTTTGCGCTTTTGGCCGCTAAAGTTGATATTTTTTATGTTTTTTTTATGCGAATGGCTGAGACAACCTCGAGAACTGAGGAGCAAACCAACTATAGTGGCAAGAGTTAACTATCTAAAATTCACATTAAATCATCCTATAACTTTATTGTTTCTTTTACAATAAACCATTAAACACTAATCCACTTATGATTAATTTAGATGTCCATCCAAATTCCAAAGATAACCCTAATGAGTTGGAATTAGGTGTTGCACCTGTGCATTGAATGAGATATATTGGTCAGCTTGAGGGAAATTCACCTTGCACGGCTATTGGTCAACCCCTATAAGTCAACACTTGGTTTGTTTAATTTTCATGACCTTATAAACGGGCAGCTCATGCCACTCTAACAACTTCATAAAGGAGGCTTTAGCTCTGTATATTTCAGGCTGAGTTGGTTCATCCTGCCAACCCAGACAAACTCTTTGTAAGAGTCGAGCTAGAACTTGGTTCTAGACCCTTTGAGTCTAAAAAGTCTGAGCTTTAGCTCGGCTTTACTTTATACAAGTTGGGCTTAAACTTGGTTCTAGGCTCTTGGAGCCTAAAAAGTTTGAGCTCTAGCTTGGCTCTATCGAGCTTGAATCGAGCCGAGCCGAGCTTCGAGCTAAATAAGTTTTATTAATTTTTTTTCTCCTAATATTCTTTTAAACATTATTTTCTTTTTTTAGTAGATGAAAGCTTTAACCGAATTTATAAATGAAAGCCCTAATATCTTTTAATCGCTTAGTCCTTTTGGATTTAATGGATTGATTGGAGAAAGAGAAGTTTAAATTTATTGTGCTAAATATTAACTTATGAGCATAGGTGTGGGTGATAGAGAGAGGGAGAAAAAAAGAGCAACTTCAATCGAGGATCATAAAAAGAGCAACTTCAATCGAGGATCATAATGATTATATGTTAATTAGATATCTATCAATTATAAAGTAATCATTAGATGAATCTTATTATAAGGGGAAAAAAAGTAAAAAAAAAAAACTTTTAAAATTATATATAATATAATATAATAGCAATATATATATATATATATATATATATATATATATATATATATATATATATATAAAATATTTTATCATATAAAAATATTATATACTATATTAATGAAGCCGAGCCGGGCCAAGCAGAACTTTACTAGCTCAGCTCTACTTCAACCGATCATTAAATATAAAGCTTAGTTCTGGCTATCGAGCCGAGCTGTTGAGCTAGCTTGACTCAGTTGCAACCCTACTTTTGACCTTTAGAGGCATGAAATGAGGATTGCCTTGCCTGGTGTTCGGGCGGTGCAAATAATACACACCTGATGAATTTTGACTGTTGTTGGTTAAAGTGCATATGCCTGACCCGATCTTACTAGATGGGTCAAGGACAAGGTGTCAAACTCGGTATTGGTATCGGGTATCGGTTAATAGAAGACCGATACGCATTGGCTGATATGTATCGTCCAATATTGACACATATCAGCCCTTTTTTTTTTTTTTTTTTTAAATATTAGTATCGGCCGATACCGATACCGGAGTTGGATTCTAATACGTATCGGTTCGACCAGACCTGCACATCCAAAAGGCCAGGTCAGATCTTTCATTCCCAACCCAATAGGTCATTTTATATACCTGACTCTATAAATTATTTTGGGTTCGGCATTGGGCTGAGTGACTTGTTTACAGCCCAACTCGTTAGTACAAAAGACTAGCAGAAATTTTAGAGCATTGTTAGGGCCACTCCATCTTTTCGTTAGTGTCTTTTTTCATCAGAATATGTAGATTATTTTTGGTCGCAATCAATTTATGGCATAATGCAGGATGTGCCACGTGTGTTCACCATGTGCTGTGTATGATAGTAGGCCCATGTAATTGAGATCTGTTTTATGGAAGATGGAGACAAAAAAGATTGCCATTTTCTCTTACAAATTACTCAACAAAATATAAGTGTGGTAGTAAATTTATTATTAATTAATTAATTAATTAATTAATTAAAAACCAAGAGGGAAAAGGCAAACGCTAGAGATGGAACGGACTCGATTTTTCCGCCTTTACTTAATTTTCCGTTAGTCCTCTCTCTCGCTCTCTCTCTCTACTTGTAAAGTGGTGGCCAAATCGTAGAACATATTACGCCTCCAAGGTTTCAGAGAAAAAATCCAACTCAGCGGCATCCGAGGCTCCGAAACTCGAAAAAGAAGAAGCGAAAGCAAAACCCTAGACTCTTCATTCGAAACCCTCGACGGACTACGAAATCGATATCTCTTAATGCGTTCGAATTCCGATTCCTGCCGTTTTCCGTTCGGCGTCGATCCATATTTCCCGATCTGAGACGAACCAGTGGTTGTTCATGGTTTTTGCAGAAGGGATTGTGTAGGGTTTCGATCGGAGATGGCGGTGGCTCATTTGATGTCGAGTTTCTCCGCTCGTTCTTATCACAATGTCGTTCGTGATGAGCAGAGAAATTTGGGTTTCCGTGAGTGGATTTCTCTCTCCGGTTTCGGAAATGGGATTTCTAGGGTTTCTGCCGAATTTTCTCCAGTCGGATTGGGTCGGAGCAAGCGGGAGGTCGTTGGCCGCGGGAGAATGAAGGTTATGGAATCACAGACCGTTGAAAATGGTCATATTCGGACGAGTGTGGAGATCCCTGTTACTTGCTATCAGGTCTTCTTTTTCTTGATGTTTCAGTAATATTAGTTTGTTTAGTGATGGATCCTATGGCCACATGTTAATTTATTTTGTAATTAGTCTTATTCAGTGCGTTTTTCTCCATATTACGTCGAATATATGGTCATCCTGTATTCCATGTCCTGTTTCTTTCATCGTATCTCATTGCTTTTTTAAACTTACTTGAAATGTTTTTGAGTAAATTGCTATAATTATTTGCTTGCATCTGCTTTAATTCTTTCTACCGTTATTATCCAGAAAGAGCGGGACTCAATTTTCCGTCCCATCACCATCTCTCGCCTTCCAAAATGCTGGCCAAAACAAGCTAAGACAAGCTCGAGCTAAGGGTCAGCTCTAGCTCGGCTCTACCTTATAGAAATTTAGCTCTAGCCCGGCTCTAGGCTCTCTGAGCCTAAAACTTCCGAGCTCTAGCTCAGCTCTACCTAGCTCGAGCCGAGCACGAGCCAATCACTGTCTGAGATAGTGACGGTGTAGTGCTGTAGCAGTGCAATCGCTGAAAGGGATGGTGGTGGTTGTGGAATATTGTTGCAGCAGTGGAACGGTGAGAGATGGTGGAGATGTGAAGCGTCCTATCAATTTTTTTCAATGGTGGTATGATGGGTTGACCGACCCTCGATCCCGTCTATAGCTAACAATTACTGTTGATAAGGAAATACTATTAAATTGCACTTGTAAGTTGATCATTAAATGAATCTAACAGTTACTTTGTAAGGGTAATTTAGTAAAATAAATCTATTATATATATATATATATATATATCATGCGAGCCGAGTTTCGAGTGACCCTGCTCTAGCTCAGCTCTAAATTAATTGAGCTTTTATAATTTGGGCTCGGCTCGGCTCTCAAGCTGAGCTCAGTAGAGCAGAATCTTATTTTTCTCGGGCCAAGCCCGTCGAGCTTTCGATCTGGCTCGGCTTGTTTGCAGCCCTATGCCTCAACATTTCAGAAATCTTCCAAATGAACACATTCATAGCTCCTAAAAACTGGAGAAGAAGAAGGAAAGAATAAACTTAGACTCTTTACTTATCTGCGGTCGAAACCCTCAACAGGTTTTTAAGTAGCATTTCAATATTTGCAAACAATACATCTGAATGGATGAAAATTCTGATTCCTGCTTTATCCCGTTTTGCATTGATCCATTTTTTCCAATCTAAGGCGACACACGTGTTCTTGAAGATACAGCTGTGGTTTATGCAGAAGGGAAAGTTTAGGGTTCCGCTTTGAGATGTCATTGGCTCATTTGATGCTGAGGTTCTCAGTGCATTGTTATCACAATGTTGTTTGTGATGAGCAGAGAAATTTGGGTTTTGGTGAATGGATTTCTCTTGCTGGCATCGGAAACAGAATTTCTAGGCCAGATTTTCTCCCGTTGATCGCGTCTGAGCAAGTGTGACTGCATGAGGTTGTTGGTTGCGGGAGAATGAAGATGATAGAATCACAGACCATTGAAAACAGTCATATTTGGACGAGTGTGGAGATCTCTGTTACTTGCTATTAGTTCTTCTCTGATTGACTTACAGTTATATTAGTTTGTTTAGTTATGGATCCTATGTCTACATGTTTGTGAAACAATTTCCACCCCCCCCCCCCATTTTACGTTGAATATCTGATACACTATTTCATTTAGTGTGTTTCAATTCTCCATCTACTTGTTTTGAACTTTCTGGAAATGTTTTTGAGTAAATTATTATTATTGTTTGATGGCATTCTGCTTTAATGACTTTTACCATAATTATGCTTGAGTTTAACACCATTAGATCTCCCCTGAGGGGTTTATGGAGCCTAACTTTGGCGTTGCAACAGAGTTAACACCAAACTTACAATCTATGTCCATTTTCTTTGTTACTAGAGGGGGATTTTTGATTGAGCATGTTCAGATTGTTATAGCTTTAGGAAGCTAAAACTCTGGTGGATTAGTTGGTACACCAATATTTTTATCATCAATGTAATGCTATAACTACATTAGAAACTACCGAAATACAGCTGATCAAAAGCGGCAAATTGGCAAGAAGAAAGGGAAAAAAAGGAACAACAAAAAAAATCGAGCATTACAAAAGAGTAGAATGGTTGTGTTATTATAATGTTGGCCTGGGAGAGGTTCTAGATCTATAATAAATAAATAAATGACAGTTTATAGGCAGCAATATACCTCTCTTATGTTTGGTGTTTGAAACGTTGGTTTAATTTCGATATGAATTTGAATTTGTCTGGTTTTCTGCTATCTTTTAAATAAACTTGCAGATTGTAGGGGTTTCTGATCAAGCAGAGAAAGACGAGATTGTTAAGTCGGCGTTGGAACTGAAAAGTACAGAGATTGAAGAAGGCTACACAATGGATGCCGTTGTATCTCGTCAGGTAGTATTGCAATAGTATCTTTTGGTTAATATACTTTCTTTTAGAGGGCGTAGAAGGACCATCTGAATTTGTATTATTTCTGATTTTGCTTTTCCATGTTGGTTTTGCAGGATCTTCTGATGGATGTGAGGGATAAGCTTCTTTTTGAACCGGAGTATGCTGGCAATGCAAGGGAAAAGGTTCCACCTAAATCTTCCCTTCGCATACCGTGGGCTTGGCTGCCTGGTGCTCTTTGCCTTCTTCAAGAGGTAAATATGTTTGTCTACTTTGTTCTAGGGTCCTCCTAATTGCTTCAATTTTTTTAAAAAATTATTTTAAAGGCGGGAATCTGAGTCAATAGCTAAAGCTCAGTGCAGCAAACAAGAAAAATAGAAAATCACAGCAAATGTGTTTCTTTATATCTGAATGTAACTGTGTATGTTTCCTGAACACTCTTTTAAACAGTAAATTTCAATCTAGACAAGTACAGTGCATCGTAGTTATGTAGTACAATTATTTAGTTATCTGTTAAATGCTTCAGGGTGTTCCTTTGATGTTTACACATAGGGAGGTTTCAATGAATTGGTCAAAGAAATGATGTCCAACTTGACAGTTTCGAACTTTGCTTGGTGGTTTGGATGCGTCAGACTCAGCTTTTCTTATATGCTCTCTCTCTTTTATTTTTTTTGACAGAGGGTATAACAAAATGTGCTATTTTATATTCTCATAGCAAGAGTATCCTCCTTGATATGATCTTTTTTTAGTTAGGGTTAACTAGATCTGAATCACTGATGTAGGTTGGAGAAGAGAAAATTGTGCTAGATATTGGCGCTGCAGCTCTACAACACCCAGAAGCAAAGCCATATGTCCATGATTTGCTCCTTTCTATGGCGCTAGCTGAGGTGAGATAAATCAACAAAAAGTAAAGACTAAAGAGAATGTGATTATCATTTAATATATAATATATATATAAATTATTATATATATTACAACATCTGTATGCCCTCAATTTCTTTTTTGATGTTTATTTGTAGTGTTCAATTGCAAAGACTTGGTTTGAGAAAAGCAAAGTATCCCATGGCTTTGAAGCTCTTGCTCGTGCTCAATATTTACTCAGGAGCAAGATTTCATTAGGAAAAATGCCATTGTTAGCACAGGTAAATTATTTTATATTGTGTTTTTTTTACTCCAAACATACTTGTTATTGTTGAAGTTAAGGGTTGTTTTGTAACCCCTTGGTGTGATGTTTAGATAGAAGAATCTTTGGAGGAGCTTGCACCTGCTTGCACATTAGAGGTACTGAGCATGCCCCACACACCTGAAAATGCTGAAAGGAGACGAGGGGCAATTGGAGCCTTGCGTGAATTGCTCAGACAGGGTCTTGAAGTTGAAACTTCCTGCAGAGTTCAGGACTGGCCATGCTTCTTGAGCCAAGCACTGAATAAGCTAATGGCTACTGAAATAATCGATCTTCTCCCTTGGGAGAACTTAGCTACTAATCGCAAGAACAAAAAATCACTTGAGTCGCAAAATCAAAGGGTTGTAATTGATTTTGATTGTTTCTACATTGCCATGGCAGCTCACATTGCGCTTGGATTTTCAAGCAGGCAAACGGACTTGGTATATCCTTTTGCTCTACGGTCATAGCATTTCTATCAGAACGTCATCTTACTCAAGTAGTTCTTGGTGTTTGTATTTTTTAGATCAATAAAGCAAAAACCATTTGTGAGTGTTTGGGAGCATCAGAAGGTATCGATCTAAAATTTGAGGAAGCATTTTGTTCTTTCCTTCTTGGACAGGTATGTCTCTTTGTGCATTAAATTTTTCTGTATTAGAATGTTTAGAAAATGAAATCTTTGGCTTTCAGGGCGATGAGACAGTAGCTGCTGAAAGGCTTCGGCAGCTTGAAACTAATGGAAGCCCAGCTTCACGGAGTATTGAATTGACTGCAATGGAAAAAGCGGTCAAAGATAGTGCCAACACACACCCATCTTTGGTATGTCATATATGACTTCTATATATTTAATTTATCAGCTGATTGTTTATTCAAGCTATTTTATTGTATGTTTTTTTTCGCCTGTAGCACAATGGAAGGTTGACAATATTGGAACCTCAAGGACACAATATTTGAGCCCAGCTTATCTGTCAATTTTTTACTTTTTGATATTTATTGTTTTCCTTTTTTTTTGGTTTTTCTATTGTTGTGATCAATGAGCAGCCTGCAACGTTACCATTTGCTACTTAGTGCTGATTTAAACCTGTGCCATTCCTCCCCAATATCTCGAGGGAAGAAGTGGTGGGGAACATGGAATATTTGTTCTTCTAGTATACTGAGGGCTCCCTATTTATTGAGGTGTCTGTAAGTAATATATCAAGAAAAATGACATGATCAGCCAACACTGAAAATTCAACTTTGTAAATTGCTTCAGGGCTACTTGTCCTGGAGCCCAATAGTGCCTCAGGCGTCAGCTTCCAAAACATGAGCTTATGTCTGTTTAAAATACTAAGTATATGTTATAAAGTCCTTATATCTATTTAAAAAGAGAAGCAAGGCAAATTTGGTTTATAGGCGTTATATGGTTTATCAACAATCAATATACATGGCATCTTTATCTTAATTCCAATCATTGTGAAACTGAAGCATTTTGAAACAGGTGGCTCTTTTAAGTTTTATGATTCAAGTTTTTTTTTCTTTTTAGGTGAGCATGAAAAAAAAAAACTATTTGTATCTGTTGACGCATACATGTATGAGGTTGTATAAACACTATTTGTTCTCATACTCACCACAATATTTGTATCAAGTGATTTTACCATATGTACAGATCTCCCCTAAAACATTGTGGTGGGATACACAATCTTTTATCTTTAATAAATTATCAAAAGCTTCTAAAACCATAGATTAAGATATCATGGGCAATTGGGATTTATGATCTAGTTATACATCCGTCTGTTTTATATCAGAATAGGAGCCATAGTAAGCCATTTTGTATTGTCAAGTACAAACTCACATCAGTTTGTATTGGATGATGACATGTATTATTTTTTATTTTATTTTATTATGGAAAGACAGAAAGTGTAAGTAAAAACACGTCTTATTCTTTTAGCTCCTATAATTAATTATATACATGGGTTTTTAATGGATGATGTTGTCATTGTTATGTGGCGGATGGGAGGGATGTAGCATTGGAGTATACACAGTTTTTGCTTCCATATTGGAAAAATAATTGAAGATGAGAGGGAAATTAAAACTACACCAACTGAACATGATAGCGATACACTTGCTGTTCTTGGAGGCTTAATCTCATAAGCTTGTGGATCTGTAGAGGAAGGGAACTGCAAGCATTTTCTTCTCAAGGCGGCTTACCATATATAGCATATACTCTATACATTATTTGCATCCTTTGAAAGATAATAGAAGATGAAAGTGAAAACTACTATATCCAAACACAATAGGGGTTTCCTTTGAAAAATAATAGGAGAGGCTTTTCGTTATAGGTAAAATGCTTGGGACCCAATTATGGCTGTCAACGAGTCGGGTCGTGTCGGCTACCCGACAAGAAATCTGTATATGCCCGACCTGATGGTACACTCAACCCGACCCGACCCAACCCAATGCTACCACCAGGGTGCCAGATCACGTGGCACGGTCAAGCCATAAACAACACCCTTTTGGGTTGATCAGCCATGGGAAATGTGATTTAAAAAAAAATAAAAAAACTTTTTTGACTATTTTGCCTGCCGTTTGATGGGTCAAAGATAGGTAACGCCCAACCAACTTGGTGCATTGATTTTAGGCATCTTTGACGACATATTTTAATGGTGGATATGTATTGGATAGAGCCTAAATTTTTTGGGATGATACATGATTGTTGTTATCCAAGTTGCTGTTGCACCCGATCAATGTTGTCAAATCGCATATGCGATTATGCGATGACATAATTTTTTTTTTTTTTAAAAACCAAACAAAATCCCAAAAAATTCCCAAAAGTGTATAATATATGTTTTGTGTTAATTTTGTGCTCTATTAATTTTGTAGTGTCTAGAATATGGAATAAAAGTATATAAGATAAGTAGATAACTCATAAGTTAGAAGGGAAAATATAAATTTCATTGATGTTAAACAAAATAGTACAAAAATGAACATAGGAACATACAAAAAATAAGGAAAAAGACTAAAGAAGAAAATTATTATTTAAGTAAAAGTTTCTTAACATTTGTTCCTACTTCCTAATGATATTGTGTACCGGTAAAAATTCTACAAACTGGTCTCTAACTGACAATGGATCTCCACCTCCACCATCGCCATCACTTGTATTGTCGTTAACATTCGAATCGTCTATATTTCTAACTCGGATTGGCGGAATTTATCGGCCGAAGAGCGTCATTCGAGGACGTAGACATAACGACAACATAATTTAAAGAAGTGGGTAGAAAAATAAAAAATGAAAGAAATGAGGTGTAATAAGGAGGAAAAACAATCAAACAAAATTTAATAGAAATTAGAAATCAATTCTAACTCTTGTTGTCTCTTGATTCTTGAAGCCATTCCTCCTTTGCTTGAAGAATGATGGAATGCCAATGAAGATTGAAGCTCTCAAGTCTCAAGTCTCAACTCTTTAGAGCCTTTGCTTAATTAACTACAAAATAGAGCAAAAAAATATGAACAAAGATTTAAGAAAGAGAGAGAGAAATAGAGAGAAAGAGAACACTAAAAGCTCAAAAAAGAGACCAAAGAGACAAAAATCATACCTTGGATGGATGTGGTATGGATTAGGAAGAGGAACCCCCTATCTATAGGCTTTAGGGTGGCCTAAAATGTAAAAAAAAATAGAAAAAAATCCCAAGGATCATATTTATGACCGTTGGAGTTGTGTGCGATCGCATAACATCCTGTATTGCATATGCCATCATAGCATATGCGAAAAACATGTTTAGGATCGCATATGCATGATGACATATGCGAAAAACATGTTTAGGATCGCATATGCGATCGCATAATTGCATATGCGATCGCTTTTGACAACAGCCGATCCTCGTGATTGATGCCATGTGGGGATAGAGATGGTGCCCAAATGGCCTGGTGGTAGCGTTTTTTGCTACCCTCGAGTGTATAGTCCCAATCCTCATATATATATATATACACACACACATGACAGTGGAATGCTACATTAGGGATGTAGTGTTCAACGCTGCCCTAGTGCCATTTGGGTGCCAAGTGACACTTAATCCGAAGATCAAGTGCCACGACAACATGCGCAAGGTCGATCTTCTCATTGATAATAAAGATGCACACTGATAAAGAATGTAGTCCTTTGGCCATCTCTTCCCCCACCTCCCCTTCTCTCTCTCTCTCCATAGTTTATTAAACCCTTACCATGGTGTTTTTATAGGTTACTAATGTGGAGTTTAGTTCTTTAGATTTCAATGGTTCTCATTATAATTGAACTATATCTTGGCTTCAGTGATTGTGTCCTGCAGGCCATTCATGTCCTTTATTATCGTCGTTTTTTTTGCTTCTTAATAATTAACGCTTAACCTGGCATATTGCCCTTTCCACCTATTTTCTGTATGCGCTTTGGTGGGATAGATATCTCAGTTTTTTTTTAAAATTTTCTCTGTGAACCAACTGCTGTTCATCAAATACTAAGTGCTTGCCTTAAGGTTGAAATTTTCTTATGCCAGACGGCCTGCTGAAATTGACCAGGAAATATGGCTGAAGGATGCAGTGCTTGGTGTCTTTCCAGATACACGAGATTGTTCCCCATCTTTGGTGAGTCTTTAATGTACCATCAAATTCAAAACTAATCAAACAACCTTTTAGCGCGAAATAATATTGATTCCTTGTAAATTATTTTGCAGGCCAACTTTTTTAAGGGAGAAAAGAGGATCTTTAGTGGTATCAAACAACATAAAGGAACTGCACCGACTACTTCTCCAGTGAGCCATAGATCTACGTCTTTTGTTCTTCCACCTAACCATCAAACTTTTGAGGAATCTCTTCCACATATGAACAACACACGTCATCTGGGATCCGCTGTTAAGCAGCTGTCTCCTTCTAACTTGCAAGGCCAATTGAATCTGAACAAGACTACTGGTAGTACCAATACTGCCACCCCATCTGTTCAACTGAAGAGAAATCTTGGCACGTATCATAAGAAAATATGGGAAAGCTGGGGGTTCACTGGAGATATGGTTGGACGGATTACTCTAGTTACAGTTGTGGGATGCTTTGTATTTACCACATTTAAGATGTGCATGCAATTTGGGCAGATGAAAAACCGGTCTAAATTGCACATGGTTAAGCCAGAGATGATGAACACCCTGGCTTGGACCATGGACCATTCTTTGGATTGCAAAAGTGGCCCTGCTTGTATTGATAAAAGTAGCATAGTTGGAAGGCTTGGGAAGCTGCTGCTGATGTTTAAGAAGCAGCACAAGAATCCGCTGCATGGTGGAACCATGCAAAATTCATGGCCCGTTGATGATTTTTTGTTATCTGTTAAGGCAACCGATGGTCCCGTTAATTTACTGCACAAGAAGCAAATGCCAGTGGAAGAGGCTGAAGCCCTGGTGAAGCAATGGCAAGCCATCAAAGCTGAAGCGCTTGGGCCTAACCACCAAGTTCAAGCCCTTTCTGAGGTCCTTGCTGAATCAATGCTTGCCCAGGTAAATTTTAAAGTTATTTCCATCTTTGTTTTTTGCTGGCAACAATTTTCTTCTCTATACTTAAACACCACCCCTGTGCAAGGATGGCAAAGGGCTGGGTTTGGGCCGGGCTCGAGTATATCCAAGCCTGCCCTGACAAAGTTAACTTAGACCAAGCCCGTGATGAGCTTATGATTCCAAGCCCAAGCCCGGCCCGCGGCAAACTTTTAGAACCCATGCCTGGCCTGGCCCGGACCGTTTATCCGTAGATGAGCCGAATGAAATGGGAATATGGGAGGGGAGATAAGGAGGCTTCCTTTTGTCCTTTGTCCTTTCAAAATTTTTCTCTAGAAATATATGATAATTGAAAATTTCTTTTTATTGGAATGATAAGATCTTTAACATATTTTTTTATTGAGAATATGATTTCTTATTGGGAGTTTGAGATTGTAATTATTGAGAGAGAGAGAGAGAGAGAGAGAGAGAGAGAGAGAGAGAGAGAGAGAGAGGCATGATCTCCTTTACTTAATTGGATGCTTGGGATTGGTAAATAGGAGGGTATCAAATATGAAAGCCCGATGGGCTTAGAGGGTTACGCCCAAGCCTGGCCCGTTTATTTATCGGGCTTTAAGTGCTAGCCCAAGCCCGACCGGTTTATTTATCCGGGCTTAAAGTGCTAGCCCAAGCTTGGCCCGTGGGCTTTATGGTCAAACCCACGCCTGCTTTAAAACGAGCTGGGCCTAACGGGCGGGGCGAGCTACTCAGCTCATTGCCACTCCTACTGTGCACATCATCGGCCCTGTATTTTCATCTCTAGGACTTCTTTTCTCTATTTTGATTTTTGTGTTTCTTCTGTGGACAGTGGCAAACTTTAGCGGACTCAGCGAAAACGAAGTCATGCTTTTGGAGATTTGTTTTACTGCAGTTGTCTGTTCTGCGGGCTGATATTGTATCAGATGGGATAGGAGGAGAGATGGCAGAAATTGAGGCAGTCCTAGAGGAAGCCGCAGAGCTTGTTGACGATTCTCAACCAAAGAACCCAAATTACTACAGGTAATTGGATTATTATTTTTTCTTCAGGCCCCCATTGTAAAATTATCCTCATTCAATTATTTTATTTACTGTTTATTTCTGAGATTGCAGCACCTATAAATCCCGATATGTTTTGAAAAGACAATATGATGGTTCGTGGAGATTTTGTGGAGGTGGGATTCAAACTCCTATCTGAATCTTCGTAGCTATGTGACATCTTACTGGTGTTATGGCCTTTTTTTTGCAAAAATTCCTCTTGGTTCCTTGTTACTCCATTAAGGTGTTGTCACTACTACCCATGATTCAAAGAGCAGAGAGAGGATGAATCCAGAGGCATTTGAAAAGGAAGGGATGAGAATTTTTGGGAAGCTCTATCTATTGAGCTGTATGCCTGTAACTCGTGCAAGTTCTTGCTATTGCTGGTCTCTATGTTGCCGTCTCAGATCTCGGTTCATCCACTCATCCAAGCTGTTTTTTTGTGCATCTGGAGATGGTCAGCACTGTATCTTGAGCTGGTGTGTTCAAATCAATTTCAAGATTCTTATGTTCTTGTTCTGTGAATACCAGATCTGAAAAAGTCGACCAGTTAGGTTAACCTCATTTGATCAATGCCTCTGATAGAATCTGATTTGACCGTGGAATACAATCTATTTCTGTACTCTTCAAGTTAATCTGAAGGTACGTCCATTTTTTCTTCTTCTTGTTTGTATCCATACGTTTCATTCAATGAAAATTGTTGTACGAACTGCATAATCATATTTGACTGTAGCAGCTCTGGTTAATGTTCTAGTTTGATTGTGATTTTCTATAGCAGTTTTCATTACATGAATTTTATTCGAAAACAAATAAACAGTTCATCAAGGTTACCTTTATTTGCATCCATCGAATCTTTGAAGGCACTTATGCCGAAAATTATTGATTGCTATGAATCAGACTATAGATGAGTTTTTCCATCCCAATCTTCCAAATAATTGAGCTTTAGATCATGGGTGTATCATCAACCGGTCAATTTTTATTCCATGTGGCACACATCCCAAAAAGTAACCTGAAAATTACGTTTGTCATGTCCATGTGGTTCTCCGGTGTCCCTTTTGGGATGTGTGCCATGTGAAATTGAAACCTGACCGTTTGATGGTACACCCATAATCTCAAGGTCATTTGTGAAGAAAATTTGGATGAAAAATGATCTTGATCATCTGATTTATAAAAGTCGACGGTTTGCAGCATAGGTTAAAATAAATGTACCCCGAGATTTATATAAGGTATTTCGAGCGAGTTGAAATCCGACTTGGACCAACACTCGCCTAGAGTCTCTCTCTCTCTCTCTCTCTCTCTCTCACTCAGTCTCTCTTCTGGACTGCGCCACATATCTTGCCACATATCTTACTGGACGGAGCTCCCGCCACAACCTCCCCAAGGAACCACCCTTGGTGACTTGAACACGGGACCCAACACATCACATGGTTTGGAAGGTGGGATTGTGAGGGTTTTATTATCTTAATCCCAAGTGGTACTCACACCAGCCCATTTCGAATTACAATCGCATTGCATATTAGCTACATCAGCTGGTAAAGCTGATCTCCATGTACAATGTGGGTGTATGATTACAATAGTTTAGGAGTTGGTATAGCGTAACTTGCCCCTGTTCACTTTCAAGTGTGAATAGGTCAATTCTTTTGAAAAAGTTACCTCTATTAGCGCCAACATTAGATTGGTTTGGATTAGATGATAGAGATCGTGTTTCACACCTATCTTCAATATAATGAATCTTGAGATCATGTCGCCCTTATCAGATGGTCAGTTTTTGATTTCACATGTCACATATCTCCAAAAAATTATCCTAAAATCATGTTTTAGTGTAATGTGTGGCATAGGATTCAAGTGACATTGTTTGGGGAACTGTAATATGTGGAATGAAAAATGGGCCGTGTGATAGGTGCGGCATGATCTCGAGATCTATTGTGTAGAAGATCGGAGTGAAACATGATCTCTATCATCTGATCCGAAGTAATCAATGGTTTTGAAGGGATTGCACACATGGGCACTTTCAAAAATTGCGTGGGGGCCAATAGAGGTACGAAAAATAGTATGTTGTTTGTGAGCAGGCATAAAATATATGTTTGACCATTTTAGCCTTAACATTTGAGAGTAGATGGATCGGTTATCTTATACTAACTATGATCTAGAACGTCGGATCAATTGGCTACCTCATGGATGGGTCATATCCCATAATTAGCTTTGGACAATTTATCCATTAGAATTTAGAAAATGGTACCTTTAATCTTTGAGGGCACTAAAGCCGAAAGTCATTGACTGCTTTGAATGAGTGGATAGAGATGACACTCCTCTAATATCCGTCAGGAGCCCTGATCCTCTTTTTAATTACTTTGGCACATGTCTCTCCTCTAATACGACCCGGCAAACTCCTACTCTTTTTAGAAAGAGCAGTGTTATTACCACACACAGTTTTGTTACCGCCACACCACTTAAAGAAAGGAAATACTGTTAAATGCTTTCGAACTAGACTATGTAAATCTTGAGATCATGGATCTATCATTAGAATGGTCACATGTTGATTCAATATGGCACACGATCCCAAAAAATGAACGTGAATCATTTTTTATGATATATTGCGATTGTCTACTTTTTGGGATGTATCACATAGAATCGATAATTGGACCGTGTGATGATAGGCCCATGATCTCAATATCTATTGTGTGGAAGATTGGGACAAATTTTTTTGTTGGATATTCGCGAATAATTCTTGAATTTTCCAGAATAAAATCTTGAATTTTGTCAAAAAAATGTAATTTTTTTTACATTTAAATCTTATTTTTTCTCTCTGGTTTTTTTCAAATATTTCGTGAATTTTTTGAATTTTACTGTATTTTTTTTCAATTTTTAACCTTGCTGAATTATTACCGAACTTCGACTTGGTGACTATTCTATTGAGGACCAATATGAATTCAATAATTACAGGTAGTGCATCGATGATGCCAAGTGGTACCTTTAATTAGAGATAATGTTGTGTATGACATAGCTCTATGCTAGCTGTTACCCCAACAGAGTTTACCTGCTTTAGCTAATTCTTATTCTTTTTTCTAATTCTAAGTAAAGGAAGATTTATCTACTCTAATAGCAACTTTTGTGTTCTCTACTAACTCTATACTAGAGCAAATAAAATTTGCTCTAGCAGGAGTGAGTAGAGAGGATGGTAATTGAACAAATAAATCTTACTATATAAAGAGTTATCAAGGAGAATGAGCTCCTGTTAAAGCAGGTAGCAGAATGTTAGTAAAGAGGATGAAAATGTGCTAAAGCATGTGAACTTTATTATGGCAAGGGCTAAGAGAGACCTATGCCACATACGTAAATGTGTTTCAAATTAAACTTTCAAAACTGATATTAATCGGGATAAAATTATAAACCTCATTAATAGCCTAATTAATTTATTTTGACTGAAATTAAACAAAATTATTTCATTGCAGTCCTCGCCTAAGCATTTCATCGACTTTTTCTTTTAATTCAATTTTTGCATCCTCATCTATTCCATGGAGCAGATACTGATCAAATCATACTACTAAAAATGTGGTGACCATACTTTTTGCTATGATCATCCTTTAGTTAGTGACGGAGAAGAGTAAATTGAGTGTTATCCATCTTTTCTTTTCTTCCCCCATTGAAAATGGTGGTTGGTTTCGCACCCTGTTGCCAGCTGTACCTCTACAGCTATGAGTATCTTTAAGTCCAACCACCGAATCTGTGAGTTCACTCACGCTGAATCTCATTAATTGAATTGAATCCGACAATAGAGATCATTTATCCTCCCAATCTTTCACACGATGGATCTTGAGATTATCGGCGTACCATCAGACGGTCAGTATTTTATTTCACGTGACATACATCTCAGAAAAGTAACTTTAACATCACATGAACATTGACCATATGATGATACACCCATGATCTAAAGATCGATCTCATGAAAGATTGGGATAATAAACAATCTCCATCGTCTGACTCAATGTAGTCGATGTGTGTCAGCGTGGGTGATCTCAAAGATTTTGTGAGTGAATTTAAAGGCACTCTTACAGCTATTTACAACCTTTTCCTTCCGGTGCAGGGGAAAAGTGAGTCTGACCGGGCTGATCTTATAAATTTTCCAAATGAAAATGTATAAAAGCAACAGATCTAGCGAGTTTTGCCTTTTTTTAAGTTTGACGCTAGGGCTGACTCGCCAAACCACGTATAAGTCTCGAATTTTCAATTTCGTTCGCATATTACTCGTGCAAGGTACGATTCGGCAAATTTTACCAAATAACCGATAAAATTTGCTAATATAAAATTTGCCGAGATTTATCACATATAACAAGCACGCCAAAAGTGGGAGCCAATATTTACAATCACAAAGTTAACTTAACTACTAATTTAAAAAATAACTTAGTGGGTTAGGGATTGGATAATGGCTCCCGAATTATATTTAAACACCAAAAATTTTAGACAATTAAAATTTCACTTTTTATCTCACACTATTATAGTGTGATTTATGATTATATCATGTGGCACACATCTATGATCAATCTAAATTATCCAAGTGATAATTTATCATTAAAATATGTCCCAATTAAAAGATTATGCTTACAAGTGAATGAAAGTCATCTAATCGGTAAACTTTAACATTAGTCATAAAAATTAAGAACAATAATTGATATTAGAGTGCGTAGATCATAATCATCGAAATCATAATGATTCAAATATCTCCAAAGGTATAATTTTGGGACTCATAGCTCTTCAATTAATAATATATCACTTGGCGGTATGGATTTTAAAGATCATAACCTAATAAATAGTGTAAGATCGTTTAAACGCAATTTGATGTTTAAATGACGGCGAATCATAGCCGTCAACTGCCACGTCAAAAATCCCGAGACACCAAAATTGAAAATTTGAAATTGGGGCAGGCTTAGACTCTCTTAGGTCACATTTCAGTTTTGCCTGCGAGACTGATAATAGACATTCTTTAGTCCATAGGCGGCTGCTCAATCCCTCTTTCTCACTCTGTCCTCGTGGACATCACTTTCGGATCTTCTCTCCCTAACCCTCAAATAAAAGAGAAAAGATCCTCTCTCTCTCTCTCTCTCTCTCTCTAACAGATAGAGGTAAGAGAGCCAAACCCAAAAATATAAAACAAAACAGGAAAAAGGCGTACCAAAAGGAGAAAAACAGGGTTCTAAGTCATAGAAATGGCTCGTCAAGCCACCAAGCTCTTGAGTTCCATTACTTCAAAGACTTTATCTTCTCAAACTCGCTATTTCGCAGCATCTCCATCTCCTCAACCCGCCGTTTTCGTCGACAAAAAAACGAGAGTCATCTGCCAAGGAATCACAGGAAAGAATGGAACTTTTCACACTGAGCAGGCTATCGAATACGGCACTAAAATGGTCTCAATCACTCCCTTCTTTTCTTGATCTGTCCCCCCTCCATAAAAATCTATTTATGGATCCGTAGTTTGATTATTTATTTATTTATTTCATGATATGATTTGTAGATGATTGTATGCAACTAGAGTATCTATCTTGTTTTCGATCTGGATTTCTAACTAAAATTTTGATTTGGCGGGATCGGAGATGTAACAGTAATCCCCAATTATTGATGGAATTGGGGATTACTTTTAGGCCATGTTTGATAAATTGAAAATATTTATTATTTGTGGAAAATAAATTAAGTTTCCACATGTTTATGTTTGATAATTTTATAAGGAGATGGAAAGGAATTTAAGTGGGTGCCACATAGAAACTTATGTATGGCATAGCTCTTTGCTGGGCTCTGTCACACCAGAGTTCACCTGTTTTAGTTGGTTGCTATTCTCTTTTTTAACTCTCTGCAAAAGGAGGATTTACCTGCTCCCTGCTCTCTAGTAACTCCCTAGCAGAGCAAATAAAATCTGCTCTGGCAAGGAGTGAGTAGAGAGGAGGGTAGAACTGCTGAGCAGGTAAATCTTGCATAAGCTCGTGCTATGCAAGGAGTTATCAAGGAGAGGTGATACCTGCTAAAGCAGGTAGCAGGATGTTAGCAAAGAGGATGGGAACCTGCTAAAGCAGGCAAGCTCTGCTATGGCAGGGGCTAGCAGAGAGCTATGCCATACACAGCCTTAATTTCCATACACCAATCCAGCGGTTTTAGGAGGAGAAAAAATTCAACCTCTCACATAGCTGAAATTGAGTTTTTCACGAAACACAATAATAGCTTTTTTTGGTCATTTCAACCCTAATTTTGATATAAAGAAGCCTCTTTTCCAAATAATAATAAGAGCTATTGTTTTACTGTTTGGACAACAAAGCCTTTTTCCATATTCTTGTTTCAGACACACTAATCAAACAAGAGAAATCAATTTCCAATGGAAACCATTTATCAAAATACCTAATGAAACAATCAAAATTTCTTTTCCACTTGAAACCAGTTCGCAGGAAATCAACCAGGAAATTGATTTCATTTCTTCTTTGGAGTTTCCCTGCTATCAAATAGTTAGAGAATTTGCGTTTATGTTTCTTTTGTTGCTGCATTTTGTCGATTTTAACAAGCTAATCATTTCTTTTTAATCAGTAACAAATAAATTCATTGAAAAATCACAAAAACGAGAAGATATAGCCCAGACCAGAAGGATCGGAAAAGATAAAAAACCCAGTGGTGTGGTGTCCGAAGGTAGTGAGCAACTACCCAACAGTCCCCCCCACCACATTGGGTACCCAATAAGACTAGGAAAAAAAAACCCCGAGGGAACCCCCCAAAAGACTCTCTGATAGCGACAGAGAGACTACATGTTAAAATACAGTGAGTCCATTTTTCCAGCAGAGATGACCCTCTAATCTCATCCTCCTTGTACCCCAAACCCCCCCCTCCCAACAACTACCGTACCGTTTTGGTGACAAGCTTAAACAGTCTGTCCAGCTTACGAAAGACTTGATTGTTACGTTTGAGTTAAATGGCCTAGTGCACGGCGTAGATGGTAACTTTCCAAACGTACCCTTTGTGGTCAAGGGAGTCCATCGCCTCCCACAAAACGCATATTACACTTCTCCGGGAAGACCCACGAGGCGTTGAAAATGCTAAGAATAACCCACCACACCTCGGAGGTGAAAAAGCAGTGGAGAAGGATGTGGTCAATGCCTTCCGCCTCCCTATGGGATAGGACACACCTATTTCTGATATGGACTCCCCTGAGTTGGTCAGCCATGAGGATTCTTCGCCAAGCAACCATCCAAGGGAAGAGCTTAATTTTATGGGGGATCTTCACCTTCCAAATTTTATGGCAAACCTATAAATTGCTCTATTGTTTTGTACTCTAAATGGTCATTTATAATTCTTATGTATATGGCCATAGCATATGTATTGCTGAGTTAGAGAGAGTTTAAATAAGACCCACAAAGCAGGCCATCCAATACGATGATGGCCATAACATATGTTAAATAATCAGTGGACTTAGCCTTCTTTTTCTTGTTCTTTTATATTTTCTGTTTTCTTTATTTTTATTTTTATCTTTTTAATTTCTCTGATGTTGTATGTTTTTATTGTGAATGTGAATGGCCAATTGCCCTTCTGTTTGTCGTATCGGAAATCACATTTATATAACTGTCAGGTTTGTGAGAATTAGGTATTCCGGTGGGCGCTGCATGAATTGTTTCTGATTTTTTGAAAATGGATTCTTGTACTTGTTAGGATTAGTACGATGTCAGAGGCATCATCACTTATGAAACTGTCCATAGTCATCACTTATAAAAGTGCCTTCAGCCACCAAATCCCTACAAAATCTGTCTGTCACATATTTTGGGAGTCTTGACATATGTAGAATCCAACTTCCAATGCATTTGGAGGATAAAAGGCCCTTCATGACCTCATGATGGCTCTGAGGAGAGTCATAATCTTCCATGATTGAGGAGCCAGGTGATGAGAATCAAAATGATTCCCTCTGAGGGTAAATTTCAATATTAGATATTAAAATCGAGATGATGTGTTCATACACAAGAAGCTCCATGTTATTAAAGAAAAAGACAAGATTATTTTTGAGGACGATCATGCTTGATATGATCATGTTGACTAGACACCGTAAGATTAAAATGATAATTTTTGGATGCTGTGTGATGAACTATCATCTACACCCTTTGATTGCTAAATTTGAGAATTTTGAAATTTAGGATAAAAGACGCACTGTTTTGGGCACAAAACCTGTAGAAAGTGATTTTTTAAAAATCTGTAAAACTTCAACTATATGCACTAAAGGGTACTGTGACCCAGAATAATTCGAGGTCAAACTCCATTTAATTTGACCAGCACGAAATTCAAAGTAAATGGGCGTAATTCTGCTAGAAATACACCTGAAAACTGCACCTTATTGGGACTGTCATTTTATGTGTAAAATTGTCCCCCAAAATTGTGTACAAAGTCGTGATATTAGTTGAACCTGTGATGAGTCACTGTACCAAAATGTCATCTTGGGTGTGACCTATGAGTTTATGTGAGTTTGCAATTTTCCAAAGGTACACAGGAAATTTAATTTATTTATTTTCATTTGTTTATCTTTCAACAGATTTTTAAATATGTTGTGCTTTGTGTGATGATTGCAATTTTCCAAAGGTACATAGGAAATCTAATTTATTTATTTTCATTTGTTTATCTTTCAACAGATTTTTAAATATGTTGTGCTTTGTGTGATGAGGGTGGATCCCTAATTTAGTGAATGCTATATATCTGACCATTCACTGGTCCTTTATTTTTTAAGAATTAGACGTTTTACCATGACAGACGTTTTCTCAAACTTTTATATGAAGAATGTGAGCGTTTAGAGTAGCCCAATTTGACTATTTTATCTGCTTGTTTAAAATAGGTTGGGGGAGTGACACCGAAGAAAGGTGGAACTGAACACTTAGGACTCCCTGTTTTCAACACAGTTGCAGAAGCGAAGGCTGAAACAAAGGCAAATGCTTCTGTTATATATGTTCCTCCACCATTTGCTGCAGCAGCTATTTTGGAGGCCATGGATGCCGAGTTAGATCTGGTAGTCTGCATTACTGAGGGAATCCCACAGCATGATATGGTAACCTGAATCTCCTTGTTGGCAATTCTTTTCAAAATCCTTATACTTAATTTAAGTTTTACTTCCTTCCCACAGTTGGGAAATTTTCTCTTGCATAGAAAGCTGATCCAATATATGAATTTGGGAATACTAGTTTACTAAGATAATCAAGAAATTTCTTTTTTGCGTTAATTTTTTTTTTAATGTTCTAGGTTATGGCTGAAACTGCATTATATTTCGGAAATGAAAGATAATGTGTTAGAAAAATGCTGACCAGGTTCTAATCAAAGTAATTCTGAGATATGTCACGTCCTATTAAGGTCTGTGATAGAAATATAGACCCTGTTTGGGTCGCCCTCTCACGCTTTGCCCTTTTGATTCCGTAAATGCTGGAATTCAGAAGTGGGTTTTAGCCGCTTCCAGATTTTCGCCCATTTTAATGTAAACCAGATTTTGCAGGAAACAGTTGGGCGATAATAAGTTGCAGGATTTATAGTTAGCAAACGGTTTGGTTTGGGAGCCATTACTTGCACACATAATGTGTGTCCTTGCACAAATTTTAAAAGATATTGTCATCGCACATCACATGCCTTAATTGCCCACACAATTGGTAAGGGTATGATTTTAGAAAATAAAAAGTAGTTTTTTATTTTCAAATTGTGTGAATGGAGACCCATTGTATATGCAAGTAATGGCCCCCTTTTCGTTTTCACTGCCAGAAGCAAGAATCGGAGCTTTGCTAAAGACTACTATAATGTTCTGAGTTCTGATTCACATTTTCTCTAGATTTCCCTGATTCAGTTTCAAACGATTCCAAACAAAAATGGGGATTCAATGCTTCTACAGCTCTTTTATTTACTCTGGGCAGTTCTGTCTATTTGGAGCTGTTGCAAGTTGTAACCATCTGCCATGAGCAAGATTTATCTTAGATCAGCCATCATTGATTGAACTTGGTTACCATGCAACATCTGAATCAAGTATTTATGGAGGATCAGATTTTTAGTAATAAAATCTTCATTGGCCATGTAAAGACTAATTAGGCAGCAACAAGTGTTTGCTTTACTAGGGAGAACTCGACCAATTGAAAGAGAGAAGACACATGAGTTGAAATTTGATTTGACTAAATGGCTTAGAGTTACATACATTTTTGTACTATTATCTGTCTCCCGAGGCGTCATATGTGTCCTAATAATTACGTTCATGAAATTCTACAGATTAATCATTGCTTTATTTATTTATAGCATATATCAGTGTTACCTAGACACATGGCACAGGTGCCAAGTGTCAAGGTGTCGTAGATGCTTGGCACTCCAACTTTTAAAGATTCCAATATGGTGCCGCTTAAGGAAAAAATAAATAAAATGGGAGCACATGACATTTGTACTGTGGCACACAACTTAAAAAGAAAAGCTTGGTATTTTTGGGACTTGTGCAACATGGAACACCATCTAGGCCGTTTGACGTGAAGGCCATGATGTAAAGCTCTTTGATGCAAAAGATTGGCATGAAACACAATCTCTATCATCTAATTTGACACAATCAACCATAAATTCAGATGATAGGCTTGACTATCTTGAATCGGATGATAGAGATTGTGTTCCGTGACAATCTTCAGGATCAACAATCTTTAAATCACAGTCTTCAAATCAGACTGCTTAGATGGTGTTCCACGTGGCACAGGTTCCAAAAATATAAAAAATTTCCTTTTAACTCGTGTGCCATGGTACAAATGTAGTGTGCAAGTTGTAGCTCCCAAAAAAATAGAACGTATATAGAAAACAATTGAAGGGAAATCTTAGAGAACCAATTGAGATATGTAATGAAAAGACACATAATGTATGTCATGAACTTAACTATAAGTATACTATACTATACAAATCATTTTCAAGAACCCAAATTTTTTATTTGTAAGTTACTAAACTTTATGTAATTATATATATAAAACGATGGTTCTTTTTATCGTGTCAAAACGAGGAACATTCTGATGATATTATGTGGTATTTTCATACATGACTAGAAGTATCGTGCTGTGTTGACGAGTGTCCAATTGGCACCAAGTGTCGGCACGACAAAAATCCCAAAAGTTGAAGTGCCTAGGTAACACTGGCATAGGCTAAGAATTGATCCTGAGGGAATGAAACCCCCACCCTGGTTCATTGGGGTGTGTGAGCCAAAATGTTATATATTTGTTGAACAAAAATTTTGATGTGTTCTTGAATCTCAAACCATTCAAAAATGATTTGTTCTCTCTCTCTCTCTCTCTCTCTCTCTCTCTCTCTCTAAAGGGTAAGCCAGCACTTTGGCGATACGTCAATGCATGTTACTGCCTATGCAGTTGGATTTCATTTCTCATGTGTACTCTTTAAACAGTTTTTATATTTTTCAGGTTAGAGTAAAGGCTGCTCTAAACAAGCAGTCTAAAACTCGACTGATTGGGCCGAACTGCCCTGGTATTATTAAGCCTGGAGAATGCAAAATTGGAATTATGCCTGGCTATATTCACAAACCAGGGCGCATAGGAATCGTTTCTCGATCTGGTACCTTGACTTATGAAGCGGTATGACTTCAATTCATATTTTGAGCCTTAAGTTTTAGGGGAATTATTTAGATTTTATGATTGTATTATTTTATTTTTTACTTTTTAAAATTTAATCCCTGGCAGGTTTTCCAAACAACGGCTGTTGGCCTCGGACAATCTACCTGTGTAGGTATTGGTGGGGACCCTTTCAATGGAACAAATTTTGTTGATTGCGTGAAGAAATTTCTCGATGATCCTCAGACTGAAGGTAAACCGTTCACTGACCTCAAAATACTGAATAAATCTTAATAAAAATATCAAAGTTCTGAATCTAATCCTACCTTTGTCCAGTGCCATAGACCTATTCAGAAACGATCTATACTTATTATGAAGATTATTAATTTTGAGAATTAGTATGAGAAGGTGAATAATATATAACCAATCTCTTAAGGTTGATCTGTCTTTAGCAAACTGAAAGTGTGTACTGACATTTGGAAATCTGTGTGCCATCCACACCCATCCATTCAATCCCATGGATCAGACCATCCAGTTGATTAGTTACGTCTTCGATGGGCATAATAAACAATCTGCACCAAGATGGTGATCTAAACATATGAGCAATATTTTGGACTTTTATTTACCCATCCAGTGTTACCTAGGCACTTCTACTTTGAGGAATTTTCCCTTGCCAACACATGGTGGCACTTGGACACTCCTCAACATGACACAATTATTTAGAAATATACCAAATATTCTACTTGATTCCATCAACGGGTGCCTAGTTTCCACATGGTAAAATGTGTTGCCACTTTAGGAAGAACTATGCAAAGTAATAAATTATAAATAAAAGGCTTGGGTGTAGAAAAGCATTGGTATATTATGTGGGGTTAGTAAATTATAATTTATAAATGAATAGACTTAAGAGGTTTATAAAACCAGTTAAAATTCATGACATAAATTATTATGTATACTTTTCATTTTTCCATTAGGTCCTTTGTTAGCTTTTCAGGATTCCCTTTAGCTTTATTTCATATTTTATATATATATATATATATATATATATATATATATATATATATATATATATATATATATATATGTAATTAAGTTATTTAGTATTATATATTTTTAAGGTGTGCCACCGTATTTGAAATTTCAGAAATTGTCGTGCTAGATACTTGTACCACCTTGACACTTGGCACACATGCCGCGTGTCGAGGTAACGTTGTACCCATCTAAAGTTATGATCATCCAATTTATGTGGTTTTTGGGCCTTTCTCAAACCAAGAACTAGCCATTGATTGAATGCATTCCGTGTGTGCTCACACGCACGCATGTACTTGCCCAAACACACACACACGCACGCATGTGCGCGCGTGCATGTGTATGTGTATGTGCATGTATGTGTTTGCGCGTGTGCTTATGTGTGCCTGGTTGTGTGTGCATGTGTGTCGTGGGTGCATGTTATGTGCATGGGTGTGATTGTCGGTGTGTGTGTGTGTGTGTGTGTGTGGATACATATGTGGATGTGTGTGCTTGAGTGTGTGTGTATGTGTGTGGGTGTGTATGTGCAGGGTGTGTATGTCTGTGTGCGCACTTGTGTGCGTGCATGTGTGTTCGTGTTACAAGAGGATGAAAATTAATTGGTTGGCGTGTTTTATATACATTGGATATATGATCTATTCTATGAGTGTGTGAGATGGGTGTTAGTGCTTAACATGGTATCTCTAATGTAGAATGTTATGTAATTGGAATGTGAAAATTACTACCCTGTGTGGTATGTAGCTGCTCAATAAAGAGCACCTATGTAATTTGTTGGATTATCTAATAGAAGCAAGGATGTAGTTCTATGTGGGTAATCAGTTCTCTCCTCATCCCCTTCTTTTTCCTTTCTTAATTCTTTAGTTAATAATTTCTGTAGTTAGGTTCTCTTATTCTCTGATTTTTAACTATATATACCAAATATTTTAAAGAGCTTTATGTCATAGTGCTTGATATATCAGAATATTCTCATAATAGTTTGCTTTACCGCTTGGTAGTTGATCTGGAGCCAATCCTTACAGTTTAAATTGAAAGCAGCCTAATAGTTGAATAATTGTCTGTCTTTCCATATATATATGGAGATTTGTTTGAATCTTTCCAATCTATATATTTTATTTATTTTCAATGAAAGAAGTCATTTTTCTTACCCTTATATATTGTTGGTTTGTAAACTTAGTATACTCCAAAATGCAAACAGATGGTTAGGTGCTGCTCCTTATCTCATCATGTCAAGGCTATTCTGCATGCAGGTATTGTAATTATAGGAGAGATTGGAGGAACTGCAGAAGAAGATGCTGCAGCATTAATCAAGGTATTGAAGATTCTGGTCGATTTATTCTCTGTGTCTCTGCTTCTTTTCTTAACAGATTGATTAAATCAAGTTATTTAAGAACAAAGAACTTGATGCTTGTAGACAGTAGGGGCGTCTTTAAATTAAAACTAGGTTAAAATGCACTTTCCGACATTTCTGTATAAAATATTCTAGGGTACTGTTATACTCACCCCAAAAGACTGCTTTCTCACCCTGTCTAGTCCAGCCGGCATGCATTGACCGCCTTTGAATCAGATTATGGTGATTGTTTTCCGTCCCCATCTTCCGCACAATGGATCTATAGATCATGCACCTACCATCAGACGGTCAGTTTTTTCTTACACGTAGCACATATCCCAAAAAGTGACCCTAAAATTATAAGACACACATCACACTCAAGCATGATTTTAGGGTCACTTTTTAGGATGCGTGTTACGTGTAATAAAAAAATTGACCGTCTGATGGTAGTCTCATGATCTGTAGTTCCATTGTGAGGAAGATTGGGACGAAAAACGATCACCATCATCTGATTCAAAGGCAGTCAATGCATGCCGGCTGGAGGAGATGGGGTGAGAAAGCAGTCTTCTGGGGTGAGAATAATGGTACCCAATATTCTACCATTATATTTAATTTTGGTCCTTAAAACATATTAGTACTTTATTGCTGGCTTGGTTTGGCATCATATGTCTGCTGTGTCAACCTATTACTGCCTTGGCCTTTCACTTTTCCTGAATAGATTATGGAAAAAATTGATTATTTAGTTTGCCAATGTTTCAATCGGACATCTTATATCATTTCATCTTTTTTGTGGTTGTTCCATTGCTGAGCATTTTTTTGTGAGAGACTAAATTGTAATGAGAGAGTATCTATAATATAATAAAGGACATGGCTCTCCTGACCGTTTTTTGTAACTGGTGTTTAAATGATCTTACGTCAATCATGGCTTAAGATGCCACACTCATTGGCAGATTTTAACCATCGCGCTCTAATACTGGCCGTTGCTTTTGTATTTAAGGGATGATATTAGAGGTTACCAAACGGATGGTTCATATCCACTTTGGATGAGACATGTTTAAATGATGGATGACCACTTTGACAATTTAGGTTGTTCACATACATGCGCCATGTGGCATAATTGTATACCACACTTTAATGGTGTAAGATAAAAAGGCCTAAAACAATGGTGTAAGATCATTTATATGCCATTTTGGTGTTTAAATGATCGGCCAGGAGCCATCATCCCTATAATAAATCTTTTCCTTTGAGCTAGGTGGTGTTAGGGTTTCCTTTTATACTACTGGATATTCTTTAGGCATAGGAGGACCTTTTTTCTACCCCCTTGGTTGTTATTTTGCTTATTTCAAATAAAGCATTCTTAAAAAAAAGTGTCATATTTTATTTTCTAATATGAAAGCTATGGTTACATCCCTTTCTGCAATGTCCTTGTGTTCTGTATTATGTGTGCCTACATTGGTTAGGATCCTCTGTATCCATTTTAACTATAGAAAATTAATTATGAATTTTATATTCCAATGGTATTAGGAAAAGTGTTTTCATATTTATTGGTAGAGAGTTGGGGAAATGCATCCAAACGTAGCCCTGGAGGGCTACGCCCGGATGCCAAATCACATGCCAGGTGGCATGATCAACCCAAAACAACATTTGTTTTGGGTTGATCAGCCATGGGAAATGTGATTTTTTTTTTTTCGATCGGTCATGGTAAATGTGATTTAAAAAATGCATTATCTTTTTAAATTTTTTTCCCTCCGTTTGATGGGCCAAAGATAAGGTAATGCCCAACCAATTTGGTGCATCAATTTTAGCCATCTTTGACCACATTTTCAATGGTGGTTATGCATTGGATATTTTGGGTGGTACCTGATCAATCTTGTCTAAGTTGCCGTGGCACCCATCACGAATGATGGGTGCCACATGGTACCTAGCTGATGTGGAAGCTGACCTCAGGGTTACGTCCGGGGCCTCTTATTGGTATCTACCCAAGAATTGTTTCAAATTACTTCTTCCCTCTCTACTTCATTCATCTGTGGATTACATTCTGTCTGACTGGAGGAGACTGACCTATAATTCCCTGTTGCAAATCAAACAGGAAAGTGGCACTCAGAAGCCAATTGTTGCGTTTATTGCCGGCCTTACTGCACCGCCCGGTCGTCGCATGGGTCATGCTGGAGGTATATTCCACACACTTTGCTGAAATTGTCTAAATACTATTTACTTTAGCTGTATTCCTAAATGCATAAAAACATCCATGCATGCATGCATACTAACATGGTATCGAAACTCGGCCGATACTGATATGTATTGGTTTTTTCGAGAACCGCGATACCGATACCAAGCCGATACAGGTATCGGAGTCGTATCAGGATTAGTATCGGACCGATACTGACCGATACGTATCGAACAATAAGTATCGATTGTGGAGCTGGATGATACGTACCGGAAAACTGAGATTTTGACCCATGCCGCCCCTACATGGTATTTTCAGCCTCATAAAGGGCTTGGACTGGCAGGTACAGACTGTTAAAATTATACCAGCCCTAGTTCCAAAACGGGGATTTAAACCTTGATACCAATACATGCCCCATGCATGTAGCTTATAATTCAATTATTTTTGACTGAGCAATCAATAGCAAATAATAAGTTTGAGGAAACGGAAAATTACATAGATAATTGATAAACTCAATGTGATGGTTAGACTCTTTCTAAACCAAAAAGATATAATTCTTAAATAAAAAATCTATTTAAAATCTAAAAAATGTAACATAAGTATATTAGAACATATGAATATGAATAACTATATAAACAAGGTGATGGCTAAATTTATGCAGAAGAAAATGAGAGAAAAGTAGATAATTGCAAAATATGAGAAATAGAAAAAAAATGCTTGGATGAGTACCAGATATAGTATGATAGTTGAATGAACACTGAAAAATCAAGAAAACATCGGTATGATCCTTGCCAATATGTTACATTTGAATTCATCAGCGGTACTTCATGATACATTATTATTTTCGGATAAGGGCTTTTGACCAACATTTAAACACCAAAATGGTGCTTAAATGGTCTTACACCATTAAAATTATATTTTTCATCTCACACCATTAAAATGTGATTTATCATTATGCCGTGTGGCCAACATCTGTGACCAATCTTAATTGACCATGTGGCAAGCAATGATTGGAACATATCTCATCCCAAAGAAACATGCCTATAAGTGGAAGTGAACCATCCGATTGATGAAAGTTAATATCATCTGTTAAATCTAAAAACAATGGTTGATATTATAATCTAAAAACAATGGTTTAAATATCCCTAAAACATCATTTTTGGGCCTGTTGCACTTCAGTCTATGATCTATCACTTTGATGGTACGGACCACGCACATCTTAAACCATTGATGGTGTAAGATCATTTAAACACCATTTTGGTATTTATATGACCGTTTAGAGAGTCGGGTTCTATTATGTTTATTTGAGCTGTTATATGATGGTGCTTAGCATGATCATAAGATGATAGTTCCCCTCATTTCTGTACAATCTGCACTTTCAAATTGATGAGGCAACGCCCCATCAGTAACTTTCTTTTGGGCAATTACTAAAGATATGAGCAACACTCTACCGAAAAAATTTCATTGCCGACGGTTATGATTGTCCGATCAGTGCAATATCTGTGGCAAATCTAAGAGGAGGCCAATTCGGGGAAATGGAGCTTTCGGCGGAAAATGTTTTCCTAGATATTGTTGTGCTGCACTGTTGCTCATATAGTCATATATATAGCCAATGTTAACTAAGTTAGGAATTTTTTGATTCAAAAAATTACCTAATAAATGGTTCGTTTAGCGCGTAGTGCTGACCTGTAATATTTAGAAGGGTAATGAATTTTTTTTTTTCTCTGATAGCATTTTCATAATTATAAATAGTTGCTTTCTTCTTGAGCTTGAAGTTACAACTTAGAACAGTTGGACAAAAATGCTTAGATAAAAACTTGTTAATTGTAATTATATAATATTTATTTTTGGGGGGTAAACTACACCATGGTTGTCTTCTTGTTATGAAAAATCAATATATATGATATCATAGAATACTCATGTTGGTGGTGTTTGTCCCGTTCCTCGGATGAGACCAAGGTGTCAATATCGGTAGCGGTCCATCTTGGACTACACGTATCGGCCGATATGGATACGGTATTGCTGATACCGTATATATATATATATATATATATATATATATATATATATATATATATATATATATATATATATATGATAAAAAAGTAAAAAAACTATATAAAAAATTGGTTGTATTGGTCAGTATCGGCAGATATTGAGACAGTATCGGTCCAATACCGATACCACCCCGAAACCTGTATTGGGGTTGTATGGGTATCGGTTCTCGACGAAACCGATACGTATTGGCGATATGTGTTGGTATCAGCTGAGATTTGATACCATGGATGAGACAGAAATGGATCATATCCTACTGGAATGGAAGCAGATTAGACCACTTAAGGAGTTTTTATTCACTTTCTTTATACTGATGTTTAGTACCCTTTGTATTTTGTTGGTTTTGTTTTCTTTGGCAAAGCATCTTGCTACGCCTTCTTTGATCTGCTGTATTTTCCTTTTGTTTAATGAAATTATGACTTTAATTTGATAAAAATAATTTAAATACTGATTTGAAAAAAAAAAAATTCCCTGGAAAATTAAACTTTTATCAAATAACCAGGGAGATACTAGAAGAACAAAGAACAAGCCTTGTCCACTTGATCAAATGGGAACCATTTAGAGTCCAGCTGTTACTCCAAAAGCTTTCTTCTTTGTCTTTGTTACTGCCATACCTCATCTCTAGGTTATGGTTCTTGTTGTTTCTGAGCTCCTGAGATGCATGATCTGCAGCACCAGTCCATGTATAGCTCAAAACATTGCTTCACACCCAATCTTCTTTTTCCGACAACCATAACAGGTTGCTTCACACCCAATCTTCTTTCTCCGACAACCATAAAGCACGTGTAAAGATGTCTTAAGGTATAAAAACCATGAATTTGAACCGGTACAAAAGAGGGAATAAAAGTCACGAATTTGAAAAATAAGCTCTTTAAGCACGAATTATCTGCATGCGAAGAGACTGGGGAGTCTGATGTCAAGGTATCTACTTCGTTCAAACCCAGGTGGAGAAACCATAGTCACCAAGTCGGTTCGGCAAGGTTAAAATTCGGAAAAATCAGGCAAAATTCGGCATATTTGGGGAAATATTCAGAGAAAAATCAGAGAGAAAAATAGAAAATAAGATTAAAAAGTAAAAAAAAATTAAAATATTAAAAATCACAATTTATTGAAAAAACTGGGAATTATTCGTGATTTATTTGCGAATTTTAAAAAACACACAAATTTTCAAAAAAAATTGCGAATAATTCAGGGTTAATTCGCAGAACCTCAAATTCGCAAATTTTGTGACTATGGTAGAAATCAGCTGTCTGCACTGATTTATGCTGACACATGTCTCCTGCTGGCTAATGCCATGGGGAGCCTCTGTTTATGTCTCCAAAGTTTGACCAGTGTGAATTTCTGACACTTTTCATGTCAGAACCATTCTTCTGACTACAACCTGTGGTTCCTCTCTGTTATGAATCACTGAAAAATTCAGTGGTTTTTCTCCCCTTCCTCCACCATGCTCATTGCCCATGTACAAATCTTATAGTGGATCCGTTCTGAATCTCTATTAAGTCAAATGATGCTTCTGCATGTTGGGGAAGCTCTGGCACTGAAGGGGGTTCTATTTTAATCTCCTAAGGTTTCTAGTGTCCCCTCTAATTGCTTCCATAACAAAAACACGAGCCGAAATCCTGGTTCCCTTCTTGTTGAACAAGTTCGTGTTCCCAAACGTTTTAATTCTCTTTCCTGAAATTTTGTTATCCATTAGGTGTGGTATTATTGTCTTCTACAAAAATTTTAAGTTAGAAATAAGCACAAATACCAAGTGCATTAGCATTTTGCATCTGTGATAAATTCGAATGTAAGCCGACCCCATATAGATGGGATAAGGCTGTGGTGATGATGATGCATTCACATCATTATTTTATCATTGCACCCTGTAAAATGTATTTATTTTTTCACTAATTCGTGTCCGATCTATTGAGCAAAAGGGTAATTGAAAATATTTTTTCTTTTTCTCCCATTATTCAGTGTGCACATAATATTAATTGGTGCATGATCCTTAATTTTATTAAGTGGTATACGATGAGTAAATGTCGGTGTGGAAGTAGTAGTTTTCTTTCTGAAGGTTAGTTTGTTTATACTGTCAGATAGATGGGACAAGGTGATGATGATGAGTCTGCTTGTATAGTTTTACATGCCAACCGATATCCATAAAATAAAAACCCGAACAGGTGCGATACAAAGACCTGCCATGCATCAAAGAATTCCAAACCACCTCAATATCCTGGTCCAAGTTCCACGATGAGTAAATGTCGGTGTGGAAGTAGTAGTTTTCTTTCTGAAGGTTAGTTTGTTTATACCGTCAGATAGATGGGACAAGGTGATGATGATGAGTCTGCTTGTATGGTTTTACATGCCAACCGATATCCATAAAATAAAAACCCGAACAGGTGCGATACAACGACCTGCCACGCATCAAAGAATTCCAAACCACCTCAATATCCTGGTCCAAGTTCCTGAATTCCTTATGTAAGCATTACCCGAAAAGGGCACACCCGAAATCACTGCAATAATATCTTGATAAGTGCTGTGATGTCCCGTGGAGATTCTTTCATTCCTTTCCTTTCAGATAGACAAGAAAATCCGACAATTGGCACCAGCCTGACTGGCTTTGATCTTAGGACAAGTACAGACCAGCACTGTCCGCTAGAATTTCTTTGCAAGTTCCTGCCATGCATCCAACCAGGTTCTGTGCTTTCCTACGGAAATTCCATACCCGTCACTAGGGCTGTCAACAGTGCGGGTTTCAGCCCGAGCCCGGCCCGGATGGGCCGGGTAAGGGCTTATTTATTTAACTAAAATGACAAAAAGTTCGGGCCAGGCTAAGCCCGAATAACAAACGGATTGGGTTCGGGCTGGGTGGTAGTAAGTAAATGGGGCTAAGTTAGAGTATAAAATAAGGGTATATCTATCATTTTTGCCCCTTTCACACAAATATATGATCGTTTCAGTTAGGGTTCTTCACAGAGAGTTTGAGACTTAGACATCCATCGAAAAAAGCAAGCCGCAAACTCTCTCTCTCTCTCATTTACTCTCTCTGTCTCTCTGTCTCAATTTCTCTCTCTAAGTGAGCGACGACATTTGTGTTTGGGTTCTTCACCAATATACAGCTATATACCTGTTAGGGTTACTTCATCGATTCGAGTCGCACCACCGAAACGACAACATGTATAGGGCTTCAACTCAAACTGCCTTTTCCAAGCTCTCTCTCTCTCTCTCTCTCTAACAAAAAGTTGATCTCTGCCCGGTAGTCACTTTGTGCTGGGCTTCTTCATCGAATTGAGACATAGAAACGGCGACACGGATTTTTAGGGTTTCAAGCTCCCATTTCCAACTGCGAAGCTCTCTCTCTCTCTCTCTCTCTAAAAGCAAGTTGTTCTCTGCCATGGATGATGATTTCATTTATCATCAAAGCCACAGGGGCAAGGAATGGATAAAAATTAATAGCAGGTTCAGGTAGGTTGATTTTGTATGAGATTTAAATTATTATTATTTTTTTAATGATTTTCTCCTAGATTGAAGATGATATTTTATATGATTTTGTATGAGATTGTATAATTTTGGTACTTTTTTAATGAAGACCGGCCTGAACCCGGGTTTTGTCCCGATTAAGAACGGGTCGGGTTTATTCGGGTTGGGTTTGGGCTCAAGTAGTTGTAAGCAGGTCGGGCCGGGTTCGGCCCGAATAGCATACCGGGTTGGGTTTGGGTCTTCCTTTTAGTGTAAAAAAATATCCGGGCCTACAAAAAACCCGGCCCGGCCCGTTGACAGCCCTACCCGTCGTGCAGTAGAGGAGTGGATAAGGACATTGGTTCACCGAGTCGGCATTGTTGTTACACATCATACACCAATTTTGATTGTACATGCCTACCCAAATAAGAGTGTCCAGAGTCTTTATTCGATTCTGTGCAGCACACTAAGAGAAAAATAAAGCCCTAGGGGAGGAGTCTTGATGCGCACATTATGGGACAAAGTTCAAATCAGCGGTCTCCTCCCCATATGATTTATATTGAGAGTACTTTGAGTTGCAATTATTATAATGCGTGGTTTTATTTTTTGAGTACCTTTTAATTCCCTTACAAATCTTGGAAATTACCCACGTGGAAACTCATTGATTGCTTTGAATAAGGCGATGGAGTTTGTTTTTCATCCCAATTTTCATGCGAGGGATCTTGAGATCATGAGCGTATCATCCGATGTTCCTTTTATTATTTCACGTGGCACTCATCTCCAAAAAGTGAACTTAAAGTCAGGTTAGAGCGTGATATCTACTTGATGTTATCGCGCTTTTCTGGGATGTGAGCCACGTGAAATAAAAAATTGACAATCTGATGGTAAGCCCATGATCTCAAGATTCATCACGTGGAATATTGGGACGAAAAATGATCTCCATCTCATTCAAAGCAGTCAATGGGGTTTCAACGTGGATGAACTCAAAGATTTGGTGGGTGACTTTAAAGGTACCCTTATTTTATTTATTTATATAATGCAAGTGAGATCCTTTTTTACGTTTTTCTAGAACTCCCAAAATTTATTGTAGAGCCCTTAATATTTTTGATTTTCTTCTTGTATCCTTCTCTTTAAGGCATTTAGATTTTCAAACGGCTATGTACTTTTTGAGTCTTAAAATTCTTTGTTCATCTTGTATGGTTTTCTATGTTCTTTCTAGCCTTTTTGGTTCTTGATGAAACCGCTTCATGCTTTTGAGGGTTGATGACTCTTTTTGTAGCATATGTTTTTCCTTCTCTTTTTGTTAACGGGATATCCGGCCTCTTTGAGCACCCGACTAATTCTCCCGGGCACGTGCAATACCCGCACATCACACGTACCAGTCGGTGGATAAATCCCTGCGAGTGGCCAACAAGGGGTGGGATTCAAACTCGGAATCTCCGCTTCTCGAGGCGTAGTCCTGGTCACTGCGCCAACCCCCCATTGGTTTATGCTTGTTTTCTTTAATAAATTACTCATTTATGGTAAAAATAATATCTTATTTATATTTTCCTGTGCAGCAATTGTGTCTGGAGGAAAGGGAACAGCCCAAGACAAGATTAAAACCCTCAGGGAGGTTGGTGCAACGGTCGTCGAGTCCCCCGCAAAGATTGGCACTACAATGCTTGATGTCTTCAAAAATCGGGGGCTTTTCTAAGTTAAAAAGCCATCTGTTAGCCTTCTCATCATCTATTTTTGAACCATTATTAGTCCCGAATTTTGTTGTTAGTGTATTTGAATGTTTACGGTTTTCATCAGTCCAGGCAAGATTTCGAGCCTGACATGAGCATGCAATGTTCAGTAAAAAATGTTAGGTATATTTTTGAATCAGCAGCTATCATCATTCTTTATGGGAAATTTGAATTTATTAGTGCATCTGAAAGCTTATCTTTATCAAATTCTGGTTGGAGAATGACTTTTGGATGATTTTGATGTCTTTTGAATTGATTTGTTTTCTGCTATATTCTGGTTAAAAAAGAAAACTGACTACTCACTTATTTGCCTCAGGATTCTATCTAAAGTTGAAGTTCATAGATCTAAGGTTGTACCTTGTATCTATTCAATCATGGGTAGTTGTGAAAGCCAAAATTTCACAATATTCTGTGGTTTAGGTGTGTTCTCACTCTGTAAAATAGAGATTTAGGCGAGTGTTCCATTTTCCCAATACGGAATGATATGGGCTTTCAGTGCCTGTGGCACCCATCCTCCCCATCCCTCGCTAGGGGTTTTAGAGATTTTTAAAATATTTTTTACAAAGCACCATTTATATATAATGGTGCGGAAATGGAGAAACAAATAAATGATAAGTAGGAATTCTGGAAAAAGGCCCTAGAGTTGAGAGATTTGAAAAGTTTGAATTAAGCTGTTAATGTGTCGGGTTTGGTCAGATCAAAAATTTGGTTGTCCGACGAGTAAAGGGCATATGCGCGACCCTAGTTGACCCGATGGATGAAGATCTGAAGGGTTTACTGTAACAAGGAAGATCTGAAGGGTTTACTATAAGAGGCTAGATCTGAAGGATTTTTAGAGGAAGGATTAGGTGTTTTATTTCCACACTACCTTCTTATTCCAAATTAACGTTATCTTTAATCATAAATGTAATAGTACTCGAAATGTAAAATATAAGGGGCAATTAGTGTGACTTAGGAGCAAAAGTAGATTAGGGATATTTTATTTCTAAGTTGATAAATTAATTATTATTTTAACTTTTAATAGTAGTTTAGATGTAGATTAAATGCATTTAAATCTAGGGAGCCATTGCTTGCATAGACAGAGTTGGCTAACATTTGGCTAATCAGATGGCTTTGATGGTGTTTATAGATTACACAAGTCCCAAAAGTACCAAATCTTCCTTTTAAATTGTGTGCATGGGCCAACTTTGAGTGTGCAAGTAATGACTTCCTTGATAATATTAGGGTTTTTTGCATATATCCCCCCGTGTTATGCTAATATTATAAGAAACCCCCTGAGCTATGGGTATTTATTCTGCAACCCTGCCGTTAACTAGCTGTGAGTTTATGGACGGAAAGCCTATTTTACCCTTAATGAAATCAATATTTTAAAAATACCACCATTCTAAAAGGCCCTTCATTCATCTATACTTACAAGTCATGCCATTAAAGTTTATCACCATTCTAAAAGGCCCTTCATTCACCTTTATTTACAAGTCATGCCATTATAATTTACCACTATTCTAAAAGGAGTACCTTTAAATTCACCCACAAAATCTTTGAGTTCACCCACGTTGAAATACATCGACTGCATTAAATCAAATAATGGAGATTTTTTATCGTCTCAATCTTTCATGAGATCGATCTTTAGATCATGGGTGTACCATCAGACGGTCGACTTTTTATTTCATGTGGTATAACCCTTAAAAGTGACTTTAATATCAATTTTAAGCATGCACGTGATGTTAAGGTCACTTTTCTGAGATGTGTGCCACGTGAAATAAAACACTGACCGTCTGATGGTACGATCATGATCTCAAGATCCATTATGTGAAAGGTTGGGAGGATAAATGATCTCCATTGTTCGATTCAATTCAATCAACGTGTTCTAGCATGGGTGAACTTAAAGATTCAGTGGGTGGATTTAAAGGTACTCTTCTAAAAGGCCCTTCATTCACCCATCAGATTCAAGACTCATCAGATGGGTGATTCTCCCATTAAAGTAAGCCAATGTTTGGACGAATATTCAACCAATGAAGGATTTGTGGCAAACGATACAATTATTCTTGAAAAGAAAACCTTCAATCTACGCGTTCCACTCAAAATACTCGTCCCTCTAATTTCCTATATGATTCAAGACCTATTTTTAGGAATTGGATTGCCTAACTGCATCTGCTTCCATCCACCGAATCTTTGAGTTCACCCACCCTAAAACACATTGATTGCATTGAAAAAGACGATGGAGATCGTTTAGGCATACCATTAGACGATCAATATTTTATTTCGTGGCACACATCTTAGAAAAGTGACCTTAACATCACGTATACGGTTAAAATTAATTTTAAGGTCATTTTTTGGGGTGTGTATCACATGAAATAAAAAATCAACCATTTGATGGTGCCACCATGATCTCAAGATCTATCGTGTGAAAGGTTGGAACGATAAACAATCTCCATCGTCCGATTCAGTGCAATCAACTGTCTGATGGTGCCACCATGATCTCAAGATCCATTGTGTGAATGGTTGGGACGATAAACGACTTCCATCATCCAATTCAATGCAGTCAACTGTCTGATGGTGCCACCATGATCTCAAGATACATCGTGTGAAAGGTTGGGACGATAAATGATCTCCATCGTCCGATTCAATGCAGTCAACCGTCTAATAGTGCCACCGTGATCTCAAGATCCATCGTGTAAAAGGTTGAGATGATAAACGATCTCCATCGTTCGATTCAATGCAGTCAATGTTTTTCAGCGTGGGTGAACTCAAATATTTGGTGGGTGAATTTAAAACTATTCTTTTTTGTAAGTGGAGGGGTGAATTTAAAATTACTCTTACTACGTGTAGAGGGTCGCAATTTTGTAATTTAATTTAAAAAAGGATAAATATGATATTTAGGCTATTCTGTAATGGTTGATTAACCATTTAAAGTAACATCCGTTAAAGAGGGTGTTTTATAAACACCAAAATGCTAACTCAGGGGGTTTAAAGTAAATAGCTATAATTGGGGGGATTATTTGTAATATCAACATAACTAAGGGGGTATTTGCAAAAAACCCATAATATTACTTTGCATAACTCTATTGGCGCCAACTAGATTACCGGTGGGTGCCCATATTGAAAACAGTTGACTACATTGAACCAAACGGTGGTGATCGCTTCTCATTCTAATCTTGCATTGTATCTTAAGCTCAATCGTGTACAAAATTGGAATGAAAATAGATCTCATCATCTGATTCAAGCCGATGAATGTATTTTTAATGTAGGCGCCTTCAATAATTAGATGGGCGTCGAATAGCGCTACACTTAATTATTCAATGATCTAACCCTCTGGATGAACATAGTGAGTGACACATGTTATAACCTAAATGGGAACTGGTTGGATACGTGAACTTTTATAAGGCTGGTGTTGCTACTTCACCACCTTATGTTATAGCTACTTCCCTTAAACGAAGGAAAAATTCGTCGACTCCTTTAAATCTGATGTTGAAGATTATTTTTCATGCCAATTTTGACAAAATTGCTCGAGATATTATGGGCCTACTATCAGTGGGTCAGATATTGGTTACATTATGACACACTTCTCAAAAAATTGAATGTGAGCCATATTTGATAATATGCTATGATCACATTAATTTTTGGGGATATGCACCACGTGAAATAAACATCCGACGGCATGATAGGAATATGATCTTAAGATCTCCCGTAGAAAATTGAGATGAAAAATGACCTTTCTTGTTTGATTCAAAGCTGTCAACATTTATATATATATATATATATATATATATATATATATATATATATATTGTAGTGGACCTTGCACATGCAATGCACGTGAAAGTTGTTTATTTGTAGAATAAATCGTTATAATGTAAATTTTAAAAATATTTTTTATATGTAATAAAAAAAATTATTGGGCACTGACATTTCGGTGAAAATTTTGGTTGGAATCAAATCTAATATTTTCACCAAAATTTCAAGATTTCAGCCGAAAATCTTAGACGAAGTGATGGGTCAGGTTGAAGTTTCGGTGCCCATACTTTTTTTTGTTTTGTTTTAAAACCCAAAATTATTGGCCTTCAAAATATTGGCCGATAATTATTGGCAATTAGTAAATTATTGGCTAATTACTTTAAATTATCGGCCGAGAATTTGAAGGCTGCAATTTTTAACCAAAACTCTGGGATTTCGTTTCGGTGAGGTTCGAAACCGATGAGGTTTAGCCGAAATTTTGATCTAAGACCCCAACTAAAATGAAGTCTATCGTTTTGGATGAAGGTGTGGAATTTGGCCCTTTTTAAAAAATAAAATAAAAACACAAGGCCTCGACGCAAACCGATATGTATCAGTCGATACCCAATACACATCGACCGATACGGATTCCAATACCTTATTGGGGGACTGCGAAATATTAGAACCGATATGTATTAGTTTGCTGAAAAGCTAATACGTATCGTTGTTATGTATTGATATCGCACAAGATGCCATACCTTAGAGCATGGATCAAAATTTCAACATAAATCTTGTGGGCTTGGTTGAAATTTCGACCGATAATTTTAAATTATCGGTCGAGAATTTGAAGACTGTGATTTTTGACTGAAAATTTCAAGATTTCGTTTTGGTGGGGATCAAAACCGAAGCGTTTCGATCGAAATTTTGATCCATGACCCCAAGTAAAATGAAGTCTTTATCGTTTGGGATCAAGGTGTCAAACTCGGTATCGGGTATCGGTCTATGGAGGACAAAAAAGAATCGGCTGATACATATCGGTCGAACCCGATACGTATCAGCCGAACCTAATACGTATCGACTGATACGGGCCCGTATTAGCCGATATTGATACGGAGTTGGAGGATCGGGAAGTATCAGAACTGATACGCATCGGTCTGTTGAAAAATCGATGCGTATCACTGTTATGTATCGGTATTGCAAAGGATGTCATACCTCATAGCATGGATCAAAATTTCGGCCGAAATCCCAATATTTCAGCGGGAAGGAATCGGTTTCAAACGCCACCGAAATTTCGGGATTTAGGCCAAAAATCCCGAACAAAATTTCAGCTGAAATATTGTAGGCCAGGGTGAACTTTCGGTGCCCATATATATATATATAATATTTTATTTTATTTTTTAAAACCCAAATTATCGGCCGATAATTTTAGGTTTTAAAAAAAGAATTATTGGCAACCGAAATATCGGTTGAGACCGAAGCCGAATATGGTATTTTCATCGAAATTTCGGGATTTCAATCGAAAACACCAGAAGAAATGTCAGCCGATATTTTGGTGCCCATATTTTTAATTTTTTTTAAACCCAAAATTCCCGGTCCATAATTTGATGATCAGCAAATTATTGGCCGATAACTTCAAATTATCAATCGAGAATTTGAAGGCCGTGATTTTTAACCGAAAATTTCGAGATTTCTTTTTGATGGGATCCGTAACTGATGCGTTTAAGTCAAAATTTTGATCCTTAAACTCAACTTAAATGCAGCATTTATCGTTTGGGATTAAGGTGTGAAACTCGGTATCGGTATCGGTCCATGGACGACCAATACGAATCGGCCGATATAGATACATATCGGCCCTTGTGAAAAAAAAACCCAAGGTCTCGGTGCAAACCGATATGAACCTGTATCAGGCGATACCGATACCGAATTGGAGGACCGAGAAGTATCAGAACTGATACGGAGCGATATGTTGAAAAACCGACACTTGTCGCTGTTATGTATCGGTATTGCACATGATGTCATACCTTATAACATGGATGAAAATTTCGGCCAAAACAAATCGGTTTCGAACCCCACCGAAATTTCGGGATTTCGGTCGAAAATCTTCGACGAAATTTCGCTCAAAATCTTGTGGTCCAAGCCGAAATTTTGGTGCAAAAATATTTTTTTTAAAAAACTCAAAAATTATCGGTCGACAATTTGAAATTATCAGCCGATAATTTGATGATTAGCAAATGATCGGCCGGTAACTTCAAATTGATTAGCAAATGATCGGCCGATAACTTCAAATTATCGGCCGATAATTTTGGGTGTTAAAAAAAAATCATTGAGCACTGAAAAAATTATTGGTACACTAAAAAAAGTGACCTTAAAATCAATTTTAAACATGCCCGTGATGTTAAGGTCACTTTTCTGAGATGTGTGCTACGTGAAATAAAACACCGATCGTTTGATAGTACGCCCATGATATGAAGATCCATTATGTGAAGATTGGGAGGATAAACGATTTCCATTGTCTAATTCAACGCAGTCCATGTGTTTCAGGGTTGGTGAACTCAAGGATTAGGGGGTGGATTTAAACGTATTCAAAACTAAAAACCAAATTACCAAAAGGAGAGATTTTATGTTATAGCTTTGTTTTTGCATTTTCAAAGATTATTATATAGATATATAATATTATAAAGATATATAATATTTTGCTAAGATGAGACATTTACTCATTTTGTCTTATTGTGATAAGAAGGAATTTAAGATGAGATGACTTCTCCTTTTTAAGTAAAGGTATATATATATATATATATATATATATATATATATATATATATATATATATACTAGTGGACCCTGCACGTGCAAATGCACGTGAGAGCAGTTTATTTGGAGAATGAATCGTTACAATATAAATTTTAAAAATATTTTTGCATTTAAAAAAAATAATTATTGGGCATCGAAATTTTGGTTTGGTTAGGACTGAAACCAAATCCGATATGTTCACGAAAATTTCGGGATTTCGACTGAACATCCTGGACGAAATTTCAGCCAAAATGTGCTGGGGCAGGCCGAAGTTTCGGTGCTCATACTTTTTTTTTGTTTTAAAACAAAAAAATTATTGGCCTTTAAACTATTAGCCAATAATTTGGCCAACAAACCGAATCTGGTTTGCTCACTGAAGTTTTGCGATTTCGGCTGAACATTTCGGATGAAATTTAGATCGAAATGTGGTGGCTCAGGCCGAAGTTTCGGTGCTCATATATTTTTTTGTTTTGTTTTAAAACAAAAAATTATCGGCTTTCAAAATATTAGCCAATAATTTGGCTAACAAATCGAATCTGGTATATTCACTGAAATTTCGGGATTTCGGCTGAACATATCGGATGAAATTTCGACCGAAATGTGGTGGACCAGGCCGAAGTTTCGGTGCTCATACTTTTCTTTTTTTGTTTTAAAACAAAAAATTATCGGCATTTAAAATATTGGCCAATAATTTGTTGATTAGCAAATTATCGACTGATAACTTCAATTATCGGTTATGAATTTAAAGGCCACAATTTTTGACCAAAAATTTCGAGATTTTATTTCGGTGCGGTTCGAAATTGATCTGTTTCGGCCGAAATTTTGATTATTGACCCCAACTAAAATGAAGTCTTTATCATTTGTGATGAAGGTAGCAAACTCGATATCGACATTAGGTATCGATCCACGGAGGATCGATACGAATCGGCCGATACGTATTGAACATTTTTAAAGAAAAATAAAAACGCAAAGTCTCAGCACAAACCACTATGTATTGACCGATACAGACTTGTATTAGCCGATACCATTTGATAATTTGAAGTTATTTGCTGATGATTTGCTAATCATCAAATTATCGGTTGATATTAAATCATCATATATATTATAGGCCGATAATTGTGAGTTTTTTAAAAAAAATATTGGCATTGAAATTTCGGCCTGGACCACAAGATTTAGGCTGAAATATCGTCTCGGATTTTCGGCCGAAATCTCGACATTTCGGTGGGGTTCGAAACCAATTCGTTTCGTCCGAAATTTTGATCCTTGTTGTAAGGTATGACATCTTGGGCGATACTGATACATAATGGCGATACGTATCGGTTTTTCAATACTTCTGATACTTCTTGGTCCTCCAACTCGATATCAGTATCGGCTTATTCAAGCCCGTATCAGCCGATATGTATCCGTTTGCGCCAAGACTTTGATTTTTTTTTTTCACAAGGGCCAATACATATCGACCGATTCGTATCGGTCCCGATACCGAGTTTGGCACCTCGATCCCAAACGATAAACACTTTATTTTAGTTAGGGTCATAGATCAAAATTTTGGTTGATAACTTCAAAGTAGCGGGCCGATAATTTTGGGTTTTTTAAAAAAGACAATTTGGGCACCGAAATTTCGGCTTGGATCACAGATTTCGACTGATAATTTGATGATTAGCAAATTATTAGCCGATAACTTCAAATTATTGACCGAGAATTTGAAAGTCATGATTTTTTATCCAAAATTTCGGGTTATCGGCCGAAAATCCTAGACGAAATTTCGGCCGAAATCTTGTGGTCCAGGTCAAAATTTTGATGCCCAAAGTACCTTTTTTTAAAAATCTAAATTATCGGCCGAAAAAAAAAACTCAAAATTATCGGCCGATCTTATTATATTGGCCGATAATTTGATGATCAGCAAATGATCGGCCGATAAGTTCAAATTATTGGCCGATAATTTTGAGTTAAAAAAAAAATTCATAGGACACCAAAATTTCGGTGGAAATTTATGTGACACCCTTAAAAAAGTAACCTTAAGATCAATTTTGAGCGTGCACATGATGTTCAGGTCACTTTTTCAATGATGTGTGTTTTGTAAAATAAAACACTAATCGGCCGATAGTACTCGCATGATCTCAAGAGCCATCATGCGAAAGATTGAGAAGATAAATGATGTCCATCGTCTGATTCAACGCAGCCCATGTATTTTAGCGTGGGTAAACTCAACTATTCGGTGGGTGAATTTAAAGAAACTAAAAACCAATAGTAGCACTTTTGTCTTTAGTGATAGGAAGGAATCTAAACAAAATACCTTTCTCACTTATATATATATATATATATATATATATATATATATATATATATATATTTTTTTTTTTTTTTTTTTTGTTTTTTTGGCTTAATCGGTCAACATATTTTTTAGGTATAAGTGTAACTTTTTTTTTTTTTTTTTTTTTTTTTCTTTTGAGTGTAACTTAAAGTGCTCTGTGGTAGTAATAAGACCCTTTTCGTCATTTAGGGCTTTTTGCAAGATCCCTTATGTAACAATAAGAATTAGTGAAATCTCTTATCAATTATGAGAATGGGCATTTTCTCCCATCAACCGTTTTAACGACCTCAACTATCTATCAAATATTGACATATCAATACTATCTTTTGTTTTTTGGATAGAATATCAATTCTACCTTTGCCTTTTTGTTTAGCGATTAATGACTTATTTTTTCTCTCAAATCTTATTATTATTATTATTATAAAGGGCAATGGTTATTGGATTTCCAATCCTATCTCATCTATTATCCTTGGAAATAAGAGAATTTTGACTTTTTTGATTTTCATTTTTTATTGCATGACCTGCAGTCAAGGTTCTCTTATTCTCAAGAGTAGAAGATGGGGTAGGTATAGAAATCCGGTTCTACTTTATTGAACCTGACTATTACCCTATTTTAAAAGGACCAATAATTTTTGTCAAAGTTTTATTTCTATATGTCTTACAAACAATGTAACAGCCCGGATTTCTGCACCCAGAAATTCGTGCCATCAGGATCATACTCTGGATGATCCTCAGGACAAATCACGAAGTGTCTGCTCGTATAGCGGAAACCAAGCAGACACTGTCCAGCAGTGGTAGCATGAGTTATCACAAGGCATCTAAAATAGAAAGAAGTAATAAAATATACATGTATCTAAATATATAAAAATATACATTCCCAAAAAGGAACCAAGAAGAACCAATGGTGATAGACATCCATCACCCAAAACAATGGTTCCTAATAATGGTTCCAATAGAATGTATAGTAATACTATAAAAGGAAGAAAATATCTACAGAAAGTAAATACAGAAGTGGCCACCAGGCGCACAATAATCCAAAGGTTTACACAAAATCTCAAAAATAGCAGACTCGTATACCCAGACTAAGGATAAAAGTCGTCCGCCTGGACGTCAGTCTCCTCGTCCTCGGCCTCAGCCTCTGGATCAGGCTGAAAATCTGGGTCACTCTCAGTGCCGGGAAGTACCGCTTCAGAACCTAAAAGTGATTTAGAAAGCAGGGTGAGCTACATCATAGCTCAATAGAAGAATTCCAACTAAATGAATTGAATATGCAGATCATGCTATCTCATAACAGAAATCAAATCAGAAACGTACAATCATGACGAATCAAATCAAATACTAAGCTTTTAGACAAGAAATCAGATGTTATGCAAGTATATTATCAGAGAGCTTAAATTGTGTATATTTAACTTAAGAAACTCCCGTGACTATATAGCACGGAGTAAACAGGAATGTCCGATAGGAAACCCCAACCAATCGTCGTTCACATGAACAATTTTGAAAGTGCAACAATGCCTCATCTATGGAGTGCAATTGCGCCGAGGATTACAAGCAGGTGCACAAGTGTGCCAGGCATCGGATATACCGCCGGGTCGGTGGGGATCATCTGGTTTAAATCATCAAATCACATACATATATATCTCACAGATCAGATAGCAGATTTCAGGATACGAATCAGGAAACAGAAATCAAAGATAGCAGGAATTTATGATATGCATACATGCTTGTTAAAAACAGAAATCAGGGCACAGATATAAAATAAACATGAAATCATACTCAAAAATAGTTTAGGTTGGTTTTCCCCTACCTCAGGTCAGACCTCTTTCTAAGCAAATCCAACGCCGTTCTAAAGCAGTTCAAAAGTTCTTATCTACGGCCTCCACTCTTAGTCTACATCACACACATGATGATGTATAAAAATTGATCCTAAATATTAATAATATTGACGTATTTAAGTGTTTTCTCAAAACAGAGACGGAAATGGGTAATTTCGTGTTGACTCAAAACTTGACCCAACTTCCCACTTTATTTTGACCCTCAAACATTTGATTAAATATTTAGCTAATTCATAAAAGAGTTAGATCTCGTCGTACTCTTTCCAACGCATCAAGAATCGCGTCAATCGGAGTTCGGGACAAGGAGTTATGGCCAAAATACCGAAGCTATATCGATACTTCAGTCAAACGTGCTAACTTAGAACTTAGCCAAACTTCCAGCTCAATTTTGATCATTAAAACAATTTATTCATTAGTTAATTAATTCATAAAAGTTGTAGATTTAGTTGTCCTCTTTCCAATGCCGCAAGAATCGCATCAATCGGAGTTCGGAGTAAAAAGTTATGACCAAAACACTAAAGCAGTGTCGGCACAGTCAAATTGATCGATCAACACATTATATTGATCGATCAACACCACATTGATCGATCAATTTCACCATTGATCGATCAACCATCATATTGATCGATCAATTTCACCATTGATCGATCAACCATTATATTGATCGATCAATTTCACCATTGATCGATCAATGCTGTCGGGAATGAACCTCCAGCAACCTAACTTGCTGTTTTTATCAATATATATATAATTTGATCGATCAATCACTTATATTGATCGATCAATACAAATGATCGATCAATCACCTATATTGATCGATCAACACCAATTGATTGATCAATCACCTACATTGATCGATCAAAACCTTCAAAAATGACCATAAGGTTTTGTCATTTTTGATCTATTTTCATCCAAATCTTCTACGATCTTCATCGATCACACAAATCCACACTAAACTAAAACAAGGATTTATTCTACTACCTAAACTATTAAAATCAAAGAAAAACTAACCTTTCTTCGATCGATTTCGCGCCTTTAAGGATCGTTGTCCAAAGGAGTTTCGAAACGAATCTTCCGAATTTCTACGGCGATTTCACCATGATTGATCACCACGAATTCAAGATGAAGTCATCAATGATCCACGCATCGATCTTAACCTCTTCAACGCTTGGTTAGCGATCATGAGGTGGAGCGTTTCTAAAAAAAAAAAAAAATGGGCTTCTAAGGAAAAAGGGGTTTGAATGGCTTGTAGTTCCCGGATCTCTAACGGTTGAAATTTACCAACGGCGGACACTCAAGCGAGGCCGTCGTCATGTGCTTTGCAAAGGTTGCGGAGATTGCGGCGCAGTTGAAATCGAAATCTCACGGTTTCTCATGAGGGTTCCATGGGGAAGAAGCTCTCTCTCTCTCTCTAGAACTCCCAAACTCTAAGGCTTGCAACGGGTGAAGCTTCTTTGAGAAACTTTGCCTTTTAATTAGCTAAAGGGTTTGGTTTCGGTGCGAAGCGATAATACTGCAAAAGTGTGTTAGGCTTATTCACTTGAAATAAAGTTTGGTTTCGGTGTTGAGCGGCACACGATGCGTCGGTGCACGGCTTTCACACTAAAGGCCCAAACACACATTTAAACTTTAATCCGTCCGTACAAGGTTATTCTAATATTATTTAAATATTTATTATTATATAAAAATCTATGATGACATCGATTTTCGTGTCGACCACACACTCGAGGTCAGTCGAGTTCGGGTCTGATTTTTTGGGTTATTACAAACAAATTGCCCCTACCTAGCCTAAATTGTCCCTAAAAACTTGAGAAATAACATCTAACCATTTTTTAGGCACGAGTCCCCTCTCATTCACGTTCCCCTTGTGTAACTTAGAGTTTTCTTCCTATTCTAAACTGAATTTTCTTCCTATTTTTTCTCCTTTCAAACCCGTTAAAAGAGAATTCTCACACCTCTTTAGTCTTCATAAAAAGATTTGAATAACATTACAAATTCATAATCTCTTCAAATATCTCAACTTTTATTGGGTAAAGCTTCGGAACACCTAACATTATGTGATTATAGATATTTAGTTGAGTGTTATCGTAATGCACTAAGTTTGGTGCATTGCACCCTTTTTCTAGTTTCTAAAACTTGAATGTGTGCTTTTTATTTTCAGCTAACTTCCAAGTGTAGTGTTCTTTTGGGGAGCCCCCCTCTCCAATTTTTTTCTCACCATCTAAAGATAGTAGATGAACGAGAATGATTCTAAAAGTGATCTTCATCATATGATTTGATGCAGTCACGGGCTATTATCTGATTCAATAGTTGACTGCATTGAATCATATGATACTACTAGTGCCAATCTTTTGTAGAAGAGATCTCTATATCATGGACTTTGAATTGGACGACTTAGAGGGTGCTTCACATTCAGTCAACAAAGTCAAATAAACAATAAAATCACATTTCGTTTCACCGTTCATTTTTCACACGGTTGAATACACTAACCATCCAATTTTATACATTTTATCACTTTTAGTTTTCTACAAAAGATGTGAGCATCGAGCCACTCTCTTATGTGGCAACTGATCATTTGATTTGAGCAGCCATTGTTATTAAAATTTCTCATAATTCCTCCCAAATTAATTGGCTTAGATGGTGTGCCATGCAGAACATCATCTAAGCCGTCACTATCTTCTAATTCCACACAATTAAAGCCCATTATTTGATTCAATGGTTGACCATGTTGAATTAGATGATAGTGATTGTGTTATGAGCCAATTTTTGGTACCAAAGATCTTTACATCATGACCTTCAAATCATTCACATATAACACTTGAACCCTTGGGCTTCCACCACATACACAATTTGTCTAAATATTTGGATTGCATATTAAAAATAAATTTATTAGATATGATAATAATAATAATAGAGATAAGCTATTACTAAATTATTATTATTATTTTTTTAAAAAATCAACTTGAAAGGAAAAATTAAAATATATACATAATTTGATAACAAAATAGATGGTGAATCATCCAAAGTTTAGATAATAAAATCTTCTTTAGATCCATCTTCAGTAGAGATTATTTCATCAGATAATCAAATAAATTTTAAGACCTTCATCAAACCTTAATAAATACAACAGTTATAGGATTCAGATGACACGATGCCTATCTTTTTAGGAAGAATGGGGTGTGTATGATAATCTTACACCATTAAAGTTCAATTGCGATCGTACACCATTACTGTGCACTGTATCTTCTTCTGTGATCAATCTAATAGTCAAATCAGTCAATGAATTATGCTTATAGGCATATGTGAATCATCCAATTAATGAATTTTAATATTAGCCAAACCCGCCCACGCGTTCTCTGAAAGTGCCTAAGTCAGAATCCCTTAAAAACCGTTGATTGTGTCGAATCAGATGATGGAGATCGTGTTTCACCCATATATTCTACAAAAAGGATCTTAAGATCATGTCACACCTATCGGACGGTTATTTTTTTATTCCACATATCACAGATCCCCAAAATATGACCCTCAAATCATGTTTGAGCCTCATATGTGCCATTGCGCACAGGGGGCATTCTTTGGGGATTTATGACACGTGGAATCCAAAACTTACCGTGATATGTGCGAAATGATCTCAAGATCCATTATGTAGACGATCGGAGTGAAAAATGATCTCCATCATCTGATCCGATACAATCAACGATTTTGAAGGAGTTGCACATGTGGATGGTTTCAAAGAGCGCGCAGGCATGAACAGAGCTACCCTTAAAAATAAGATCCATTCATATTAGAGTGCACATATTAGGGAATTTAAACCATTAGATCTGAGTACTTAAACACATGTCATTGTTTATATTAAATACAAGGTTAATAATAAATTGCTTGAATTGGATAGTATATTAGTCATATATTTAAGGTGATTTAGTGTGAATGATATGTGACCATTTAGATTAAGAGTTTATTTTCTATCGTTTTCAACACTATATTATTTTATTTAGACATCTTTAAACAAATTTTATTTAATTTCACTTTTTGACATGCGTGCTATATGAAATTAATTTGATTTAATTTCACTTTTTGCCTATGACCTAAAATCCTACTGTGTGGAAGATGGGAAAAAAATAATCTCCATCTTCTAATTTAGTTTGCTTAAATGGTGTAGCAATAACAAAAATCAGTGTGACGGTAGCATTCATTATTTTTTATTTAGGTTGTTTATTGGGCGCACTTAATGAAATTTAATTCCGTTTTAATTTTTATTATCTAGGTTGTAATGGGTACCATGATATTTTAGGGCCACATAACACGGTAATGAGTTTGAGTTAAATTTTTAGTTCCCATAAAAAATTTAGTCATTCATGTTCTGATTGAGCTTAGATTGAGTCCCTTTTTTAACGCTTTACAATGAAACCTAACCCAAGCTCATCCGAACCCCTTTGGGTTGGACCTAAGCAACCTTTTTTAAGCTCAAATTGCAAATGTGCAAGGCGTGAAGCACATTTTTGTGCCTTATTACAACTTGGGCCTCTCGGGTTGTCCATGAGCATTGTATTGCTCAAAGATGATGATACACCTCATCTCTACCTAAAATTTGGTATTGATTGTTAACCCCTTCATAGATGCATGACATCACATTATGCAAACTCTAAGCCCATGATAATAGTAGGGCTATCACGGGTCAGGTCAAACTAATACGTGACCTGCTTGACTACGATTTTTTTACTGGGTTGACATATATATTTGACCATCGGTTCCCAATCTTTTATCTATGAAAATCATGGAAAGTAGGGGGTTTTTATCAAATCGGGTCAGATTTTCCAGTTTGGGTGAGGTCAGGCCAGAAGTTTGAGTAAGATCTAATCAAATATCAAATACATAAATATGGTGGTTAATTCTCATCTTCCAATCAAAATTGGAATAAAAGTTTAAATAAAGATATGATCAAAGTTCAACTTAAGGTAAATTGATAGAACGCTTGAGATCTCCCATCAACACACTTTTTAAAGAAACCTTCATTTGTACTCACTAAATCTTTGAGGGCACCCATTTAAAAAATGATATGACTGCTTTGAATCACAGAATAGAGATCCTTCTTCATCCTAATCCTCCACACAACGGATCTTGAGATGATAAGTGTATCCTTAACAACCAATTTTTACTATCTTATTTAATGAAAAGAAAGGTAATTGAGAAAAGTTTATGTGCACCCCAAGCTGCGTTATCTATGATTTACATTTATCTCCAACAATGTAGTCAATAGATTCTAAGTGTAGGTCCTCAAAACATCTGTAAGTTCAAAAATTTTGAGGGGATTATATTGAAAAAGCTCTCTCAAGAAGTATAATTCCAATTACTATTTTTTTTTTATATTTTCTATCGTTTATAATAAACACTTATTTTTTTTTATCTTCATTTTTTATTTTCTATTGTTTATAAGAAACACTATTTTTTTTTATCTTCAATAAAGTTATCTTAGTTTTAAATTTATCTTGCACAATCACATAAAACATACATAAAAAACCTTAAATAAAAACATAAGAAGTTAGATTATCGATATTTATTATATTTTATAAATTAACACGTGCAACACAAGTGCATATTTACTAGTTGGATTAAATGTCTGCATATCGAGAATCAATCCCTTTTGTGGAATTTCCTCAAAGATTCTCATAGCCTCATTTCGCAATTTTACTTCAGCAATATCCATTAGTCAATGTAGTTGTAGGTTTCAGGATTGGGCTTGTGACCCTTTCCTTATATGCATTCAAATTTTTCATCGCTTCATCCATTTGACCCACCATATGATATCCATCTATTAGTTTATTGTACCTGACTATATCAGGTTCATAACCTCCTTGAATCATTATCTCTAATAATTTATGTGCATCCTTGATGCTCCCTTCTTTGCAAAGAGCATTCATTAATATGTTGAATTTTACTACGTTCAACGAAAAATTTCAACCCATCATTTCAATGAAAAATTTAGAGAATTGTAAGTGAAAACATTTAGTGAAATTCCTCTATCTATCATTTCCTTGAAGTATCTCATAGATTCTTCCCATTGTCCTAACTTTCAAAAACCATGAATTAAAAAATTATAAGTGATGATATTTGGATTAACACCTTGATCCATCATAGCCGGAAAGATAGATTCTACATCCTCCATTCTACCAACCTTACACAATCCCTTCAATAAATTATTGTAGGTGATGACATTTGGAAAAATGCTCTCATGAATCATTTCATCAAACAGTTTAAGGGCTTCATTTATAGATCCCATTTTGCAAAAGCTGTCAATAATCATGCTGTATATGACAGCATCTGGCTTACAGTTCTCTAGAACCATTTGCCTGTGCAAATCAACCTAGCTCAAACATTTTCTCAAACAAGCCAGAACGATCCAATCCACTGATCCCATATTACAAAGATATTACTGTATTGTATGTGATCATATCAGGGTTACACTTCTCTCGGACCATTTGGTTTAGCAAATCAAGAGCCATGTCAATATTGCTTATTTTGCAAAGTCCTTTAATTAGAGTATTGTAAGTGACAAGATCATGCTCACAACCCATCTCAAGCATTTCCTCAAAAAACTCAGCTGTTCGAGCAAGTTGATGGGTTGATCCCATTTCACAGAGACCATCAATAATTGTGTTGTATGTGAACACATCAAGATTACACTTCTCTCAAACCATTTGGTCGAGCAAATTCAGAGCCTTATCGATATTGCCTGTTTTGCAAAGTTCTTTAATTAGAATTATAAGTGACGAAGTTAGCGAACGTCCTATTTCAAGCATTTTATCAAACAGACAAACACCATGACAGCGTCATAGATTCTATCCAATCTATAAAGACCCTTAATCAAAGTACTAAAAATTACAGTGTTGGGTTTGTAACCTCGTTTGAGCATTTCTTCCAAAACCGCAAACCCATAATCAACCCGATGCATATGAGAATAAGAATTTATCTGGTGAGAATCTAATGGAGTTCAACTTCTTAATAAGAGAGAACGATCGAATGTTGTTTAATTTTGGCAATTGACCCCAACAAGCAATTATTAGCGGTTAGAGTCACTCTTTAATTATGAAGCTGCTACTGACCCAATCTTTCACCTAAGATCATAAAAATAATCATCAAACGGTATCTTAAAAAGTAACCTATGAGTATTATGTAATCTTTGGATCACTTTTATAGAGATTCGAATTATCTAATATGTGCTCTTTTGTTAATTGTTTTTCTTAATTTTAATGGATGATATTAAAGTTTATTGATCCCATAATTTACATTCGCTTAAAAGGATGATCATTAGGCTTGACCAACTTAGATTGATCATAAAATGTCTGCCACACGTACAACGATAAATCACACTTCAAATTGAGATGCTAGTGGTGTAAGATCATTTAAATACCATCTGTTGTGTAAATGTGGGTCAGAAGCCATTATCCCAATTTTTATTCGGAGAGGTCTCGTCGTGTTCTCTGTCTGTTCAACGATGGCGGATTCTTCACCTCCACCTTACAAGAAATACGACACCAGGAGAAGAAACCCTAACCCTAAAACCTCAGCCCTTTTTGTAATCGACATGCAAAACTACTTCTACTCGACAGCAGAGCCCATCATCCCCGCCATTAAAACAACAATCGATCTCTGCAGAACCGTGCGAATCCCCATAATCTTCACACGCCACTGCCACAAGTCCCCATCGGACTACGGCATGCTCGGCGAGTGGTGGAATAACGATCTCGTCTTCGACGGAACCGTCGAATCGGAGCTTATACAGGAGATCGGACGGCGAAGCAGCGAAAAGGTGGTGGAGAAGAACACCTACAGCGCGTTCCAGGGAACGAATTTGGAAGAGTTTTTGAAGGAAAATGGGATCGAAGAGGTTATAATTACGGGGGTTATGACTAATTTGTGTTGTGAGACGACGGCGAGGGATGCTTTTATCAAAGGGTTTAGGGTTTTTTTCTCCACCGATTCGACGGCTACTTCGACGAAGGAGATGCACGAAGCGACTTTGATGAATTTGGCTTATGGGTTTGCTTATTTGGTTGATTGCGAGAGGCTTGAAGAGGGGTTTTCTGTTAAAAAGTAGGAGGTAACAAATCTTGTCTCGTTTCTCTCGTAATACCTATAGTACATCTTTGTGTCTAAGCTTAAATCTCTACTCTTTTAGTTTCAAAAAGTTCTATAGACTATTGGGTTATGATTATAGAAGTTAGAATTACCCACCGTTATAGATAATGATCTCCCTGATATGAATTATAAGGAACTTGTATGTAGTTATCAAGTGTTTATATGGTCTGCTAAATGATTAAACTTGACAAATGCTTCTATGGTGGTGCTTAGATGTTTGAATTAACCATGGTTATGTACAATGCTTCGACCTGATATGAATTAAACCACATTTTACTTGTTTTTATTTAAAAAATTTGCATTTTCATATAAAACACCTATTCTTCTAACGTCAAATACCCACATTAAACCTTTTTTTATCCTGACACTTTTCCTTTTTTCGGCGACTTTTTTTTTCTGAACTTTTCCCCCTAGTGTGCCGCTGTTACCGAAATTTTTCTCTCGCCGTATTAAGTCATATCCTTTGGGTGGGAAATGTGGGATTGCTTGTACCAAGCAATCAGTTTATCACAATCTCAAGTGATTTCTTGGTCAATATGATTGCAATAGTATTCGCTTTGCTGCCATTTTCAATTGTTAAAGCAATGGGTTTTGTACTCGGTTTTAGGTTTTACCAGCAAAACACAACCAAAGTTGCTTCAGCAAGGACCTGTAACAGGGACAGAGCATTTAAAAATTTGAAGTAGAAGACTTCCAAGCTGGTTGATTTCAGATGAACAAAAAAAGGGTGAATAAGGACTAGAAACTTATTGTCTAGTTGAATAGGGAGTCGAAAGTTTGAACTTGCCATTGTGGAAGCTTTTTATTAGTGTCATTTTCCATCAATACCCTTTTTATTAAAGATCGAGCTGCTGTTTTCCTGTAGATTCAATTATAGAGGGTGGTGGTGGTTTTGAATCTTTAGATACTGAGAAGTCCACAAACACAACTCTTTACCGAAAACTTTCAAAGAGCTGGTTTAGCTTGAATCGGCTCGGTTTGAAAAAATAGAGATTTTAGGGTCTTCAGCTCGACTCACGAGCACATGCGACTCGACTAATGTAGAGCCAAGCAAGAGCTGAGGTGCGGGAAACTCGACTCGGCTCAATATATATATATATATTGAAAGAGAAGTTATATATTTTATTTTTATATCTTTATAAATGAAAGAAAAAGTATTAACTACTTAGATATTTTTAATTTTTAGGAGGCTAGAACTGTTAACTACTTATATATAGATATCGATAGTTTAAAAAATTAACAAAAGAAATACAAAAATAAATAACAGCAAATACTAATAGAAAAAAAATTATAATAAAATTTAATCCGATTCAAGCTCCGCTCGAGCTACGCTAGAGCTTGGAAGATTCAAGGTCAAAGAGCCTAGGGTCAACCTAGAGCTCAAGTTTTGTATGGTAGAGCTGACCCAGTATTAGATCAATCCATAGATAGGGATAATAATACATAATTAGGCTCTCAAAACAAGTACATCATCAACCAACTCCTCGTCAGTCCTTTAAAGTTTATTGGGGAATGTTCCAGTCAAACCAAGTACATGCTCTACCTAGATGCTTTAGCCCAACCCAGCCCATTTGAATTTCAGGCGTAAAGTGTTGGTCCAAGCGCAGCTTGTGCCTTAAGTCAAGCCAAACCATCTTTAGATCGGTCTGGGCCTAACGGGCTGGATTGGGCTTCCCAACTTGTTGCTACCCTAGCAAAAAAAACTAGAGCTATATACATTATAAATCATTTAATATCATATAATGAACACGTATACCAAGGCAAACACATGAAAAATCCTTTATCAAAGAAAAATAGACACTATATAACACCTAACAATGTAATCTAATTCAATAAAAGCCATTTGATTGCAATGAATGTGACACCAAACATAAAATGAGATTGTCTAAAGGGAAAAAATTAAAATTAGAGAGCACGAAAAGGAGGAATGTTAAAATGGCGCAGTTGGAAGCTTTTGACCAGCCAAAAAGTGCTTTATAAGCTGGCGAGCACGCTTGGGCGTGAAGGTGGGTACCTGATGACCTGAACCCCTTACGCTCACAAATGTTAACCCATTGTACGTAATTGTCCACCCACCAACCTATTGAAAAAAAAAACCAAAAAGTATATCATTGCATTTGGAATCTGCCACGTGGCACATATATAACGATAGTTGCATACATGGTCTTATATGTTGGGTTTATCGGTCAGGTCATATACGATATGTATCGATAAGTCTTTTCTTATTTTAGAAATTTAAAAAAAAAAAAGGTGTTTGAATATCAGCCATTTTGGCCGGATATTGTATCTGTCCGATATGATCGGCTTGGGACCTTCCCGATATGTTGATATATGCCTTTAAATTCATGGTGCCATATATAATGGTATAGGGGTGGACTAATCAATTTTGTTTTGAGTACCTTTAAATCCACCCACCAAATCTTTTGAGTTCATCCTCGCTGAAACACATTGACTGTATTAAATAGACGATGGAGATTATTTATCTTCCAAATCTTTCACATAATGGATCTTGAGATCATAGGCGTACCATTGGATGGTCGGTATTTTATTTCATATGGTACACGCCCAAAAAAGTGAGCTTAAAATCAATTTTGAGCTTGCACGTGATGTTGAGGTCACTTTTTTGTAATGTGTGCCACGGGAAATAAAACGCTAACCGTTTGAGGGTACTCCCATGATCTCAAAATTCAGTGTGTGAAAGATTGGGAGGATAAACGATCTCCATCGTGTGATTTAAAGGTACTCTTTTTTTTAAATGAGTAGGTCATTTTAGGAATAGGAGATATGAGAAGAAGTAAAAATAGATATTTTTTTAAAATTAATAAAAATCAACTATATGTTGCACAGGAATGTTTGATGATTTAAAAGCTGTTGAAATCTTTTAAAGTGTAACAGATCACAAAAAGTGTATGTGATCATGGCCTACCATTCATGTTTCATGTTCTCTTTTTGGGATGTGTTCAACATCCTAATAGTAGAGGCCAATAATCTCAAGATCTCTTTTGTCGAAGATTTCACTTTCTCTTTTTGGGATGTGTTCAACATCCTAATAGTAGGCCAATGATCTCAAGATCCCTTTTGTCGAAGATGATCTCAAGATTTATTGTATCGAAGATTGTGATGTAAAAAAATCATATTTAGCTAGTTTGGAGGGTGAATTTAAGGAATATTTTAAAAAACTTTAGGCATTTCCTAGGAATTGACTAATTAAGATTTAAAGAAAAGCAATGACCTATTGTCACACAGATTTAGATTTGAGAGGTAAATCTTTCTCATTTCATTTTGGCAAATTTCTGTAGATCAGGGAATTGTCTAAAACTGGGGCCGAGTATTGGACTAAGGTAGGTATGCTGGAAGTATAAATCCAGCTCGGCTTGATCATTAGAGATTATCTCTTATCATCAATTATATAAAAATTGCCAGGTGGCTGGCCTGGCCCAAAGCCCAAAATGGGTCAGATATGGGCTGATGTGGCAGGCCCGGCCTGTCCCAATTAGTAATCTGGCTGGGTATGAGATTATTCCAAGAGGCCTAATTATAATCAGCCTGATTAAGGTCAGGCCCGAAACCTGCCCATTAAGACCCCTATTTTTTGCCCTTTCTAATAAATTCTATTATTTAAAAAAAGAATTGCTGAAATTGAGCATATTACCTCCTTGCTCTTGTACCAAGGAGCCCAATCCTCATTAATGTTCAATCCAAGCTTGTTCAATGTGTATCTGGTTGCGGTCACCGGAATTCTGCCGTCGACATCTCCACTGAAAGATTATATTTAAATTTCAAAGTCATAACCTAAGTATAATTATTTATTACTAGTTAATTAAGAGATTATTATCATATACCTATAAACCCATATCCGGAGGCCTCCATCTACAAGTTTTCTAATTATGGGAAGGATCGAGGCCGATGAATCATTCCAAATAGAAATGACATCACTGTTGAAAAAAAAATCAGTTTAAGTTAGTATTTTTCCTAAATAAAAGTGATTTCAGATTTTGAGGCCCCTTATTATCAGTTACAGTCATCTTTTAGTAGGCTTCAATGGCTGGATGATGCAGGTGACCTCTTCGACACATGATTTTGCAATGCACCATAAAAAAAACTTGGCAATATATTTCTTAATAAAAAACTCATAAAAAGATGAACCGGTAGGTTACCCTATTCATCAGATTTTTATAAGATAGGGTGCCATACGGTCGACATGGTTGACTCGTCTGGGTGAACCAACCGGAAACTGGTACTGAACCAAACCAAAACCAAATAAACCAATTTTGAATTTGGGTGGCAAAAACCAACAAAACGGTAGGGTAAGATGAGGAAACCGACTCAAAATTGTAAAAACCGAAAAAACAAACTGTACAACCAAAAAATAGGAGAAACCGAACCCAATTCGGTTTTTTGGGCAAATCAGAAACCCAACTTGCACCCCTGACCCGTAGGGAGGGAGCATACTTAAGTAGGAAGTATTTGAGCTACACTTACCTGCAATGAGTCCAATTATATGGTATATGTGTGACATTAGCATGCAATGCTTCTTGAACATCTCTTCGGTTGAAGTACACCTCTGTGTAATCAGAGGTGCAAGGATCATAGCCTGCCAATTGCTTATGCCACCCATCCTGTAAATGGCATACAGATATGTCTCTTTATTGCTTTTCAAAAAGATTTGCTAAAGAATTAGAAAAAGAGCTTACAAATTTCGAAAAAAATTTGGGGGCGATGCCTTCGATCTTCCGGAAACGCCGGGAGGTGGTGCCCAGATCAGCGACGCAAATCGGAGCGTACAAGTTGTACATGTCAATAATGTTGTAGACGTCGAAGTATTTGTTCATGCCGTTATTGCACTCTGATGTTTGATTTTCTTGCTTGAAGTTACAACTGTTTTTAATCGTATGGTACAGTTTATCCGAGATCACGGCATGATCCCATGCGTAATCGATCATCCCCGTCTGGTCCGTTTCATCGTCTAATAAAGCGTTACCAATCTACAAAAATAGTTTAGATTTGCCAATGATTAGAATCCTAAATAGACCGCGAACTCTTTTTGTATTAAGATTTCTATATAATGCGAACCACAATCTGCCTAAAATCGCATAAAAAAACATCCCTATAGTGTGATTAAAAGCAAAAGCAATCAAACGCTTTAAAATGAGAGGTTATCATATAAATCTCCTGCATAACCAATTTAAGCTATTCGTTTTAAAGTCCTTTGACTGTATTGAATCACTAGATGGATATAATTTTCCAATGCTATCTTTGACCTTGCAAATATTCTCACTGATTCTTTCACTTACCATGGCACACTTGATACAATTTAGGGCCACGTGTCCCATATCAGTAACATGTTCACAATATATTGAGAACGACCCCAAATATTCACATTGGGGTTTCGCATCACATGACACACTTATACACTTGAAACAATCTAATCTTGAGCCACATGACCAAATCAACGACATGCCATAATGGGTGTCCCGCTCATCATCACCATCTGATGTTGAGTCGGAAGGTGAGAGGCTTCAACATAGATAGAAATAGTCGTTTTGGTCAGAGTCAATTTCAAGCCCTTCAATCATTTCTGGAACACATGAGAAGCTCATCTAGTGATCAGCAACTGAGACGAAAAACAATTTCTATCATGAGTCAAAATTTCGTCCGATACCGATACGTATCGGTTTTAGACTGGAACGATACGGTACATTCAATATACCGTATTGCCATTTTGTATGTATATACCGGTATTTTACTATTCCGATACGTATCCGATACCCGGTATTTTGATCCATAATTTCTATTCGCTGATTCCAAGCAGGCAACAGCTTAAACACTTGAAATCAAGGTTGAAAAGAAAGAATCTTTGATTGTAAATAAAGGTACCATACTGAACGATGATGAATTACTATATATTATATATAGTGGGAACATACAATGAAGCCCTTGAGATTTATAATATTCTCGTTCCCGTTTTTCTTATTTTGGTCGAAGATGGTCTCTGCAAGCTGTGGAACATAATGACCTACAAATATAAAATTAAACACAATAATAATAATTAGAACTTACATAATAATGAACTGACTGAATAATCTACTGCACCGAGATTTAGTGCAACACAAAGAGGTAAACGTCCAATCATGATCAGACGGTTGTGATTTCGAGTTGCACGTCACCTCTCAGTCAAACTAATTACAAATATTAATGAAACACGATAATTTTGTTTACCTGCATAGCTTTCGCCTGAAAGGAAGAACTCGTGGGATTTGTATTGTGGAAATCTTTTAAACCAGTTTATAAGAAATGCGTACGAGTCCTTGGCTAAAAGTGGCAAAAAACATATAAATATGATATTATTTATCACAAAAAATATAAATATGATATTGTGATGATTCTTGGTAAAAAGAAAAAAAAGGGGAAGGGGAAGGGGCAGGGGCGGGGGTGCTACTGCCACACCAACCAACCATTTTTTATAGCAGCCACATCACTTAAGTAAAGCGAAAAAACAGTTGATTGCTTTCAATTTGATGATGAGGATCCTTGTTCGTTCTAGTCTTCCACACAGTAGATCTTGAGATCAATAGTCAAATATTGTTTCCATGTGGCGCACACATCTCAAAAAGTGAACCTGGACCATGTTTGATGGTATGTCGTGATCACAAGAATAACATCTAACCATCTAATATTAAGCTCATGATCTCAAGATCTATTTTTTGGAAGGTTGAGATGAAACCATCTCCATTGTTAACCTCAAGGGGATAGGGCAGCTGGCCACTGGCTAGGTACTCGGTTCCATAAGCAAGAGATTTGAGTTTGAATCCCTTTCCCCCTTGAGGCCATCCTAGGGATTTATATCTCGTGCTGACCTGACATGTGTTAATTTGAGGTGCGCATGTGCTCCTAAGATTAGGCGGGGTGTTTTAAGAGGCCCGGATACCCCGGCCTTCAAAAATTGCCTTGTTTTTTTCTTTGCTTAAGTGCTGTGCATGTAAAAGAAAGAGTGTGGCAGTAACAGTTAATAATAGACGAAAAGGCAACTACAAAGGGTTACTGAACAGTATATGAGCGGCATCATAGTTAAGCGTACCTGTCACTTTGTCCCCCAAAGAACTTAGATCTGAGGTTGTATTGGTATACGAAAATCCGACGCCGACGGGAGCCTCGAGAAAAAGCAAATTTGCCTCTAAATGATGATATAAAAATAAATTAAAATAATTCAATCTATTATTGCAGCCTTGATAGAATAGCGGAAGCAGTAATATTCAAATAAGCCATTAAGGAAGGAGAAACGAGTACAGAAAAATATGGCCAAAATTTCAGCTGCCCGGAAACAAATTTGCATATGCCCGACCCGACCTAACCCAACTGGACGGGTCAAGGATATGTGCCCAGCCTGACCTAAAAATTCTGACCTGAACCTGGTTAAAACCACCCTATTTTTCTTGATTTTATATATAAATTATTGGGTCAGTCTTCATGCTCAACCCAACCTGGTTAAAACCCTCCTATTTTACTTGAAATAATTAGATATAAAATATCAGGTCGGGTCAACCGGACCCTATCTAATTTTTGCCCAACAAAACCTAACCCGACCCGATCCAACCCGAAAATCAAGTCAAATGCTATCATGTTCGCTCTCAACCTAACCCGAAGGTTGGGGCGAATAAGGTTTATGCGGCCAGCCCTGTAAAAACCAAGGCTGGGAGTCTTAATGATGTTGCAACTATGGAGTCACAAGTTCAATCTTAGATTGCCTAAAAAAATGCTTGACTAATGAAAATAAAACAGCAATTTGGACACTGATATATGGTGCGATTGCAGCAATGCAGATCGAGCCATCCACTAGTATCACGTCACATAAGCAGTCTGCTGTTTGAGGTCCGTTCATTATAATTTTCTAAATTTATACATGTGCCTCAATAGAGTTCCACTGTGCCTTGTCAATCTGTCAATGCTATTGGTGGAACTGCTTAGATAGTACATAGAAACTAGATACCCTAAATCTGTGCACGTCCCACAGTCAGAAAGCTGATGGTGGGACGGGCCACCAAAGTCAGGGGTCTATTCCCATGATACCAACTTGAATAATGGAATGTGTGAGAGAGGGTCAACAGCCACTGTTACCACGCAAAAGTCATGGTATCGACAACCACAATTTCAGTGACGGCTGAGGCGTCCAATCTAGGTTTGAAAACCATTGTAGTATAGAGCTTGGGACCATCTTTTTACCTTGAAGAAAAAAATAAAAATAAAAATTATATATATATATATATATATATATATATATATATATATATATATATATATATATGGAATCGACACCCACAGTCTCAATAGACGGCTGAGGAGGCCCAATCTAGGTTTGAAAACCATTGTAGTGTGGTACTTGGGACCATGTATTCACCTTGAAGAAAGAATACAAATTATATATATATATAATTTGTATTCTTTCTTCAAGGTGAATACATGGTCCCTCAATTCTAAGTCAAGGAATTAACGCATGTGCGTTAATTAGATCAGTCTTCAAAACAGACCGATCGATCATTTTGGAGATCAATCAAGCGTTAATTCATTATTTTAAAACTGAGGAGCTCTTTTTTTTTTTGTTAATAATTTGGTTTTAAGGAAAGTGACCCTCTCACGCAAATACTTTTTTAGAACTATCACTATTGAGTAAATATGAAAATTTTGTCCCATTTTGATACTTAAGCCAAAAAAATGCTGGAAATAAAGTTATAGAGGAAGTTCCTCAAAAATATTAAGTGAGAGTTGAGCTATTGACCTCTGTTCCATGAGTATTCATTTAATTTGAGCTCTGGCACTCCTTTTTGCATTAAGAAAGGCCCAAGCTCTTCTGCCTCTCCAAAGCCAATGGATGAACAACCAGGACCTGATCAAATTAGAAGGGTGAAAGATGTCAAATTACAATATCCTAATATCATTAAGATGGAGACACTTTTTAGGCCATCAGCCTAGTCAAAAGTTGTCCTCTATAGTTCTCATGTCCACTGAAAATATGTGCACGAGACCTTTTGACAGAATTTATGTACTGACAGAAAATTTAATAGCAATTTGATTCTTTGATGTCACTGTGGAGAGTCAAATTATAGCTCTCATTTCTAATCTCTCAAATAATACTAATAATAAAAATAATAATAAGAAAAGGAATGCCAATTATGCAAGATAGCTACTCCAAAATCACATGGAGCTCCATGTGACAAGCAACTCACATTTTTGGTAACACATGGAGCTCCAATAGATTGTATGGATCAAATTCAAAACTACTTTCTAAAACTGAAAATCAAATTTTAACTGAGACGCAAAGGTTTAGACTGTAAGCTTAAATAAATTGGTGGAGATGTTGCTTTGATATACATATATATTCCTTTTAAAAATAATCTACACAATGCAATCTTGGAGTAAGGTGAAGGTAGTAGAAGTACCTTCCCTAGATTCATAACAATATAACATAGTTTTATCATGTAGAACTATAGCTGCACAGAGGTGTAGCCAAAATTTTTTGACAATAGATGTTAATAGTTATTTTACCCACAATTTGGGTGCTTATACATAAAAGAAGATCGTATAAGAAACATATCTTATATAAATTGGAGGGATAAACTCTCCGTGAGGTACGGATCTCTATGCCGCACATGTCCCAGTGTTTATGCTTGGCACACCATGCATGCGGCATGCCATGTGCCGGTGACCAGGTGGGTCACCCAATACAAGCTCTTACCAAATAGCAATTAACAATAAGTCAATAATACCACCCCCCTATAGATTGATTTGGACATTTGAACAGCATACTCATTTAAAGTTGGAAATGTTAATAAGCAAATTTCCACCTTTAAGAGATTTATCTTATTAAAAGAAAAAGCTCTTGTTTGTATGTGCACCGTGGACCACTGAACCTAAACTCAGTTGACCGTCCAAGATTCAAGAGGTGGGAGATCCATTGGACATCATTTGGTCAAACGGTCATCATCTCTAATCCAACAAATTAAAAAGCGAGTAACGTTCATTAGAAGGCATGGAGGGTCACCAGTCTTTATCACGAATAATAACAAAGACAACAACTAACACCAATAAATAAGAGCACAGAATTATATAACGATAATAATGCTCTCACTTACATTATTTTCAACCAGATGTTTTCTTCTCAACTCAGTTTTTAAGTTAAATAATCGATAACTACTTTGTATCAGACGGTAGAGATCATTTTCCATCCCAATATTTAACAAATGAAATCGAGAGATCATGATCTTACAATCATACGGTCATATTTGAATTTCATATAACAAACATCCTGAAAAGCAATCCAAGAACAGCATTTGATGTACGCCATAATCATGTTCATCTTTCGTTTGATTGTGTGTCTATGATCTCAAGATCTATTACACTATTACTGAGTAAATTTTGAAGAAAAAATGATCGCCATACTCTGATTCAAAGCAATCAGCAATTTAACCACATAAATCTCTGGGTTGAAAAGGAAAATCTTTTGGTTGTAAATAAACTTATTTGTCCCCTCCCATGCTCATGTTGTGCACGCGTGCTCCATTTCTTCTTTTACGCCGGGGTCTATTGGTCACTCATTTTTTCAACGGAGATGCCGATAGCCATCGTCTGGGTATTGACTTTTGAAAGAGAAAATTTACAGGTTTTTTTTTTAAAGAAAAAAACCATATCTATTATCTACAGTTATGGTTGGTGCTCAAAGGGATAGGACCCTGACCAGGCTTTTGGTAGGCCCAACCATTTTCAACCCCAAAGTTAGGCCCGGACCCGACCTGGTTATAAATCGGGCTGGGCAGGCTTGGCTCTGGTAATAATTCTAGCAGGGCCAGCTTTGGGTTGAAATTTTGGTAGTCACCGTATCTTTGACGCTAAAATTTAAGCATGAATCGAGCGTGGTAACAAATTGGCCTAATTTTGGCATGAGATTACAAAAATAAGGTGTTCGAGCGTGGCAATAAATTGGGCCTAATTTTGGCATGAGACTACAAAAATAAGGTGTTTCAACGGCACTTACACGGTTAAGACAATTTTTGCCGCTAATAATCTTATTTTTTGTAGTGAGAACAATCGACCATGGGTTCAATGTTCAAGCCCGGACTAATCCTGAAATCAAGCAGGCCATGCCGAACTCTGGATGAAACCAAGAACTTTTGACAGCCCTAGGTGGTGCCCTAGGTCACTGCAACGGGACGCTGTCCTATGGTATTTATATAGAGTTAGTCTACAATGAGTGTGCACCCATCATAGGTGGAAACGGCAGTCTAAAGTCTGTGTCACTGTAACGTGCACGGATTTTGACGCCTCACACTTATGTGTGGACTCCTTTAAGGCACATGATGGGGACACTCACTCTAGATCATGGATTAAATCTCGCAAAATCAATATGTACCGGACGATACGTATCGGTTCTGGATGATATTTTTCGGTATCCCCCCCCTCAAAAAAAAGGGCAAACAAATAAAATAATAATTTGAAATTATTGGACGATACGAATGATGCGGACGATAATTTGACCATTTTTTAAGGAGTCCGAGAAAAATTCTATTTATCGTATCGTCCAAATCCAAAATCAATACGTATCGTACAATATTTTAATCCATGCTCTAAAGTAACTCATTTATGTATATGAAAATGATCTCCTCACTTGTATACACTTTAGGATATCAAATCGTCACGGTCAATGTTGACCACCTATTCAATACATATATTTATCTCTCTCTCTCTCTCTCTCAATTTATATATATATAGTCCAGACGTTTGTGTCACTGTGTGATGTGTATGGACTATTATGCCTCCGCACATATGTGTGGACCCCTCTAGGGCACATGATGGGTGGACGCCCATTGTACAGTAACTCATTTATATATATATATATATATATATATATATATATATATGAAAATGATCTCCTTGACTTGTCTCAAGCTTGAGGATTTCAGATAGCAACGATCAATGTTGAACACCCAATATATATATATATATATATATATATACATTGGGTGGTTGTTAGCAAAATTGGAAATGATTATTTTCAATTACAAATAATCTTGACCGTCCAATCAATGCCCTGTTGGATGGGCCATTACCCTTCGACGAAAAATGGTACCTTCCAGCTGAACACAATCATACTTTAAAAGAGGGCGCATTAATTTGGCTGTTAACGTCGAAGGGTACATGCATCAATTTGTGATAAACAAAGTACCATCATATAATAGCTATTTGTTCGCCATCAATCAAATAAAAAAAAACTATTTGTTCATATTAATAATCTCTAAAAACAAGTAAACTAAGGTAGCAATATTTGCAACCAAATTTCTTTACTTATGATGAGGGTTTTGGCATGTGAGAGCAATTAATTACCTTGAATCAAACGATAGAGATTATTTTTCATTCCAAATAACACACGTCATCAAAATTAAGTGTGACCATACATGATGAGAAGAGATTCTTGGGTCACTTTTAGGATGTATAACATATGATATTAACATCTACATCTCATACATAATCAACATCTAACCGTATAATAAGTGTTTCATGATCTAAGAAAAATGATGGTGGTATTTAAAGAATATTTAGTTGCCACTACCGGTACCCTTAAACTAATATCAAATTGTCAAACAAAGTTAGTCAAACAGACAGTAAAACCAGAGAAACAAAAAAGGGCGATAGCTTTAGAGGGTCTCCAGATTATATCTTTTTTTTTTGTTTCAATTTCCAACCCATTGAGTAAAGCGATTACGTATTAGACACTTCGACGGTGAGACCCCAAGCATCATCCTTAATGCTAAAGTCATCCATATTTTACACGTGGCACATGCCCCTCATCATTCCAATTTCTCCAAGTGGCATGCCATTATGTAACCCTATAGATTATAAGATCACAGCCATTGGATTGTGACTCACTGCCAGGCAGTAAGTGTTGATAGTTTCCTTTAGTTAGATAATAAGATCACATCCAACGGATTAATATATATATATATATACATATGGGCTGGGCATGTAATACCAACTCCTCAGAACAAAACACGCTTCTGACAAATTTACTTTCAGAATTTTCAGAGCTCAACGAGAGGGCAATTCTTCAATGTTGATCCCAACACCACTCATCAGTGTTTGGCATCATTCAAAAGGACAAACGGTAAACGACTTGGAAATATTCCCCAAAATATATTTTTAACTATTAAAATATTATTTGTAGAGGAAAATTATTAAAATAACCTTTACGAATTTCACTATAACAACTCCTAACAACGTGGAAAGCTACATTGATTAACTGGTTTTTTTCTGCAACACAACAGAGTAACAGCCATCTAGAAGACAGAATTTGATCCAAACAAGAAAATTAAGTGCATTTTCTCGAATTTAATAAATAATTTAATATGTAATAACAATGAAATATACTGTATTACTACATCAATTATAGAATTTAATCTAAAATTCCAAGAAAAAAGATATCTTTTTATATTATCTATATCAAATTCAGGAGAATTTAATGAATCTCGTAATTAAGAAAAGAAGATCAGTTGAAGAACTTCGATCTTGTAAAGGACAGTATTATATGGAGGACAGATTTTACGCAGACAAATTGCAGGCTGCTAATGTGGCTTGTCCTCAACAAATCTGTCCTACATTCATAATTTTCTATCTTGTAACATATAAAACATTAAAAAGGTGGCTTAATTTTAGATTAATTAAATATAATTATTATGAAGCAATTATAATATGAACTGATCTCAGGGAGCAACCTGAAAAACTATAATTTAGTATCCAAGACCTCTTAGAGAATCTTAATTTTTCTATGAAAAAAAAATAAAAGGATAAATTAAATTAAATTATATATAAATACCTCCATTAAGCCACAGAAGAAGCGGTTTATCTTCGGGTTTATGAGTGGCTTCGAAGAACCAATAGAAGAGCGCCTTTCCATGACTCTTGTCTACGGTCACATAGCCGGCGTATTGCCGGAAATCCACCGGAGGTTGACCGGGAAGACCGGCGACCCGATCAGCTTCTTGTTGGTTTAAGATCTCACTGTCCAGTTCCTTCGGCAGAATGCGACCAGAAACCAAAGTGATCAATCCCAAAATAACCAGGAAAATATAAAAAGAATGGGTTGAAGAAGCCATCTCTCTCTCTCTCTCTCTCTCTCTCTCTCTCTCTCTCTCTCTCTCTTCTCTCTTCTATATGTGCAGAGTTTCGATTCGTTTATATAAGAGAATAAAAGATTGGGTAGACTTGCGACAGATAAGTAGCGTATTTTAGTAATATACTATTACCTTTCTTATATCTCCTAATTAAATAAAATAAAAAAAAAATCTCCTAATTAGGATCGAATACGTTTTGTAATCGGCAGAAATTTTATAAGAAATAACGATATTGCCACTGATATGAGTTTTGACTTCCAACTACTGCTAGTATCACCATTTTACAGCAGTGTACTTTTGTCGATTGACTATTAACGACTAGAATATCAAAACTAACGAACGGAATTTTTGCCATCCAATCCGTGAAAACCAAAGTTTTCCGGTAAGCACCTTGATATTTATATGTAAGTCAGAATTTGACACGACTGAAGATTCACGGGAAATCAGTTTTCTCATTAAGTTAATTTCACGAGAAACTGAATTCACAAGTGTACATTCTCGACAAAAGTATAAATTACCTTCTGGGTACGGGTACTTACAATCGAACATTCTACTGTGGATGGTTTTCACCCGTTAAAATGGTTGACCGTGTTCAATCAGACGATTGAGATCCTTTTTTGTCCATCTTTGTAGGTAATAAATCTTACGATCATGGTATCCCACAAGTGATCGGATAACCTTCTCATGGGACGCAAGAACCGTCGCTTTTCAAGATGTGTGCATGGAAGATTGGGACAAATAAGTTAAAAAAATCCTGGATGCGAATGTAAAATCTTTGGCTGCAAATACACATACCCATTCCTTATGTCAAAGGAAGCTTTGTTTTACTCGGAACTGTAGAGTCTTCTAAGTTCTAACCATTCTACCGAGAAACAAAAACCTGTAAATTGACCAAATTGCACTCGTGACACGTTTTCTATTAAACGGTTGAAAGTAGCTACATTGCTTGACATTATTGGTATCGAGCGAGGGTAGTTTCGTCTATTGGCGAAACTCATAATACGAAAGTAGGCAAAGAAGATCCACAAAATCAAAGTCTATTAGGAAGTATTAACTGGCAACAGAAAGACGCTTGGGTGTCCCTATAGTTGAGGAGGACCATATGGTGACACAGCTCACTACTGGAACCTAGTCGTTTTCTTAGTCAGGTTCACTTGCCTCTTCACTCATATAGTCATATTCTTTTCCATATTAAGATTCAAAAGATCGTCCCGCTTCCTTAAATGCAATGCATTTCTGCTCTCATTTTTTTATTATATTTGGATTCAAAGTAATAAGCAATAAATAACAGTAAGTAGCATATCAGCGGATACGCTTAACTCCATAAAATTAAATTCCCCAAATAGGGATGCAGATTCTGTTTTCCAAATCGAAAATTTCGGTTTTCGATTCGGATGAGCCCGAAATGAAACCAAAATCGAAATGAATCGGCTCGATTTTTATTTTATTTCTAAATCAAAACCGAGCCGAAACATAAATATTTCAATTTCCGTTTGGTTTCAGGTTTTTTACTTTATTTTATTATTTTTAATGTATCTTTGGGCTTTGTATGTTTTTTTTGTGGTTTCTCACCCACCACTTTGGTTTTCGATTTTTGCCATTCAAAACTGAGCCGAACAAGAATCCGGTCGGTTTGGATCGGCCCTGATCAGTTTTGCAAAAAAAAATATGCGAATTTTTTTTGTAAATATTGGAAAATCTGAGGACAGATATGTAAAAAAATAAATATTTTTTAATCTCAGAAAAAAATAATAAAAACTGCATTTAAATTGTAAAAAGTAAAAATCGTATTTTCTTTTCTGAAGAGATCAACTCTACGAAGTACTTTTTATAATTCATATTTGTTTCTGAAACGGTTTTGGTCACGAGTTTAACTGACGTTTTGATGGCTTCATTATTGCGCGAACACTTGCTCTATTTCTACGCCATCGTTTTCAATGTGTTGGGAGTTTTTGTGGATCGTGAGTTTGTCGATGGTGGTGATCTCTCTTCGAATGAATCTTCGGTGTTGGTTTCCGGCGGATCATGGTGGTGGATTCTTGAAGTTTTATCTTACTTTGAAGGTCCCTGAATTCCGTGTCAGTATTAGATGGGTCTTAGATGCCATTCAATGTATTTTAATGTTAGTTATTGTAAGTACTTTTATTGTGACCCTCTACTTTATAATCGTTCTTCATTTCAAATGAAAAGGATAAAATTTCATCTCAAAAAAAAAAAAAAACGTTGACTGAGATATTAGATAACTAACTTTTAAGTGTAGGGGTTTATTAGATATTAAGAAAACTATGTGGAGGATTTATAAATGTAACTTTAAAGGGGGTGATTTTAGAAATTCCCCTTTAAACTATGTCATATAAGAGCTACTTTCTTGTGTGCAAGTTTTGGGTCCCTTTTCTTATATATAAGCCAAGGATTGTAATTTTGGATTTCGTTTCGATTTTGGGATTTCGGTTCGGTTTCGGTGGAGATTGAAATAAAAAATTTGGACCGCAATTTCGGACATTTCGGCCGAAATTTATCTTTCTTATAAGCTTTATTCACACCTTCTAAAAGTGATTCATTCTAAATCATTCTTTGATACAATCAATTACTTGAAATCCAATTTAAGGCCTTGTTTGATAGCTATGTAAAGAGATGGAAATGAAATTAAGTGGGCCCCTCATGAAAATTTTATTTCCATACACCAAGTTAATTTAGAAGGAAACTATTTCAACCTTTTAAGTGGCTGAAATTGAGTTTCCCACTTACAAAATAATAATTTTTGTTATTTTAAATCTAAAGTAACTTGTAAAAAAAATAAAAAATTATCTAAAACTAAAACCAAAAAAATTATCTTTTGACTTTTAAAAGTAACTTCCATTTCTATAACCATCATACCAGCACGATCACTGCTACCACCACATTATTTACATCATTCTTTTTTTGGCTAATACTTGACTTTGGTCAAAGTTTGAATTTTAACGAAACTTTAACAAGATTTCTAAGCTATTTAAAGTTTTTACTTTTCATTAAACTTTGACTACTGAAACATGATAATAATTTGTAAGTTAGTAATATATTACCAAATTTTTTGGTCAACGATTGACTTCAGGGGTTAAATTCTGACTTTCAATTAAAATTTTACTTTTTATTCAACTTTGACTCCTATTATTTGATGCCAAAAAAAGATATTGTCATGTTGATCTATAATGTGATACTAGATTCCTATTTTTTAATAGTTTTACTTTGAGTCAAACTTTGACTTTTATACAAAATTTATTTTTAGTCAAACTCGAAACCTAATTATAGATAGAGTCAAAGTTTGACTTTCTGTCAAAGTTTAATTTTTTTATAAAAAGTTACAAATTTTAATTAGTGAAATATTATAATTAAAAATATCTATCATTATTTTAATTTGTAACTTTAAAATGCATGACTCCATTTTTTAAGATCAAAGCTTGACTTTAATCTAAATTTGAGAAGTGTATCTTGACAGTAGATAGTGATTTTTTACTTTGTTAATTTGTATTTTGGTAATGTAAATTTTTATTAGTCAAAATTTGATATTTGGTGAAACTTTGACTTTATAATACATTTTAACTTTTTTGAACTTTTATAGCCGCATTGAGGTTATCATGTAGTTAATTTATTACTTTGTTGTACGTGGCTAAATTTTATTTTATTTTTTTAACATTTGCTCAAAGTTTGACTTCTTAAAAAGTTGATATTTGATTAAATTTTGACTAGTGTAATCTAGCGATGGATATGAATACAATTATATTAATTTGTAGCTTTGCGGTACATTTTCAAATTTTCTATTGGTCAAAGTTTGACTTTTTTTTCAAAAATTCAAAATTCTTTTAACAAGTAACCTTACAAAACATGCTAGTATTTACTATGTACCTTTATATTTTAGTCTTAAAAACTTTTATTGATTAAAGTTTTACGTTTGATCAAAATTTGACTTTTATTAAAAGTGGATATTTGGTCCAATTTTAACTAAACGATGGATATAAATACTGTTATGTTAATTTGTAATTGGACCTTTGTAACTTATTTCTAGTTCTAATATTTTCTTTTGGTCAAAGTTGAAATTTTGGTCAAAGCTTGACTTATATAAAAATTTAATTTCTTTTCAACATCTAATCTTTATCGTAAATATTAGCATTTACAACTTTGTTATTTAGTTTTATATATTTTTATTAATCAAAATTTAAAATTTGGTCAAAGTTTGGCTTTTTATTTAAGTTTAACTTTTTAAATTCTAACTTGGTAACTTAGGTAATAAATAGTAATCGATGGTGTTAATTTGTAGCGTAATAGAGTATCATTAAAAAAATTATTGGTTAAAATTTGACTTTTGTTATGATTTTGATTAATAAAAAAAAATCAATCTTTAACTAGTGCAGCACAAAGTATCAGTTAGGTATTTTCCTAAATAAATTTTTTTTTTCTTTTCTCATTAAGTATTTGTTCAAACTAACTGCTACTTTCATAAAAATAGAAAATATAGAAAGCATCATTTTTTAAAATACTTTTGATTCAAGTTTATAAACTCATTTTCAAATTCTTTTTTAAACATATTAATCAAACAAAAGAAATCAATTTCCAATAAAAGTCACTAATCAAACATACAAATCAAGCAGTGGAAAATCCATTTCTAGAGGAAACCATATCCCATGAAATCAACTAGGAAATTGATTTCATTTCCTTGCTATCAAATCGGGCATAAGAGTAACCTTCTTGCCTATTTTTTAAGGTTAAAATTTTAAAACACTGTTGTAGTCATTATGACCAAAATAGAGATCAATTTTAAATATTTATGAAACAGAAATCGAAATTTATCACAATCGTTTCAAAAATATTACTAAAATAGAGATTAATTTTAAATATATTCATATTTTGGAAAAAATTAAAGTTGATCCTTATTTTCTAAGTGATACATATAATAGTAACATTTAAAAAAAAAATTGAAACGGTTTTTAACTATTCATTAGGCTACCCTCTTAGGCCGTGTTTGGGTCAGCTCTCATTCAGTGGATACCATATCTCCGCATGCTCTTCGTCAGAGCAGGTTTTATCAGCTTTGACAGAGTGCAAGAAAAGAGTTTTTTAATCACTTAAAACAGCTCCACACCAAAAGCAAATATGGTGAAGAGCTACTATACCAAATATGATTTTAGATCCCAGCAGGAACTAAAGAGCGAATGAGTGGCACTTTAGCTATGGGACTATAGCCAAGATTGATGGAAATCGGAAAGGCGCTCTCCTACTAGTTCTTCAAAGCCACTCATAACCCTAAAGAGAATTGGCTTCTTCTCTGGCTTAATGGGGGTATTTATATAAAATTTAATTTTCGTATAAATTTTCCTCTTACATTTGTGAAGCGATCATTTTATTTTATTTTATATTTCATAGGAAAATTAAGGCATGGATACTTAAATCTTTTCAGATAACTCCCTGAGATCATTTCATAATAATTGTATTTAATTAATTACTTTGAAAGCTATCGAATTTGCCTTATATAGTCTAAAGCCTTCGTTGTTAATGTTTTATATATTTCAAATTAAAATTGATTATCATCAAATGATCATCTTTTCTTAAATAGGAGATTCAGTAACTTCTTCTGAATTTTATATATATATATATATATATATATATATATTTCTTGTTGCAGAAAAAAATCAGTTAATTAATATAGCTTTTCACTTTAGGAGTTATGGTGAAATTCGCAAAGGATATTTTAGTAATTTTCACTTTAGATAATATTTTGATAGATAAAAATATATTTTGGGGAATATTTCCAGGTTAGCATATCATTTGTCCTTTTCAATGATGCCAAACACTGATGAGTGGTGTGTAGGGATCAACATAGAAGAATTCTCCCTTTCTCTTTCAACACTCATGTTAGGAATTCAACCCATACTAACGAACTCCCAACAGCGATGCATGCGGAAAAATAAGAAGATGCAACAGAACAATTACACATAACACAAGATTTACGTGGATCACTCAATTGAGGGCTACGTCCATAAGAGTATATGCACTATTTATGAATGTTTACAACGCACACACTCTCTTCTCTCTAGTGCAAACTTAAACACGATTTTCAACAACGAACCTATTGTTAAACCAAGGATGCGGTCTTTTAAGAACAACGAGGAGATATGCCGAAATATGGTAACGATCCTGACACAAGAATGACTTCAATCAGATCTTCAATCCCCAAGTAGTTCTTCAATATCTTGCCTCTCTAAGATATTCATCCAAGTTTTTTCTCTTGAAAACACTCTCCAAAAGTCCTCTACTCATCCATGAGCTTTTCCTTTATATAGAAGTCCTAAATCATACTTCTATTCCAAGAGAAATTTGTCAAAAACGGACTCTACACGTAACTTGATGTTGTTGGGTTGTCGCGGGTTGTTTGAGAGAAAACCAAAGTCGCTTGATCGACTTAGACTCGAAAGATTTTACTCTCGGAGTGCTCACTTCACTCGAGCGGATTTGATTCTCGCTCGAGCAAGTCTGCCTTAGGGTAAACCTATCACTACAACTCAAACTTCTAAAGTAAATTTGTCAGAAGCGTTAGTTTTTTTGAGGAGTAGGTATTACATGCATAACTCATGCATTTTTTACACATTTATATATCTTCCAATCATCACAACCATCCAATTGATGTGATCTTGTGATCTATTTAAAGGAAATTATCAATATTTACTATCAAAAAGTAATTCAGAATCCAATGGCTGTGATCTTATAATCTAGAGAGGTATTAGAATAACTTCCATCCACATAATGGCATGCCATTTGGACATATTTGAATGATGAGGGGCGTGTGCCACGTGTAAAAAATAGAACTAATGAAATGCATATGATGGTGCTAAATCGCTTTATCCTCTATGGGTTGGGAACAAGGATCAAAATTTCGGTTTCCCGATACATATCGTTCGAGCTCAAAACCGACACGTATCGGACGATACGTATCGGTATCGAACGATACAGTATAATATATGGGAATAATCGATATGGTACCTTGAATGTACCGTATTGTTCATGCTCGATACTGATACGTATCGTCTGATACGTCTCAGTATCGGACGAAATTTTGACCCCTAATTGGAAATTGAACTATTGAAAGAAAATATGTAGACAATTAAAAGCTATTGCCCTTTCTGTTTCTCTCCTTTTCTACTATTTTTTTTACTAACTTGATTGTTACTTGGCCCTAAAAAAAACTTGATTGTTACTTATTAGTCAATTTTCTATTACTCTAATGGTGTCCGTATTTGCAACCAAATATTCTCTAGCTACAATCCGGATTAGCTGGTGACTGTCTTAAATCTGCCTTACATCTTATGATAGAGGTCATTTTTCATTCAAATCTTTCACACCGGTGGTCTAGAGATTATGGTGCACCTATATATGGTTCAGATGTTGATTCCAAGTCTCATACTACACAAAAAGTGACATGAGAATGCCTTTTTATTGGTAAGCCCATAATCACAGCACGATCACTTTTTTTGAGTGTCACATAAAATCAACATCGATCCTTTTGAATCGTGGGCCATGATTGTGTAGGAGAATGAGAAAAAATACAAAGTGGCTTTGACATTGAAAAACCCCTATATAAGGTAAAGAATATCCGGCTGCAAATATCGGTACCCTTTGTTTAATTGTAAAGAGCTATTATTCGGTGGCACTTTGCATATCAGAAATTAATGCATGTACCTTTCGATGTCGACATCCAAGTTAATAGGCCATATGCGTTCGTTTAGGAGGCACAATTGGTAGGCTGCGATCAGCCAACGAGTCTTGATATCTCAAAAGGGTACCACTATTCTCTCAAGTTTAATAGTAAGTCTCACACTGTTTTTAACGGACGGAAACATTTGATTGATCTTAATATTATGACATGCTTATAAGACACTTCAGATGTTGATTTCACATAACTTCATTAGAGACGGCAAATCTAATTCAATAGAGTCATAAGACTCTTTTTGACATCCCCACAAGCTCTAATCCGGTACCTTATTTCAAGTGGAATAAGGTACCGACTTTAAGGACGTCAAAGTTGACATCTTTAGGGCTTCAACATAAAAAAAAATAATAATAATAATTCTAATGCACTTAAGTACAATTAGGCTACTATTGGTTGCTGGAGGCGATGACCAACTTGCCTGAAATTGATAAGGAACGATAACTGTCAGTTGCTGTCTAGGGAAGAAAAGGGCTACAAAACTTTATTATTTTATTTAAAAGATGGTGACAATTTTTTTTGTTTTTTTTAGAAAGGAAAGCTGGTGACTATTACATATTTAATATACTAAAAATATACTATCTAATATTTTTAAATTCCATGAAAATCAATAATGTTGCGTATGACATAGCTTTTTGCTAGCCCCTGCGACGGTAGACTTCAACTGCTTTAGTTAATTCTTATTCTCTCTTTTAACTCTCTCTAAAGATGGATTTATCTGCTTTAGCAGTAACCTCCCCGCTCTCTACTGACTCTCTATCAGCTCTGACAAGGAGTGAGTAGAGAGAAGGGTAGAACTACCGAATAGGTAAATTTTGCATAAAATCTTGCTATGCAATGCGTTATTAAGGAAAAGGGATACCTGTTAAAGCAGGTAGCAGAATGTTAACAAAGAAGATGGGAACCTGCTAAAGCAGGTGAACTCTGCCATAACAGAGGCTAGCAGAGAGCTATGCTAGACGCAACCTAAATTTTTTTCAAACGATTACTTTTAACGTCCCTTATCGAATCTCACAAAATTTGAACCTTGAATCTAATACTTAAATTTATTATGTCATTCACACTTTTACTTCAAATTTCAAAGCTCATAATCAAAGTAGGAAATACATATCATATGGATAAGTGCGTTGAAATTAAATTGTTCGGTGCAGAATCAAAAAGCGACAAATAGAAGCTCTAAGAAAGAACGAAGTGCTTGACTAGTTGTAAAAATCACTGAATATTTGAAAAATTCGTGAATAATTCGCGAATTTAAGGTCCCCCGAATTAATTCTGAATTATTCGCAAATTTTTAAAAAATTTGCCAAATCCCTGAGCTTCGCGAATAATTCGCGAATAATTCCCAAATTTTTCAAAAATATTAATTTTTTCAATATCTCTATATATATATATTTAAAATTTAAATCTTTTTATTTTTTTTGTAAAAAATTTCTCAGCGATTTTTCCTTCGACTATTTCCTTGAACTTCCCAATTTTACCGGATTTTCTGAATTTTAACCTCGCCGAATTATTGCCGTACCCGGATTTTGTGCCTATAGTTGGAAAGAACGCTTTGGAGCGAAGGTCGGAACCTGGTGACCTGCTCCCCTGACGGTAATAGAACTCAACCCGTCGTAGAAAATGCTCCAACCTCCGATATATAAAATAGTAGAAGTGACAACAATTAAAAGCAATGATCGTATGGTGCATAGCATCATAAAGGATGATACCACTTGCTGTCTCCATACACTAACACGTATACAGATACATGAATCTAAACCGTCCGATCAATGAGCGTAAGCCTAGAACGTGTAATGAATGGACGATCGTAAACATTTGACAATGAACTTTTTTGGATTTTGAAAATTATGACGCTCTAAAAGTAAGCGACTAATCTTCGATCGTGCCATATTAGCTAGAAAAACTCGGCCTGAGCCCAAGCATTAACAAGTTTGGGCTGGGCTAGACCAGTTTGAAACGGATTCACTTTGCTGGACCCGGCCCATTGACACCCCTAATTTGATGACTTGACTCAAAGGACAAATCACGAGCAGAGATGCGAATAGGGGTCCCAAAGAGCCGAGCTTTGGGCCCGGATCGGCCCTCCTTGAGCCAAGTATGGACTAAGGTAGGTAAAGCTGATATTTAAATGGATTGTCCGTGGACCTGGCGTGATTAGTAGGTCTAACCGAGTGGGCTAATTCAAAAGTCCTGATTAAAAGGGCATGTTTATGCCCAACTGGGCTCGATCAATTGAGACCCCTTATATAGAAGTAATCGGGTGGGCTCGTAGTCTGGTCCGCTCGGGCCACTGTGAGCCGGTTATGGACTAAGGTAAGTAGCTGGCCTGATCCATATATTGGTTGCCTAGTCCAACTAGATTAGTAACCCGGGCCAAGTGTTGGCGAGTTCCAAAAGGCCCGATTACATATAATCACCAGCCCCTCCTGAATATGATCCACACCGACCCATTGAAACCCTAGATGAGCAGCACATTGGAGGATTCTTTTGGTGCTAAGCACCAACATACAACAACTCAAAATAATTTAAATGGATTTTTACCAAAGATAAAATTTAAAAAATATTAAAACCCAGGAAAAAATTAAAGAGATTGGTTATTATACCTCTTTATGGCTGTACCAAGGAGCCCAATCCCGAGTTATGTTCAATCCAAGCTTGTTTAATGTGTACCTTGTTGAGGTCAGCGGAATTCTTCCATCCATATCTCCACTGAATACAAATATAAGAATATTTATCAAATCAATTTCCTTTATTTTCTATCTGGCTTAAATTATTTTTCAAGTTTCTCCTTTAAGGAAAATGGATTCCTAGGATGTGGGCTGACTCAAATCCCAAAATGACAGCCGTACCCCTAGGGTTCATCCTCTAAGTTTTTAGAAAACAATCTTGCTTCCCCCAATAATTATGGTGCATTAATTTTTTTTCAACTTTAACGTAATATTTAATCGTGGAAAAACATCATTTTCAAATTATTATTTTTTTGATGGTATTAGATCGACCTTGAGAAATTTACCATGGCACCCGATCGTCAAGTTGGGAACCACATGGTGCCCAATTGGCCACGTCATAGGGTTCAACCCTACAACCACATTATAAGAAACGTGCTTCCCTCCACTAATAACCGCAATTTTCTGGCATATTGCTCTCAAATCATTTTTCATTTATAAATTATAATTAGCATCAACATTTTTTGAAATATTACTTAAATTAATGGTCTATTTAGAAAAACATGCAACTTTCAAAGTTTCAATCAGTTCTAGAAAAGCATGCTTGCTTCAAACAATTTTAGGAAAACAATACTTTCACTACAAAAAATAAGACTATTAGCGGCAGTTTTTTGCAGCCATCAACTGCCGCTATTAACCAAAAAACTATTAAGACTATTAGCGGCAAGAGTATTAGCGGCTGTCTTATGTTAATAGCGGCAGTTTATGGCTACCGCTAATACACTACATCAAAATAGTCTATAAAAGACGGTCATGAGCTCTTCGTAAATAGTTGGTGACCGTCTTTAGTGGTTAATATGAGACGGCTTCGGACCGTCTTAAATTTGGACTGCCGAAAACAATCATTTCCTACCGTCTTATTTATGGAATATAGGATGGTTGAGAGCCATCTTATATATTTAAGACGTCCGAAAAAAGAACGGACGTGTGGATGGTTTTAGACCGTCTTATGTTTTAAAAAAGACGGCTTTGGGCAGTCTTATTTTGTGTATTTTGATGTAGTTATAGTCTTATTTTTTGTAGTGTTTTGAGGTTTTAGAAACATATACTCATCGGTTTGTGGACTCCATGTGGCACCCATATGGGATCGGGTGCTACGCCAAGTTATCCCAAGATGATCAGGTACCACCCACAAAATTTGGGCATGATACGATGCATATCCACCATTGAAAATGTAGTCGTAAGTGCTTAAATTCAATGCACCAGGCGTTACCCTATCTTTGACCCATCAAATAAAGGGTGAAAAAGTCTTAACAAAAGTTGTTTTTCTTTTTTTAAATTAAAAATATGTCACACTTGGTGGATCAACCAAAAAAGGGTGTTATTTTGGTTTTTATCATTTTTCAAAAAATGCGTAGGCATTGTTTTCTTAAAGTTATTTAAAGTAGGCATGTTTTCCTAATTTGATTGAAAGTAGCTGTGTTTTTGTAATTTTCTCTAATTTTTCTATCTTATATTATTTTTCTAGAGTCTCTGCTGATAACCACTATTTTCTAGCAAACTGCTCTTAACTCATTTTTAGTTTATAAAATATAATTAGCATTAACATTTTAATAAATATTACTTAAATAAATTGTGGTTTTAATATGCCTTGAAAAATATAAATTCACCTAAAAACCCACACAGGAAGACCACCATCGATCAATTTTTTGATAATTGGGAGGAAAGATGGTGAAAAATCATTCCATACTCCACTGACAGCAGTAGTACTGATAGAGAAATTTGAAAGAGAATTAGGCTGCGTATGGCATAGCTCTTTGTTAGCCTCTACCATAGCAGAGAGTTCACCTGCTTTAGTTAATTCTCATTCTCTTTTCTAACTCTCTGCAAATGAGGATTTACTTGCTCTAGCAGCAAACTAGCAATCTCCCTGCTCTCTACTAGAGTAAATAAAATTTGCTCTGGCAATGAGTGAGTAGAGAGGAGGGTAGAAGTCCATAGTGAAAAATTTCGTCGAAAGTTGGCAAAATTTGCCGAAATTGGGGGTCTGTCAATTTTCTTTCCGAAATTTTGGACTTTTTCATCAAATTTCGATTAATTTTCGGTAATTTCGATAAATTTCGATCATGCACCCTGCACTCCACAATAAATTTTTATAAGAAACAGTGACAAAAAAACAACTTGCAGCCGCCTCCTAACTTAAGAGTTATTTTAAAAGACTCAAAACCCATCGAGAGTGAGAGGATTTCTGTCGAGTGTTGAGATTTGAGAAACCGTAAACCCTAAACCCATTGAGCCCCACCTCGCGCCGTCGTCCCGTCCATTGTTCCAGCAAACACACATATAGAAACGATTGGCGAACCCCACCTCTCGCCGCCGACCGAAGTCCCCATTCATCATCTTTTTCTTTTTCTTCTTCTTCTTCTCAAGGTTTTATTTTTATTTTTTTAGGAATCCTCAACAGGCAAACCTCCAAAGCTCCGAAGCCACACAAGTGTGTTAATATTTATTTTTATTATTTTTATATTTTTTATATTTTTTATTTTTTATTTTTTCAGTTTTTCAATGGATGCTATGGAAATGTTTTTTTATTTTATCAAATGGGGCTTTTTTATTTTATTCAGTGTTAATATGTTTATATATATAGATTGCAATTTCCCCCCCTAACCAATTGAGTTACGATTCTGCTCAAAGCCAATTGGTAATGAAAGAGCCACAATTCAATGTTTTTAAAGTGTTGGGAGAGCAATTCGAGGGTTGTATATGGATCTAATAATCCAACCCTCACTAATACCACCCGAGTGAGACTCGAACCTGTGACCTGTCTCTGATACCATTTGTAGGATCTTATACCCCATAAAGCTACAATTTCGACCAAAACTAATTCGTGCTGGAAGAGATATACATCAATGTTTCCAAGCTGTTAAGAGAGCATTTCGATCATGCACCCCCCCTCCCCCCCCTTTTGACCCACGAGAGTTGTACAGGGACCCAACATCCCTGAGAAGTCTAACGCTTTAAGCGCCATGAATGAATGAGTGAAACCTAGTGGGGAAAAGGTGTCATGTAGGGATGTAGTTCAGTTAGCCAAATTGAAACAAATTAGTTCAGTTCATTTTTTTTAGCATTATTTTGGTTTTCTTTTTTTTTGTTTGTTATTTTTCAAGGTTTTTTTGGGTTTATCTGCTTTTTATCGATTTTCTAATCTAATATAATCAGTTGTCAATTTCTGCCACCCAAAATCGAAACTGAACCGAACCGTAATAAGTTTAGGTTTGAATCACATTCGGTCAGGTTCGGACCGATTCGGATCGATTCAATTGGCCTGCTTTCGGGTGGTTCATATTTCGAGTCAAAACTTGCATCCCTATTGTCATGTAAGCAGTAAGATGCCGCGTGGCACCCAAACCAAATGAATACTGTTCACAAGGATTTTTGGGTAGGGAAGGGTGTTTTGAGTCCCATTGGACAATCATACATAGCATTGTCTCTCCTCTTATAAGATCTTGAGCCTCTGTAACTCATTGCCAATTAATTTTGAGTCTGATGTCCAAATATTTCATTATATCAAAGCAGGCCTTTCTGTACTTCAGATCACCTAGTTCATTTTTCTGCGTGATTTTGTTTAGTCCTTCCACCACACGCGGGGACGTGTTAGAGTTTAGTTCCACATCGGACAATCGTACCCTTGTCCCTCTTCTTATAAGATCTAAGGCCTCCTCACTCATTGCCAATTTATTTCGAGTTGGATGCCAAAATTTATAGCGGTCCTTTTTCCGACCTCTTTACTGTAAATTCATATATATATATATATATATATATATATATATATATATATATATATATATATATATATATATATGATAAAGGAAGAAAGATTCCTACTAATTTAGACATGTAATTGAGAGCCATTAGCCCCATTGACGACTTAGTGGTGGAGCTTTGTTGAGTACAGCGTAAGGGTCAAAAAATCAGAAAACCGATACGTATCGTCCGATACATTCAATGTATCGGTTCAATACATTTTTTTTTTGTATAATCAAAAGAACGGGCGATATCTTAGGATATCGGCCGCTACCTTAAAAAAAAAATTTTAAGTTAGCTTAAAAAAAAAAAAAAAAATTAAATTTTAAGTTAGCGGCTGCTAACTTAAGTTAACGGCCGCTAACATATCGGTAACTTTAAAATAAAAAAAAAAATTCTTTTTTTAAAATTTTAAGTTAGCGGCCGCTAACTTAAGATAGCGTCCGCTAACATACCGCTAACTTAAAATAGCGATCGTTTTGATATATATATATATTTTCAAAAAATTAAAAATCAAATTATCGGACGATAATTTCAAAGTATTTGACGATAATTTGAAATTATCGCCCGATAATTTGAAATTATCGCCTGATAATTTCAAAGTATCGTCCGTATCGTCCAATACGGGTGATACATTGCCCGTCTCAGACGATAATTACCCTATTTTTTATAGGGTACGATACATAGGCAATGTATCGTACCGCTCAGGTCCAAAGCCGATACGTATCGGGTGATACGTATCGGTATTGGACGATTTTTTGACCCATGGTACAGCATGGAGAATACAAGCTATACATGTCAATGATATTGTAAACAGAGATATATTGGATCAAGGCTCCCTGAGATTCAACCGTCTGATTTGTTTACTGAAATAGCAGTTGCTTTTTATTATTTGGTAAACTTTATCTGAGATCACGGTGTGACCCCATGCATAATCTATCATTCCAGTCCAATCTGTTTCAATATTTATTATAGCATTCCCAATCTGCAAACGCAACCAAGTTATATATAATCCACAGGTTTGTTGAGAGAGAGAGAGAGAGAGAGAGAGAGAGAGAGAGAGAGAGAGAGAGAGAGAGAGAGAGAGAGAATGAGGCATCTGATTACCATGAAACCTTTGAGATTTATGTAGTTATCTTTTGTGGTTCTCTTGTTCTCATCAAAGATGACGTCTGCAAGCTGAGGAACGTAATGCCCTATAAACAAATATAATTAAACATTGCATTAATATATTTTTACAAAGACTGAAATACTGTAAAAGTAAAAAAAATATTCGTTTATTTACTTTAAAAAAAAATAGAATATATATATATATAATTGTAAACTAAAGCCTTTTAATATTTTTACCTGCATAACTCTCCGCAGCAAGATGAAAGTCGTTGGATTAGTACTGAGGGAACCTTCTAAACCAGTTTACAAGAAACGTATAGGAACCGCTCGATAAAAGATTCAAAAACGAACAAAAAGTGTTACTAAATCAAACTAGGAAATTACCATGCTTCAATTCTCTGATTCTATCTATCACCCAGATGGAGGGTCCCATTATCGTTACCTGATCACAAGATTATAAATTTACTTTCACGGAATTTTTATATCTCTGATATCTGTGGAAGCCACAATTTGAGATGATTGAAGAAGGTGAAAGACACTTGATGTTCATCAGCTTGATAAGCTTATGTTGTAGCAATGGATTTGTGGGGAGTAAATGGGCTGGTTCTGGCTTTCAATAGACCCTTTTTTAAGTTGCCCTACATGCAATTGTATTCAAATACTATTTGGGCTGACTAGCCCCCACAAAAATATTTAATTTCAATTGGTAGTAAGGCTGTGAATATAGCCGCACCCTAGCCCGTCAACCAGTCCTGCTTGGCCCCACAAACTTTGGTTTAGCTAAAAGATTGGGTAAAGGGCCCGGGGTAGGGCCTTAAGATCAAAAGGCTATTGTAGATGAGGGTGGGTAAGGGTTTAACATGTTAAAGCTCGTTAAGCCAGTACATCCGGTTCATCTCTCTTAATTATCCTTACTATTCTTACTACTATATAAAAGTAAGAACGATCATCTATTTATGTTAATTTTGAGTTTTCAAAATTTTAGTTACAAAATATCCCTCTATATCATATTTATCTCTAAAATATCTTATATACCCTTAATTTTTCTAAATTAAGTATAACTTTAGAATGTCAATTAAAAAAAATCTCTTTATTAAATACAAATTTCTCTTAGATTATAAGATTTTTTTAAATTAAGTATAACTTTAGATTGCCAATCAAACCAAATCTCTTTATTAAATACAATTTTTTCCTAGATTATAGGATCTAGGTGAATTTTTTCTTATTTTTTATCCGTAATATTTTTCTATTTTTTCTCCCTTTAAAATACATTTCTCACACAGGCCTCTTTTTTTTATAGTAATGACTAATTTTCTCTTATTAAATCACAACCCCTTTTTTTATGAATACCGCTCGGGTCGGGTTGAGTAATCATAAATGTCCGACCTGACCGAACCTCGATGTTGTACTCAAGCCAATCCGACCCAACGCCTGACTCAAAAACTTGACCCAACCCGATAAAATACTCCTATTTTTTATGAGTAACTTTAGTATATATATTATATATAAGATATATTTATGATTATCAAAAAAACTTTCAATATTACTATTAGGTTTACCAAACCGATTGCTATAAGTACATTTTAATAATTTGAATACCTATAAGGGGAAGTTAGTTTTCGGATTTCATTCTGTCTATCTTAAAAAGAATCTTTTTCCAAAAAAATTTAAAAAAAAAATGCTACCTAAGAACACCCCCACCTGCCTAAGTTAGTTTTAGCACGGACTCATCACAGCCCACCTAAGTTAGGGACTAAGGCCTAGTCTCTCCCTCTAGGCAGGGCTAGGATTTAAGAGGGCCCGTTGACACCCATAGCTGCATTTGCATCATTGCATGAGTTCCGCGCGACATGAGATAGGTCTAGAGTTTTAATCAAGCCATTATTCTGGCTCCAATTGGGTTTGTTTACAGTCAATTGGCGGGGTTCGGGCCAGGTTTGATCGGGCTACTAAATCCAAATTGGCCAACTGCATAACAGGCCAACCTGGCCCATTAACACGCTCAACATATTGAGATTAACTAGCTTGGGAAAAGGTCTTACAGATATCAGGCTCTCTAACAAATTTGGAATTCAGCTTTTTTGACATGTCCTAGAAGCTCTTAAGAAAACAAAATTTTCGGCAAACTGGTATGTATCGGTATCTCAACTCGGTATTGACTGATACGGGCCCGTATCTTCCGATACATATCGGGTATCGGCTGATACGATATCGGTTTCGGCCGATACCGCTATTTTTGTTTTTTTTTTAAAAAGACCGAGTCATATCGGTCTTTCATGGACCGATATCCGAGTCCGATAGGTCCGATACCCATTTTGGAGACTTTGCCAGTGATATTATATCCTTGGACATCGATGTCCGTGCTTGTATTTGAATAAGAAAATCCAACGCCGGCAGGGGCTTCCAAGAATAACAAATTTGCAGCTGAAACGGTCGAGGAAAAAGCATTGTAAATGAGTAGAATAACTAATTATGAAATTTGAATAAATATACAAACTATATTACCTTTATTCAAGGTGTAATTATTGAATTTTAAGGGTTTTTGACAAATACCCCGCCATATTATGTTGAAATTACATAGAACTCCCTGAGTTATGTCTATTTGCACTACACCCTCTATTTTTATGTTTCCTTTACCAATACCTCCTTGCCGTTAAATGACAGTGAACTAGGCGTATGTCTTCAATTAAATGACGCATTTGCCTTTACTTAATATTATATATAAAATGAGCATTATATTTTTCTCAACTTTGATCTTATTTTAAACGATGGATAAACATCGGATCCTGCCCAAATTTTTTGGGTGGAACATGATTGATATCCTCAAAGTTGTCGTGTTACCTGATTTTCAATTTGGGTCTCCATGATACTCAGTTGGTTCGTAACGATGGTAAGGTCGGGATAGTACAAACGGGGATTGTAGTTTAGCGCTACCCACGAGTCAAGCGAGCATCATGAACATGCAAATCGAAAATCAGGTAACAAGACAACTTATAGGAGATCAATCATGTTCCACCCAAAAAAATTGGGCAAGATCCGATACTTATCCACCGTTTAAATGCGATCAAAGTTGGAAAAAATACAATGACCATTTTGTATATGATGTTAAGTAAAGGCAAACAAGTCATTTAATTGAAATAATTATGCCTAATTAATTATTATTTAACAGCAAGGGTATTTATAAAGGAAACATAAAAGTAAGGGGGCAAGTGTAAATAGGCATAACTCATGGGATTTTATGCAATTTCAACATAATATTAGAAGGAATTTACAAAAAACTCAATTTTAATTGGGAAACTTCATTTTTCACAAGAAAGGGCCCAAGCTCTTGTGCTTCCCCAAACCCGACTGAACAGCAGCCAGGCCATGAAAAATATAATCATAAAAGAAATAGATTTTTCAACATACAAAAGATATTATGATCTACATAAAATTAGCTATCTAGAAAATGGTTATATCAATTCAATGTTGTAAATCACTACAATACAACATTCTGGGTCATAAGTAAGGGTGGCAATGGGCTGGTAGACTGGCCCGTTAGGCTCAGGCTCATTTAAGGATGGTTCAAGCTTGACATAAAGCCTGCAGCCGGGCTTGGGTTAGCACTTTTAAGCTGGGAACTTTAGATGGATCAGCTTAAGCATATAGGCCTGTTGGTCTATCATATATGATAAGCATATTAAAATTCATTGTAATATTTTATAAAGAACTTTTAAAGGACAATAAATTCTCTGTTTTACAAAAAAGAGATGCTAACTTCTTATTTAGTACTTGCTATATATCAGTTTTTTCAATTTTCATAAAGACTGCTAATATTTGTAAACTAATAACTAATTTAGGAAGAAACGGGCCGGGTTGAGCTTTGAATGTTAGCCGGATCTCATTTGAGATCCGGTGTGGCCCAATTGTCACATTAAGACCCACTATAATTTGGTCCATTAGCTTCATACGGTTAAGAGGTTTTGGAAAATGAGATCATGCCCATACGGTTAGGTGATTATTTTGAAAGTGGTATCATACACCTAAATTTTAGCCCACAATCTCGCAATGATAGTAGAGAGATTATAAAGTCATTTTATCTTTGAGGTCCCAAGTCTAGTAAAAACATACGAGAGAAAGAAGCCTGTAGAATCCATCTCTGCATCTTGGTAAGGTTTGTATAGACTTGAAGATCCTTGAATCTCGGCATCATAAATCAGTGTACCATGGACAGAGGCACGATTCTGATTAAATCGTTTTCGCTTTAATTTTATGGTACAGAGCTTACATTGTGGTATTAGAGCAGGTATCTCTGATCATGGTGTCTGATTAATTTTATTTGATGCCTTATAATTTAAAGATAATAAGTTTAACTCTTTCATGACCAATTTTGACCGTACAATTTTGAGTTTGACTCCTCTCTCTCCAAAATTTTACAAATCATGTTTGATGGAGAAATTTTATTTTATTCTTGATGATATTGCTTCTATGGATTAAATCCAAATTTTTATAATTTTTTGGCAATTTTTGAGATTTTTTTGGCCGCCGGCGTTACCGGATGGTTGCCAATCGCCGGAAGGCTGTCGACCAATCACCGATCGCCGATCGCCGTCGGTCAATTGCCGGATATCGTCCGCCAATCACCAGATATCTATTGGTCATAATCGGCCAATCCTAACATGGCATTGACCATGCACAAGCCGTCTCCAAAGAGATGTGTATTGTTCAGATTTATGGATCTGGTAAGGACATTTGCTATCGAAGATGCTCATTTGGAGTTGATTGGTTATATAGGTGGAGCATCATATATGGTGCTTCCCACACTTTTAAAATTTTAACTTATAATTTTATGGACTCTAGGCCCATTAACGTATTGACCCGCATACTTAAGACCTGCTTTAGGCCCAAATCAAAATTTGTCTAGACCCAAGACCCGACCTGGTCCTGATCAAAGTTTGACTAGATCCAAGACCCAACTCGATAAGGGCCCAATTTTATTTATTTATTTATGGGAGCTATCGGTATCAGATTTTCACATATTATATATGTTTTTAGAGTATCTCGGACGTTTCAGATACTTTTATAAGGTCTATTTCTACATCAGACAATTTGGTCAAAGTTTGACCAGATCCGGACATGACCCGATAAGAGCCCAATTTTATTTATTTATTTGTAAGGGCTATCAGTATCCAATTTTCACATATTATATATATATATATATATATATATATATATATATATATATATATATATATATATATATATATATATATTTGAATATCTCAGACCATCAGGAGATTTTTATGAGGTCTGTTTTTGCATCAGAGTCTTCTATTAAGTAGAAATGATCACTGTTTCTTTTGAGGTTACCATTAGGACTAACTGCATCATAAATTAGAGAGTAGCCACAACATCTTCAATTGCAATGATGTATTTAGTATAAAATATATCTTTTAAATTGAATTATTTTTTGTGTGATCTCATAAATTATGATTGATTATGAATCAAAATAGCTCGGCTCCACAGAGAAGTTGTTGTGATTCATAGATCAATTGGAATGAGATATTGAATATGACATTATGATAGAGATTTTCCTAATGCCCACAGGTAGAGAGAGTTTTCTATTTTGGTGTCACTCATCACTTACTCTCATTATAAAGTTATTAAATAAATCATTGAAGTATTTCAACCCTTACCCACAGGAGGGTTAAAATATCTCGTCGATTTATTATCTACAATGTTGACATTAGTTGACATTCTAAATAAAGTATAGATTTGTATGTTCTTCATAGAACCATTGTAAGCATTTGATATCACAAATTTCACAACGTTATAACTCCATTTGGTATTAAAGAAAATGTTGTAGATAATTATATATATACTAAGTTTAGTGGGAGCAAATTCATTTTCTTAGTCTTATATGTGGATGATATTCTGCTTACCAACAATGACTTGGGATTGCTACATGAAGTAAAATAATTTCTCTCTCGAAACTTTGAGAAGAAAGATATGGGTGAGGCATCTTATGTCCTTGGCATAGAGATTCACAGAGATAGGTTTTAAGGGACATTAGGACTATCTCAAAAGGCCTACATCAATAAAGTATTAGAAATATTTTGAATAGGAAATTGCTCACCTGGGAAAGCACCCATTGTCAGGGTGACAAATTCAGGCTACATCAGTGTCCGAAAAATAACTTAGAAAGAGAGGAAATAAAAAATATTCCTTATGCATCTGCAGTAGGTAGTCTGATATATGCTCAAGTTTCTACGAGGTCAGACATTGCATTTGCAATAGGAATGTTAGGCAGATATCAAAACAATCCAGGAATGGATCACTGGCGAGTTGCAAAGAAAGTGATGCAATATCTGCAAGAAACAAAGAATTACATGCTTACATATAAACGATTAGATCATCTGGAAGTGATAGGATATTCAGACTCTGATTTTAGTGGCTGCCTTGCCACTAGAAGGTCAATCTTAGGATACATTTTCCTTCTTGTTGGAGGCGTTATCTCATGGAGAAGCAAGAACCAAACGTTGACCACATCTTCCACCATGGAAGCAGAGTATGTGGGTTGCTATGAAGCTACAACACAGACTCTCTAGCTGCAAAATTTTATCACAGGACTTAAGATTGTTGACTATGTGCCTAAGCCATTAAGGATTTATTGTGCTAAATCCGCAGCAGTGACCTACTCTAACAACAATTCAAGTATCAGTACCAACAAGTTTATTGACATAAAGTATTTTGTCGTTAGAGAACGTGTTCATAATCGTCAGGTGTCAATTGAGGAAATTAGAACCGCGTCAATAATTGCGGATCCCATGACAAAAGGATTACCGCCCAAATTGTATAAAGAATATGTGGATCATATGGGTCTAATTGATTTTTCATGAATTTGATGTACATTATGGCACCATCAAGATTAATTTATAATTAATTATTGATGATTCTTAGTTTATCTGTCTCACTTAAGCTTGTATACATAAGGTAAATAACGACAGATTATCCATATTGACAAATAAAGTAGGACCTAGAATATGCATTGACAGCTTATTCATAAAGCACTATACCACATATAGTACACGTTGGATGTGATTAAAAATATTGAAATACATTGATGGTAATGTCTGATTAATCTAGATGTTAACTGTGATGATTCATATGTTTGAAAAACATTCAATAGAGTATAAGGTTATCCAAAATCTAAAGGGGAAGATGCCACTTTTATTTATTTATTTATTTTTTTTGTTTTCAAAATGAGTATGACCATACGTTAACTTTCTTTTCTAAAATAAATTTTGTGTCAACATGGGCCAAGTGGGAAAATGGGATCATGCCCATACGGTTAGGTGGTTATTTGGAAAGTGGTATTATGCGCCTAAATTTTAGCCCACAATCTCTCAATGATGGTAGAGGGATTATAAAGCCATTTTATCTTTGAGGTCCCAAGTCCAGCAAAAACATAAGAGAGAAAGAAGCCTGTAGAATCCATCTCTGCATCTCGGTAAGGTTTGCATAGACTTGAAGATCCTCGAATCTCGACATCATAAATCAGTGCACCATGGACAAAGGTACGATTTTGGTCAAATCGTTTTCGCTTTAATTTTATGGTATAGAGCTTACATTAAAAGTTTATTATCGGTCGGGTTGGGCTTGCTATCATAAGGGTTGAGATTTGAGATTCCTAATCGCGTGAAAGTAATGGGTGGATCGCAATTGATTCTATACATTTCAAGAAAAGCATAATTTAATGCTCGTTGATCCGAGCCGTCAACTATTAGAGAAGATGGTGCTATCTACATGCCACGTGAATCCGACGTTGATTGATGGCATAGTAGAAGGATAATCACAACTCACTACAAAAAATAAGACTATTAGCGGCAGTAAAAAACTATCGTTATTAATAAAAAACTGCTGCTAATACCCTTGCCGCTAATAGTCTTAATAGTGTTTTTATTAATATCGACAATTTTTTGCTCAGCAAAAAACTGCCGCTAATAGTCTTATTTTTTGTAGTGACTCTATATTTAGGTTTAGAGAAGAAGGGAGAACTTGTATCCGTAAGTTACAATATCTAAAGTTATATATTAATAGGTAACCCTAATATGACTGTTATACGGTGTATATCACGCACACCCTAGGGGTTGTACAAGTGGCATCTTAGCCACTTAATCTAACAATAAGCCCGTCATTGTCTTGGGTCAAACTTGCCCAAGTTCAAATCCAACGTGCTGGGTTTAAATTTATCCTAGCCTGGCCCATTGCCATTCTTAATCACCATAAAGAGTTGTTATTAGGAGCCTGACACGTCCACCCATGGATTCGATTCTTGTCCTCTAAGCTGTTTCCCACCCTCGTCTTTACAAGGTGTGTGTTGGGTTATATTAGTTAACCCTCGCTACTATAGTTGGTGCTCTCTCATGCTGCTCCGCAACTCTCACATGTGTATGCATGCCTGTTCCTTAGTTCTCAAGGTTGTCTCGACCGTATGGCCATATCAAAAGAAAAAAACAAACAAGAAACAAACTCTTTTGGGGTATATTACAATACCCCATTCAATAAACGAGCTGAAATTTAGGTTGGTCCACACACTACCTGGGGCTCAATGGGTTTGGTCAGGCCAAGTTCGGGTCGGGCCTTAAATGGGTTGACACTATCGGCCCATTTGGAAAGCTCATATTAAACCCGACTTATTAATCCGACTGGGAAGGATGAGCTCACTTATGAACTGGACTTTATCCGACTCTTGGTGGACCGAGACTCAAACTCTAGACATATTAGGGCTATCTATGGTTTTAAATATCGGCCATATCCAATACATAGCGGCTGATATGTATCGGGTTACGCTCCTTACGATATGACTATATAACTCGATTCTATAAGAGGTCAAATATCGAACCAAAATATGAAAATGCCCTCTTACTAAACAATTTGATATTTTTATTAATTTTGAAATTAAATAAAGGTGATTCAATATCTACCAATTTGGCCGGTACAAATATTACTAGGCATCGATTAATAATCATACACTTCGTGCAACTGGATTGGGCCTGTAGCCCAATTGAAGGTTGACGATATTCCAACCTCTAGGTTGTAGGTTCAATCCCAACTTAATTACCTATTGAAAAAATGTTTAAATAAAATAAAGCATCGAGACCGCTCAGGGCAGCGTGAGGATGAGAACCGAACCCATGACCTAATCCCTCACATAAGAGGGAGTGGCTAATGTCTCTTTAGTAGGTACAAATTCTAAGGGCATATATAGATATTTCAAGGTAATCCCTTCTCCCGTAATATTTATTTTACCTGTATTAAAGTATATTTTTCTTACTTGTAAAAAAAATACATAATTGGTGTAAAATAGTTATCACTTCATCGTGAAAAGAGGGTGTAAAGTCAACTTTATGGGCTACTATTTATTTTACACTAAAGTGAACGGCTTGTATAATATTGCACACTCCATAAAACTTTAACTTCACCCCAACTCCTCCGGTCGACATACATTGACCACCTCTGAATTAAACAAAAGTGATCATTTTTTGCGTCAATATTCCCTTCAGTGGATCTTTAGATCATGGATATTTCATAAGACAGTCAATTTTCTATTCCATGAGGTACACATTTCAAAAAGGGACCCTAAAATCATGTGACATATATCATGCTCAAACATGACTTTAGGATCACTTTTTGGGATGTATGCCACGTGGAATCAAAAAGTGACCGTCTGATGGTACGCCATGATCTAAAGATTCATTGTGTGGAAAATTGGTACGAGAAACAATCTCCATCGTCTGATTACAAGGCGATCAATATATGCCTCCTAAAAGAGATGGGTTGAAGTTGCAATTTCATTAGTTGTAAACAAAGGTACACATTTATTTTTAGTTGATACACTTTTAAGTCCCAATACAAAGTGATCATTGCAGATTTTACCTCCAAGAAATGAAAATTATGAGCTATAACATCGTAAATAAAAAATATTACAGGTAATATTTAAGACACAAAATATAAGAAATTACATTAAAATGAACAAACAAAATTATACTTTTTACAGTAAAATTGATTGATTGCGCATAATATTCACATATTACGGTGAACTGAACGTTCCCTAATTAATATCACATTACCCTACTATTATCGGTCCAGCCAAAAGGCTAAGACATAAGACACGAAATAGAGGAGAGGCATAAACTTTGTCTGTATAAAAAAACACAAAATACTAAACGCCGTATGCTTTCATTTATCACTACTAAAGCCTCCATATCATAGCCACCAAATCGCGGCTTTGCGAGGTTAAAATATAAAAAAATCCGGAAATTTTGGGGAAATATTCGGAGGAAAAATCAGTGAGAAAATTTTAATAATAAAAATAAAAAGATTTGAAATTATAAAAAATATTAAAAAAATTAGTTTGTCACCATTTTTTAAAAAATTCGGGAACTATTCAAGAATTATTTGCGATTTTTTGTGATCAGGTAAATTTTTGAAAAATTTATAAATAATTTAAAATTAATTCAGGGACCTTAAATTCTTGAATTATTAACAATTTTTTAATAATTTGTTACTATGCTCCAGATAAGCTCCTAATTACTGCAGCTCTTAAATGCTCATCAGTCCCCAACGACCCCGTAGAAGCTTCCACGTTTTGATAGACATTTTAAGATACAAAAAAATCAGAGGCACAAGCTTTCGCTGTTATAAAAAATAGGACAGTATTGTATGGCAGGCAAAGTTGCAAGCGGTTGACATGGTGTCACATAATTGTCTGAAGTTCAGTGGGTCTCAAGCAATGTAAGTCAGAACAGTCAGCCACATTCACAACGGTAGCCAGCCGCCTGCACTTTGCCTATATAAAACCTGCGTATCATTTATAATTTTCTTAAAAATATTACCTCTTTTTTATTAGATTCCTTACATTTGGTCCAACTTTTTGTTTAAGCTTAATTAAAAGCAACCCTATGATTGTTTAAAATAAAACTCATGCAATAAACTGCTAGGTTATTAAATGTAACTCAATGGTTGCTGCTGTCCACTGTCTCGTTACAAGCATCAAAATTCGACAAAAATTTAATCATTGAATCATAGTGACAAATTTCGTTTTCGGCAATTTTTCGGTGAAGGATTCTTTCGGTACATTTCGGATTAATTTCAATATCTTTCGAAAAAATTTCGGGAATTAAAAATATATTAAAAAAATATATATAATATTTTAAAAAAATTACTAGTAGATATTTTCAAATTTGAAGTAGCAGTTTGGCATTTTCCATAAAAGTCAGAAGTGCAAGAGACCAATCAGACCATACGATATATTTATTTTATAATAAAAAATAAGGTCCCTGATTCATCAAAACATATAAAAATAAGGCGGCCAGTTGCTGTGATGGAAGTTGAGGTGACTTAGATGTTTAAGATGATATCCGCTGTGGTTTCCACAGTTTGCCATTAGGATACATCATCAATCATGATCAAATGGATTCAGATGGTCCATAAGGAAGATCACCATTCCATGCAACTTGATCTATTAATCAAACAATTCTAACCATCTGATCAAATGCACTCTAGAGAAAAGGGCCTTATCACTTATCAGATCATAGCCGATTAAATTAAAGCCCCATTTAAAATATAAAAAAGCCCCATTTGATATCTATAAAAAAAGCAGCTCCATAGCCTCCATTCCTTTAATCAATAATCATTCATTGAAAAACTGAAAAAATAAAAATAAAAGTATAAAAAAATCAATATAAATTAACATACCTATGCACTGTACAGCACGTTGTGTGGTTGGGAGCTTCAGACTTCGGAGGTTTGCCGGAGCCGGACGGATTACTAAAAGAAAACAAATAAAAAAACCCTTGAGAAAGTTGAAGAAGAAGAAGAAGAAGCTAGAAGAAAAAAACCTTGAGAAATAAGGTTTTCCGGACGGTGGTCGGCTGCGAGAGGTCGGGGGCGGGGGGGACGGCGCGAGGGTTTGGGTTTCTCAAACCCTAAACAAGACTCTCCTTTCCTCTGATTCTGAAAACTGAAAAGTAAAAGCCCAATGATTTTTGTGTTTTTTCCCTATAAAAAAAAAAAGCTTAAGTCATTTATGGTTGCAATTCTTGTTTTTGGGGCTGCATTTGATAAAAATGCATTATAGCCTTTGGGATACATTTACCGAAAATTACCGAAAATACCGAAATTTCGAAAATGGCCGAAATTTCGTCAAAAATTTCGGCAGACCCTCATTTCGGCGAATTTTCGACGAAATTTGTCACTATGCATTGAACACATAAAAACCTGAGAGTGTATTATCATTTTATAATTTAGCCATTATCTATTGTCGGGTTAAACTAGTCATAATCATAGTGAAAAATTTCATCGAAATTTGATAAAATTTTGCGAAAAATGGTGAAATAGGGGTCAAACGAAACTTTTGAAGAAATTTCGGTGCTTTTTGGAAATTTCAATTTTTTTGGCAAAATTTCTAGAATTTCGGGTTTTTTGGCAAAATTTCATTAATTTTCATAAATTTTTATTTTTTATATTAGTAATTTACTAATATTCAAAAATTTTGAATTTTTTTTTTTTTATATTAGTAATTCACTAATAAATGGCAAAAGCGAAGTTGACTCTTTGCTCACCACTCACCAGCTATGGTTTGCTTAAGTGTAGAGTTGAAGCAATATAAAGAGGGGTTGAAGTGTCTAGAATTATAGCTTTGTGCCTTCAGTGCTTAGCACAAATACTTAAATATGTTGTTTTATATATATTTGATCCCCGAAAATTTCTCATAATTAATTTGAAATGTACCAAAAAATTAATCCGAAATGTACCGAAAGGACTCCCCACCGAAAAATTACCGAAAATGAAAATTTTCACTATGATAATTATTTGACAAAGCTTAAATTTTGATCAAAAGTCCAACTTTGAATATTACCAAATCTTGCAATACATTATCATACAAATTTAACTAGCGGTTTCAAATACTTACAACCAGCTGATTAAGCTGGTAAAAGTTTGATTAAATTTTAAACTTTTACTAGAAGTCAATGATTGACGAAAAAAATCAAAGTTTAGCTAATAATGAATAAATAGCGTATCTCACAATAAGGTTATATTTGGTCAATGTTTGACCAATACAAAATTTGACCAAAATTAAAGAGCACATTGTAAGATGCATCCTTAGTGATGGTCATAGTGGTAGTGGTGGAGTTGATGGTGAAATAGGAGGTGGTGGCGGTGGTGAAATAGGGGGAGGGCGTGATGGACGCGGTGGAGTTGATGGTGTGGCAGAGGAGAGATAGTGGTGGTTGTGGTTGTGCAGTTGTTAGTGTAGGCGCAGAGAGTTGATGGCGGAGGTATAGGTGGTTGTGGTTAATATTACCGTTAGATTTATCAAGCGATAATTGTAACAATATTTTCATAATTTAAATATTTCTAAAGAGAGATCTTAGGATTTATTATTTTCTCATTCGAAATAATTTTCTTTATCTTTAATGAAAAAAAAATTCAATGAAGAAAAACTAATAAAAGATTTTAAAAAATAGTCATATTCAATAAAGCCTGACCCGAGCCCGCTCCAACCCGCCAAAGTTAGGGCAATGGTTGGGTATATCAAACCCCGCCTAAGTTAGGGCCTCGGCTTGCCCCCCCTAGAGCTGGGCTAGATTTTAGTGAGGCCCGGCCCTAGCGCAGCCGGTTGACAGCCCCAGGCGGCGAGCATTTACTATATAAACCCCTGATTAAAGTCGATGCATTGATATTGCCAGCACACTAATGCACCTGAGAAGTGATTACATGCATTGAGCATTCACCATATAAACCCAGGATTAAAGGGACCGATGCATTGATATTGCCAGTACACTGAATGCACTTGAGAAGTGAGAAGTGATTACATGCATTTATTCCATCTTTTGCAATTATATCTATGGAATTGGTATGAGGTGTGCAGCCCGACGCCAAGCCACTTGGTTCACGGCTCACTTTCTAAAGATCCATGGCATACAAAGTAGGCAGAGAAAAACTTATGACTCAGTTAGTCAATACCTTTGAAAGTTAATCTATTGGGAGATTTATATGGTTACTGTCAATTTTAAAAGTTATTGACCGCTTTTGAGTGAAACAATGCAATTTGTACAAAATTAAATAAACAGGCTTCATGAGGCCGTATTTATGCTTATTATACTTAAAAAAGAGGTTTTAGAGAATCAGGATTCCACTTTCTTTAATATTACCAAAATCTAATGAAACTGAAAGTCAAATCGGTGTGTATTACCAACTCTTTTGTCACACAAAAGGCAAATATTTATGGTTTTTGGCAAATATCTTTTTTAAAATACCTATAACAGTCGAAAAGTTTTTTTTTTTTTTCCATGATAATGACTCTGACGGACATTTAAACACTAAAAAGTGTTTAAATGGTCTTACACCATTAAAATGTCAATTTTTATCTCACCTCATTGATGTGTGATTTATTATTATGTCATGGAGTACACATCTACGAGCAATCTAAATTGTTCTAAGGGGCAATCTATCAATGGAATACGTCTCAGCCCAATGAAACATGCCACGGATAAGTTGATGTAAACCATCCGATTGAAGAGTTTTAATATTTAGTCATTAAAATTAAAATCAACGTTTGATATGATAGTCAACTGATTGAATGGTTTAAATTTTCCTAAAATACCATTTTTTGACCTGTTGGCTGTTGCACAACAATCCATGATCTATCACTTTGATGGTTCAAATCACCACTGATGGTATAAGATGATTTAAATACAAACTCGGGGTTTAAATGACTGTCAGCAGATTTCTCAATCTTTTACCTTACAAATCATGATCGTCAAATCACATGTCACAATTACATATTGTACAAGTCTACAAGAGTTGGTAAACGATTTGAATGAGAAGCACAAAAGCTGACCAGTATACATACCAAATAATTGCCTAGATCCAGGTACTCTATCTCGAAATTCTCTTTCAAAAAAAATTTAGTGTCTGACTCTGGAAACTGGTCAGGTGATCGTTGACGCTTAAGGATCCATTTGCAGGCTCTACAGTTCTCCATCAGACCAAGAATTAAGAAGTCAGGGATCCATCGGTTTTTCAATTGCGTGCCAGTACTTGCATTTATAAAATTAGCCTTTGCAGTCTGCACACAATGTATTACAGCCCGGATTTTGGCACCCCGAAATCCGTGTCATCAACACGATTATCTTGATCGTGTCCCTTGATTGAGCACGGAACACTGGTATATTAAGCAATAATAATGAATTGAAATTAGTAATTAGAATTACAGAATAAATATCATTTTTAAAATCTTTCAAAAGACAGTTCTACTCTCATGCCTCTGCATGAGTGGAGAATCGATCCGAACCATCGATGATAGGTAATCATCACAGTTGATTCGCCCAAAAAGTAATCTCAAACTTTAATAACATGGTTTAATCAAAAATCAGGCTTGATGCACCAATAATCTCACAAAACTCTCAAAGTTGCGCAACAGAGTCCTTTAGAAGAAGTCCTCTGGAGGTGGCTCTAACTTGTCACCAGATGCCGGGTCTGACTCACCAGGGTCAACGTCCCCTGAAGCATCAACAGCTGCTAACAATGGACCTGCGACGTATAGTCAAAATGGTGAGCTACATCCTAGCTCAATAGGGAACAAAACACAATTGAACATATAAATTACAACTCACATATATTCCATGATATGTCATGCATGATGTGTTTATGCAGTTACTGATGAAAACAGTTGAAAAGAATCATATTTTACTGATAGTTTACTCAGGTCTTTTAATTATTCATTAATGACACTGAAAAGGCCTAAAGCAAAACTTAACCTTTCAACTTAAGTAATCCCCGAGCAATATAGCATCGAGCCCCGATGAGATACCCTTCATCGCCATCTATATAGACAATTTTAAATATATTACCTGAAAATACCAATAATACCCAAGCCCTTTTCCCCTGGGGATCGGTGGCGGGGTTTCAACATATCTCAATTCAACACCATCTAACGGATAAGCCTCCAGACCGCCTTCATTTCGGCCAACAGATCGGTCACGGATATCCTGCCGCGTTAGTCGTGGGTATCCCGCCACGTCGGTGGGGTATCCTATCAAACCTCAAATAACAAAAATATCAGGTGCTTTACATATAGTTATTCACCGTGTAAGTGTGCTATCTTATATCAGTTAGGCCTTATCAGACATAATTCAATCTTGGATACATCCCTGGGATGTATCCATTCACTTGCATCACACCTGATGCTCTTATTTCTTTACTTCCTCATCCCCTGGGGATGGCTCATTATGACTACTCTTTTAGATGTCACACACACACATTTTTCACAAACTCTTAAGAAACAAAAACAGTTTGAATTGAATTCTATATCACTACATGCATGCTCTTGTAAAATAAAGTACATGTTCAAAGTGTTCCCTACCTAAAATCTCTGTTTGATCATGCATCAAGGTCCCTCGTGGCTCCTTGTGCCCAAGCTCACACGTACCACCTATGGTACAATATAACACATGCAATACATCACTAAAGATGCAATAAGGAAGGTCCAAGACCCCCCGAGAATCTTGAAGTCAAACTAAAAAATCAACAAAACTGGCGCAGTCGATTAATCGAACTCCAAAGTCGATTAATCGAATATGATTCGATTAATCGATTTCCAAAATCGATTAATCGAAATTCAAAATCGATTAATCGATTCTCAAAATCGATTAATCGAGATTCCCATTCGATTAATCAAAATTCTCTACTCTATCCATTCGATTCTCAATTCGAGTAATCGAATTTCCAAAATCGATTAATCGAACCGAACTCGATTAATCGAAATTCAAACTCGACTAATCGAAATCCTAATTCGATTAGTCGATTTCCCCAGACTACATTTCTCCATCCACTGGAGGTTCCTAGTCGATTAATCGACTCTAAAATCGATTAATCGAAATCCAAAGTCGATTAATCGAAACTTAGTTCGATTAATCAAAATCGTGTCTTTTGACTTTTCAACTTCTTGGCAAAAATCGATTAATCGAATCTCACTTTCGATTAATCGAAATGGCCAGATTCAGCCCCCTTTTCGGCTGTTCTTTCCAATCTTCTTCCAACTGATTTCTCTTTCTTTTCTAAGCCATTATCCTATGCTTTTAGCTATTTCTAACTACAATTTAAACCCTTCAATCTATGCATTTAATTTACAAGAATTTTACCTTCAATCAATCTCCAATTGATTTGGTCAAAGGGGTTGGAAAGGCTAGGGTTCTAGCTTTGCTTCTAGCGGATCCTTCGCGTCGAATCCGGTGTTAAGTGCTTGAATCCCCCTTCCAAACCGTTGCAATAACTCCTTAATCACCCACCTTCTTTACTCCTCTCTCTCTCTCTCTCTCTCTCTCTCTCTCTCTCTCTTCTTTACTCTCTCTCAACAACCAACATTGATTTTAGGGTTATTAAACCCTTTTATCTCCTCTCAAACTTGTGTATTTAGCACATGCACCGTAATAGGTGTATGTGACTTCGGATTTACATCAATCTCCACACATTCACTCGAATTGTCACATCTCATCCGTTCATCGCACCCTATGCCAACTATTGAACTTCTATTTGGTCAAACCTATGACCGGTCGGACACGAATCCCGAGGTCACTGTTTAACGTGATTTTTCGGGATATTACACAATGTGAAGAGAACTGTTTTACTTTTTTTTTTTTTAACTTTCAAATGTATATATATATATATAAAATATTTTTTGGACCTATGACATGTGTAAATACCATCTAAGCCATTTGATTTGATGGTCATAATTTAAAGATCCATGGTGCAAAATATTGGCATGAAATGCAATGAGCTAGGTTAGGGTTAAACCCGTCTCAACCCTGCTCGGGCATGATCTGGGTTTTTTTCAACTCAGCTCTTACCCAGCCTAGAAGTACTCAGCTCAAGTGCAACCCTACCAGGCTAGGTACGGGCCGGGTTGTGAACTTTTTTATAGCTAAATTTCTTTTAAAAATCAAAAGCTTTAAGCTAAACTTTTGTTAAAAAAGCAAATAAAAAATTCTTGCATATATTGAAGGCTCCTCCTTTACCATTTCCATTTTAGTAAAATATCCTTTTATTAAAGGATGATGAATGATGATCCTCTCACTAGAGTCTCACCAAGTTACTTGAGTATCCCATCAATGACGCGTGTCAATGCGACTTATATGGCTTTGAGACTCAAGTCAAAAGTGAATAGTCATATGCCCTTTTTCCTTAATTAATACATGTCACAATTACATAATTCTTTCAAAGTTCACCCAGAGATTTACATGATACTTAAAACACTGTTTGGATGTATAGTAGAGTATAAGTTGATGGTCAAAATCAAATTTTAAATTAATTATAAAAAAATGATTTTTAAATAAAATTTCAAAAAAATAAATTTAAAAGTATAAGTTAAAGTGTTGGATTTTTTTTTTTCTAATATGATATAAGCAATGCACCAGTGTTCTACGCAACATTAAAACCTTGGAGGACGGTGACCGTCCTCCGTATTGGATGGCAAAAGCCTTTTCTACATAATTTTTGCATTATATATATAAAACCCGGCCGGGCCCATACTTGGTGCTGGGGTACCTACTCTAAGCCTAGCCCGATTTACCCAGGTTGCATCATCCTTTGTTTGAGTTGGGACCCATGCCGGGCTTATACACCCAAATAATCTACTATTTACCAGCCAGGTCCCAACCATACCGGTCCATTCCGAGCCCTAGTCCATGATATGAAGTCTCACTTAGCCAACAATCTGTGTGCAAGCAACGACACCCTTCCATTTGTGTGCTTGGCTTTTGTGCAAATAACTACTCCCTTTTTAATTGGGGTTTTGGCATTTACCACACGCCCTGGCTTATGTGTTTCAATTACCTCTATAACAATGGATCAATTACAAAAATAATCTTTTACTACTACGAAGCAATCAATGGAGGTCGTATCTCACCACAATCTTCCATTCAGTGAATCTTGAGATCAGAAGCCTCTCATCAAACGATCAGATTTCGATTCCACATAATAATTATGGGTGTACATTAAATGCAGTTCTTGATCAATTTTCGAAATGTCTTGTGAATCAAAAATTGATCTCGTGATTGTAAATCCATGATCTCAAGAGCAATTAGATCAAAGATCGGGATGAAATTGAAATCTTGATCGACTTATTCAAAATAGTGAAGTATTATTTTGTCGAAGAATCCATCACTTAGAGAATAATGTATAAAAGAAGCATAAAAACAAGGGTGGCCATGTAAAATAGGTAAAGGAGAGAGAGAAAGGGAGAGAGAAGAATTTGTAAGCTTTTGGGTTTTTTTTTTTGTTTTGTTTGATAATGAGTTTATAAGCTTTCATTTAGCGAACGAGTACAGATTCTTTTAAGATAAGACACTCAGGGGATTAATGAAACAAGTTGGTATATTGAAGTGCTCTAAATCCGTACTAAACTCTTAATCTATTGTAAGCGTACGATGGAAATTGCAACACTAGTATAGGATCGTTCTTACGAGAAAGTGATTATCCTTATATTTTTTTGCTCCTAAAAACTTATACTTATCTTTTAAGATTTTAAACTACTAGAGAAATATGAATAAAAGAATGGTTTGTGTAAACTAATTACAAAAAATAAATCTAAATCCTCCTCCTTCCAGATTATGATCATCAATCACAATCTTTTAGTTATCGAATATTTACAAAATTAAAATACCGTTACACCATATTGCAGTCCTCTAAAATTTGGGCGTCAATCAAACTCTAGAATTCTTTAATACAGATTTAATCTAATCAACAATCTTCCTAAAATTTGGGCGTCAATCAACCTTAAAAAAATTAAAGATGAAAAAATAAAATCGTTACACTAATCTGTAAATTCTCAATCTGAGTCGTCAATTCAAAAAAAAAACTTTTAGATGTTTACACAACAGTAAAAGTGTATAAAATAATTCTAAACTAGAAAGCAATAAAAATTGTGTTGATCTTCAGCTCCCATCATCAAGCGTCAATTGTTCACGAGAAACCTCAGATAACCTACAGTAATGTTCCAACTCCCAATCATGGATCAAAATCTCAGTTTCGGTTTTGGTTTCGGTCATGACCCGAACCGTAAATTGGTCAAAAATTTGGTGATTTCGGTCAAAATTTCGATAAATTTCGGTTTTTTTTTTAAAATATGCTCCAAATTTTACCGAACTTTGTTTTTTTGATTTTTTTAAACTATTTAACATTATTAGAACAATTATTTACACTAGTGAAGCTAATAGATTAGTATTAAGTGTTTAGCTGAGCACCAACGAATATACTAGTGATTTTTTTAAATGGTTATTTTGCCCATCTGATGGTTGTATTTTTTTATCCAATAAATGCACTAATGGTTGGCTTCTAAGTGTTTCAACTCGATGAAACATGTTGATAAGTGGAGGTGAATCATTCGATTGGTGAACTTTAATATCAGCCATTAAAATTTAAAAATAACGGTTGATATAATACTCAGCAAGCGGATGATTTAAATCTCCCTAAAACACTATTTTTGGGCCTGTTGCACTTAAATCTATGATCCCTATGCCTGTTCTGATCACTCACATTTAAAGCCATTAATGGTGTAAGATCATTTAAACACCGTTGAAATGACGGTCAGAAGAGTCGGTCCCTTTCTATTTTCGTGTATACACAGTAATTAGGGCAGACATGGTTTATGTGAGCCATCCGATTGACGAACTTTAATAATAGCCATTAAAATTACAAAACAATATGGATCCGTTTCCGAAACAAGGATCCGCGGTCCCCTATGAATTGTAGAGCGCTTCTTGCTACTAGGCGTTGGCTGCATTGTATCAGATGATGTAAAACATTTATTGTTTCAATTTTCTCCATAAGAAATTTAGAGATCCTGACCCACAAATCAGACGGTCAGATATTGATTCCACTTAAAACCCATCCTCAAATGACTTGAGAACCTATCTCATGGCACTCAATGATCATAGTTATTTATTGGGGGCATGGGTCAAAATATCAGGTTACCGATATGTATTGTCCGAGCTCCAAAACGATACGTATCGGTACCGGTTGGTATCGGGCGATACATTGAATGTATCGTTTGATACATTCAATACAGTTGAATGTATCGAACGATACCAATACCGATACGTATCGGTATCGGCCGAAATTTTGAACCATGATTGGGGGATGTTGGTACATGGAACCAACATCTGACCGTACGTTAAGTGGACCATGATCTTGAGATCTAACGTGTGGAAGATTCATAGATAATGTGATCTCCATTTCAAATTCAAGAAAGTCAATGAATCTGATGGTGGAAAAGTTAGGGTTTCGTTAAATTATCTTGAGTGCACTTAAAGGAGGGTATAATTTTAAAAAATTTAATGGAGCCATTACTTACACTAGGAATGTTGGTGCTTGCACCGAATTTAAAAAAAAGACCTGCAAATTTGGTGACTTGTACTATGTGAAAACATCATTTAAGCTGTTTGATTTGAAAGTCATGCCTTAAAGATATTAATTGAAAAATATTAGCACGAAAATATACTCTTCATCATGTGATTAAATGTAGTCAAAGGTTATTTCTCATTCAACATTTGACCACAATAGATCATATGAGAAGTATCTTATTTTTCTCCAATGTTATGGAATAGAAATCTATAGATCATAAACTTCAAATCTGACACCCTAGATTGCATTTTCGGATTATGTGTCGCTAAAATACCAAGTCTTTCTTTAACTTTGGTGCAAGGGCCAATTTTCCGGGTGCAAGTAATGGCTCCCTTTTAAAAACCTAGGGGTGCCATTACTTACACTTGCTTTTTAAGTGATTACACAGAAGTCAAAAGAAGACTGTATTTTAGGGACTTCTGACATGTGAAAACGCAATCTGGGCCTACAATTTAAAGTTCATGATCTATAGATCTTTAGTGGAGAAGATTGACACAAAATATAATCTTTATCATATGATTAAATATGGTCAAAGACTATTATTTGATTCAGCGGTTGACAACAATAGATCATAGGATAAATATCGTGTTTTGCTCCAATCTTATCCACTAAGGATCTATAGATCATGAACTTTAAATCAGACATCCCAGATTGAGTTTTCACATGTCCTAAGTCACTAAAATATAAAGTCATTTGTTCACTTCGATGCAAGCACTTAAAAAGTGGGTGGAAGTAATGGCTCCCAAAACCCATCTTTAAGGATTTTGAAACCCAGCTATCACCTACTCACCTCCTCGTCCCAACTTACAAGAAAAATAAAAAATAAAAATAAGAGAGGTCTCTCCTTCCAACTTCAAGAAAAAAAAAACAAGATAAAGGGAGAGAGAGAGGGACTGAGAGAGAGAGAGAGACAGAGGAGAGAGAAGAAGAAGAAGAAGAAGAGTCTAGCGAAAAAATGCTAAATTCGGAAAAGAAGGAGGAAGAAGAAAAATGGGGGTTTTGTAAAATCTAGGTTTTAGTTTTTTTTTTTGCAATTACTGTGGGATCGGAAATTATCAGCCGATAATTTCAAATTTCAGTCGATAATTTTGTATTTCCAAAGGGGGGCCGATAATGTATATATTTTGTCTCGGTTCAGACCGAAACTGAGGCGTCTCAGGCGAAATTTTAAAATTTCGGCCAAGATTTTGATCCATGCTCCCAATTGCAGTCGTCAATTGCTCTTGAGAAACCTTGGATATCTAAACTAAACTAAACTAAGTTGATCGGAATAAAATCTAACCTCAATCGTCAATTAATTCTAAGAGCTCTCTTATTTATAAATCATAAGGAGTCGGTTTACATTATTCTAAATCTAATAAAAGAAACTACTAAGAATAAAAGATTCATAATATAACTCTACTTCTAATCCTAATTCTTTCTTGCTTTGAATAGTTGATATGTGCAGGGTTGTTCCTTCTTTTAGCAACAGTACAGATATTTAGGAGTCTTTCTTCTCAATCTTCTCAGATCCGTGGATTGTTAAACTTCTAAATTGAATAATCTTCTAATTCCGTGAATGGCGGCTTTAGTTCTCACGTGATCAACAACAACATCAAGCTTTTATTTTTGTAAAAGTGTAATTTACGATTTTTCTTTTTGCACAACTTTCTCTCAGGACGATTCTTCGTTACGAACGATCTCAATTCTCTTTTGCATCGCACTCCGCCTGAACTATCGTTTGAAGAATCGTAATTCACGATTTTTCATTTTCTCTTTGGCTTTGTTCAATCGCAAAGTATGATTTCTGGCTTAAATAATGTGTTGAATCATCTTTCTTACTGCTTTATGAGTTCATTTTAACGAAGATTAACATTTTGATTCTCTTTTATTATTTATTCTTAATATCTGCACATTAGTATCTCGTTAGTAGCAAACTGGGGTCTAACATCACTAAGTTAAGAGTGATAAAATGATATATTCTATGACTGATCATATATGACAGCAGCTGACCCATCAGGTCTCATTGATTATAAACACGTGACAACATTTTGGCACAAGTTTGATGCCAACTGTTGCATTAGGCGATCATCCATATTGGATTTAGGGTATATTTACTTACAGCCTAAGATTCTTCCTTCTCACCTAGAGTTTCACATGCTTAAACTGTTAGACCACTTTGAATAACATAATGGGGATTATTTTTTCATCGTCTAGTCCGAAGCAATTTTTTCATCGTCTAATCATTAGCCTACAATTAGACAATTTGATTTTGATTTCATGTGGCACACATTCCGAAAATGAGCATGATCATGGTATTGTACATCAAACCTGGTTCTTGTATCATTTTTCGGGATGCATGTGTGCCACCTAGAATCAAGTTATATTGAGGATTAGGATGAAACATGATCTCCATCGTTTGATCCAAACCCAGGTTTGAGAAGGAAGGGTCTTGGGTTGAAAATAAACGTACCCTTGGATTTATGCTGTGATTAAGAGCGTAAAAACGAGAAAAACACTTGTTTATTCTGTTTTAGCTATTCATTTCCCGTGCTTGTATGCTCTTAATCACATGATAGAGATATTTTTTTATGCAATTTTTTTTTTTGTGCTCGGGACACTTTCCGTTTATTAGCATATAAAATTTACAATGCTCAAAAAAGGCAATTGACAATAAGAGAAATCTTGGAAACAAGCCCAAAATATTCAGATATATTTATGCAAAATTTGAAGAAATATTTACTACCATTTGATTGAGGATGGTAGCACGATGTAAAGTCACTTTTTCTGCTACAATCTTATATAAAAAGCCTATTGAATATGATGTACCGAATCAATCATGGTTGAAAATTTCGGCCGAAATTTTCAAATGTTTCGGTTTCGATCCCCACCGAAACCGAAATGATATCTCATATTTTTGGATTTTCAGATACTATGGGAAGATTTCGGTTCAAAATTTTGATTTCGGTCCCCTTGAAAACTGAACGAAATCCAATTTTTTGATCCTTAGAATCAATGACCTATTCCCTATATTCCCTATATTCCCTACCAACACTAATGAGAGTTCATTGGCATTTTAAGATGAGCTCTTATAGGGCGACTGACCCAATCACCAAGCACAGTGTGCAAGTTGCGCATGGCATTTAGCGGCAAAGGAATAATGTCATAACAAGACCCACAATTTGTACTCATTTAACAATTAAAGCCAATTTTTAATGATTTTTTTTTGTAACCTTACAAGTTTTTATAGGTTTAGGCAAGGTGTACAAATCGGTATCGGTATCGGGTATTGGTTCATGGAGCCCGATATTGACCAATACCTGATATTTTCTTATATTGACCAATACCCGATATTTTCTATCGGCCGATACAGTACCCGATACCAAGTTGAGATACCACGAAACCGATATCGGTATCGGCCGATACGGTATCCGATATCGGTTTGCCAAGAAACCGACACATATCGATATTGTATGATTTTTGATACCATGAGTTTAGGGTCTTCATTTAATGTTAGTTCATGATGTGTATAATATACTTTAGGATTTTAATATCAATTTTATTGAATGTAATCTTATAAGTTTTCTGATAGGATTGTTGAGGTGGTGTTGAAGTTTAGTCCAACATCGGATAAACCGTAGCCCTGTCTCTCCCTTATATGATCTCAGGCTGCCGCCACTCATAATCAATTAGTTTTGAGATGGATACCCAAATTTATTAAGATATACATATGAACTTATAGGAACTTTATATAATTGTATTTGTAGAAACTTTTAAGATACGTTATATTGACAAAGGCTTAACACAATTTGCATTGGGACAAAATTATTTACATCTAAAATAAAGGCGTCTACAAATAGGTTTTCTACCATATATAAGACACATTCAGGTTGTCTTTGCTGTATGTCATCATAAAAATTAAAAAAAAATTTAAATATTTTCACTTAAAAGGTTATATTGAATATAGTCTATGTTGTAGAGAACATTTAATATTAATAAGAGGCATCCTCTATTGTTCTCCTCATTATGTGTATCCAATGTTTCATACAATGTCACCTGGTTTGTAGATTGGGATTTGAATTTGCAATTCACGATATGCCATTGTCTATTAAAGCCGATTTACTAGGAGTGGGATAAGTTTTATACTTTAAATTCTAATTATCTATATAATAATATTTATAAGAATCATTTATGGTTTTATGTCAAAAACATTAAAATTCGCAAGTGGTTATTTGTGGGTCGGGGTTTGCACCCCCTACCATCAATTTTTTATAAAGATGTTACCATGTAGTGAACCGACCGGCTCGCCCAATTTCGGACGAACCGAAGCAAACCAAATCTTGAACCGATCCGCATAAAAATGATCCATGATTTGGTGGAGGTTCCCCGAATTAGGTAAACCTGGTTTTATTCAAGATTATGAGTGATTAGAATTTAAAAATATTTTAAGAATTATTTTTTTAAGATCTCTTGAGATCTTAATTGAATATATTCACCTTTATTTAAACCTACTTCTTTTTATAATATGAATTGAAAATCATTCAAAATGTAGTCAATTAAGTTTCTACATGGCATCGGAGTCATGAGTAACTCCAATCTTGCAACCTGATTGATCATGCTCTCGAGTACTATCTCTCCAAGCGCTATTATTGTCTTTCCACTAATCCCTTTTGTAGTTTCTAAATAAATGCCGTGCCTTCCTTTATACCTTTTAAAATGGTTAAAAATATTTTAAGATTTTAAATGAAAGAATATTTAGGGAATTTTTTTGTACTTGCCTCTTAAAATGTGAGAAGCTTGTGTAAAGGAGTTCATTTGGCATTTGGTACATGTGAATGAGTTGGAGCATACCTAAAATATGAAAAACCTAAATGGAGACGTATGTTTGGCATGTTGTGTACATGATTAAAATGAGCATATCCAAAATGTGAGAAGCTTAAATGGAGAAATCTATTTGGTATGCAGTATAATTAACAAAGGTGAATCATTTATAACCAACTATATTTCGAAAAATGAAAAGCCTATTTGGTAGGGCAACGGTCCGGTCCAACCTGGTTGAATCAGATTTCAAGTTTAACCCCATCTACTGCCCTTGAAATAGGAGAATCTTGACTTTCTTGGTTTTCATTTTTTATAGAATGACGTGCAACTAAGATTTTCCTATTTCCAAGGACAGCAAATGGGGTTGAACTCAGAAATCCGATTCAACCTGATTGGACCCGAAGATTGCCCCCATTTGGTATGCAGTTTGAGAATCTGATTAATGAGACATCTTTGATCAATTCAAATCGTCGAAGTAGAAAATCATCATATGAGCTTATGTTAGCCTAAAATGTTGCTCATTAAATAAATTTAACCATTCAATTTTTGTATATAGTTGTTCACATCTAACCTAGGGTAGGGTCTATATATATTAAAGTATTTGGATTTGATGGTTCCGATCCTAATGGCACTACTAAAAAGAGGACTTTTGGGTATCGATATTAGAGTCGGCTTTGAATGTCGTCCCTAATAATGAGGTTGTTGGAGACGGTCTTTCTAAAAGCCATCTCTATTGCTATGATTGGAGACGGCTTTGATTGTCTCCCCATGTATAATGATATATTGAGACGGCTACAACCGTCTCCATAAGTTTTATTCTATGTGCTTGTGAGTGTAATATTTAGAGACCACCTAGAAACCCGTCTCTAAAAGTCTATCAAAAGCAATAGAAACGGCGTGAAGCCGTCTCTAACAGATCTGAAAGGCAACCCTCCCGCGCCAATATTGGGCACAAACTGCTGAAAAATCTATTTATTCTCTATGTAGTCTGAAGGCTACGAAAACTGAAAACCAGCGGTTTGAGACGATGGCTGGGTTTTGAGAGGATGAAAAGCTAGGGTTTGAGACGATTGAAATCAGTTTGAGCTAAATCGATTGGGTTTGAGAAAATCGAAATCGGTTTGAACTAGGCTTTGAGACGATCTAAATCAATTTGAGCTAAATCTATTGGGTTTGAGAAGATCCAAATCGGTTTGAGCTTAATCGATCAAGTTTAAGACGATTGAAATCAAGCGCCAATACCTATCCCTTTTGTTTCCCTCTTCCTTCACTTCCTTATTTCCTTCTTCCGCGACTTGAGTGCCATGGAATTAGGGGTTTTTGTCGTATGGTGATTGGATCTAGAGTTCTCGATCATCTTCTGCCTGCGATTTTATACTTCAACAAGGTTCAGATCTGCTGTGATTTGAGCACACCTACGTCAATTTTTTGTCGATTACATATCAACAAGGTACAAATCCGTTGCTATTTGATCTCAATTATAGACTTTTTTTCTATTTTTTTTTAGTTTTTTTTTAGTTTTGATTCGTTTCTCTTATTTTTATTATTGGGGAATGGATCTATCGATTTATCTATCATTTTATTTTCTTATCATCTTGATCAGAAGAAAAAATGCGACCCCATCGAACTTTATTATTCTGTACCTGTTATAAATTTAGGGTTTTTTGTTGATTTCACTTCATCAACTCGGATTTCATTCACATCTCGACCATTTGTTGCCAAGTTCGATTATGCGAGAGGAGGTCGAACCGTGTGGACGGTATCTTCTAAACATTACTTTTGCTTCCTTTTCTTTTTGAAGTTTGATTGATTTTTTTAAAAATAAATAAATATAATTTTATTTGCAATTTGAGGATGTCGATGCTGTGATTCTAATTTTGGATGAACGGGAACAGTTTGCTAGCAGCAATCATGGGTTAGTATTTATTTTATGCTTATCAGCTTTGCAGTTAGTTCTCTTTGAATGTGTAATCCTGTCTCTTATAGTTTCATCATAATGATAACACGCCACAAGAACTTAGGCAAGTTGCTATTGATACGGACGAGCTTTCATGTTTTTAGTGTGTTTCATAAAATGTTCAGGACATTTGAGTGATATTTTTTTTTGAATTTGTCATATTTTTGATCTGGTTTGATGAGTTACACGTCCAGTTTCTCGAGTAATTTGTTTTGTAGAGTTTTGGGCCAAATCAAAACCTAATTAGAGGGAAAACTAAATTTCAGTCCAATTGTGCTGAATTTTGAGTAGGGTTACTTGAGTTTTCAAATTATTGTCATAATTGTGATTTATTATTTCTCTCGCATCATGTTCCCTTTATTATAAGCCATAAAAATCAGACTTTAATTAGATCATTGCGCAGTGTAAAATACGCTTCATCTTCTGTCATTCACACCACAATAATAAAAGAGTGTCAAAAAGAGAGCATCAAAATCTCGTTGAGGTTTCTAATGGATCTTACAGTAAAAATCGGTCATTATTTTAGTGTACAGGCCTTCCTACTTCTATTCATGTAATAGCCCGAAAAATCACGCAAAAACTATGACCTCGGGATCCGTGCCCGATTGGTCACAAGTTTGACCAATCAGGAGATCATAAGTTAGCATAGAATGTGATGAACGGACGAGATGTGATAGTTTGAGTGATTATGTGGTGTGTGATGTAAATGAGAAGTCACTTACATCTACTGTGGTGTATGTGCTCAACACACAATGAGGGAGATAGATAAAAGGGTTTAATAACCCTAAATGTGTATTTTTGGTTGTTGAAGGAGAGTAAAGAAGAGAGAGAAAGAGAGAGAAGTAGGAGAGGAGTTATTGCAACTGATTGGAGGGGGGATTCAAGAGATAAAAGCCAGATTCAATGCGGATCTATTAGAACAAAAGCTGGAAACCCTAGCCTTCCAACCATTTGATTTGAAATCAACTTGAGATCTATTCAAGGTAAAAATTTTCGTAAATAAGATGCATAGATTATAGGGGTTAAGTTGTGTTTGAATGTGGGTTAAATCATAGGATAATGGCTTAGAAAAATAGAGGAAAAAGTATGGAAAAAGATTGGGAAGAACAAATGAAGTTGAATCGACAATTACGATAAATCAAATTTGGGTTTGGATTAATCGAAATTGGCCAGGAAGTTGAAAGGTCAGAGGACCCCGATTTCGATTAATCGAATTTGATTTCGATTAATCGACTTTGGATTTCGATTAATCGATTTGGGAATCGATTAATCGACTGGGAACCTCCAGTGGACCCCAGGGGTTAGAGGAAATGGCTTAAGGAAAAATCGACTAATCGAAATGGGATTTCGATTAATCGATTTTAGTTTTCGATTAATCGATTTGGGATCGATTAATCAACTTGTGAAACTCGACTGTTCGAACTGAGAGTCGACTTTGCGAAAAGAAGAATTTTGATTAATCGAAATTGGATTCGATTAATCGAATGAAAACTCGACTGTTCGAACTGTGGGTCGACTTTGCGAAAAGAAGAATTTCGATTAATCGAAATTGGATTCGATTAATCGAATGAAAACTCGACTGTTCGAATTGAGGATCGACTTTGCGAAAAGGAGAATTTCGATTAATCGAAATTACTTCGATTAATCGATATTGACCTTCGATTAATCGATTTTGGAAATCGATTAATCGAACCAGATTCGATTAATCGATTTTGGAATTCGATTAATCGACTGAGATAAATTGTGTTGACTTTTGGGTTTGACTTTAAGATTCTTGGAGGGTCTTATACCTTCTTCATTGCATCCTTTGTGATGTGTTTCACATGTTATGTGGTACCATAGGTGGTACGTGTGGACTAGTGCACAAGGAGCCACGTGGGACCTTGATGCATTGATCAAATGAAGACTTGAGGTAGGGAACACCTTGAACATGTACTTTATTTTATAAGAGCATGTATGTAGTGATATAGAACTCAATTCAAATGTTTATTTCTTAAGAGTTTGTGAAAAGTGTGTGTGTGTGACACCCATAAGAGTAATCATAATGAGCCATCCCCAGGGGATGAAGAAGTAAAGAGATAAGAGCATCAGGTGTGATGTAGTAAATGGATACATCCTGTGGATGTATCCAAGGATTGAATAATGTTTGATAGGGCCTAAGCGATATAAGATAGCATATTTACGGTGAATAACTATATGTAAGGCAATATTTTTGTTATTTGAGGTTTGATAGGGTACCCACCGCGTGGCGGGATATCCACGACCGACACGGGATATCCGAATCGGCTAAAACCGTAGGCCAGTGCGGAGGCTTATCCGTACATAGTAAGCACACCCCAGGGGTGTTGATTGAGATAAGTGAAACCCCGCCACCAATCCTCAGGGGAAAGGGGCTTGGGTACTATTTGTATTCCCAGGGAATACGGTTAAAACTGTCTATATAGATGACGATGATGGGTATCTCATCGGGGCTCGATGCTATATTGCTCGGGGATTACTTAAGTTGAAAGTTTAAGTGTTGCTTTAGGCCTTTTCAGCATCATTCATGAGTAAACGAAAACATAAGTAATCAACAGTAAAACGAAATGCTTTTTAACTGTTTCATCAATAATTGCATAGACACATCATGCATGGCATATCATGGAATATATGTGAGTCATAATTTATATGTTCAACTGTGTTTGTTCCTATTGAGCTAGGATGTAGCTCACCCTATAGACTATCGTCGCGCAGTCCACTACTAGCAAATGCCGAGGCTTCAGGAGACGCCGATCCGTGAGTGGGACCTTGCGAAGAGTTGGAGCCACCTCGGAGGACTTCTTCTAGAGGACTCACAGCCACTTTGAGGGATTTTGGAGAGAGTTTTTGTATGGCTTGGTATGTCAAGCCTTGATTCTGTTTAAACCATGTATATATATATAGATGGGATTATTCTTTTGGGGCGAACCATCCGTGATGATTGCTATCATCGATGGTTCGGATCGGTTCTCCATTCATGTAGAGGCATGAGGGTAGAACTGTCTTTTGGAGAGTTAATTAATATAGATTCAAATTCCGCAATTTCGTTTAGTATACTTTTTTATGCTTGATATACCAGTGTTTCGTGCTTAGCTAAAGGGCACGGTCAAGATAATTGTGCTGATGGCACGGGTTTCGGGGTGCCGAAATCTGGGCTGTCACAATTCAGCAGTTAATAAAACCCTTCCCCTATAAAATGAACTCAAACGACAACCATTTCTATTCCATTTCTCCTATCATCAGCTATCGATTCCCTTTCATCCTTCGTATTTCATTTCTAGGTGCAACCTCATGAATATTATGATTATGTGCAACCTCATGAATATTATAAAGTCTACCTTCACATGGGTGCAACCTCATGAATATTATGATTATGTGCTTCATACAATCATATTATATATATGATTGATTTTTTTAAACACATGGGTGATTTATATATATATATATATATATATATATATATATATATATATATATATATATATATATATATATATATATGTGTGTGTGTGTGTGTGTGTGTGTGTGTGTGTGTGTGTGTGTGTGTTAATCTCAGCAGTTTAAACTAGTACCAAAATACAATTTCTCGAACTGGTAGTTTAAGTGCCAGTTAAAGTGGCTTTAATAGACATAAATTGCCTGGTATTTGTTAATATCAACAGGTAGTTCAAGCAGCATTTCATAACTGCTACTTAAACTGGTATTTGGTAATATAGGTGGTAGTTAATCCAAATTTGTTAACTTCTATTTATAAATCTGTTCTTTTGTATGCATGGGGCCACTACTTATTAAACTAGTTCTTCTTTAGCTTTTAATTTAAATTGGTATTTTTTAAGTATAACCTAGAAGTAAACTGGAAGGACAATAGCAGAGAAGCCAGTTTAAAAACCAATTTAGGTACTGGAATGAAGCTGCTACTTATAAATTTGTTCTTTTGTATGCATGAAGCTACTACTTATTAAACTAGTTCTTTTTAAGCTTTTAATTTAAATTGGTATTTTTTAAGTATAACCTAGAAGTAAACTGGAAGGACAATAGTAGAGAAGCCAGTTTAAAAACCAATTCAGGTACTGGAATGAAGCTTTTTTTAGCTGCTTTATTAAATATCCTGGAATCAGTGTAAGTACCAGCTTTATTAAATATCCTGGAATTTACAACACTTAATTTGGCATTAGAGAGCTTTGCTTCATTTCCCAATTAAATATTAGACCAGCTTTCTGCTTAATTAAAATGACCACTCTAATTATGGGGCCAGTTTAACATCCCAATGCATATGCTATTGAAAATGTTCATGAAATCTTCTACCAATAAAAAAAGTTTGGGAGATCCTTAGTTGAACCTGAATTTCGACTAACTCTATAACTAATAACTGAAATAAAGACTATTCTCATCTAGTATTCTTTTTTTGTTTCTTTAATTTTGTTGTCATTACTAGGCCATAACCCTGCAACAATTGTGAAAATTTGGAATTACAAGGTCAATTATTGGTACACTCATTATGTGTATTATAATATATTGGTTTTTGCATACCTCCATTTTTGTTTATCCCCTACTGTAGATGTTTATGTTTACTGGCTGATCTGAGGGTGGAAGCTACTATTTCTTTTTCGCAGTCGATGCACAAGTATCGCGTGCTGCCTGAAGGAGAAGGTGCTTTCATTGTTGCCCATGCTGATGGAAATTTATGTGTATGAAAAGGTAATTCTCAAATTTAATACAAACTATCAAACTATGTCAGCTCGTTTTTTGGAGTTTTGAGTCTGCATAACTGAATACATGTAATTTTCTTAATTGTTTAGAGTAAGGACAACACTGCTGATTCCTCATTTCCTGTTATCAAGGACCAAACTTAGTTTTCTGTTGCACATGCGTGATACAGTAAGGTAATTTTGGCATGGTGTTTTTTCTTTTTTCTTTTTTGCTTTCTAATATTGTATCAGGTATGTTTCCGTACTATGGACTGTAGATGAAGACCATGTTAAATTTTTGGGCCCGACCGTCATTTAAACACCAATCTTACACCATCAATGGTTTAAGATCTGGGTGATTCGTACTGTCAAAGTTATAGATCATAGCCTAAAGTGCAACAAGTCCAAAAATAATGTTTTAGTGAGATTCAAACCATTCGATCTGTGAACTATAATACCAATCATTGTTTTTTGTTTTAGTGCCTAATATTAAAGTTCATCAATCGGATGGTTCACAACCACTTATAGCCATGTTTCTTTAGGCTGAGAAATGTTCCCATGATAGATTGCCACTTGGACAATTTAGATTGATCACAGATGTGTGCCTTATGGCATAATGATAATACCCACTTTAATGGTGTGAGATAAACAGTCTAACTTTAATGGAGTAAGATCATTTAAATATCATTTTGGTGTTTAAATGTAGGGCATGAGCCATTATCTTCACTAACATCTTTGAGATAGAGATTATATAGTATCTTCACAATTGGAGTATGAGGCCTTCATATCAGAATATCCTTACAGAACTGGGATCCTTAGTGGCTATGAACTGAAGAATCAACAGATGGATTATAAGGTCACAATTTTTAAAATTGTTTTAAATGACAATTTACAGTGAATAATTGTTCTAGCATGACCATGTCCAATTTGAATTTCACTATGGAATTTCTATTTGCTTGGAGCACAATTGGATTTCAGAATTTCCAAGAATGAAGAACGTTCTCTTGTTTTACCAAACTTTTTAAGCATCGAATGTGTGCAAAGTAACATTTGATGTCTCATCCATAACCCTCACCAAGATCTCACCCACTTCATTGTTGTTGCTCAAGCTTCTGAATTACTTTATGCCCTACTGATACTTAGCATGGAAGCATGATTAGCATGGAAATGGAACCTTCTACGGTGGATCTATTCATAATAAATATAAATGATACTGAAACGCACCACAGATCTGAGCTCACAAGATGTTTCTAGGTAGTTTAATAGAACATATTTGGTTACTCAAAAACTAGGGTATAATCTATTTACTTATATTATTGTTATAATTTGATGATCCTTATTCAGAGCGAGCATGCTCCCAACTTTTCACTTGCAATTAAACTACGGTGGATCTATTCATAATAAATATAAATGATACTGAAACGCACCACAGATCTGAGCTCACAAGATGCTTCTAGGTAGTTTAATAGAACATATTTGGTTACTCAGAAACTAGGGTATAATCTATTTACTTATATTATTGTTATAATTTGATGATCCTTATTCAGAGCGAGCATGCTCCCGGCTTTTCACTTGCAATTAAACTATGGTGGATCTATTCATAATAAATATAAATGATACTGAAACGCACCATAGATCTGAGCTCACAAGATGTTTCTAGGTAGTTTAATAGAACATATTTGGTTACTCAGAAACTAGGGTATAATCTATTTACTTATATTATTGTTATAATTTGATGATCCTTATTCAGAGCGAGCATGCTCCCGGCTTTTCACTTGCAATTAAACTACAGTGGATCTATTCATAATAAATATAAATGATACTGAAACGCACCACAGATCTGAGCTCACAAGATATTTCTAGGTAGTTTAATAGAACATATTTGGTTACTCAGAAACTAGGGTATAATCTATTTACTTATATTATTGTTATAATTTGATGATCCTTATTCAGAGCGAGCATGCTCCCGGCTTTTCACTTGCAATTTAACTTCATTTTTTGTAACTTTATTTTTAGTCAAATGCTTTTGTGATTACTTCAGTGATGCTCCTTATTTCAAAGTGAGCTTGCTCCCGATTTTTCACTTGCAATTTAACTTCATTTTTTCCAAGTATATACTTTTATTCAAATGCTTTTCATTAAGAAGAAATTACACAAGGGCCGAAAGCAAGATTCTTGGCAGCCAAAAAGTAGAAGCTACGAGAAAATGCGTGGCAACTAAAAAGCAGAAGCAACGAGAAACAGAACAAGGCAGAGTGCCACTTATCTCTAATATCCCCAGGCTCAGCTACCTGCCCATTCTATCAAAGTTGCCCTTTGAGAAAACTGACAGCATCTACTGTATAGTGTAGTGTTTGCTCTAAAAATTTCTGCAGTTCTTTCGCCCCACAGCGCCCAAAGATCTCAAGAGATAGCAGTTAAGGCTTTAATCTCTAGGACCAAGGTGTTGAGCGCCATGCTCAGCTAGCACTTTCTGGTAGAGGGGCATACTGATTACTGATATAATAAAATAGATTTTTGATATCATGGCCATAAGACATGATCTCTGTTGCAATTGCATTTAATTAAATATAATAAAATATATTTTAATAAATCAAGATTTATACCAAAGCTTGAAGTCCATACACATCCTCACACTTTGTCTGCTTATTGCTGATGTATTTCTAGTCTATTTAGACTTATTTATGATTGTTATTAATAGGTATAAATCCACGATTTATAGCAGATTTTGGTTCTAGTTTGGTGTCTCTATGCAAGACTTTTCAATTTGTAATATGTTGTAATATACTCCTGCTCTATTACTTGATTTACACGTGTTGTAATTGTGTTTGATCTAATTTTGAGGGTGTTCCTCAGGTGTTTGAGATATTTCTGCTTAGAAATGGCCGTATCATTTATTTTTATTGTGTTGGGTGGGAGGATTGATGCTGGTACTCTTCTCTTATTCCTATTATGATATCCAAGCACCAGATTTTCTGGGGCGTTATATTATCTTTGACCCTCCAAATGAGGACCAAAATAGTCTAACAAATAATTGTTATTCTTAAAACAGATGACCCATGACTGATCAACCCAAAATGGGTGTTGTTTTGGATTGATCATGCTAGATAAAATTAGGAACATAAATCAAAAAATGACGAAATGGGCAAGAGAATTGAACTCGAGGCACGTAAGCGCTGTCTTTAAAACGCTATTCGCTCCCTACTTGAATAAATTCTTGAGTTTGCAAAAGGATTTCAGCGAGACGTTTCCAGGATAAAACGAACCCAATCTCTTGGATGTGATTTGTTACTTTGCAACAGTAGAGGATCGCCCCAGAAAACTCAATCTGATTAAGTACCACCAAAAGAAGAAAGCAAGAGGAAATTCTCAAGTTGTATGCAAGGATTCCGATGGATTTCAGAGTGTTTAAATCTGTGTCCTAAGGCCTCCTTATATAGAATTTTTAATATGACTGTTGGACCAACAATCATATTTTGGATGGCTCAGATCTTTCAAAGATCTCAACCGCTTCATCCAACGGCTGTATGAAAGGTTGTAACTTTTCGAATTTAAATTCGAACGGTTGCACACCTTTACAAGCGATTATGAAACGGTTGGGTCCAACGGTTAACATTTGACCAATCCATTTGCCCCAATAGAACCGAATTGACCCACTGATTATGGCCTATTAGGTCCGACCAGGCCCATGAATAATTTGACCATTGGATCTATCTGGTCAAAAAGTCAAACCTTTCTTTGCGACGATGCGCCTAAGCTCTAATCGCCACCCCACACGTGCACGCGTGCGCGAACGCGGTGGCTCGCCGCTAGACACACTCTCCTTTTCTTATTGTCAAACAATAATAGAAGGTGAGAGGTTCTATATATAGCCTAGACACTTTTTACTTTTACCAATGTAATTCTATTCATTTGCATACAAAAATGAGAATATCTATTACGTAAAAATTAACTCACAAAACTAAGAAAGAAATCAAAATGAAGTTTTATTTTCTTTAAAATTATTTAATATATTCTAAACTAATAAATAAATATAACAGATCATACCACGTGGCATGTCGAAATCCACTCAGTTGTTAGGATAATCTCTGCAACTGGTTGCATACTCCCTACTCTCTCTCTCTCTCTCTCTCTCTCTCTATATATATATATATATATATATATGTATATATAGGGTGGAGTAGTTGCCCAGGAAAGCTCCGGCCAACTATTTTGGTAATATGTTTTGAATTCCTAGGTTTCGATTACGATAAGTTAGAGTGCGCCTGGTTGTGTAGAAGACAAGACGAGGGGTGATGGCATTGCCGAAGCTCCTTCTCTTTGTATACTAGCTAAGCTTGTTGTAATTTCTTTGTTTTGTTGGATTTAATATATTTCTTGTTTGCTCTTTAAAAAATAAAATTCTGAATTAGTAATGTAATAAAATAAAACAAATAATAATTTACAAAACGAAAATGTGGGAGATTGGACTCATCCATTGAGACGTATCTTCGAGTTGGCAATGAGACTTTTGATTTTTGAAAGAATTCACAGCTCTCCAAATTGCTAACAACGAAGAGAGGCTAATGTTGCTACACAATTTCCTTTTTGGAATATATGCATAACAGTCCATTCAAAATTCACCAATCTCAAAAAAGCTTTGTTGAGCATACATAACCTACCTTTCCAAGGGCAATTATAACCTTATGTGAGAGCTTAAATTTTATGTCTGAATCTTATTGAATATGAATTTTTGTTCCTGCGAATTAGAAAACCAAACTCCAAATTGATGTAACAACATCACAAATTTGTTGCCTATCCAATATGGTTACCCGATGACTTGTAAGTCTTAGTTTATATCTTAGATGAATATTTTTACTTTCTAAAAAAATATAAAGTTTTATATCGGTGTTGTTTATTTTCTATAATCATAATATCTACATCACAAAAGCAAATCTAACCCTAAATGGTTTGTAAAGGTCTTATGCTCTCACTCCTGTGTATGACGCTACAACTGGGCCCATTGAAGAAGTGCCTTCAGCAAGTGTTGTTAAACTCGAACCCAATGATGTTGACAGAAAAGAAGTTGTCCTCCCTGGGATTAATCTCCTTTTTGATGGATCCCAGTTGCACCCATTTGACATAGGCACGTGCTTGCAGGCTTGTCAACCAATCTCCTTAATCGCAAAGGCTGTAGTAGCCTCTTCTTCTCTGCATACAACCTGCCCATAGTGGGAAACAGTTCCCCTAAATTGCAACGCCATGTAAGTGAAGATAATTTGGGCTTGGTTGCATTTGTATCTAGGCTTATCAGAGTTGTTAAGAGCAAAATTTTAGACCTTAAATTCTGCTCCTGTGTTAAGAGCAAAATCTTGGAGCTAGGAGCTATGGATAATTGGAATTATATATATGATACTTTATAGAGTTAGGTTCATGTTCAGTTAAGAGCCGAGTGAACTGAAAAACTTTTTTTGGCTGCTGACAGTTCATAAACATAGCACTTAGCTGTTCGCCTGCCTGGGTGATGAAGCCGAAGCTAGGAGAAATCTCCACTCTGTCCCTTAATTTCCTATCCTTTATCAATTAATATATGAATGAAATTGCTTTTTTTTAATTGTACCTTGCAAGGGTAAAAGTTTAAAGTTCATTATTACTAATTCTGCTTTCAATAAACTTGTTGGTTATTTCAGCCGAGTTTGCGGTAACCCACATGGGTTGATAAGAAAGTATGGACTTATGTGTTGTAGGCAGTGCTTCCGCAACAACGCCAAGGTGATTGGCTTTGTCAAGGTAAATCTCTGTTTGCGGTATTTGCTATTTGTTTGTATTATTATTATTATTATTATTTCATTTATTCTTATATTTGTGAAGTTGGACTCCTCTTCAAGAGATTAGAGAGCTGAGATGTAAGCATGCATAGTTGATATTAGATTGAGACGTGACCCAAATTAATCAGGTTTTGCAAAGCACAATTTAAATGCTATAGCTTTAAAATGGCCAATCAGATTTATATTGTGGTCATTAACAAAACAAATGATTTGTTAAACAATATGCAATTGTTGGATTTTCTGTTCTCTCTGAATCTTAAGGCAGCTTTCATGAGGATCATGACAAACATTAGTCTGTGGCTGAAATATGATATATAATGTACAACAAATATTCTGCTTCTACCTTGCCCATTTGCCAATTAGTTGGCTGAATCCATTTGTAGATGAAAATGTATTGTTGTTGTAGCCATGCTATTGTTGTTTCATGTAATAAAGGTTCTTATATTTTCTTAACATCTGTCTAATTGCTAGAAACCTTTTGAGTGGTATGAAGACATGCGCGAAAGTCTATCAATACATGAGTAGCACGGGAATATAAGCTGTTCTATAGAGCAGTCGTTGGTGCAAATTCATAGGTTGAAGGCCATGGCAAGTTCGATTACAATGATACTATGGTCAGGACTGTTCTTATTCTTGTATTTCTTGATCACTTGTAAATCAGTTATAACAAGAGAATCACTATAAACCACATCTTGTGGCTAAGGAATCTATCAAATAGTTGAGATATTTTTTTAATTATTAGAATCGTAACTTCTATTAAATGAGGCAAAGAAAATAGAAAATGATTGGTTACATAAGGAGCTCAGCCACAAGGCAATACATAATTATAATATAAGATAAATTCTACCAAATAAAAAACTCATTTTGATAGCTCCCTCTTTAGCTAGGTAGTCCACTTTACTTCAGAGGGAAAATATATATGGAGCTCGAACCTACTGGAATTGAACCAAGGGCCTCCTCAAGCCAGTCACTAAGCCTGCAACGTGCTCACGCCCGCTTTGCCAACAAAAACAATACTAAAAGCGTTACCTTGCTTGACCGGATTTGTGGATGCAACACCCAGAAAAACACAGGTTGATCACATCTGTAGGTGGCGGAATCCAAAATCTGAAATTTGGCCTCCATCAATCTTTTATCATACTGACGCATTATACAGTAGAACCCATTCAACAAATTAGGCTTCAATTGCTATTACTAATTTGTGGGTGTAGACACCCCAATCCTGGTAGAGGTACCATATCCTTCAATCGAGACACTTCTAGTTGTTTCAACTTTGTGAGTTGGTTTAATTGGCACACAGAATCTGAAATTCATACACCAATTTCTAACATCATTTGTTAGATCTCTATATGAGCAGAGCTAAGAATATTGTCCATTATTTACTTTTGGTCCACCTATTTGACTTTGAGTTCTCCCAAAATCCCTAAGAAACCCTTTGGGACCATTTCCCTAAGCATTAAGTTAATGGTCTTTTTGGAGATGAATATCAAGGCAGTGAACAGTCAAAGACAGATCCACCGTTCAACCTTCAACGTTAGCTTCGAGGTGGCTACCTTCTAATCTACCTTAATCTAGCGTAGTTAGGTTAGATTATACTCATCTTTGATTATATTATGGATTTTGTGCTTAGATTTAATTCAATTAAGATATATTATTCCCATTACTTGGATCAATTTAGAGTTTGAATTGAATCCCTAAATCAGATGGCTCGGAATTTAATCGAAGGTACGATTTCTTTCCTTATAGCTGATCATTACCCTAAAAAAATTATGGACTAGAAATTTTAAAAGCTATGCATTGATGGCTATTTCCTACTTAAAATCGATCATGAAACTATTAGAAAACAGGTTTCTTATATGCTAGATTTTTTTCTCATAAATGTACTTGTTCGTTGAAGCTAATTCAATTGTCTTTGATGTTATTTGGGGCAGCTTCCATTTCCACTAGATTGCCTTTATGCAAACCCAGAACGCAAGGTAACAATTATTATATTGGCCAGCCAGTGAGTATAATTTCTTTTGTAATAGTGAGGTCTTATGGACTAACTCTTTTCAGGCCTATGATGTTTTGGGCTTATATTATGGTCTTGGCCGTACATTCTTTAACCCAGCCAGTGTAAGTTCTTTTATGTTTCTGTATACATTTTTTGTGAAGTAATTGTCATATCTAGATACAATCTGAGCCATTAGTTCTTTGTTCTTTCAAACTGCCATATGACAGGCCAAAGTGTTTTCAAGATTTGAGTCTCTGCAGAAAGCTTTTAAGAACTATACCATTGGCGCCACTCCCGATGATAAGAGTAGTGTCTTGAAACAGACTTGTTCTTTCCCTCCTCCCAATTTGAAAACCATTTTGTTTTGAAACTCAACTAACTTCAAGTCATGTAACTACTAAACCAATTTGCTCACTGTTATTTCCTTTTGATCAAGGAGGGATGTTTGTGTTTAAAGGGAAGCAGTTGTTGTATGCAAGGAAAGATGACGGAATGGGAGATCATGCTCCTTTAGATGAAGTATTTGACATCTGCTGCAAAGCTCCGACGGGTTAAAATTCAACCACAAATCCATTTTATAATATCTGAATTGGAGGTGCCATCCCTTTTGGTAGGCAATATGGTATACATCACTATATTCATTAATTAAATAGATAATATCAATGGTATCATTATGTTCCCAAGATCCACTATATTGTATAGGTTCCTATGATTTAGATGATGATGATAATGATAATCATACCATATATGTTCCTAGTTGGCATATTGCTTATCGGCGATGCATATAGGTACCAGTTAATAGTTTCATTGCCGTTTGCATGCCAATAATTTTTGTTAGCTGTCATGACTTGCACATTGTGGGCCTTTCGCCCTCATTAAGTCAATCTCCGAGTCCACACTACAGATGGCATGGGTCAAGCACTGGCTACTCACTTACCCATCAAATGGGCCACACAAACAATTTTACATTTCGTAATTAATGTCAATACATAAAACTGCATCTGTTGCTTCACACCGAATACTTCCCTAACGAAAAAGATCCATAAATGCCTTTGGAAGATGAGCTAGCATGTCTCCTAACATACACATGTCAATGTGATTGTCATCTAAGACATCAAATTCAAGGAACCTCTATCAACCCTACATCACCATCTTACTGCAAATACAAATAACCCAATTACTTATCAATGAAACTCTAATTATATAACTTGGGTTTCTACCCACCATCTAAATACTATTAGATTTCCAGCCAACCATTCATAATTTTAATTTTGCTTTTTCTACATCACCATCTTACTAAATATCAAATTTCTACCCACCATCTACATCACCATCTTACTATATCAAATTTGACTTCATCTCCATATTTTTTCCTGGCAGATTATTGTTATTATTCTTGCATTAGAGTCTATATTTAGTTGTTTGTTTTTATTGAGACCCAGTTACAAAAAACAACTATGTTATGTTTTTGAGTTGTTAATTGAGTTATGTAGGACTACCACTTTTTTTGGGTTCTTGTTGATTTATGAAACTTTTTGTGCCGATTGTATGATGTGGGCATCATTAGTTTTGTAATTTTGATGCCGTGAATCTTTGTATTTTTGCATTTTTTTCTTCTTTTTAAAATAGGTTTGATGATGCAGTAGTGAGAGGATCTTTCCTACATGGTTCATGGATTTATGATGATATGGTGATCTTGATGTAGTATTGATTGAGAAAATTTACATTTTCTGATATTTTAATTATCTATTTTATTTTTTTTCTATATATTTTTAACACAAATTTCTGATTTGGTACTATTGATCAGCTTGTTTTGATGCTGTTGGAGTGAGGATTTTGCAATTTTACCTGATAATTTTTGTGCGTTTTGTTAATCAGGTAGTTTTGATGTTCTATAAAGAAGTTTGAATACTTGTTATAGTGAGTTTTGAACATGTAATCCAAGGAATGGATTAGATGTTGCTAATGGGTATGGTTTAAACAGATTGGCAGGTAAATTTAATTAATATCTATTTGACATGCACAATATGCTATTTTGATTTGCTAGTACTCTGCCCATATTTAAGATTTTTTGCTTTCCCATTTCAAGTATTAATTCAAAAATCTTGAACTTGATGATGCAGATGCTCTTGTTGCATGGTGGGATCTTAGTGCTTGGCAGTGAATTCTGACGACTTTTTTGTTTTGCTTGCATTCGAATTCAGAAGTATAACTATAATCAAATACATGATGCTTTGTTTGACCATTACTTGGCATGCCAAGAGAAATATATGAGCTTGAATATCAGAAGAGACCAGCTAACTGTTTTGTATATCTGGAACATGTGAATATATAGTTGTTGTTTTGTTTTTCCCTTTCTTTCTATGAAAACAGTTGAAAATTGAGGTTGTGGTTGGTGCTAAGCAAAAAACCTGTTACTATTTTTTTGATTTTTCTATAAATAATTTTACTTCCCATCTAAATGCAATTTATATTTTTATCTAATTTTTTGAATATTTTGGATGTGCTAAATATAAAATAGAATAATTATTTCTTTTATATTATTTATAGGTTATGGATGTGTACTGCTGGGCAATATGATTCTTGGAAAAAAAAATATTTTAAAAAATAAAATTTTTATTAGAGACGACCGAAAATAAAGTAAAACTTATTAGAGACGGATTGGAGCCGTCTTCATAACATAGGAAAACTTATTGGAGACGGCTGAAAGTCGTCTCCAGTAACACAAGAAATCTTAATAGAGATGGCTTTAAGCCGTCTCTAATAGTAGAAGATTATTTTTGGGAACAACTGAAAGTCGTCTCCAACATGCGTTGATATGGCAATGGAGACGGCTTATGGCGGTCTCCAATAAGCTCAAATATTGGGGATGGTTAAAAGCCGTCTCCGATGTTTGGTCTTTAAAAATATTGGAGACGGGGCTATCGGAGATTACATGGAAGCCGTCTCCAATAGTATTGAAGACGGCTTAGACATCTTATAAACATATTTTTTTGTAGTGTGGGTGCATTTTTTGAGTTGAGTGAAGCTCACATAATGCTTAACCAATTGGCCATCTTGGATTAGTCAAGGATATATGCCACGTGGTAAAACCACTGCACAAGTGAGCCTTCGACTTATTGATATAGTGCATTAGACCTTCCAAGCATGGATCAAAATATCGTCCGATACCGATACGTATCGGACGATACGTATCGGTATCGGACCCTAACGACAATGTACCGCATCGTCTTATATATATGGAAATGTCGGACGATACATTCAATGTATCGTCCGGTACATTACTGTTCCGATACGTATCATCCGCTACATACGGGTTTTTTGACCAGACGATACATACCGATTTTCCAACATTTTAACCCATGCTTCTAAGGCCAAGTGTGGGATATGGTCCGTGGTCCTGGAGCAACACGCATAGCTACTTTTTAAAGACATCCTAAATTTTAAGGAGGTAAGGCATAGTTATTATTGAAAAAACTATATAACCTGCTAAATTGGAATTAAAATTATTAAAATAACTATACTTTAGTATAGGTAGTTTAGTCCTTCAAAAAAAAAGGGAAATTTACCTAATCGACCCTGTTAGATACACCTTTTACGTTAGAGGTCTTGTATTTTCACCTTTACCCAAATTGACCAGTTGGGAGCCTAGCCGACCCTAAGGATAGCAAAAAGTCTAAATTTTACCCCCTTTCTTTAACGCTCAAAAACATCATCTTCTTCCTCATTTGAATCTGCTACAGTTTCTAAAAGTTAAAGGTGGCGAAGGTGATGGCGTCTTCTCCTCAGTCCAATCTACGTACTCCGATCTGCTATTTGGATCGACCCAGATACATCTTTTTTGTCAGAGACTGTAGCAGATTAAAATGAGGAAAAAGAGGATACACCTATATAATTTAAAATTTTAAATATTTGCATTTTTCTATATTTACATGATGTGAAACGAGATCTATGCCATCTGATTTGAAGGACACAATATAAAATCGATAGTGCTAAAGAGAGATGAAAAAAAGTCGATATCGACTCTGTACACAGTCAGTACCAACCATTTTAAGAGTCGTCAACGATTGTTTACAGAGTCGCCATCGACTCTGTACAGAGTCACCATTAAAAAAAAAAAAAAATTAAAAATTAATAAAATTTCCATAGTCGATGGCGACTCTATACAGAGTCGCCATTAAAAAAATAGAATTATTTATTTATTTTATTTTTATCTTATACAGTCGATGGCGACTCTGTACAGAGTCGCCATCGACTTTGTACAGAGCCGCCATAAAAAAATATAAATATATAAATAAATAATTAAATTATATATATATATATATTAATTTTTATACAGTCGATGACGACTTTGTACACAGTCAATGACGACTCTTAAAATGGTCGGTACCGACTATGTTAAGAGTCGCCATTGATTGTTAATTTTTTTTTTTCTTTTTTCGTCTCTATCTTTGGCGTCATCTATTTTATTATGTGGCCTTCAAATTAGACGGCATTGATCCGATTTCACATCGCGTAAATATAGAAAAATGTAAATATTTAAAATTTTAAATAATGTAGAACCAAAAAAGTGTAAGAAGGGGTATTTTGGACTTTTTGTGCTAGCTGAAAATGGCTTGGCTAAAATCTGGTCAGTTTGGATAAAGGTGAAAATACAAGGCCTCTTACATAAGTTGTATCTGACAGGGTTGATCAGGTAAATTTCCAAAAAAAAGAAAAAAAAAAAATATAGGTATTTTAGTCTCGTGCTCTAAGAGGCCCGGACGCCCAAGTTGTCAAAAAAACCTCCATGGTACAAGGCTAATACCAACAGTCTGCTCCCCAAGGACACGGGTACGAGACGACTCCCCTTCAATTAACTGGGTACTGGGTCGAAAATGATAAGCCCGTAATCTCAAGTTTGTTGTGTGAAAAATAAATCACCTGATACAAAGAAGTCAACAATTTTATCATGTTAAAAGTGAATTAAGAAAAAAGAATGGAAGGTTGTAAATAAAGGTAAGGGTACCTCTGTTCTCTCCCACACATGTTTTTGCATGTGCCTATGTCTCACACCCCTTTAAAATCGTTGATTGTTTCGGATCATATGATGGAGATCGTGTTTCACCCAAAACTTCAACAAAGTGGATTTGGAGTTCAAGGCACACCTATCAGACAATCAGTTTGTTATTCTGTGTCCAAACTCGCCAAAAAATGACCCTAAAATCACGATTCAGCGTGATGTGTGTCATGTAATTAAAGAGCCATTGTTTAGAGATCCTTCATACAAGGATAAAAAATTGACCATCACATAGGTGCGCCATATTCTCAATATCTGTTGTATTTGACTGAAAAAAAATATTCACAATCTGAATCGAAGCAATCGACGATTTTAAAAGGTATGAGGCATCGGTAGATCGCGTGAGTCCAGGACCAGGTACCCTAAAGGCAACGTCTTTAAAAATGAAAAAGTTGGCGAGAGGATTTAAGATCTCTTTTTCAAGGCTTCATTAACAGGCTACGAAATATTCATATATTATAAAATCATTTTTATTCTGTATATATATAATACTTATTATTATATTTAATACGTTTATTTAAAGCTCATCCGGCCCTGCAAACTTGAAGTTGGAAGCCAGCGATGCACGAACTGGGTAATATATGCTAGACCAATCCAGCCATGCTTCGTTCAGAAAGCTATGAAGTACAACAGGTCTGGGCCCATAAGGTAATAACCAAGGATCAAAATTTCGGGTTGAATTTTGGTTTCGGGCACTACCGAACTCGAAACCGTAAATCATAGGGCATTTAGCGAAAAGAGGATTCATGTTGTAAAAGTTTGGCACTATTATACTACTTCAAAATCTTTTACGTAATCAGGACTGCACGGATTTTCTGAGTTCAAAATTTCGAGTATTCATGAGTTTCAAACTAATATTTACAGATCTCAAGGATACTGGCATATGGTGCATCCTGATTATGTTAAACTTTTCCGTTTCGGTATATTACCGCTAAACTTTATATTCCCAATCCTGTTTTGATAATCATAGTTTTTATCGAAATTTAGGCTAAAATTTTGGAGTCCATACAAGTATGGACTAAGATTTCGGTTTCATTTTGGGCATACCAGAAACTGAAACGACTGAAATTTTGAAGTTTCGGCCAAAATTTTAATCCATGGTAATAACTAAGAGGCCCGGAACTATGTGCACAATCAGTTGGCCATTATGTGGTGTTCAACACGAGGATCTCGGGTACTGCGACAACTTAAGTAAGGTTGATGAGATACCATTATACCAAAAAAAAAAAAAAAATTGTTTTTATAAAATTTCCACTTTTAAAAATGTGGTCAAAGTTAAGGAAAATCAATGCACCCAAGTTTTAGAACATTATCTTATCTTTGACCCCATAAATGGAAGGCCAAAAAGTCAAGTTAAAAATAAAAATAAAAATTACATGTCCCATAGCTAAGCAATCTAAAACTAATTTTTTTTTATTGATCATGCCACGTGTCATATGATCTGGAGACCAGACACATGGATCATCCGCATTCTCCCCTCGGGCCCGAGCATGAACAATGATTCCTAGGCGATCTATATGACTGGTAGTGGAAGGGTAAACCAATTTCACCTCTCAAAGTTCAAAATTTTTATAGAGTATAAACAACTTTCAACCCAAGATTCTTCCTTCTTCAACGTGGGTTACATGTGTTTTAACCTAATTGCTTTGAAACAATAACACAATGGATCTAGAGATTATGGGCCTACTATCTATGATCTTGAGATCATAGACCTATATGTGTGCGTCCATCATCCTCGTTATTTTTTGGGAATCAAATTCTTTCCATTCTGATGGTAGCCCATAATATAAAGATCTATTTTCTCAAAGATTGGAACAAAAGATGAACTCCGTTGTCTGATTTGAAGCCCTCAAAAGTTTAAGCACGTGAAATCCGAGTTGAGAAGGAAGAATTTTCGTTTATAAATAAAGCTACCCTTCTAAAATTGTGATATGCCGCCCCATAGCCGTTGGATTACATACACAGACTTTTAGAGATCTCTATGCTGATTAATCTATTGGTTAAATCACAATAAGTCCAAACAAAAAACTGTAAACAGACAACCAAACCTATCTAAGAAAACATTTTTTTTTAAAAATAGAAATTAAATATTGTTGTAATTTGGTAAACTGTCACAACTACTCTATCAATATTTCACTTTGGGCTACTTCAAGTCCACTTGGTTCAATCCTCTCTGTTGTTCAACCACTTTTATCACCATTGGATTGAAGTAAATCTTGACTTTAGTGTCAACAATTGAAGTGCAAAAACAGTTAAGTCAAGTTTGCCTTGGATCTAAGGGTTTCAGCGAAACCAAATTTTAGTCTTTAACCAATTGGACTCTTAAGTCTTAAAACATTTCTGATTAGCCGAATTGCTAAACGCCCAATCCTGCTGAAAGAAAATCAATAACACTAATTAAGTAATAATAAAATGAAAGTTAGCCAAAAGCCATTTGTAGTTAAATGGAAACCCCAAAACGCCTCTCCTTTTAGCTCACCAAATCGAACCGCTTGAAGAAAAGCTTCGCACGCCAAGAAACACAAACTCTGACTCCCCCTATAACACATGAATATCACCCATTAAACATGCACTTCTCATCGCCCCAACTCACAAACAATGAACTCCGGCAACCAAACCACCCTCTTCTCCATCGAAGTCGGCGGAAACTTCATTTCCCGACGACTCCTCTCCGAGCTCCAAACCCTCGAAATCTTAATCGCAGTCGTCTTCTTCGTAGTCATCCACTCTCTACGTCAGCAGAAACGCTATGGCCTACCCGTCTGGCCGCTCGTCGGTATGTTACCGTCGCTCCTCCTTGGCCTTCGCACTGACATGTACGAGTGGATATCGGGCATCCTCTGCCTTCAAAACGGCACCTTCCACTTCAAAGGCCCCTGGTTCACCAACCTTAACTGCGTTGTAACTTCAGACCCGCGCAACCTCGAGCACCTACTGAAAACCAAGTTCGCTAGCTTCCCAAAAGGCGAGTACTTTCGTAACACTCTGCGCGACCTCCTCGGCGACGGTATCTTCAACGCTGACGACGAGACGTGGCGTCGGCAGAGGAAGGCCGCGAGCATCGAGTTCCACTCGGCCGAGTTCCGCCGCATGACTGCTGAATCACTTCTCGAACTCGTCCACTCGCGTTTGCTGCCCGTGTTAGAGAACTCTGTAAGCCAACATACGCCGTTCGATTTGCAAGACGTGCTCCTACGCTTGACCTTCGATAACGTGTGCATGATAGCGTTCGGGGTCGACCCGGGCTGCCTGAGCCCGAGTCTTCCCGAAATACCCTTCGCACGAGCCTTCGAAGACGCGACAGAAGCGTCGACTATACGATTCGTAACGCCGACTGCGATCTGGAGAGCGTTTCGGTTTCTCGGTATCGGGCCCGAGAGGACGCTTAAGAAATCTATAAAACGAGTCGACGAGTTCGCCGATGAGGTGATAAGGACGAGGAAGAAGGAGGTGGCGGCAAATGATTCGGCGAAATCCGACCTTTTGACGGTTTTTATTCGATCCCTAGACGACGATGGGAAGCCGTTTTCCGATAAGTTTCTGAGGGACATTTGCGTCAACTTTATACTCGCCGGGAGGGATACGTCGTCGGTGGCTCTGACTTGGTTTTTCTGGCTGCTCAACCGGAATCCGGCGGTGGAGGAGAAGATTCTGGCGGAGGTCTGCCGGATATTAGGGGAGAGGGCAGATTCCCGCAATAGAGACGGGAATATTCCGGTGGTTTTTAAGCCGGAGGAGATGAAAAGAATGGAGTATTTGCAAGCAGCGCTTTCCGAGGCTTTGAGGTTGTATCCTTCGGTGCCTGTTGATCACAAGGAGGTACTGTTACTCGCTCTATATACGCGTATATGTATGTTAATAAATATATAGTTATATACAAGGATTGAAAAAATAAATATAAAAATAAAATTTTTTTAAAAAATAAGTTAAATTAGTAAACAAATTTGCCCTATATGACAATTTTGGCATATATGGCTATGTATCGGCCAATATGACTAGGAGTTAATAACTTATATAGTAGTCATCATTGACTGATATTTGACTTGTTTGGCCTAATGTAAACTTTGACCCGAAAATTGTCCATATCGGTTCGGGTTTAGTTTAGGGTAGCAAAAACCGAAACCTAAGGAGTATGATGAGAAACCTGAAAAAATTGAGAAAATATATTTAAAATATCAAAAAAAAAAAAAAAAAAAACTAAAAATTTCAAAATCGAACTGAAAAACCAAAATATTTTGGTTTCGATTCGGTTTCAATTTCAAACAAAGAAAAAATTTATAATCAAAGTGAACTAAACTGAAAACCCAAAAAAATCAGTATTGTTGTGGTTCGGCACACCGAACTTGCATCCCTATCCTATACTTATCGGTCAATAAGAAATGGATATGGCCGATATTTAAAAGCATGGTTATATGCATAGTTTCAAAAATCGGCTGATACCGATACGTATCGGTCTCGGCCAAATCGATACATATTGAGTTTCGGCGAATATGTCTCGGGTTCGACCGAAACTTAAAAAAAAAAAAAAAAAATTGGCCGATATGTATCGGCCGATTTGTAACAGCCTCAGGCAGACTAATACCCGAGACTGATACCGCTTTTGATACCTTGGTTATACCTTGGTTATATGTACATATGTATGTATGTAGTATATAGATGCGTAAGAACAATATATTTAGTAGTATATAGATGGTATATACATATTAGCTCATGTATACATATATGAGAGGTATGTATGTTAATATGTATGTATGGGTAGTGTGTATGTATATACTATACACTGGGTCATGGGTGTATGTATGCGGTTAGGTGTTTATACTATATACATTGGGGGACTTTTGGGGCTTCAGAGGCATCGGGTATGATATAGCTCTTCACTGTCATAGTACATTTCACTTGCTTTAGTTGATTGTCATTTTTTTTTCTAATTCTTTATAAAGGAGGATTTATCTGCTTTAACAGCAACCTCCTAGCTCTCTACTAACTCCCTATCTGAGCAAATAAAATTTGCTCGGACAAAAAGTGAGAAGAAAGGAAGGTAGAATTGTTGAACAAATAAATCTTACATAAGCTAGCAAGATGTTAGCAAAGAAGATGAGAAGATGGTAAAAATGATGAAGTCTTGCTCTGATAGGGTAGGGGCTAACAAAAAATTATGCCATACGCAGCGATCATCTCTTTGGAAGCACCCTTTTTATGGAGGGAACATATGTGACTGCCACAGACTTCGGTAATCAGTATAGGTGTCGTTTGGGACTTTAGGGCTGTCTTTTACTTTGGTCTAACACATCAAATCCCCTTGCTTGGATTTGATCGTCTCTGTCGTTTTTGTCAGTTAGAAAGTCAATGTCTCTTTCTTTTTTAAATGAAAAAAATTCAAGAGCAGACTAACATGGATTTTGAGGGCTTTCCATCGGTAGAAGCCAGCTTTGGAAAACAATAGGGAGCTAAAAAGCACTTTATAACCTTGTAAGCATAATCACCAAAATTAGAAAAAATTTAGAAAATTAGCAATTTGGTATAGTAAATTAGTAATGAATAATTTGTAAAAATTTTGATAAACGTGTGTGTTTAAATAAATTTATGAAATTCACGATTAAATCGTGATTAGTTCACAACCTTTTCAATAAATTATGACTTCTTTAATATTGTTTTTAAAAATTCTTATCTCTTAATCTGTCTTTTCTTTTTTCCATTGGATTTTTCCTGATATTTTTTAAATTTTAACCTGCCCAATTATTGTTGAACCCCGACTTTGGTGACTATGGTACAGCCCTGACCGAGTTGATCCTAAAATTATATTGAGGAAAAATGACAACACATCCATCATGCTACTTATGTATTGTGTATGTAAAGTTGTAATCCTATTTTTGTTCTCCGATGAACGTGTAGGTTGTAGAAGACGAAGTATTCCCCGACGGAACCATATTGAAGAAAGGAACAAAGATCATCTACGCCATATATGCGATGGGGAGAATGGAGAGCATATGGGGAAAAGATCACAAAGAATTCAGGCCTGAGAGATGGTTGAGAGACGGACGGTTCATGAGCGAATCTGCATACAAATTTACGGCATTCAACGGGGGACCTCGGCTTTGCTTAGGGAAGGATTTCGCTTACTATCAAATGAAATATGTCGCTGCCTCTATCATTTACCGTTATCGTATGATGGTCGTCAAGAACCATCCCGTGGCACCTAAGCTAGCCCTAACCATGTATATGAAGTATGGATTGAAGGTGATGCTTACGAAGCGAGATGAAGCCGAGCTCCAAGAATATCATGAGGTTCGATCTTGAGAACTTTACAATTTGTCGTCATGGTGTTAATTACTTTCTGTTGTTATTTTTTTTTTTTTCATGTATTTGGTTTGTATTATCCTTAAGGTTGGTAAGGAGAGGGTAAATACTTGGCCTATACAATGGGGGTTTGTTTGGAGAAGAAATAGATGAAAGGGATTAAGTTAGCATATTTAAGGTGATTTTATTATTAAATAATATTATTGTGATGTAACAAAGTGTTCTTGTTGTCAATTTATTCTTATTATGTTTAAGAAACAAGGAAATAGTTAGAACCCTAATTTGGGTGGTCAAAATGGCGGAGCCACATAAGAACCTCTCTTTGGCCTTTTTTAGTTCTTGTGGACCTTTGAAAGTAAATGGTAGGCCTTCTAGGGGTGGTTTATCTATTTAGTAAAAGCTAATACTTAAAAAGGTAGTTAACCATCTATGTAACTATGGGTGGTTGCCCTTTAATGTTACTTGATATGAATGCAATTACTCTTTGATACATACGTTATTTTATAAATGTATTACATGGAATCATCATGTGTTTCATGTGATTTGGCACCCATGATATCAAGATTTATGTCGTAAATGATTGGAATGAAAAAATGATCTCTATCCTCTGATTCGATGCAAACAAACACCCTTTAAAATTAAGGGCATGTTGGATTTACTTGATAGCCATTAAATTAATAAAGCATTTGATTTGATGCCTTTGAATTAAAAATGATAGATTTTTTTTCAATATTAATTTTTTACATGCCAAAGATCTTTAGATCATGATATAATTGTTAGAAATACACGTGTTAATATTGCATTTCAAATATCCCCAAAAGTGTCATAGCAAGTCACTTATTGGTCATGCTCCTAACCTAATACTAACATATTTAATACGAAACCTTTTTTTTTTTTTTTTTTTCCGACCATAACTTGTCCCGGTAGAAGAAAATGGTGATTCCACCCTCCATTGTTAGTTTATTAATACTTTCATAAAAAATAAAAAAATTAATATTATATATGAACACAAAAATGCAGCCTCACGTAAAGTATGCCTCACGTGGCTAGAAGTTGGAACAGAGAGAGTCAGTGAAACAATGAGTTGTCACTTGTTCAAGAGGGGAGCTTATACTTGCACACGCACACGAGATTTGTATCACGGCACACGCTTCAAAATAACAAAGACTTCATAATTTTTGAGACATGTGCCGTATGAAACACTATCTAAACTGTCTGATTTAAAGACCATGACAGAAAGGAAAGATCTTTGACTCTAAAATTTGGCATGAAATATGACCTCTATCATCTTATTTGTCATAGTCAATGATTGAATCAGATGATGGCCAATGATGGTACTCAATCAAATGATAGAGGACACGTTACATGCCAATATTTGGCATCAAGGATCTTTCTATAATGGTCTTCAAATTAGACGACTTATATGGTATTATATGTGGCATAGATCCCAAATTTACCAAAATCTTTCGTTTTAAGCATGTGCCACAATACAAATATTGTGTGCAAGTTGAAGCTCCCGTTAAAGAGTCTTCACTCATCAGTTTCTGAAATTTTGACTACACATATGTCAAGGCTGAACAAGTGAATTATTCTGCTCGTATCTGTCAACTATGGATTCTTGTGGTAGGTAGGCGTGTTCGTGGAGTTCCATTTTCAGTAGAAGAGAAGGGTTCTCTACTATGAGAACAAGTAAATAAATTGTTCTGCCTTAACATCCGTGAACACCTTTTGCGTTACAGTATCCTAAAACTAATAATTATGAAGTGCGATTTATCATTATGTCATATGGCACATATTTTGATCAATCTAAATTTTCTAAGTGACAATTTATCGTTGTAGCATATCTTAACCTCAAAAAACATGCCTATAAGTTGATATCAATCATCTCATTGATGAACTTTGATATTAGCCATTCAAACTAAAAACAATAGTTGGTATTATAATCAACTGATCGGATGATTTGAATCACTCAAAAACCTTGATTTTTGGAGCCATTGTCCCTTAATGTATGATCCTAGTCCTTTGACGGTGTGAATTACCCGCATGTTCAATCATTAATGGTGTAAGATCATTTAAACTCCAAATTGGTGTTGAAAGGACGGTCGTGAGAGTTGGTCGCAAATTTAAATTTGCAAATTCATACACAGCTCAATTAACAAAGAGTTGATATTAGTAACACGTAAGGGGATCCATGGGTCAATCTTACATCACCAAACTAGTCAAAATCTCAAATTTCACACCATGCACAGATTTTTTGGCGCTTGTGAATATGAGTTGAAATGGGCGTTAAATGTTAACATACACCCGTAGTTTAAAGTGCACCACACATGGTGGAGGGAGATCCCATCAGGCTAAAATGCACCTTGCGTGATAGAGCACAGATTACCATGTGGCAGAGAAGGAAACGAGGCAAAGAAAGTGTATTTATAGAATAATAGAACCACGCATTTCTTGCCGTTCAAATTTCACCTGATCTTGAGATCTTTGAATGAGATTGTTTAAATTATGTGTAGCTGCATTAACAAGTGAAGATTCTTTACTACCGATCTATCTAACAATAGACCTTGAGATCATTGCCCAACTATTATACGGTCACATATTAATTCAATATGAAACATATCCAAAAGTGATGAAAGAACCCTCCTCATGGTACACGGTGATCACGGATGTGTGTCAAACAAGAACCCTTTGCTAAAGGGATAATGACAATAATGGCTTGTAATGATCATTTAAATATCAAAATAATGTTTAAATGATCTTAATATCTTATACCATTGTAAGTGTGATTTATCCTTATGCCATGTAACACATATTGGTGATCAATCTAAATTGTCTGAGTGACAATCTATCAATGAAACATGCCTATAAGTTGATGCGAACTATTCAATTGATGAACTTTAATATTAGTCATTAATAAAAACAACAATTGATTATAGTTCACAAATCGGATGGTTTAAAACACTATTTTTGAACTTTTGCACTTCAATCTATGATCTATGACTTTGATGATACATATCACTCACATCTTAATTATTGATGGTACAAGATCATTAAACACCATTTTAAGGTTTAAATGACGGTATGGAGAGTTGGGTCCTCTGAAAATATACCATCACCTATGAATGTATGAAAAATGCTCAATCTTTTGATAAAATATTAAAAATGTTCTTCACCAACAATAATTAATAGCTATTAACACGAAAAGAAATTAGGAAAAAAGGTAAACCAGTCACGAGTGTAAGCCTCGAGAGAACTAATAAAAAGCGCATTCATAAAAAAAAACGAGTGAAAAAATATAATTTACAAAGCCGATCCCAAATAGATGAAATAAAACTCTAATGATCATATAAATATGATGATGATCAGCATATCCCATATATTTGGGGTTGGCCTTAAAAATTAAATCATTATCTTTCACCATGTACATGGCTAAATTGCAGTAGTGTAGAGCGACTGCACATGGAGTTATCATGTGTAATCGTAGATTCTACCCTTTAAATGGACAAAATATTGTTAGATTATTAAGATTGGTTTTCTAGAAGAATACCATTGAAGTGTTTACGTGCCAACATTTCGTGTATGTAGTTTTGCCACCTGTCATATGATTTGTTAACTCCTCATCCACCTTATGGTAATGTAACTTACAAATCGAGGACACTTAGACCATAGGGTGTTTCAGGTTTTTTATATCATTTCTTTTAGCATGGATAACGAGATCATGGTGAGAGGTGTACGTCTTCATGCTAAAATAATAAATAAATAAAGGGTTAAAATCCAATGACGTACATTTAAAAATCAAATGGTATTTAAATGATCTTATACTATTAAAATGAGACAGTTTTAGCTCATACCATTGAAGTGTATTTATCATTGTGCCATGTGGCACACATTTATAATCAATCTAAATTTCTCAAGTGACAATCTATCGGTGGAACATGTGTTTGTCAAAAGATCATACTTTTAAGTGGATGTAAATCATCTGATCGATAAACTTTAATATTAGGCATCAAAATTGAGAACAATTGTTGGTGTTAAAGTGCACAGATAGATGATTCTAATCTCTCAGAAAGTATTATTTTTGGACCCATAGCACTTCAATTGATGATATATCCGTATGAATTTCAAAGATCATAAGCCAATAAATGGCATAAGATTGTTTGAACACCATTTGATGTTTAAATGACGGCTAGGAGGGTCGGCCCCTAAATAAATAAAGGGATGATGGCTCTTGAAATTTAAACACCAAATGGTGTTTATATGATCTTGCACCATTAAAATTAGATTTTTTACCTTGACCATTGAAATGTGATTTATCACATTGTCTTACAGCACACATATCTATAAGCAATCTAAATTTTCCAAGTGACAACCTATCATTGGAATATGTCTCAGCCCACTGAAACATGTGGATAAATAGATGAGAGTTATTCGATTGATGAACTTTAATATCAGTCATTAAAACCAAAAACAATGATTGATATTATAGTTCACGGATCGGATTGTTTAAATCTCCCTAAAACACCATTTTTGGGCTAGTGGCACTTCAATCTATGATCTCTTACTTTGATGGCTCAGATAACCCACATCTTAAATTATTGATAGTGTAAGATCATTTAAATACTATTTTAGTGTTTAAATGATGGTCAAAGAGTTGGTTCCATATATAAAAAGGGCACGTCTCTCCTGACCATCATGTTAGCACCAAAATGGTGCCTTAATGATCATATACAATTGATAGGCTTAAGGTGTGGGTAACTGATGAGTAGTGAAATATGATGATATTTCACCCCTAACTACCTACATTTAGCTATCCGATGAATGTTATCTGATGAGAATTATTAGATTTGAAGTGTTTCAGGTAAATACAAGCCAAGTATAGAAAACAGCCCAAGAATTCTGAATATAATGTCAAAACACTGCAATTTTGGGTAATCGAGAACTTGGTGCGACTTGCGGATAAATTTAGACCTTCAAGACGGCCGAATTATAAAATTGTCAAAACACAAACGTTGTAGATCTTTTCGTCAGCTTTCCAACGGCGTAAGAATCACCTCAATCCGAATTCAGGACAGAAAGTTATGGCCGAAATACCGAAGCAGTATCTGATACAAAAAATGTGCTGAAATTCACGGATTTCTGGGGGTCGATGCATCGACCCTGTAGGTCGATTAATTGAGGGGAAAACAGTGTCTGACACGGAACTGACACTTTAAAGCTGTTTTTTTGGACTTTTTGGAGGCTCGATGCATCGACTATGTAGGGTCGATTAATCGACCCTGAATTTGCGGCTTTGGAGACTTGTGCGACGTGGGTTCTATTTAAAGCAACTCAAACACTTCGAGAAAAATAAAATTAATTAGAGGAGAATTAGAGTTTTAGTTTTTAGCCTTTATTTTTCATAGTTAGACATAGAAATAGGGAAGTTTTATTATTCTTTTTTGAGAGCTTTGTTCCTTAACTTTTCAGTACTCATTCCTTCAGTTTATAAATTTTGTTCAAAGTTTATTCCTGCATTAAATTTCGTTTCTGAAGATCATCGTACTTTTGGATCAAAGTAATTTCTTTTAAAGTTTGAGGTAATTTTAATTTATTAAATTAATGTTATTTTCCCTTATTTATTTATTTATGTCATTTAATTACAATATGTGTGGCTAAATTTATAGGGATGGGAATCTAATGATTCTCATCCGAGGGATGTACTTTTAATAATATAAATTAAGGATTAAAATATGAGATTTTATTTTATGGTCGTTGTGCTATCATGAACGGATGAAATCCCCGACACTAATCGGGATCGCGTGTGCCTAGCCATGCCCGGGATCTCAAATCTGTGACGGTAATTTTACCCAATCATTGTTATGGTCTTTTTACTTTCATCGTGTGGATCTAATTACGATTATGTTCTGGGATCGAGTGTGCCTAGCCATGCCCTGGATCTTGGATCTGTAATGGTAATTTTATCTTAAATACTCCCTAATTTGAAATAAAGTGTGCCTAGCCATGCCCTTGATTTCAGATTTATAAGTGGTATTCTTGTTGGAATTTTCACCCACTTTGGGGATGATTTTTATTTGAACCTGAGATAAAGTGTGCCTAGCTATGCCCTTGATCCCAGATCTATATATGAAAATCATCTAAGTCCTGATTGCAGGGATGCAAGGTGGAACCTATTAAGGTGTTGACCATTGATCTTCCATAAAAGATATTTGTTACCAATGGAATATCTCATAATTTAATCCTTAGATTTATATTATGGGAAGAACGGACCAAAGATGGGAGGATTTAATATCTTCATCTTCATCATCATCTTTATCTTTACCTTTAAATTATCAATTAAATTTTAATTTGTGGTCATTAATTACCATCTCATAAACCGCTTAAATCATAAAACTGGTAGAATACTGTTAGATCTTAGTAGATTTCTAGAATTGCTTTCTTTTTTTAGATCTTTCAAAATTAGTCCTCGTGGGAACGATCTCGTACTCCGCACCCACTATATACAAACCGATTCGTGCACTTGCGAGTAAAACATCACATTAAAAATCACACCAGTAACTCACATCGTCAAAGTGATAGATCATAAGTTGAAAGACATTGGGCCGAAAAATTTAATTTTTTGAGGGATTTTAACTATGTGATCTGTACACTAAATCGGTTGGTTGACACTCACTTATGGATATAATTCTTTGGCTAAACATTTTATAATGATGAATTGCCGCCTGAAGTATTTAGATTGATTATAAATCGATGCCACGTGGCAAATTAGGAAATGACACTGGTGTGAGATAAAATACTCTAATTTAGTGGGGGTATATCGTTTAAACACCAGTTGGTGTTTAAACCTCGGTCAGGAGCCATTATCCCTATATAAATAACTAAGGCTGCATGTGGCATAGCTCTTTGCTGGCCCCAGCCATAGTAGAGTTCACCTGCTTTAACAAGTTCCTATCCTCTTTGCTAACTTCATGATTCTTGCTTTACCAGATACCATTTATCCTTTATAACTCCTTGCATAGAAAAATTTTATGCAGGATTTACCTGCTCAGCAATTCTACCCTCCTCTCTACTCACTCCTTGTCAGAGCAGATTTTATTTGCTCTGGAAGAGAGTTAGTAGAGAGCAGAGAGGTTGCTGCTAGAGCAGGAAAATCCTTCTTTGTAGGGAATTAGAAAAGAAAATGGGGACCAACTAAAGCAGGTGAACTCTCCAGTGGCAGGGGCTAGCAGGGAGCTATGCCATGCGCAACTTAAAAGAAGTTGAAGTTGTCCTTGTAAGAAACAATAGGGTGTCGTAGATTTGTAAGTTACATTGAAATTAAGAGAATCTGTGTCATTACGACCGAGTTTTTTGTATATTAATTTTACAAATCGAAAGGTTTTATAATAATCCATTTCACCAGTCTCCTTCATATATATATATATATATATATATATATATATATATATATACCGTTAATAAAAAACAAGAAGGGTATCTTACTTTAGATTCCTTTTTATCACTAAGGACAAAATGGCTCATCTTAGCAAAACTTTGGCTCCAAGCGCAGGATGGCAAAACCCATATGTCTGTACACACACACACACAGAGAGAGAGAGAGAGAGAGAGAGAGAGAGAGAGAAGGGTAATGACGTTTTCGAAGTTCTGATATGATGAACTAATTGACGAGTCAATTTTTGAATCGGGCATCTTTGATTCGTCTCTGAAGATCGAGTTGAATATGCTCACGTCCAAGATCTGCATCTTAGGTCAGTTCCAATCTTCCTTCTTGGATTTTTGGGGATTTTAATTTCTTTTCTTTCTCTTTAATTTATTAAGGCTTTGTTTAATTGAATTTATTTATTTTTTTGGGGGGGGGGGGGGGGAATTAGGTTTTATATGCCCTTTTGTTAGGGTTTAATTTTGGCTTCTATTTTGTTAGAGCCATCTTAGAGTTTTTGGATCCTCACATTTAATCATTTTGAACGAAATTTTTTTTTTGGTTACGATTTTGTTTGTGCTTAATTTTTTTATTTTTTCCTTTAAAACCAATATTTGTAATTTATTTGGTGAGGTTTTCATTTTTTTCTTCAAAAAATAAGTTGCCTTTTACTTTTCTATGTCCTTTTGCTAGGGTTTTTTGTATGATTTTGATTTTTTCATTTTTAAACCCTAAATCTGATATTATTTTGCTCTTTTTTTTACAAGCAGGTAGAATTTTTTTTGTATGATTTTTATTTTTTCATTTTTAAACCCTAAATCTGATTTTATTTTGCCTATTTTTTAGCAAAAAGCAAGTATAATTTATTTTGTGAGCAGGTATCATTTTTTTTGTATGATTTTTATTTTTTCGTTTTAAAACCCTAAATCTGATTTTATTTTACCTTTTTTTTTTTTTTATAAAAAAACAAACAACCAGCCATAATATATTTTGAGGTTTTGGGTTTTGGGAAAATGTTATATCTGTTTTTTCCCCTAGGGGAATACGCTAGGGTTTGAGATTTGGCGATCTGTAGAGAGCGTGAAAGAGAAGCCATACATTTGTTCTACTTAATATTTTTTTGATTGGTGTTCTACTTAAGATTTAAGATTAGATACTATTTTTATTTTTATTTTAATATTTAATATATATATATATATGGAAAAGGCCTCCGTCCTCCATGGGAGGACGGTCACCGTCCTCCAACCTTCCACGTAGAGCTCCACGTGGCACCCAAAACACTTTTTGGGTGCCACGTGGATATTGGGTGCATTGCTTAGATCATCTTTGAAAAATAAATAAATTAAAAACTCATTTCCAACTTGTATATTTTGAACCGTGAAATGTGGACCAATGAAAATTATCAAACTTTGACTTGTGGGTTTAAAATTTATTTTTCGATTTTTTAAAATATTGATCTAAACTGTCCACCTGTGTTCCACATGGCACTCAAAAAGTATTTTGGGTGCCATGTGGAGCTCCACGTGGATCTTGGAGGACGGTCACCGTCCTCCATTGGAGGACCTAACCGGCTCCCTATATATATATATATATATATATATATATATATATATATATATATATATATATATATATATATATATATAAAGAATATATAACTCCTGCATGTGTTTTTTGGCTATATTTCACTTCTTTTTTCGCTCCAAAATGAAATGGTTCGATATTCAGAATCCCCATAATACCCGTAACATGTATAAGTTTTATATTTAGCTTGCCCTTTTTATGTTTCTTTCACTCAAAATCATAATAAGGGTGGGTGTGGTTGCAACATAAATCTTCACAGATCAGGGATTTTGCAGCGTGAGATCAAGGGTGACTGTGATTGTAGGTCTAATACTCTAAATATTTTAAAGTAGTGCGATTTAGGTTCATTCTTGAATTAGATAATGGGCATAGATTGCTTGTTTTAGAGGGAGTGGATTAGGGAGCTTTAGAACTGATATTTGGTTGAGATTGCTTGTAGTTGTGTGTAATTGGAGGAGATGATAGTGTTTCCTTATTGGTTTTTGTATTCGAATATGATCTGTGCTAAACATGAGATATTGATATTTATCTTTTGTGAAATTATAAGTTTGTTTGTATTTAATTAGTTGAGAATGATTGTAGAGTTTTTGTATGTAATGAGATAGTTCAATTTCCTTATTGCATTTCTTTTTTGTGCATGTTTCTTAGCTTAGATAGATCATTCGTATTTTTATGTAATTTCAAGAGATAGTTGCATGTCCTTTGTGAGTGTTCATATGGGTGTAGGTGCATGTGTGCGGGGTTGTAGGTGCATGTGCACTTTCATGCTTTTGCCTTGCTGATTTTTTAATGATTATTTCAATTTTTTAGCATCTTTTATTTTTTCGATTTTGCACCACTCGGCTCTGAAAGTAAGACGTATCAAATGATGTGCCTTTGTATCGACTGACATTATAATCCGTGAATCAAAGATTGTTTGCATTTGTTGGCTACTCGGGTGGTAAGAAGTAAGTGGTTGGGTTCAACCTGAGCCTTATTTCCTTTTTTGCAATTGTTAGCTACTGACGCATCAAAGATTGCATGCTTATTCAAGCTAACTTTTCCAAATCTGCCTATAAAACAGTCACTAGTGCAGATATAAATGACTTTATTCTTATAACTTGAATGATCTTTATTTTTTTATTTTTTCCTTTAAAACTAATATTGTAATTTATTTGGTGAGGTTTTCATTTTTTTCTTCAAAAAATAAGCCAAGAAATATAAGCTGCCTTTTACCTTTCTATGTCCTGTTGCTAGGGTTTTTTTGTGATTAGAGACGGGGCTGGGAGGTTTCAAGTCACGGCTCACCAGACTTTGGTGAAATTTTCTTTGTTTCATTTTTTTTTTCTTTTTGACTTTTTTTATCTGGGTGGGTTTTATTTTTTGGAAAGTTTGATTAGTTTGTATAGTGTTTTGGTTTAGAATTGAATTGGGTTTCTAATTTTCTTTTTCTCTTTTGCTAGAGTTTTTTGTGATCAGAGACGAGGCTGAGAAGTCTCAACGACTCACCAGACTTGGGTGAAATTTTCTTTCTTTCTTTCTTTTTTCTTTGACTTTTTTTATCTGGGTAGGCTTATTTTTGGAGAGTTTGATTAGTTTGTATGGTGTTTTGGACTAGAATTGAATGAGGTTTGTGTATAGGAGGGTAATTTACAGTTAGATGATTGTGAGTTTCCATTTTTTTTACTTGTTTTTTTTTTGGAATTTTTGATAAATTTGTATGTTGTTTTGGTTTTGAATTGAAAGGGGATTGTGATAGGAGGGTAATTTGGAGTTAAATACGCTTGCGAGACTTATGTAATGTTATCACTTATTTATTTTCACTTTATTTTTTTTATCTGGGTTCTTTTTTTGGAAAGTTAGATGAATTTGTTAGTTGTTTTGGTTTTTAGTTGCATTGGGTTTGTGTATATGAGGGTAAGTTACTATTAGATAATTGCGATTTCTGTAGCTATTATCGGTTTTTCTTTTTGATGTGGGTTCTTTTTCTTTCTTTTTGAAAAAAAATTAATGTGTTTGTATGGTACTTTGGTCTTGAATTATAATAGGCTTCTGTATAATTGTGTTATTTATTTATTTTTGGTTTTGGGTTTTGATGAGGGTTCTTTTTTTTATTGGAAAGGTTTAATGAATTTGTATGGTGTTTTGGGCGTGAATTGGAATGTGTTTGTGTATAGGAGGGCGGTTTAGAATTTAGAATTAGATATAAAGTCAAATGGTTCAACAGCCCAAGACATGAGTAAAGTTGTGATTTATTTATTTTAGTTTTTATTTTTTTTCTCTAGATTTTTTTTTTTTGGAAAGTTTAGATGAATTTATATGATGTGTTCTTTTGGAATTGAAATAGGTTTGTGTATAGCAGTGTTACCTAGAGTAAGATATGAAGTCAAGTGCTCTCAATGGCTCACAGGACTTAAGTAAAGATATTATTTATTTATTATTATTCTTTTTACTTCATTTTTTTATATGGGTTCTCCTTTTTCTGAAAAGTTTTGATGGCTTTGTATTGAATTGAAATGTGAATCTGTCTAGGAGTGCAATTTAGATTTTAGAGTTCAATATCTATTGAATGTACTAATCAAATCTAGAAGAATGAGTAATTTTTATATGAATGTAGAAAACTTTGGAAGAAGTAAAATAAGAGCACAACAGGAAGCAAACTTAATATACTATATTAGTATTTAAGAGACTACTCACAAGAGGCGTCTTAGTTTATTAAGTGCCTTTTGGATATTGAATCCAGTCAAAATCTGACTTTCACAACTTTCAAGATCTCTGTAATATATGACATACAACTTTTTTATGGAATTCATTATCAAAATAAACTTCAAATAAATGACTCTCACGTGCATGTGTGCATCGCACATGCAGGGTCTACTAGTGAATATATATATATATATATATATATATATATATATATATATATATATATAACATTGACATTTAAACTCAAATTCGCGTTTAATGATCTTCACCATTGAAAATATACTTTTCATCCTACACTGTTGAAGTTTTATGTATCATTATGCCATGTGGTGGACAGTTATGACTAATCTAAATTGTTCAAGTGGCAATATATTATTGGAATATATCTCAATCCAAAGAAACATGCTTGAAGTGAATGTAAACCATTTGATCGATAAACTTTAATATAAGTCATTAAAACAAAAAGTAATGGTTGATATTAATTTAAATCTCCCTAATTTTTGGGCATATTCACTTTGACAGTACGATCATTCAAATGAGAGACCATTAGTGATGTAGGGCAGCACGCGGGCTTTCTCCAACAAGTTGAACGCTAAATGTGGTTTAACCATCAGTTTTCAACCCTTGAATTGAAGGGTTTCAAAAGTAAATATAAACTAATAAAAATAAAAGTCAAAATTCCTTTACATCTAACCGACTCAAAATTGGCTCAGCCACATTTACAGTCCAAAAATTGGACCTGACCAAAGTCTCCTTTTACATGCATGAAGAGAAGATTCTAGAGCAACGTGCTCTTACAAGATGGGATACAAAAATGGAATAATATCCTAACGAATCGGGTGATGTGGCTCAACGGAATACTGTGGGCTTTGATTCAGTGCATTGCTTATACGCTCATCAGGTTAATGGGTATCTCGCCAACCATTAACATATCTTTTGGATATTTGAATCTTGGTGACGGTAAGGATTTCGTTAAAATGTCAGGTATTTGATCAATGGATGAAATGTGTCGGACTTAAAACTACTTAGAGAACACTTTTTAACGGACGAAATGATAGTCCACTTTCATGTCTTTGATTAGCACATGAAACCCTGAAAGTTTTTTAGCATCTGTGTTGGGTATTATAAAAAGCTGATCGTTTGATAACATGCCAATAGTATCAAGATCCATTTTTTGTAGAAAATTTGAATAAAAACTCATTAATATTATCTGATTCACCGCAGTCAATCAGTTTGGAGAATAGGCGCCCTTAATAATTGAGTAGGAGCAAATACAGGGATCCCTAGTAGAATTTCAGGGAAGAGGACACAAAGATTAGAGATTTCAGGTCAAACTCGGGCTGACCCAGCGCTGTCCACAGCCCGCCTATTGGCACACGTGGTAACTGGTAAGTATCACCTGCTATTGCCAGTCTAGTCAAACGATATGCTTCCATGGTTTTCGAGTTTCTAAATCACTGCACTAGGAAAGGGTTGACTGCTTTGGCGGTGTGATTAGCCCGTGTCGGTTCTGTCTGTACACGTCGGGCTTTCCTAATGCCGGCTCGTCAAACAAAGTTCGTGTGCGGTGTGCGTCAACAATAATACAAGACCGCAGTGCATATATACGAGCCTTGGCCCCACGCATCTGGTCATTATCATATTACGATTCATTTTCCGGTTGTTTCTCCAGTTCCCGCTCTCTCTCTCTCTCTCTCTCTCTCTCTCACGCGCGCGCACACACAGACAGCACCTCCGCCTCGCGTTTCTCTTGGAAAGGTGAAGAACACAAAAACACTGTTTAATCTAATCTCTATTCTCTCCCTCTCTCAATTTTTTTTTGTTTCTCTTTAATCTTCTCATGCTTTTTTTGTTGATCGATCACTCTAAAAATCGTAGGCGAAGGCGTTCGATCGGCTTAGTTAGCATCCAAATCCCGACACTAAATGTAAGTTCATTTCATATCTTAGTGTTTCCCAACTGATCTGCGCTCGATCTCAGTTTCCAATTCTATCGAGTATCGATATTGTTTTCGAGGTAATTCTTATGTCGAATTCAAGAATTGTTCGACGATCAACTCCGTTCGTGCTGAGATAAAGAAACGACTGATCTCTGCAAGAAATCTGCAATGTCGACATCGGAACCAGGCGCGCATGTGCTGTCGCGGCGCCCGTCCCGAAGCGCTGCCATGTCGACCTTCTCTCAGGAGGTATTCGATAACGAGGTCGTCCCCTCTTCCCTCGGAAGCATCGCTCCGATTTGCCGAGTAGCCGCAGAGATCGAATCAGAGCGCCCTCGAGTCGCGTACCTCTGTACGTAGTAAACTAGTAATCACAGATTCATGATAAGCCATAGAAAACGTTTTCTTTGGTAGGTCTCATGCTTGCTGCCTTTTTAAACCTGCTTACTATATTTTGAGAAGTTAGGGTTTCTTTTTGTGTAGGTCGGTTCTATGCATTTGTGAAAGCTGATAGGTTGGACCCGAGCTCGACGGGACGAGGCGTTCGGCAGTTCAAGACATCTCTTCAACAGCGATTGGAACGTGTAAGATCTCTCGTTCCAATTCTTTTGGTTGCATGTAATGCGCATGTAGTGTTAGAAAATATGGACGTGATTTTAATGGCCATGATTAAATTTGGAAGGTTGATAGAGTGATTGTTCTTGGCTCGTTTGAGTTGTCGCTATTTGTGTTTTAGAAGTGATCTTTGGTATGTGTTTTTGCTTTTTCAAATTTTTCGCTTCTTATTTGATTGTCATCGAAATTATCGGGATTGTCAGAGACTCAGAATAGTGGGAAATGTAATCTGGCTGTGGCAGGTACTGTTCCACCATCCCCCTGCCGAACACTTTTTTCGCTACTACGAGGCTTTCTATATTTATTCCTTTATTTTTAAGCTATCGACAATAGGAGATTTGACCGTAGCTTTTGCTATCTGATTTCTGCCGGGAATAAATTTAGAGAGCTTCCATGAACACAAACTCCTTTATGTTCCTTTGCGCACCAATTGTTTTTTTATTTGCACACCAATTTTTTTCTATCTGCACACCAATTGATGATTAAGCTTTTCTTTGTTGGGTAGCTCTAAGTGCACCCACGTGTTCTTTGAAAGCACCTACTCCGGAGACCCCTTAAAACGCATTGATTGGGTCGGATAAGACGATGGAGATTGTGTTTCACTCCTTAAAATATGGTCTAATAGCACCTATCAGACAGTCAATTCTTTATTCTACATGCCACATATCCCCAAAATATGGCCCTAAAATGATGTTTGAGTGTGATGTGTGCCATTGCACACAAGGTGCACTTTTTGAGGACATGACATCTGAAATAAAAAATTGACCGTCTGATAGGTGTGACATGGTCTCAAGATCCATTGTGTTGAAGATTGGGGTGAAACACTATCCCCATCATCTGATCTGACCCAATTAACGATTTTTAAGGGATTGCACATGTGGGTGCGAACATAGCTACACTTCTTTGTTTTGGCTTGTAAAGATTCAAAATATATATTAGTAAGAAAAAAGTGTATTCCTTGCAGCTTTTGGGTGCACACCAACATTTCTCAATTTTGTGTCACTTTGGCTTGAATAAATAAAATATGTGTTATAATTGCAACATTTTCTGTACACAGTACTTTAATTTTCTTTTAGGAGTGGAGGAAAAAAAAAGTTGTGTGCTCGTAGCAGCTCTAAATTTATTATTTATCACATTTATTTTGGTTATTCTAAGACACTGATGGAGAGTGCTACTTAGGCTGTCTTTACCAATGATTTAAAAGCCAGACCGGGCCGCCTGACCTGACCCAGTTTGATTGGAACTGGCCGCTTTTTTGGTGAACTTGATCCTATTTAGCTTGTTCACATAAAACGAAAAGCCAATTCATATAAAAAATTGTTAAATAATTTTTTTAATTTCAAAAATATTTAAGTTAGAATGTTACCTAATAAAACAACTAACTAATTATACGTCTTGTTTAATTAGGACTCCTTTTCAAATTTTATTATTACCTATGTTCTATTTTAACTTTATTTATTTTTTATTTTGAGAATTAAAAAACTTAAAAAAATGCCGACAATTTAATTTTTTTTGAAAAATTCATATATATTATTTAAATAGTTTATGCTAATATAGCATCCTGTCCAAATTTTAACTATTGGTCTATACGCTACATCTAACCAATATTAACTGATATGATTTAAGGTGTATGATCATATTCATTCATTCCTTAATATTTGCAATTTGTCAACATCATCATCATCACAATTCACAACCTTATTACATATGTTTGGGATCAACTTTGTGAGCCCTGTTTCTCCATTCGTTTTGTATTAGCGCAAAGCTCTCTGTACTCGGCGCCAAATTGATGGAATAAGGCTGTAATGATGATGATGATGATATACTAAGTTCTTTGTAACTTCGAATCCTTTATATCCCTTCTCACAGCTTCCCTCCACGCCTTCCCTAGTCTTTCTCTTCTCCTACTTGTACTTGTAGCTTCTAAACCCTCTGTACAAGGTGTGTTTCATGCCTCTGATGAATAATATTTCATATTTGTTTCCCTAATAGTTTTCACTCTCAAAATTTCTCTTATGTACTTGTTCCAAATTTTATCTTTCTTGTTAATCTACATATATGTCAATGTACGCATCTTGGCCATATGTACTCTATCTTCTTATCCTTTTACTGTAGCCCAACATTCCGCACCACATAATATGGCAGGTCTAACAACCGTTCAAAACGTTCCTTCAATCCAAGTTGAACTCTTGAGTCGGACAATATTCTTCTCGCTTGCCTCTAGTTGATCCAACTTGCATTAATCTTATTTGAGACGTCCTTTTCATATCCAACGTTTGATTTTAAAGTAGAGCCTAAATAATCAAATCTATGCTAATGTCGCATTAAATGATTTTCTATTTTAACTAATCCTCCTTTAGGTTATCATGTTCACTAAATTTGTACTTTATGCGGGACGCCAAGATCAAGAGTCGTAGATTCGAGCCGCAACAAATTCTCCAGTCAAGAAGAAGCGGAGCGAAATCAAAATTAGGCGTAAAGATGAAATTTTGGCGATGTGAAGACAACACCACAATTTTGATCGATCGAATTTAAATTTCGATCGATCGAAGTCCTTTTTCGATCGATCGAATTGGAGCGGCGATATATTTATATATATGTTTTTCGATCGATCGAGTTCCACTTTCGATCGATTGAATTGGAGTGGCGATATATTTATATATATGTTTTTCGATCGATCGAGTTCCACTTTCGATCGATTGAATTTCATTTCGATCGATCGAAATCGCGTCGAGTTATTTTAATTTTTTTTTATTTTTTTCTATTTCGAACTTAAAGTTTTAGGGGCATACTTGTCTTTTATTTAATATTTGTTTTAGGATTTTCTTTTATTGTAAGGCCTCCTATATAAGATCCTTAAGTAAACAATGTAAGGAAGTTTTTGGATGAATGAAAAGAGAGTCGCTTTTGTGCAAACTCTAGAGAGCTTTTGAAAAATTTTCAATCGAGGGAGTGAATCCTTCAAACCTTGAGGAGTGAGTGATCGTTTCTCGTGCGACTTGGTGCGAAGCTGCCGTACAGCCGTGGTGTGAAGCTTCGGAAAATCTTTGGTGTGAAGCCTTGGAATCTATCATTTTAGTTTGCCTTTTCTCTAGTTATTGTCACGTATTATCTTTTTTCATTTCCATTGATAAAAGAATAAAATCCTAAAAGATCTTAGTCCATGATATCTTTAATCTCCCCCTGTCTGAACTATTTATTCAAGTTTCAATTCATTCAAATTCTCCGAGGAATCAAAAGCCGATATTATAATTATCGCTTGATGCCCTAAACTAGAACGAATCTTGAGTTCCCTCATTAGAGCCGTTTTTCTAGATCAAAATTTTTTTACGCATGCGACGCTAAAATGAATTAATCTAGTTGTTTTATTAATTTCATTGAATTAATTTTATGTGTTACTTGATTTTGAATATTTTCGCTATTCAATTCATTCGAAAGTAAATCCTAAATTCGCATATTAGGATTTTAGCGTTTGTCCTGCGCCAGTTTTGGTATCAAAGCCCAGTCGTAGTTTAGGATTGCCCGTGTCATATAGATTTTAGGGTTCACTTGATTTTAGTATATTTTGTCTTACATAATTCCGTTATGGATGCCAGTACCTTAGAGGCGCTGATTAGAGATCTTGCATCTAAGGTGACCGCTAGTCAAACCCTGATGGATGAGCACATCGCTGATCAACAAGCCCGACAGGAGGCTTTAGAAACTTGTTTCGAAGAGATCAATGAGCTCATCGCTGAGAATCACAATAGAGTCAACAACTGTGACCGTAGGAGAGATGTTCCTCCCCGACGTGAGGTCCAAACCAATCTGGGCGATAAGGTTATGAAATCTGTGAAAATGGACACCCCTACTTTTGACGGGAAAAGACAACCCAATGTCTTTCTCGAATGGGTCGCCAGCATGGAAAACTACTTTGAGTGGTATACTATATCCGAAGAGCGCAAGGTTAGATTTGCCAAAGTTAAGCTTATGGGTAAAGCCATACTTTATTGGTTGGGAGTGGAGCGTCGTAGGCAAATCTAGGGTCATCATGCTATTTCCATGTGGTCTGAAATGAAAGTCTAACTACACGAAAAATACGTTCCTGTATCATATTATGAACGTATTCTTGATCCGTGACAGTCATTGCATCAAGGAGATTCTCCAATCACAGAGTTACATCGATCAGTTTGAAGACCTGATGACTCAGGCCGATGTCGATGAACCAACAAAAGTGATCCTCTCCCGATTCCGAATGGGTCTTCGATCAAAGTTACAAAGGGAACTCATTCCTTATCCCGTTGCGGATCTCGAGAAATGTTTTGCTAGGGTTGAAGAATTAGAACGAAATCTCGACACTCTCAGCCATGGCCGATCTAAGTCTTCCAAATTTGAGCATCAATCTAATCCTATCGAAAAGGGAAATAATGCCTCTAGCCAATCTTCAAAATCCATAATTCCTCAAGTTGACAAAGGAAAGGGACCAATGGTTGAGAGTTCTAAACGTGCTCCGCAACAATGTTATAAGTGTCAAGGTTTTGGTCACTTTGCATCCCAATGTCTTAGTAAGGGTCAAACCTTGATCATTTAGGAGCATGCTGAGAAAGAGAGCAACGAGATACCCGAAGAAGTGTACGAACCGTGTGAAACACCAAGCGATGAGGAAGGTGAGGTTTCGGTCAAAATCATAGGTTGCATTAGGACAGTTCCTATTGCCGAGGACGGTGTTGATCGTGTGTCCATCCCAAGTGAGTCATTAGAATTGATAGGAGCATACCATTATTCTGATTTACATGGGATTAACAATCTGAATTTATTAAGCACTGGAAATACGCATGATCGAACTAACACATTGAATATGTTTAATGAATTTGATACTAACAGTTTTGTGTTAATTCCTTATGGTTTTGAGCATGTGGAATTTTTCCCAATCTCAGAAAAGGGTAATGATGGAGATCTAGATCTTCCTTTAGACAAGGGCAACCATCCGATAGTTGTTAGAACGGCTCTTACGCTTATTTTTGATTCCACTACCCCGCCCTTTGATCCATTCCTTCTTGAGCATCCAATCGAATCACACCCATTTTCCCAATTTCTACCTCGTACCTTACCTGTACCATATGAGAAAGGGTCAAATGAGGTCCTAGAATTTCCAAGCTTCCATGCTAATGAAGGTAAGAATCAGAAGTATCTCACAGCGTGGAAAGCCAAACCACGAATGAAGCTTCCGAAGTGTGCCACCCATGGATTCCCTAAATCATCGGAGACGAGTTTTTCCCCCCTAGGGAGAATGATGCGGGATGCCAAGATCAAGAGCCGTAGATTCGAGCCGCAACAAATTTTCCAGTCAAGAAGAAGCGGAGCGAAAATCAGAACTAGGCGTAAAGATGAAATTTTTGCAATGTGAAGACAACACCACAATTTCGATCGATCGAAATTCTCGATCGATCGAAGTCCTTTTTCGATCGATCGAATTTGAGCGGCGATATATTTATATATATGTTTTTCGATCGAAATCGCGCCGAGTTATTTTAATTTTTTTTTATTTTTTTCTATTTCGAACTTAAAGTTTTAGGGGCATACTTATCTTTTATTTAATATTTATTTTAGGGTTTTCTTTTATTGTAAGATCTCCTATATAAGGTCCTTAAGTAAACAATGTAAGGAAGTTTTTGGATGAATGAAAAGAGAGTTGCTTTTGTGCAAACTCTAGAGAGCTTGTGAAAAGTTTTCAATCGAGGGAGTGAATCCTTCAAACCTTGAGGAGTGAGTGATCATTTCTTGTGTGACTTGGTGCGAAGCCGACGTATAGCCGTGGTGTGAAGCTGATGTGAAGCATTGGAATCTATCCTTTTAGTTTGTCTTTTCTCTAGTTACTGTCAGGTATTATCTTTTTTCATTTTCATTGATAAAAGAACAAAATCTCAAAAGATCTTAGTCCATGATATCTTTAATCTCCCCCTGTCTGAACTATTTATTCAAGTTTCAATTCATTCAAAATTCTCAAGGAATCAAAAGCCGATATTACAATTATCGCTTGATGCCCTAAACTAGAACGAATCTCGAGTTCCCTCATCGGAGCTGTTTTTCTAGATCGAAAATTTTTTATGCATGCGACGGTAAAATGGATTAATCTAATTGTTTTATTAATTTCATTGAATTAATTTTATGTGTTGCTTGATTTTGAATATTACCGCTATTCAATTAATTCTAAAGTGAATCCCAAATTCGCATATTAGGATTTTAGCGTTTGTCCTGCGCTAGTACTCCATTTATTCCGTCTTTGTTCTACTAATTTTCAACCCTTCGATTTCAAAGCTTTTCTTCATAATTCTAGTTTATCATTTATTTCTTTCCTTGTTTATGCATATAATACTATGCCATCCGCAAATAGCGTGCACCATTAAATGAAAGATTATATCTTGAAATGTGATATGTTTGGGGAGCTGTGACAAACGAACTATGATAAAAACTCTAAGAACTAAGAAGCAAAGTTGGCTGCTTCTGAGGGATGGCTTGCTAGATCCTTTGTCCATCGAATGATTGGAGTGGATTCACTTGGATACCATTAGAACTATGTGATAAATTTGGGCATCCATCTCAAAATCAATTGGCTATGAGTGGAGGGGCCTAGGAACTTATAATAGGAGAGACAAGGCTTGATGTGGGATTAAACTTCAATACGCCCCTGCACTTGCTTGTTGAATTGAGCCAAATCACGTGGACAATTGAGCTGAGACGTGGAGTGGAGAAAGGCATGCTCTGATACCATGATAAATTTGGGCATCCTTCTCAAGACCAATTGGCTATGAGTGGAGGTCCCCAGGAACTTATCATGCTATCATAGTCGCTTGGGACTCTTTACTGGTTGTAAAAGAGAAATTTAATAGTGATAGCTTCTTAGTTTTGTCCATTTTTGGAACGATGGGACAACTTCTAGTAGGTGCTTTCTATAGTATATGGTCTTAATCATGTGTCAAAGTCTTGTTTTTCTGATACGTATCGTCCACCCTCCAAACCGTTCCGATATGTACTGGTATCACTGATACATTGAAAAAAAAAAGCCTACAGGCCAGTGGTACAACCGCACGTATCATGTACTGCTGGCCACTGATACCGGTTGGTATCGGCCGGTATTTTGACCCATGGTCCTAATCAGCCTGCTCTAAGGGACTCCTTTTGGCTAGAATTTTCCAAAGGTGAGAGGAGAGTGACAACTTCGTGGTGCGCTGGGGGTGATTTCAACTTGATCTCATTATAGCATGAGAAGAAAGGGATACATCATGACTAGTGTGATAGGTTTTGTGTAGTTTGTGAATTTTGAGGAATTGATGGGTATCTAAATGTGCAGGATTGCTTTCACTTGGTCAAATAATCAAACAACCTGGTGTGGTCAAGATTTGATTGTTTCCAATATGCTTTAGATTGGGATTCACACATTCATCTGGGCTGCTGAGGCTGGTTTCCAACCAGTGCCCAATTTTTCTTATCGCTACTTCTAGTAATTGGCGTTTGATTCCCTTTTACTTTGAAAATGTGATTGGAGTAACACAGTATTTTAACACCAAAGTTCACTTGGTCCTATTGGGCTTTGAGAGGTAGCGTGGAATAGAAATTAGGGAAATAAAAGAACAAGGAAGATTTTAGCTCAGTGTTGTCCAAAAGGGAGATTATACTAGAGCTAGAATTTGTTGATCTTAAAAAGGATTCGGTTATTGGTGAAGTTGAGAAACAAAGATGCGCTTCTGTTTAGGATCAATTCAAACAAAAAGTGCGGAATAGGAAATAAGTTGACAAAAATTAGGAATCTGGCGGCTAAAAGAGGGGGATAAAGATACTAAACTCTTTCATGCTATTGATAATTCTATTCTATAAGGACGTTGAAAATCATACGATCTTGCTGAGAAACCTAGAGTTTAAGAGAGAATTTAGAGAGGAAGGTTGGGTTTAAGTACAGAAAGGCCCTTTTTAAGTAGTGGTGCGGCCATTTTGAGGAGTGCCCTGCTAAAGTGCATATTGGTACAGTTTCTGAACTCCACCTTTATATAGTTGGTACCCCAAAAACAAGACAACTAAGGAATCAAAGGATTTAGCCCCATTAGTTTACTTAATTGATTTTTACAATATAATGGCTAAAAGATTTACAAATCGGTTGAAGCTGCTTAGGAGCTGATTCATGTCGCCAAATGAAGATGCTAGGAGGGGGAATCGCGACTTCATTTGTAAGGTTGACGTGGAAAAGGCTTATGTTATGGTTGATTGAAAATTTGATATTGTGTGGATTATATGATTGCAAGGATGGGTTTTGGTACCACATGGGAGGGAATTAATTAAGGCATGCTACTTGTTGGTTTGGTTCTCTATTTTGGTTTCCTTCAACAGATCTAGGGAGTTTAGTCAAGGTAGCCGCTGTCACCTTTTGTACCTTTTGCATTTGATAAAATGGCAGAAGCCCTATACCAACATTTTGGAATTGAAGGAGGGCTTTAAGGTGGTGACAAATGGGCTTTTGGTATCACGTCCACAATATGCTTGATTATATCATGTTATTTTACCTTATTAATTTGTGAGACGCTGATCAGGGAAGTTGATAATACCAAAGGTGAAAGGTCTACTATGATGCTCTGAAGTCGTAACCAGCCAAAGGGTGAACACTGGAAAGAGTGTGGTAATCAGGGAATTAGAAGATAAGCCTCTAAAAGAAATTGTTGTTGCATTTGAGTGTAAGTGGGGATGATTGCTGTCGTCCTGCCTTGGCATTCTCCCTTGGATGGAGACGATTCCGAAAACATTATGCGATCTTATTATTATTAGGCTTGAAAAGAAATTGGCCGTTTTCAAGAGCAACTTGCTCTCATTGGGCAATCTGATTACACTCATTAAGGCATTGCTTTCAAACCTACCTGTTTGCTGATGTCCATGTTCCAATTCCCTGCTTTGATTTTATTAATATTTAAGCTTGAAAACTTTGGTGCATGGGATGATTTGGAATACCTTGAGTGATTAGATTGCCTGCAGAGCTTTCCAGATTTCATATTTCTGATTCTGACACTTATATTTCCATTTTGAATTTCTCTACCTGCCTTTTCGTGGAAGGAAAAGTAAAAAATTCTCGTCTTCTTCAGAAGTTTTTGGTTTCCACATGTAACACAACTAAGGTTGCATAATTTTTATCTTGTAATAAACTTTTCCATTCCGTTTAAATTGATGTGCCAGGATAATGCACCGAGTCTTGCCTCTAGGGTGAAGAAGAGTGATGCACGCGAAATTGAGAGTTTTTATCAGCAATACTATGAACACTATGTTAGAGCCTTTGACAAAGGGGAGGAGGCCGATAGGTACGTCCTTATATGCATGTGAGATTTTTTACTCGTCATCATAAAACTGGTGAATTTCTGCATTGTTGAATTTTTACAGTGCCCAACTTGGAAAAGCATACCAAACTGCTGGAGTGCTTTTTGAAGTGCTCTGCGCTGTTAATAAGACTGAAAAAGTTGAAGAAGTTGCTCCTGAGGTTAGTTTTATGACTTATGTGGTGCAAAATTTGGCAATGTACCATATCACAAAATACCTATTGGCGATGTCCATAATGCTTAAAAATTTATGCTGGTCACCGTGGCTTATTGTTATTTGCTGATGGGGCTAATGTGTTCTCCTGAAATATCTGGGTGCTTTACTGTGAACAGATTATTGTATTGTTATTTGCTGATGGGGCTAATGTGTTCTCCTGAAATATCTGGGTGCTTTACTGTGAACAGATTATTGCAGCTGCTATAGATGTGCAAGAAAAGAAGGAAATTTATACCCCGTATAACATCCTTCCCCTGGATGCGGCTGGCGCATCACAAGCTATCATGCAGCTTGAGGAGGTATAGCATATGTTATACCTTTTTGTTAATGCAAATCAAGTGTCCTTACAGCAAACATAACATCATGCTTATTGTGTTTGTCAACACAGTTTTTCCCATGGGCACCTCTATTCACGCCTACCAGATTACTGGTGGGCGCTTACACTGAAAACCATTGACCACATTGAATCAGACGATGGTGATTGTTTTTCATTCCAATATTTAACACAATGGAAATTATATATATATATATATATATATATATATATATATATATATATATATATATATATATATATATATATATATATATATATATATATTTAACACAATGGAGGGCGTGCCATCAGACGGTCAAATTTTATATTTCACTTTGGAAAATGATGTGTGCCTTCTGGTTTAAGGGCCATTTTTTGGGATCTTTGCCACATGGGATAAAAAATGTGGCTGTCTTCTGGCACACCAATGGTCTCAAGATCCCTTGTGTGGAAGATTGGAAAGAAAAACGATCACCATCGTCCGATTCAATACAGTCAACGGTTTTCAGTGTAGGCGCCCACTAGTAATCTGGAAGGCACGAATAGAGGTACCCTTTCCCAGTTTTCATGGTTTGCCACATTCATGATTCACATTGTTTCTGTTATACCAGGTCAAGGCAGCTGTGGCTGCTTTGTGGAATACTCGGGGCTTGAACTGGCCTACTTCATTTGAGCAAAACAGGAAGAAGTCAGGAGACTTAGACATTCTCGATTGGCTAAGGGCCATGTTTGGATTTCAGGTTTGCATGATCTATCTCAGGAATGCCACATTAATTAAATCTTTCATTTCAAAAGAGTACGCAATTGTACCATGTTCGCTTTTGCAGAGAGACAATGTTAGGAACCAAAGGGAGCATTTAATTTTGTTGCTTGCCAACGATCACATAAGGCTGGTACCCAAGCCCGAGCCTCTAAACAAGGCATGTACAATGTTTTCCTTTTAAATTGTAAATTTCTGATATTTTAAGTTTTTTCAGCAGTAGTGCATTCTTTGACTTGATTGTAGCCCTAAGAGCATCTCGCAATATTAAAGTGTCAAGCCACTGAGCTTTCCTTTCAGCTTCTTTTACTTTGCATTCAAATGTTGTAGTTAAAGTGAGATTTACTTGTTGCATGAGCAGTAGAAATTTTCTATTAAAATATGATAGCAGTTATGTAAGATAAGCATTTTTTTAAAATTAAAAAATTGATTCTAGAATCCGTTATCTTGATGCCATAAGATTGTAATTTATGTTTGTTGAATTTTCTTTCAAAATGTTGGCTAGATAATCTGAATTATGTTTTTATTTTTGGGTTATGTTTGTCGCATATGTTTGTATTGAATTGAGGGGTATATATATTATTTTTATGTGTTTATGATACAGTTATTTATTAAAAGTTCCCAATACTTATATAAATCTTTAAGGCTCGACCTAATTCGGTCTTTACATGAGCTATATAATCTAAGTCATCTCCAGTAACAATGATATAATCAACATATACTAGTAATTTGGTCATCATGCCTCTCACCCCAGTATCTATTGAACATGTGTGATCCATGTGACACCAGATAAAGCCCTTATCAAGGATAACAATGCTAAATCTGTGGAACCATTTTGATTGCTTCAGCTCATAAATAGACTTCAGAAGACGACAAACCTTCTTAGAATGCTCCAAGAGATTGCTAAATACCTTACTGTTGTTGTTTTATTTTGGTAATATGTTGCATGGTTCATGAAGGATTGGATAATTCAGATTAACCATACCCTAACGAATTTCTAGGGTCCTTTGTAAAGATAATCTGCTCCTAAGTTGTTTCATTTGCGTCAAGTTGTCATTGGTTTGTTGTGATCTTCTGAACTTCATAACCTAAAAGTCGTGCTACACCAGGAATCTTGATTTCTGTTCATAAAGATAAAATGTTCACAATACTTTGGAACTTGAAATTCTTGCTCACTATTTCTCAAGTTTTCCATGCCTCCACAGTATTTCATTTGTATATTTGTGTATCTTTTGTGTATTTTGAAGATCATATCCATTACATTTTTTCATGTTTATTAGTCAGTACTAGTTCCTTTGTCACTACATATTCTAAACATTTTATCTTTTCTAATGCCTCACCCATAACCATTCTATATCTAAGTTGAGAAATTGATCAAACCCGTTCCTCTGATGCAGTTGGATGAGAGAGCTATTGGTGCAGTTATGAACAAACTATTTAAGAATTACAAAACATGGTGCAAATTTTTGGGACGGAAGCACAGTTTAAGGTGAGATGCATCAAAATTCGAACTTCCTTGCCATCTTCTATTTTTTTCCTCCATGCCTATGCATACACAGTAGAAAAAAGGTGAACTTCTGAGGTTTGTATCAATATTCTGCATGATGTAGCATTAAAATGGAAACACCTCATCTCTGCAGGCTTCCTCAAGGGCATCCAGAAGTGCAGCAGCGAAAGATACTCTACATGGGTCTTTATCTCCTTATTTGGGGAGAAGCAGCAAATGTGCGCTTTATGCCAGAATGCTTGTGCTACATTTTTCATAATGTGGGTATTTGTCATACTACAGTTTCATATTATTCTTCATCAGCTGTTTTTTATCCTTTTTTCGCCAAATGTGTAGTTTAGACTGGATGTGTAATGTAAAGTCCTCATAAATTTACAGATGGCGTATGAACTTCATGGCCTGATAGCTGGAAATGTCAGCATTGTGACTGGAGAAAACATCAAACCTTCATATGGTGGAGATGATGAGGCTTTTCTGAGAAAGGTTATAACACCATTGTATCGTGTAATTGAGAAGGTATGATTCAGAGAAATTCGTGCACATCAAGATTATATGCTTTCCATTCTTGATGCAGAGATTAGGATGTTGAAATAGTTATGTTGATGTTCCAGGAAGCTAAAAAGAGCAGAAATGGGAAAGCCCCTCATTCAGCTTGGTGTAACTATGATGATCTAAACGAATATTTCTGGTTTGTAAAGAATTTGATATATCCCAGATCTGAATCATTCGCTGAATAGCTGGTTGGATCTCTTCACTCACTATTCTGGAAATTCAACTTTATTACATATCATTCAGGTTGGCCGATTGTTTCTCTTTGGGTTGGCCTATGCGTGATGATGGTGCTTTCTTCAAATCAACAAGTGAAGGAAGGGAAGTGACCCAGGTATGTAGTGGGTTTGTTTATATCTTACAATGTATTTTCCCCTGCCCAATATGATTGATTTGCAGGCCAGCCAATCATCTTGCAAAAAATCTCGGAAAAGCACAGGAAAAACAAATTTTGTTGAGACCAGAACATTTTGGCATATCTTCCGAAGTTTTGATCGTTTGTGGACCTTTTATATTCTAACACTTCAGGTACTACTTAGACTAGAGTACACCGACTTTACTCTTTTTTCTCTCTTTTTTTTATTGGTAGTAGGCCAATTTTACTTTTTCTTATAAATTTGGTTCCCAACGTCAATGAAAATCCAAATATTCGATTTTTTCTGCAGGCAATGGTAATTGTTGCATGGAGTGGCTCTTCCCCATTGGATATTTTCCAAAAGGATATTTTCTATTCTGTTTCTAGTATCTTCATCACAGCAGCCTTCCTACGTTTCCTTCAAAGTATGGATAATTTTGCAACTTTTTTCAGTGGTTTCATTGAGTAAAAATCATGGGTTTCTTTCCATTTAAAAAAAAAAGGATGATGTAGCTTTCAACGATATGAAACAATACATCGGCCTAGCCAATAATTGCCAATGGACAGAACTAAAGAAATGCATAGATACTATGATCCATTCCAAAGTTTATTCGACATTTTAGAAGAGTTTGACTCAGTTTTGAACTTGCACTATGATGCAATGATTACGCAGATTCTGATGGATATCATTGTCATCATCAACATCATCGCCTTGGCTGATCTTTTTTTTTGAGGTCACCTTTACGAGTCTTATTTTTTCTCCACTTAATTTTATTCAACGCTAAGTCTCTATTACTCCGCAATCCTTCATGTCGTTTCTCAATACTACTCTCTTAAGTCTTACTTGGTCTTCCTCTTCTCCTTCCCTCTGCTTCAGCCATTTTTATCTTTTGTTTATGGAATATTTCAGATTTTTTACGGATATGTCCAAACCATCTCAGTGACATTCTTTAAGTTCTATTTTTATTTGGGCCACCCTAAACTTCTTATGTATTCATTCCTAAGTTTATCCTTTCTTGTTACTCCAAGCATCCTCCTCAGCATATGCATCATAGCCGCAAGAACTTGTCTTTCTGTCACTTCTTCATAGCTCAACACTCTCCACATATAGGAACACGGGTCTTACTGCGCAGTGGCACTCATTGATAACACAAAATACCCCGTGTTTGTCTCCACTTTTCCCACCTTGAATTGATCTTGTTTGAGATGTCCTCAAATCTACCAATAAGTTGTAAGCTAAAGTCAAAGGGAGCCATTACTTAAACACATTTTTCAAGTGATTGCACCGATTTTAAACAAAGACTTGGTATTTTAGGGACATCTGATATGTAAAATTGAAATATGGGCCGTCTGATTTGAAGCTCATGATCAATAGATCTCTTGTACATAAAATTGGAGCAAAACACAATACTTGTCATATGATCTATTGTAGTCAATTGTTGAATTATATAATAGCCTGACTCCATTTAATCAAGTAATGAAAATTATATTTTGTTCTAATCTTTTGCCATTGATATCTTTAAATCATGGCCTTCAAATGAAATGGCTTAGATGGTGTTTTCACATAGTAGAGGTCGCCAAACTTGCAAGTCTTTCTTTTAAATTCGGTGCAATCACTTGAAAAGCGTGTGCAAGTAATGGCTCCCAAAGTCAAAATACCAAAATCTGCGACTTTGTGGCACTAAATGATTTTCTATTTGACCAAATCATCCTCTAGACTCTCATTTTGACAATTTTATATGAGCCTTCTGGTAATGCTTGCACACGTGCAAATTTTTTTACATCTTTTATAATTGGAATTTGTGATCAAAACCTTTTGGCATCTTACGTTCTAATATTTGGGGCCAAACTACTATTATCAACTTGAGTTACAAATATTATTATTATTTTACTTATATTACTCTATGCACATTGATATATCTAGTCAAGCCACAGGTTTCTGTCTTTCAATAGGGATCTTTCATTTGTTATTGGAGATGATCTAAAGTCCTTGTTACTTATCAAGAAATTCTTACTCACTTTTCATATCAATAACTTAGATCTTAAGTCCTCAATGTTGAAGACAAAATACTGGATTAAGAACATTTTTCTATTCCAATGCACATACGCATTTGATTTACTTTATCAAGGTGGAATATTTGTTGCCAAGATCCATGTTTCCTATGGATCAACTTCTGAAGCATAATGATGTTAGGTGTACTACATGATCTCGCCATATACAGACGACTTGTAAGATTCATCATCTGCCATTACTCAGCTGTACATGGTCCTTGAACTTTGGAAAGTCGGCCTGCTCATTGATAAACCAAGAAAGGAATAGCTGGATGCGATTTATGGAATCTTCAACTACATTATGTCCGACTTGGAAAGGAATTCATATTTCAATATTGGATAAGATTAAAGGTTTGATGTTGTTGTTAGGCTAAGGGACAAAGAAGAGACATGACAGAAAGAGAAAAGAAGAAGAAGATTGATCAAGTCAAGTGTTTGTGTTAACACTACGGGTTAGGATACACGGTATCCATACAGTTCTGCAGGATCATAGATGCTCTGATATCAAGATAAGATTAAAGTTTTAATGGGTTATTAGGTTTAGGGTTAGAGAAGAGATGACAGAGGAAAAGTAGAAGATTAGGGAAGATGAGATTTAGAAAATACTAGGGTTAGCTTATTTTATGAGATCAGCCCCTTTTATATTAATTCTAATGAAACTGGAAATTACATTATTGTCTCTCTATGTCAGAATTATTACAAGTATAAACAACAGGACAATATAGATTACCAAACTATGATATATACACTTCCAGAAGACAGATTTTGCAGGGTACTACAATGATTGTTCACTAAAGGTCATTGTACTTTGTGGGTGAAACTTGGTTTATCGAACAAGCAATAGACAGAGTATCACCTTTTGTTTTGAAATATTGGAATAACTTCTGCTAGAAAATTGCATTAGGAAGATCTTATATCGATCTTCTGATGAAATGATCCATGACAACCAAAGAACAAATGTATTGTGTCAAATTTGTGTTTCATGAGAGAACAACATACTGAAGTAGGCAGACAAATGATATCTGATTGGATGAGTGAGGTCATCTTAGGAAGGTACTAGGAATGAATTGTTTTGAATATCAAATTGGGAGTGGTTGGCCTCATTTATCAGCTTGAGTGTTAATGAAAACATTAGTTATGTATTTATTTTTAGTTAAAAAGTGACGGGGACGCCGACATCGTGGACATAGGCTATGGACCATATTGCATGTACCGGCGGCAGAAGAAACGGAACGGAAATTAGGACTAGGCATAATGGGTGTACAAAGGGGTGTGCACAGTCGATCGATCGAGGGTAATTTTCGATCGATCGATTTTGGACCCGAGATTTCTATACAATTACACACACACACACACACACACACACACACATATATATATATATATATATATATATAAGTCGATTGATCGACCTTAGCGTCGATCGATCGATTTTTCGCGTAAGTGGGCTCCGCCAAAATACTGAAATATATATATAAGTCGATTGATCGAGCTTAGCATCGATTGATCGATTTTTCGCGTAAGTGGGCTCCACCAAAATACGGAAATCAAAGTTTTGGGGCAAACTTGCCCTTTTAGAGTATTTGTTTTAGGGTTTTCTTTTGTTTTAGAGGCCTCCTATATAAGGTCATTAAGAAAAATAATGTAATTAGCTATTGATTAATGAAAAAGGCTTATGCCTTCTGCTTGAGATGAGCAACTTCGAAGAGTGATTTTTCTTCCCTCGCAAAGGGTTTGGTGTGAAGCCAAGGGTGCGAAGCCCACAATCTCTATCTTTCATTTATATCTTTGATTTTATCTTTTTCTGCTTGCATGCCGATCCCAATCAACCCATTTCAACCGTTACCCTGCGATCGTTCCAAAAACCATAAACCCTATTTTCACCAGAACCATTAAACCAATCTGAACCATTGGATCGATTCGATTCAACAAACCCTAGATAGAACCGGTGAATCCATCATTGAACTACGAGCGAGCGCCCTAATTTGGAAGCGACTAGAGTTCTATCTCTAGGGTCCTTTCGCGAGGCTAACGGATCTAGAGTAACGGAATGAACCCTACCCGACTGACGTTATCATCAATGGAAATCTGCGAAGCCTAAAGTATTACAATTATTTTATTATTTGTTGCTTAGTTAATTTAGTTTAATTTCGACAAATAGCAATTCATCTTCATTCACGTAGTTTAGGGGGTGTGACATTTTAATTTAAACTAAATTAACTAAGCAACAAATAATAAAATAATTGTAATACTTTATTACAATTATTTTATTATTGTAACAAAGCGTCAGTTTTTGGTATCAAAGCCTAGGTTCTAGGTTAGGGCATATTCGTGTGACATTTTAATTTATTGCATTTTATTTTTCATTGCATTCTATTTCAATTGTGATCGCAAGTGTGCACATCTAGTGTTTGTTAAAAGTCCCATTTTGTTGGTTCATAGTTGCATTATATTTTAGAACCCGTAATTAGAAGCCATGATCTCCATGGATATGAGCGAGGTTGCCGATGCCCTTAGAAGCATAAAGGCTGAATTGAGTGTGATAAATGAACGGATGGCTGCCATGGAGCAAGCCCAAAACACCCTTGAGGCTTCCAATGGTAGGTTGCTAAACCGAGTCAATCGGTTAGAAGGGGTTGATGAGCACTTTGAGCAACGCCATGAGCGTGATGGTCTACGCTTCAAGCGCGGTAGTCATCAGAATGATTGGAATCGGAACGATCGGGTAGATCATCGTAGAGATGACTGCGACCCTGATGGGAAACTCCTAAAAAATGTTATAGTTGAGTTTCCAACCTTCGATGGGAGAATGGACCCTAAATTCTTCGATTGGTTATCCGATATGGATCAACACTTTGAGTGGTATGGCATGAGCGATGTGTTAGGCTCTCCAAGATGAAGCTCATCGGCCAAGCCCGACTCTTTTGGACCAATGTCGAGCACGTAAGAGCGATTGCGGGTTGTGCTCCCACCACCAGTTGGGAGGACATGAAGGTATGACTTACGGAGAAGTACGTTCCTTTATCATACTACTATCGCCTACTTGATCAATGACAAAATTTACACCAAGGTAGTATGCTTGTGACCGAATACATTGGCAGATTTGAAGAACACATGATGAAAGCCAAGGTATCGGAAGATCCACAAGTCACTCTCTCAAGATTTCGAATCGGATTGCGATTCGACTTACAAAAAGAGTTGATATCTCACCACGTTCAAACTCTTGAACAGTGTTACGCTGTTGTTCAAGACTTTGAACGATATTTAAAAATGACTGTGGTGAGGCGATCTGAATCCCAAACCGGTCAACATCGTACCCATGGATCAAAATCTCGATTTTTCGATATGTATCGTCCAGCCCCAAAACTGATACGTATCGGTTCCGGACGATACTTTCCGATTTTTTTTCCAAAAGAAAAAAACAAAACAAAACATCAAAACCGATAAAAACAAAACATCAAATTATCGTCCAATACGAACGATAAAAACTCAATGTATTATATCGTTCAAGTCCAAAACCGATACATATCGGAAGATATTTTGATCCATGATCGTACCGGAGAGGTGAAGCTTAGTGGAAGAAACCCACCTCCCAAACCCACGCAATCCACTTCTACCAATGTGCGGTTTCACAAAGGAAAGGGTGTGGTTGGAGAATCCTCAAGAGGCGTTTCTTAAATCAAGTGTTATAAATGTTAAGGGTTTGGATACTTTGCCGCCCAATGCCCTATGAGAAACCCCTAAAGGAATCTCTTCATTGGAGGAGAGGGAGACGAGGATGATGGAATTTTTGAGGAAGAAGTCTTTGAGCCGGATGTCACACGTAGCGATAAAGAATGTGAGGAGAGTGGTCGTACTCTATTTGTGTGGTGTGCCATTCCACAACCTCAACGGGATGAAAAAGAAAATTGGCGTAGGGAGAACATCTTCCGCACCTTCGCCACATGTGGAACGAAAAGTTAGGTTATCGTGGATAGCGGGAGTTGCACCAATGTGGTGTCGACACACACCATCACCCGCTTAGGGCTTACACTCGAACTCACCCGAGACCACACAAAGTTGCATGGGTTGAGTCTTCATCCATTCCCGTGTCGCATGCCGATTCAATTGGGCTTGTATTCCAATACCGTGTGGTGTGGTGTGGTGCCAATGGATGTGGCTATATCATCTTGGGGAGGCTGAAGCTTTATAACATGGACGCGACCATTTTGGGTCGATCTAATGTATGCACGTTCACATATAATGGCAAGAAGATCACTTTAAACCCCTTGCCTCCCAAAGAACCATCGACCAACAAAGCAGAGAAGAAGGGTGATCAATCTAAGACCATCAATATTGTGAGCCTTTCGGAATTTGAGAGAGGGTGGTGTATGTTGTTATCACCATTTAGCGTACTCTCGAGTCTGTGGGCGAGTACCCTAAGGAGGTTGAGCCGATTTTGGAAGACTTTGCGGATGTCTTCCCAGAAGACTTACCCAATGAGCTCCCTCCTATGTGTGACATTCAACACGCCATAGACTTGGTTATTGGATCTACCCTACCGAATCTACCCCATTATAGGTTGAACTCGGTTGAACATGCCGAGTTAACTCAGCAAGTCGATGAGCTCCTTCGGAAGGGGTTCATCCAAGAGAGTGAGCCCCTGTGCCGTACCTACACTACTCAAACCTAAGAAAGATGGTACTTGGAGCATGTGCGTGGATAGTCGGGCAATCAATAAGATTATGGTCAAGTATTGATTTTCTATACCGATGCTTAATGACATATTGGATATGATGGTTGGTGCCACTATCTTCTCCAAGATAAACCTTAAGAGTGGCTACCATCAAGTCCGTATACGTCCCGATGATGAGTGGAAAACCACCTTTAAGAGCAAAGATGGTCTTATGAGTGGATGGTCATGCCTTTTGGGCTATCTAATGCCTCGAACACTTTCATGAGGCTCATGACCTAAGTGTTAAGGCCGTTCTTGGGCAAATTCCTTGTCGTGTATTTTGACATCTTGATTTACAGTCATGACAGGGAACGACACCTGATCCATCTTAGGTTGGTTTGCATGACCTTGAGGGGAGAGAAATCATATGCGAATTTGATGGGATGGTTGCGGACTCTGAAAAGGTTAAGGCAATTGTGGAGTGGCCCGAACCTAGAAACATTCACGAAGTCCGTAGCCACATTCTATCGTCGCTTCATTTGAAGTTTTAGCACCATCATGGCTCCCAACACCGATTGCATGAAAAAGGGAGAGTTTCAATGGAGCAAAGCCGCGACGAAGGCCTTTACCGAGATTAAGGAGAGAATGACTAGTGCACCCGTCATGCGTCTACCAGACTTTTCTAAAGTTTTTGAAGTAGCATGTGACGCGTCGAGTGTAGATATAAGCGGAGTGGTTGGCCAAGAGGGCCACCCTGTGGCCTACTTTAGTGAGAAGCTTAACGAGGCGAAACAAAACTAGTTCACCTATATATATATATATATAGGTCGATTTTTCGCGTAAGTGGGCTCCGCCAAACTATGGAAATCGTAGTTTTGGGGTAAACTTCTCCTTTTAGAGTATTTGTTTTAGTTTCTTTTGTTTTAGAGGCCTCCTATATAAGGTCATTAAGAAAATTAATGTAATTAGCTGTTGATTAATGAAAAAGGCTTATGCCTTCTGCTTGAGATGAGCGACTTCGAAGAGTGATTTTGCTTCCCTCGCAAAGGGTTTGGCGTGAAGCCAAGGGTGCGAAGCCCACAATCTCTATCTTTCATTTATATCTTTGATTTTATCTTTTTCTGCTTGCATGCCGATTCCAATCAACCCATTTCAACCGTTACCCTGAGATCGTTCCAAAAGCCATAAACCCTATTTTCACCAGAACCATTAAACCAATCTGAACCATTGGATCGATTCGATTCAACAAACCCTAGATAGAACTGGTGAATCCATCATTGAACTATGAGTGAGCGCCCCTAATCTGGAAGCGACTAGAGTTCTATCTCTAGGGTCCTTCCGTGAGGCTAATGGATCTAGCGTAATGGAATGAACCCTACCTGACCGACGTTATCATCAATGGAAATCTGCGAAGCCTAAAGTATTGCGATTATTTTATTATTTGTTGCATAGTTAATTTAGTTTAATTTCGACAAATAGCAATTCATCTTCATTCACGTAGTTTAGGGGGTTCGTCTCGCGCCAGTTTTTGGTATCAAAGCCTAGGTTCTAGGTTAGGGCATATTTGTGTGGCATTTTAATTTATTGCATTTTATTTTTCATTGCATTCTATTTCAATTGTGATCGCAAGTGTGCACATCTAGTGTTTGTTGAAAGTTCCATTTTGTTGGTTCATAGTTGCATTATATTTTAGAACCCGTAATTAGAAGCCATGATCTCCATGGATATGAGCGAGGTTGTCGATGCCCTTAGAAGCATAAAGGCTGAATTGAGTGTGATCAATGAACGGATGGCTGCCATGGAGCAAGCCCAAAACACCCTTGAGGCTTCCAATGGTAGGTTGCTAAACCGAGTCAATAGGTTAGAAGGGGCTGATGAGCACCTTGAGCAACGCCATGAACATGATGGTTCGCGCTTCAAGCGCGGTAGTCATCAGAATGATTGGAATCGGAACGTTCTGGTAGATCATCGTAGAGATGACTGCGACCCTGATGGGAAACTCCTAAAAAATGTTCTAGTTGAGTTTTCAACCTTCGATGGGAGAATAGACCCTAAATTCTTCTTCGATTGGTTATCCGATATGGATTAACACTTTGAGTAGTATGATTGAGCGATGTGTTAGGCTCTCCAAGATGAAGCTCATCGGCCAAACCCGAATCTTTCGGACCAATGTCGAGCGCGTAAGAGCGATTGCGGGTTGTGCTCCCACCACCAGTTGAGAGGCAATGAAGGTACGACTTACGGAGAAGTACGTTCCTTTATCATACTACTATCGCCTACTTGATCAATGACAAAATTTATGCCAAGGTAGTATGCTCGTGACCGAATACATTGGCAGATTTGAAGAACACATGATGAGAGCCAACGTATCGGAAGATCCACAAGTCACTCTCAAGATTTCGCATCGGATTGCGATTCGACTTACAAAAAGAGTTGATATCTCACCACGTTCAAACTCTTGAATAGTGTTACGCTGTCGTTCAAGACCTGAATGATATTTAAAAATGACGGTGGTGAGGCGATCTGAATCCCAAACCAGTCAACATCGTACCCATGGATCAAAATCTCAGTTTTTCGATACGTATCGTCCAGCCCCAAAACTGATACGTATCGGTTTCGGACGATACGTTCCGGTTTTTTCCCTAAAAAAAAACAAAAAAAAATATATCAAAACCGATAATTTGAAATTATCGGACGATAATTTCAAATTATCGTCCGATACGAACGATACATTGAATGATAATTTGACTGTTTTTTAAGGGGGCGATAAAAACCCAATGTATCGTATCATTCAATTCCAAAACCGATACGTATCGGATGATATTTTGATCCATGATCGTACCGGAGAGGTGAAGCTTAGTGTCGGAAACCCACCTCCCAAACCCACACAATCTACTTCTACCAATGTGCGGTTTCACAAAGGAAAGGGTGTGGTTGGAGAATCCTCGAGAGGCGTTTCTTAAATCAAGTGTTATAAATGTCAAGGGTTTGAATACTTTGCCGCCCAATGCCCTATGAGAGACCTCCAAAGGAATCTCTTCATTGAAGGAGAGGGAGATGAGGATGATGGAATTTTTGAGGAAGAAGTCTTTGAGCAGGATGTCACACCTAGTGATAAAGAATGTGAGGAGAGTGGTTGTACTCTATTTGTAAGGTGTGCCCTTGCACAACCTCAACGGGATGAAAAAGAAGATTGGTGTAGGGAGAACATCTTCCACACCTTCGCCACATGTGGAACGAAAAGTTGTAGGATTATCGTGGGTAGGAGTGGCACCAATGTGGTGTCGATACACACCATCACCCGTTTAGGGCTTACACCTAAAGCTCACCCGAGACCATACAACGTTGGATGGGTTGACTATTCATCTATTCCCGTGTCGCAAAGGTGTCACGTGACGATTCTATTGGGCTCGTATTCCAACACCTTGTGGTGTGATGTGGTGTCGATGGATGTGTGCCATATCATCTTGGAGAGGCTGTGGCTCTATGACTTGGACATAACCATTTTGGGTCGATTTAACGTATGCACGTTCACGTATAAGGGCAAGAAGATCACTTTAAACTCTTTCCTCCCAAAGCACCATCGACCAACAAAGCAGAGAAGAAGGGCAGTCAATCTAAGACCATCAATATTGTGAGCCTTTCGGAGTTTGAGAGAGCGTGGTGTATGTTGTTATCACTGTTTAGCGTACTCTCGAGTCTGTGGGTGAGTGCCTTAAGGAGGTTGAGCCGATTTTGGAAGACTTTGCGAAGGTCTTCCCAGAAGACTTACCAAATGAGCTCCCTCCCATGCGTGACATTCAACACGCCATAGACTTGGTTATCGGATCTACCCTTCCGAATCTGCCCCATTATAGGTTGTACCCGGTTGAACACACCGAGTTAACTCAGCAAGTCGATGAGCTCATTCGGAAGGGGTTCATCCAAGAGAGTGAGCCCCTGTGCGGTACCTGCACTACTCAAACCTAAAAAAGATGGTACTTGGAGCATGTGTGTGGATAGTCGGGCAATCAATAAAATTACGGTCAAGTATCGGTTTTCTATACCGAGGCTCGATGACATGTTGAATATGATGGTTGGCGCCACTATCTTCTCCAAAATAGACGTTAAGAGTGGCTATCATCAAGTCTGTATCCGCCCCAATCTTGAGTGGAAAACTGCCTTCAAGACCAAAGATGGTCTTTATGAGTGGATGGTCATGCCTTTTGGGTAAACTAATGTCCCGAACACTTTCATGAGGCTCATGACGCAAGTGTTGAGGTCGTTCTTAGGCAAATTCCTTGTCGTGTATTTTGACACATCTTGATTTACAGTCATGACAAGCACTAACTCTCCTTGATAATCCGGCCAACACTTACTCTAAGTATACCCTACTGGATGGGTATTTGTTCAAAGACAATCACCTGTGCATCCCTCGCACTTCATTTCGTGACTTCCTCATTTGGGATTTACATACCGGACATTTCGAGCATACCAAGACCATTGAGCTCGTCGAGGATAAGTTTTACTGGCCTAGCTTTATGAGAGATGTTTCACGGGTTGTGAAACAGTGTCGTACATGCCAAGTGGCCAATCCGAGTAAACAAAATATTGGCCTGTACACCCCGTTACCTGTGCCACTCACCATGGATTTCGTGCTCGGACTCCCCAAGACCCCGCAAAAGCACGAATTCATTTTTTTGGTAGTGGACTGCTTTTCCAAGATGACCCACTTCATACCCTGCTTTAAAACCTCTGATGCAATTCATATTGCAAAGTTATTTTTCGGGGAGGTTGTGTGTCTCCATGGGTTACCCAAAACCATCGTGTTAGATAGGGACATAAAGTTCACTAGTTATTTTTCGAAAACCTTGTGACATATGATGGGTACCTTGCTACAGTTCTCTTCGGGCTATCACCCTTAAACCGATTGTCAGACCGAAGTCACCAATAGAAGCTTAGGTAACCTCCTTCGTTGTCTTGTTGGTGATCACATTAGGACTTGGGATTCTACATTGCCATTGGCCGAGTTTGCATATAACAATTCTGTTAATAGGTCCATAGGAATGAGTCTGTTGAGGTCGTTCATGGCCATAGGCCTAGGACACCCCTCGCTTTAATCCCCATGTCTGCATCACATCGAGTGTCCGAGTCTGCAGATGCATTCACACAACATATTCATAGTTTGCATGCCGAGATTAAACAGAAAATTAATTCCAGCAATGAACAATACAAAATATCGGCGGATGCAAATAAGCGTCTCAAGGAATTTCAAATCGGTGATCATGTCATGGTTCGAATTAGGCTGGAATGATTCCTGTCAGTAGTCGTCAAAAAGCTCTAAGCCCACGACACTGGGCCTTTTAGAAATGTGGCAAGGAGTGGTCCTAATGCTTACGTTCTTGAGCTTCCTCTGGATACTGGGATTAGCTCATCGTTCAATGTGGAGGATCTAGTTCATTCTCTTGATCAACCACACCTCCTTGCAATCCCTTCCAACCATCCCCTGATCACAATCTCAACACAACCTTGCAACCCCTACCGCTTCCTTCCCCACGCAGGCAGAGGAAAGATGTAATCGAAGCAATATTAGATGATCTTGATGTGTCCACCCATGGTGGAGGTTTCAGAAGTATTGGTGAAGTGGATGGGAAGCCGGATTCTAAAAATGCATGGATTAATGAAGACGAGGTGTGTCGCCTAGACCCCAACATGCTCGATCGATATCACGACTCTGCTTCATCGGTGATGAAGCCTTTTCGGTCCGGGATAGTTGACGGGGACGCCGACATCGTGGACATAGGCTATGAGCCATATCGCTTGTACCAGCGGCGGAAGAAACAAAAGGAAAATCAGGTCTAGGCATAATGGGCGTACAAAGGGGTGTGCACAGTCGATCGATCAATCCTAATCATATGATCGATCGAATGTGGACAGTGGGGAACTTAAATTTTGGCGAAATTCTGTTCTTAGTCGATCTGTCGAGGGTAATTTTCGATCGATCGAATTTGAACAGAAACTTTATGCGAGTTATATATATATATATATATGTATATATATATATAGGAAAAGGTGTCCGTCCTCCATGGGAGGACGGTCACCGTCCTCCAAGCTTCCACATGGAGCTCCACGTGGCAGCCAAAATAATGTTTCGATGCCACGTGGAGCTCGGGTGCATTGTATAGATCATCTTTGAAAAAAAGATTAATTGAAAACTCGTCTCCACCATGTGTTTTTTGCACCGTGAAATGTGAACCAATGAAATTCGTCAAACTTTGACTTGTGCGTTTAAAAAGTTTTTTTTCGAAATTTCGTTTTTTAATTTTGATCTAAACCGCCCACCTGTGCTCCACGTGGCACCCAAACAGTGTTTTGGGTGCCACGTAAAACTCCCATGTGTATCTTGGAGGACGGTCACCGTCCTCCATTGGAGGACCTAACCGGCTCCCATATATATATATATATAAGTCGATTGATCGAGCATAGCGTCGATCGATCGATTTTTCGCGTAAGTGGGCTCCGCCAAAATACGGAAATCATAGTTTTGGGGCAAACTTGTCGTTTTAGAGTATTTGTTTTAGGGGTTTCTTTTATTTTAGAGGCCTCCTTTATATGGTCATTAAGAAAAATAATGTAATTAGCTATTGATTAATGAAAAAACGCTTATGCTTTCTGCTTGAGATGAGCTACTTCGAAGAGTGATTCTTCCTCTCCCGCGAAGGGTTTGGTGTGAAGCCAAGGGTGCGAAGCCCACAATCTCTATCTATCTTTCATTTATATTTTTGATTTCATCTTTTTCTGCTTATGTGCTGATCCCAAACAACCCATTTCAATCGTTTCTCAGCCATGTCCCAAAAACCATAAACCTTATTTTCACCAGAACCATTGGATCGATTCGCTTCAACAAACCCTAGATAGAACCAGTGAATCCATCATTGAATGAGCGAGTGCCCTAATCTGGAAGCGGCTAGAGTTCTATCTCTAGGATCCTCCTTCCGCGAGGTTGACGGATCTAGCGTAACGGACCCGACCGACGTGATCATCAATGGAAATTCGCAAAGCCCTAAGGTATCGCGATTATTTTTTATTTGTTGCTTAGTTAATTTAGTTTAATTTCGTCAAATAGCAATTCATCTTCAGGCACGTAGTTTAGGGTTGTCGTCCTGCGCCAGTTTTTGGTATCGAAGCCTAGGTTCTAGGTTAGGGCATATTTGTGTGACATTTTAATTTATTGCATTCTATTTCAATTGTGATCAAAATGTGCACATCTATTGTTTATTAAAAGTTCCATTTTGTTGGTTCATAGGTGCATTACATTTTAGAACTCGTAATTAGAAGTCGTGATCACTATGGATATGAGCGAGGTTGTCGATGCCCTTAGAAGCATCAAGGCTGAATTGAGTGCGATCAATGAACGAATGGCTGCCATGTAGCAAGCCCAAAACACCCTTGAGGCTTCTAATGGTAGGTTGCTAAATCGAGTCGATCGGTTAGATGGGGCTCATGAGTTTGAGCAACACCGTGAGCGTGATGGTCCACTCTTTGAGCGCGGTGGTCATCAGAATGATCATAATCAGAATAATCAGGTAGATTATCGTGGAGATGACTACGACCCTGGGGAAACTCCTAAAAAATGTTCAAGTTGAGTTTCCAACCTTCGATGGGAGAATGGACTCTCAAATCTTCCTCGACTGGTTATCCGATATGGATCAACACTTTGAGTGTTATGGCATGAGCGATGTGTCAGGATCGCCAAGATGAAGCTCTTTGGTGAAGACCGACTCTTTTGGACCAATATCTAGCGTGTTAGAACGATTGCGGATTGTGCTCCCACCACCAGTTGGGAGGACATGAAGGTACGACTTACGGAGAAGTACGTTCCTGTATCATACTACCATTGTCTATTTGATCAATGGCAGAATTACGCCAAGGTAGTATGCCTGTGACCGAATACATTGGCAGATTTGAAGAATACGTGATGAGAGCCAAGGTATCGGAAGATCCTCAAGTCACTCTTTCGAGATTTCGCACTGGATTGCGATTCGACTTACAAAAAGAGTTGATATGTCACCTCGTTCAAACTCTTGAACAATGTCACGCTGTCTTTTAGAACCTTGAACGATATTTAAAAATGACAGTGGTGAGGCGATTTGAATCCCAAACCGGTCAACATCGTACCGGAGAGGTGCGGCTTAGTGTAGGAAACCCTCCTCCCAAACCCACATAATCCACTTCTGCCAATGTGTGGTTTGGCAAAGGAATGGGTGTGGTCGGAGAATCCTCAAGGGGCGTTCTCAAATCAAGTGTTATAAAATGTCGAGGATTTGGACACGTGCCGCCCAATGTCCTTTGATAGACCCCCAAAGGAATGTCTTCATTGAAGGAGAGGGAGATGAGGATGATGGAATTATTGATGAAGTCTTTAAGCCGGAAGTCACACCTAGCGATGAAGAAGGTGATGACAGTGGTCATGTTCTAATTGTGAGGTGTTCCCTTGGACAACCTCAACGGGATGAAAATGAAGATTGGCGTAGGGAGAACATCTTCCACACCATCGCCACATGTGGAACAAAAAGTTGTGGGGTTATCGTGGATAGCGGGAGTTGCACTAATGTGGTGTTGACATATACCATCACCTGTTTAGGGCTTACACCCGAAGCTCACCCGAGACCATACAAAGTTGCATGGGTTGACTCTTCATCCATTCTCGTGTCGCAAAGGTGTCGCGTGCCGATTTAATCACATTCCAACACCTTGTGGTGTGATGTGGTGCCGATGGATGTGGGTCATGTCATCTTGGGGAGGTCGTGGCTCTATGACTTGGACGCGACCATTTTTTATTGATCTAACGTATACACGTTCACATATAAGGGCAAGAAGATCACTTTAAACCCCTCGCTTCCCAAAGTACCATCGACCAACAAAACAAAGAAGAAGGGCGGTCATTCTAAGACCATCGATATTGTGAGCCCTTCGGTGTTTGAGAGAGCGTCTTTAGATGAGAGCGTGGTGTACGTTGTTGTCACCGTCGTGCGTACTCTCGAGTCAGTGGGCAAGTACCCCAAGGAGGTTGAGCTGATTTTGGAAGAATTTGTAAATGTCTTCCGAGAAAATTTACCCAATGAGTTCCCTCCCATGCTTGACATTCAACACGCTATAGACTTGATTCGCAGATCTACCCTTTCGAATCTCCCCATTATAGGTTGAATCCGCTTGAACACGCCGACTTAACTCGGCAAGTCGATGAGCTCCTTCGGAAGGGATTCATCCAAGAAAGTCTCAGCCCTTGTGCCGTACTTGCACTACTCACACCTAAGAAAGATGGTACTTGGCGCATATGTGTAGAGAGCATGGCAATCAATAAGATTACGGTCAAGTATCGGTTTCCCATACTGAGGCTCGATGACATGTTGAATATGATGGTTGATGCCACTATCTTCTCCAAGATAGACCTTAAGAGTGAGTACCATCAAGTCCGTATTTGCCCCGATGATGAGTGGAAAATCGCCTTCAAGACCAAGGATGGTCTTTATGATTGGATGGTCATGCCTTTTGGGCTATCTAAAGCCCCGAGCATTTTCATGAGGCTCATGACCCAAGTGTTGAGGTGATTCTTGGGCAAATTCCTTGTCGTGTATTTTGACGAGATCTTGATTTACACTCATGACAAGGAATTCATTGTCTCAGCCGATGGGATGGTTGCGGACCCAGAAAAGGTTAAGACTATTGTGGAATGGACTGAACGTAGAAATATTCACGATTTTCGTAGTTTCCATGGCTTGGCCACATTCTATTGTCGCTTCATTCGAAGTTTTAGCACCATTATGGTTCCCATCACTGATTGCATGAAAAAGGGGGAGTTTCAATAGAGCAAAGCCGCGACGAAGGCCTTTGCTGAGATTAAGGAGAGAATGACTAGTGCACCAGTCATCCGTCTACCAGACTTTTCTAAAGTTTTTGAAGTAGCATGTGACGCGTTGGGTGTAGGTATAGGCGAAGTGCTTAGCCAAGAGGGCCACCATGTGGCCTACTTTAGTGAGAAGCTTAACGTACGAAGCCAAAATTCTCCACCTATGATAAGGAGTTTTATGTGGTGGTTCGATCTTTTTGGTATTGAAACATTACCTTAGACTGCAAGAATTTGTGCTGTTTTTCGACCATGAAGCCTTGCGCTTCCTTGCTTCCCAAAAGAAGTTGAACCCGAGGCACGCGACATGAGTTGAATTCCTTCAAGGGTTTCACATTCGTATTGAAGCACAAGGCCGGTTGTCACGGGGTCGCACTTCATGCAACCTCGCCCCGTCACACTTAACGCGACGCTTTCGCTAGGTCACCTACCGATACCATTAACTGTCATGGGCGTCCTTTGACGCTTCAACTCACTTGAAGGCTCGCCATCACGCAACGGCCAACCCATCTACACATCAGCTATGATACCACCCGCCTAGAGGACAGGAACTCCCCCAATGTGGTTGCCTCTGTTTCACGGCCTACCACCCAGTTGTACCGTGCCCCTTATGACATGCTCGTTTGCGCCGCTGTGTTAAACTTGGCCTGCTCAAGCTTCACCCTGTGCACTGCACTAGTACCTCGCTCGCAACAGTCTTGGCATGCAGCTTCCCATGCCACCACGTCTCGCTCACATACCGAACCAAGCCCACAGCCTTGTGCCTCGCGCTCGCGTGCTCAACTGAGTCCCACGCAGCCTGCCTTCGTGTGCGTTCCAAATTACTAGCACCGTTTATCCTTGGCCCACGTGTTGTCGTGCTCAACTGAGTCCCACGCATCATTGGTGTTCTCACGAGGTTGCCCAGCTGTATGCACCGCAACGCGTAGTCCGGAGCCATACATTAATCTCCCTTGGGTTCCACACGGCATCCCTGCGTCGACGTCCTAGGCCCACCCTTTCAGGCCTAGGAGACACTTGCGCCCCCTCTGGCAACGCAAGGCCCCGTGTGCGGGGGAATAGCTCTCTAACTCCTTTCCCCTATATAAGGGTAAAACAGTCATTCAGCCAGAATGGCAGGAGAACCTCAAACCCCTTGGTTTGATATACCGCAACGCCTCTTGCATCGCTAGCCCACCTTGGCTATGTCGCGTCCGTGTCGCGACGTGACGTTCACGCGTCCTACCCCCATGCAACCGTGTCGCGTCCTCGCAGCGCGAGCACGTCGCCAGGCCCACTTGGCCTCATGTCGCGTGCCCTCCTGGCACCACATGTCGTGCCACACACACCATGCTGCAAGCTCGAGTATTGGCCCCGTCACACGGTGCTGAAAACAAATTGACTGTCGCGCTTAGTCGTTGGGTGACGACTTTGCACACTATGAGCACCGAGGTCGTCGGATTTGAGCAATTGAAATAAGAGTATCCCAAGTGCCCAGATTTCGATGTGAATAACAATGCTCTCCTTGATAATCTGACCAACACTAACTCCAAGTATACTCTGCAGGATAGGTATTTGTTTAAAGGCAATCGCTTGTGCATCTCTCGCACTTCATTGCGTGACTTCTTCATTTGAGAGTTACATGTCGGAGGGATTGCCGGACATTTCGGGCGTAACAAGACCATTGCCCTCGTTGAGGATAGGTTTTACTGGCCTAGCTTTATGAGAGATGTTTCACAGGTTGTGAAACAATGTCGTACATGCCAAGTGGCCAAGCAGAGTAAACAAAATATTGGCTTGTACACCCCGTTACCAGTACCACACACCCCATGGCAAGACATCTCCATGGATTTCGTGCTTGAATTCCCCAAGATTCCGCGAAAACACGATTGCATTTTTGTGGTAGTGGACCGCTTTTCCAAGATGACCCACTTCATACCTTGCTCTAAACCTCTAATGCAGCTCATATCGCAAAGTTATTTTCAGGGAGGTTGTGCGCCTCCATGGGTTACCCATAACCATCGTGTCAGAGAGGGACGCGAAGTTCACTAGTTATTTTTAGAAAACCTTGTGGCACATGATGGGTACCATGCCACAGTTCTCTTCGACCTACCTCCCTCAAACGAATGGTCAAACCGAAGTCACCAATAGAAGCTTCGCTAACCTCCTTCGTTGTCTTGTTGGTGATCACATTAGGACTTGGGATTCTACATTGCCAATGGGCATCAGTCCGTTTGAGGTCGTACATGGTCATAGGCCTAGAACACCCCTGTATTTAATCCCCATGTCTACATCACATCAAGTGTCCGAGTTCGTAGATGCATTCACACAACATATTCATAGTTTGCATGTTGAAATTAAACAGAAAATTAATTCAAGCAATGAACAATACAAAATATCGGCGGATGCGCATAAGTGTTTCAAAGAATTCCAAATCGGTGATCATGTCTTGGTTCGGATTAGGTCAGAACTATTCCTGTCGGGAGTCGCCAAAATGTTCCAAGCCCGCGACACTGGGCCTTTTAGAATTGTGGCAAGGAGTGATCCTAATGCTTACGTTCTTGAGCTTCCTTTGGATACTAGGATTAGCTTAACATTCAATGTGGAGGATATAGTTCCTTCTTTGGGATCAACCACACCTCCTTGCAATCCCTTCCAACCACCCCTGGTCACAATCCCAACACAACCTTGCAACCACTACCGCTTCCTTCCCCATGCAGGCAGAGGTATGATGTAATCCAAGCAATATTAGATGATCTTGTGGTGTCCACCCATGGTGGAGGGTTTTAGAAGTATTTGGTGAAGTGAATGGGCAAGCCGGATTCTGAAAATGCATGGATTAATGAAGACGAGGTACGTCAGCTAGACCCTTGCATGCTCGATCGATATCATGACTCGCTTCATCGGTGCTGAAGCCTTTTCGATCCGGGAGAGTTGATGGGGACGCCGACATCGTGGACATAGGCTATGAACCATATCGCGTGTACAACGGCGATAGAAATGAAACATAAATCAGGACCAGGCATAATGGGCATACAAAGGGGTGTGCGCAGTCGATCGATTGATCCCAGTCATTTGATCGATCGAATGTGGATAGTGGGGAACGTATATATATTCGCGTAAGTGGGCTCCGCCAAATTACGAAAATCGTAGTTTTGGGGCAAACTTGTCTTTTTAGAGTATTTGTTTTAGGGTTTTCTTTTGTTTTAGAGGCCTCCTATATAAGGTCATTAAGAAAAACATTGTAATTAGCTATTGATTAATGAAAAAAGGCTTATGCTTTCTGCTTGAGATGAGCGACTTTGAAAAGTGATTCTTTTTCTCATGTGAAGGGTTTGGTGTGAAACCAAGGGTGCGAAGCCTACAATCTCTATCTATCTTTCATTTATATATTTGATTTCATCTTTTTCTGCTTGCATGCCGATCCCAATAAACCCATTTCAACCGTTACCCTGCGATCGTCCCAAAAACCATAAACCCTATATTCACTAGAACAAGCAAACCAATTTGAACCATTAGATTGATTCGATTCAACAAACCCTAGATAGAACCGGTGAATCCATCATTGAACTACGAGCGAGCTGTGACGTAGGCTTGCGGCGTGGCCATCTGGGTCAGCCGCCGGGTCACTTATGCCACTAGTGTTGGAGAATTGGTGGATTGAAGCTAGGGCATCGTAGGCGCATCACCAAGCCATGAGGACTTCGCCATAGGTACACCGAGAGCTTCGGTAGTGAGCCATAAGGGCACGCGACATGGTGGCATATTGGGTTCGCGACACAGTGCCAACAGGGCATGCGACGCGGTCGCGACACAGTCGTATGGGGGAAGATGTGGGGCATCATGGGCGTATTGGTGTAGTGGATGGGCAGTATGTCAAACCAATATGTCTGAGGTCCTCCCGTTATTTCGCCTAAACTGCTGTTTTAGCCTTATATATGAGGCAGTGATCTTAGCAGCTACGCGACGTGTCGCTAGCCTAAGTGATCCCCTACCGAACACGTACGATAGCCTCGTGGGCTTGAGTTCGTGCATTCGGGATTTGCTTGGTGCTTGGTCGCTCTAGTTACGTCGTGTGCTAGAGCCATCGTGTTTGGGATGGTTTTCAACCACCTCCACGGTGCGGGTCCAACCCCAATGCGGGGCTGCCCCTTTACATATCTCTACGTATTGCACTATTAATTGCATTTGGGAATTCGCACATACTCTACCCTAATGCGTTGCCACACAAATTTGAGACTTGAGTAGGCTGACCTAACCCGGGGAACTAGGTGCCGCAAGAGAGTTTACGTCACAACGAGTGACTTTGTGATAGTTGGTATCAAAGCCATAGAGATGGCCGATACTGAGGGAACCGGTGGCGAAACGCGACGACGCACAAGGAAATGCTTAAATAATATGGAATTTCAGACGGAACAGTTTGAGACAGTAGTGTCGCTTGTAACAGACCATGGAGAACGGTTGAATAGGCAAGAAGAAAACCGCGCCACGTTGGCGAAGAACGTGGAGGTCCTTATTGAAGATAAGAGGGCTCCGTCGAAGCTCTTTGATTACAGATCAATGATCTGATGACTAAGGTGAACGTCCTGATGAGGGCGATAGGCACTGGAGCTGCTCAGCAGTCAGAAGCTCCCCCACGTAAGGTAAAGATACCCGAGTCATGATGCTACGGGGGAGCTCGCAATACAGAGGAATTGGAGAATTTCTTGTGGGACATGGAGCAGTACTTCCGTGTCATGCCACCCGCCACAGAAGATATGAAAGTGATCACAGCGACCATGTACTTAGAGGGGGATGCTAAATTGTGATGGCGTACGTGTTACGAAGAGATTCGTTGTGGATGTTTCGTCATTATTACTTGGGAAGATCTGAAGAAAGCGTTGAAAGCTCAGCTCTTGCATGAAAACGTCTAGTTCATCGCCCGACTTGAGTTACGGAAGCTGCAGCACACTAACACAGTGAGAGAATACGTGAAGCAGTTCTCTGCCTTGATGTTGGACATCAAGGACATGTCTAAGAGGGACAAATTATTCTACTTCCTCGAAGGCCTCAAACCATGGGCACAAGTTGAATTAAATAGAAGAGGAGTGCAAGACCTTGCAACCGCGTAGGCTGCTGCGGAGCGATTAACTGATTTTGGGCCGTCGGACCAAAACAAGAAGAGGCCGCATGAGAACAAGGGTGGTTCGAAGAATCCGACGAAAGCCAATAAAAGAGGCAAGAGCGGCATGCACGTAAAGAAGCCGCATGGAAAAGAATCTCATGTCAAGTCAACCGAATCTGCCAACCATGCGCCAAAGTCTGGTTGCTTTCTGTGTGGAAGGCCACATCGGGTGAGAGATTGCCCATAGAAACAGTCTTTGAATGCTCTTCAGGCGTCTGCTAGTGCTCCTCCACCTCCTGCCATTGAGGAACTAATAATGGGGGCAACTAGGTTGCTAAATGCCATAAAGGGTCATGTTGAGAAAGGAAAAACAGTTGCCCCGAAGGGATTGATGTACATCAAGGTGTACATCAACGGAAAGAATACCCGTGCCATGGTGGACACTGGGGCGACGCACAACTTCATCGCAGATAAAGAAGCACGTCGCTTGGGACTGAAGCTAGAGCAAGACTCTAGCCGAATAAAGGCCGTAAATTTTGAAGCACGCCCCATTGCTGGCCTAGCAAAGGACGTAACTGTGAAGATAGGGCCGTGGACCGGAAAAGCGAACTTCATGGTCGTGCCGATGTATGATTTCCGAGTTATCCTTGGGTTGGACCTCCTGCACCAAGCCAAAGTCGTACCCATGCTCAAGGGTCAAAATCTCGTTAATCCGATACGTATCGTCTGAGCTCAAACCGATATGTATCAGACGATACGTATCAGAACAATACAATACCGGACGATACATTGAATGTATCGTCAAGGCATATACATACAAATGAACGATACGGTACATTGAATGTATCGTATCGTTCAAGTCTGATACTGATACGTATCGTCCGATACGTATCGGTATCGAACAAAATTTTGACCCATGCCCATGCTGTACCTCGGGTCAGTGTGCATGTTTGGAAAGGAAACCCCTTCCATGATCCCCGTCATTCAGAAAGGCAAAGAAGTGGAGGGTGTTAAGTTTATCTCGACGCTCAAGCTCAAGAAGGAACTGAAGAGGGGAGAACCTACATTCCTTGTTGCACTGATGGAAGAGAACACGACAGGGCTAGCATAAATTGTGCAAGAGAGCGTGTCAGGACTATTGAGGGAATTCTAGGATATCATGCCGTCAGAGTTGCCAAAAGTGTTGCCACTCAAGAGACGAGTGGATCACCGAATCAAGTTGGAACCAGGTGCGAAGCCTCCGGCCAATGCTCCCTACATAATGACTCCTCCTGAGCTTGCCGAGTTGCATCGACAGCTAGATGAGTTATTAGGGGTAGGGTTTGTTCGATCGTCGAAGGCTCCATTCGGCACTCCGATCTTTTTTCAGAAGAAGCATGACGGTAGCCTTCGATTATGCATTGATTACAGGGCTTTGAACAAGGTCATCATCAAGAATAAGGATCCAGTGCCATTGATTGCCGATTTGTTTGATCAGTTGGGCAGCACAAGGTACTTTACCAAGCTAGACTTGAGATCTGGTTATTACCAGGTGCGAATTGCCAAGGGAGATGAAAGCAAGACTACCTGTGTGATGAGGTATGGGGCCTTTGAGTTTCTGGTGATGCCCTTTGGGTTGACTAATGCCCCAGCCACATTCTACACCCTGATGAATGAGTTGTTCCTTGCTTACCTCGATAAGTTCGTGGTGGTGTATCTGGACGATATCGTCGTATACATCAACATGTTAGAAGAACATCTCGTCCACCTCCAAACCATCTTCAGTGTACTACGAGAGAATCAGCTCTATGTGAAGGAGAAGTGCTTGTTTGCGCAAGAGCAGATCATGTTAGTGGGGCACCTCATTGGGGGAAACATCAGTATGGACCTTGAGAAAGTTCGTGCAATCCAAGAGTGGACAGTGCCAGAAGGGTTGACCGAGCTGTGGTCATTTTTGGGCCTTGTGAATTATTACAGAAGGTTCATCTCTGGATATTCACACCGAGCATCGCCATTGACCGAGCTGTTGAAGAAGGATCGACCGTGGCGATGGTCCAAGAAGTGCCAGAGGGCATTCGAGGATCTGAAATTGGTGGTCATGAGTGACCCCGTGTTGAAGCTATCCGATCACTCCAAGCCGTTTGAAGTCCACACAGATGCCTCAAATTATGTTATAGGAGGAGTACTAATGCAAGAGGAACATCCGGTGGCCTTTGAGAGCAGAAAGTTGAACGATATAGAGCGGCGGTATACGGTTGAAGAAAAGGAGAAGACATCAGTAGTACATTGTCTGAGGACGTGGAGGCAATACCTACTTGGGTCCAAATTCTTGGTGATGACCGACAATGTTGCGGCCAGCTACTTCCAAACACAGAAGTTGTCGCCGAAGCAGGCCCATTGGCAAGACTTTCTAGCCGAGTTCGATATGGACTTGGTGTATAAGCCCAGCAGGACCAACCAGGTCGCAGATGCTTTGAGCCGCAAAGCAGAGTTCGCAGCTAGCCGCTTTAGTTCAATTATCCCCGATCGGTTGCGCAACGGGTTGCAGCTTAATCCTCTCGCGAGGACTATCCTACAATAGCTAGCCGTTGGCACGCTCGCCTTGTTGGAGAGGCGTTTTTGTTGGCCCAAGATGGAGGATGATGTGGTAGAGTATGTCAGGACTTGCCTGATATGCCAGCAAGACAAGGTTGAGAGAGCCAAGCCGTTTGGGCTCCTATAGCCTTTACCAGTGCCATCACGACCGTGGGAGAGCGTCTCCCTTGATTTCAACTCTGCTTTGACAAAAGTAGGGGATCTTGGGTCCATTCTGGTGGTGGTGGATCGGTTTTCAAAGTATGCCACATTCATTCCAAAGACCATTACATCGCAAACAGAAGGTGCAACACGGTTGTTCACAACAACGCTAGAAGTAATCGGGAGGTGCCGTAAGTGATTGTTAATATTGAGATCTACTCCACGGTTTACAGCAAGTTTTGGTCAGAGGTATTGAAGCTTCTGGGGATAAAATTGAACTTCTCATCCAATATGCATCCTCAAACTAATGGTCAGACTCAAAAGGGTGAATGCCATTTTGGAGCAGTATTTGAGACACTTTGTCAACCAAAAGAATTGGGTTCAGTTATTGGACATAGCACAGTTTTGTTATAATATGTAGAAGAGTTCAGCCTCAAACAAGAGCCCGTTTGAGTAGGCAACCGGCCAACAACCTCTGACGCCGCACACCGTTACCATGGGATAGACAGGATCGAGTCCATCAGCCTACCATTTTGCAAGAGAGTGGCAGAGAAATACTGAGATCACTAGGGCTATCTGGAGAAGGCCGCTAAGCGAATGAAGAAATGGGCCGATTAGGGACGACGGCTTATCGAGTTGAACGTAGGTGACAAAATTCTGGTAAAGCTTAATCTTGCGCAGCTCAAGTTTTTCAAAAGGAGACACACAGGGCTGGTTCGCAAAAATGATGGACCATTCCCAATCACGAATGGGATTAATGACGTTTCGTTTCAGGTGCAACTTCCTCCTTCGCTGAAAGTACACCCCGTATTTCATGTCAGTTGCCTAAAGCCGTATCGAGCAGATCCGGAGGACCCCGCGAGAAGTTTATCGACTCACGCCGCACTAAATGCTGGTTTGGAGTCGAAGAGACAGGTGGAAGAGATCCTTACTCACCGACCCAGCAAATGGGGAGATGGCAGTCAGAATGAGTTTCCTGTGGAGTACCTTTTGAAATAGAGGGGCCTACTCGAGACTGAAATTACTTGGGAACTTGAGAGTGACCAACCATCCTTTCAAGAAGCTTTAAAGAAATACTTGAAGCGCATCGACGGGGGCGTCAACGCAACTAAGTAGGGGAGGATGTGACTTGGGCTCGCGACGTGGCCATCTCGGTCAGCCGCTGGGCCACTTGTGCCACTAGTGTTGGAGCATTGGTGGATTGAAGCCGAGGCATCATAGGCTCGTCACCAAGCCATGAGGACTTCGCCATAGGTACTCCGAGTGCTCCGGTAGTGGGTCACGAGGGCATGCGACATGGTGGCATATTGGGTTCGCGACACAGTGCCAACAGGGCACGCGATGCGGTCGTGACACAGTCATATGGGGGAAGATGTGGGGTATCATGGGCATATTGGTGTAGTGGATGGGAAGTATGTCAAACCAATACGTTTGAGGTCTTCCCATTATTTCGCCTAAACTGTTGTTTTACCCTTATATATGGGGAAGTGATCTTATTAGCTATGCGACGTGTCTCTAGCCTAAGTGATCCCCTACCGAACACGTACGATAGCCTCGTGGGCTTAAGTTCTTGCATCCGGGCCTTGCTTGGTGCTTGGTCGCTCTAGTTATGTTGTGTGATAGAGCCATCGTGTTTGGGGTGGTTTACAACTACCTCCACGGTGCGGGTCCAACCCCAATGCGAGGCTGCCCCTTTACTTGTCGCTGCGTATCGCACTATTAATTGCATTTGGTAATTCGCATAGACTCTAACCTAATGCATTGCCACGCAGGTTTGAGACTTGAGTAGGCTGACCTATCCCAGGGAACTAGGTGTCGCACGAGAGTTTATGCCACAACGAGCGACTCCGTGATAGTTGGTATCAAAGCCATAGAGATGGCCAACACTGAGGGAACTGGTGGCGAAACGCGACGACGCCCAAGGGAACGTTTAGATAATCTGGAACTTCAGACGAAACAGTTTGAGACAATGGAGTCGCTTGTAACAGACCATGGAGAACGGTTGAACAGGCAAGAAGAAAATCACGCCACGTTGGTGGAGAACGAGGAGGTCCTTACTGAAGACACGAGGGGCACCGTCGAAGCTCTTCGATTATAGATCGATGATCTGACGACTAAGGTGAACGTCCTGATGAGGGCGATAGGCACTGGAGCTGCTCAGCAGCCAAAAGCTCCCCCACGTAAGGTGAAGATACCCAAGCCGCGATGCTACGGGGGAGCTCGCGACACAAAGGAATTGGATAATTTCCTATGGGACATGGAGCAGTTTTTCACGAGGTCACTCGTCCAGTAGTGTCAGCCTGTGCGACACCTAACACCCGATGTGTTAAGTCAGCTTGTCTCTGATACCAACTATCACGGGGGCGTCCTTCAACGCGCCATCAACCCGCGTGGTGCCTCGCTACCGCATGCAACGAAGCCAACCAATCTCTTCATCAGCTCTGATACCACCCACCTAGAGGACGGGAACTCCCTCTCGTGGTTACCTCTTTTCCAAGGCCTACCATCCGATGTATCATACCCCTTACGGCACGCTCGCTTGCACCAATGTGCCTCGTGCTACCGTGCTCAATTGAGTTCCACGCAGCCCGCCTTCGTGTGCGTTCCGAATTACTAGCACACGTCCATACCTAGCCCACATACTGTCATGCTCAACTGAGTCCCACGCAGCTCTCGTGAAGTTGCTCAGCCGTATGCACCGCGACACATAGCTTGGGTCATACTTCAACCTCACCTTGAGTGCCACACGGCATCGCTGCGTCGACGTCCTAGGCCCACCCTTTCAGGCCTAGGAGACACTTGTGCCCCCTCTGGCGATGCAAGGCCCCGTGTGGGTGGAAGGCATTCATCCAACGCCTCTCCCACATAGATGGTCCAAACATCTATGGGTAAACAACTTGAGGACCTTAAATACGTTAGTTTGACATACCCTCATGGCACACGTCTCATGCCCGTGGCACACAGTGTCATGTCCTAAGCCATCACACCCATGACTCCTGGCATCGTCTTCTCTTGCGACCGTGTCGTGACCACAGCAGCACGATCACGTCGCGAGGCCCTCCTGACCCCATGTCGCGTGCCCTCCTGACACCACATGTCGTGTCGTCTCGGCACCAAGATGTCGCGTGCCGTCTTCGCACCACATCGCGTGCCCCAGGCACCAAGGTAACGAGTGGTTGTAGAAGGCTCGGGTAGCTACGTTGCGTTCCCCCGTCGCATCCTCCACTCAAAGCCGTCAACGTCCTCATTAACGCGAAGACACTTCTTTATCTCGAATATGTCCTCACTCGATGCTGTAGTCCCTGAACTCCATGTCTTCACTACATGCCATCGACGCTCTGTCATTGCATAACAAAGCACTAAGCCACTGACCATTCTGTGGTACTAGATAGCTCACTCCCAATTTAGTTCTTAGGTTCGAGTCTACCTGGTTCTTCAGTCACAAGGCCCTCACCTCTTAACTAATTCAGGGATGTCGCGTGCCCTGCTGGCACCAATTAGCTCATTAGTATCATCCCTTCTGGATCGAACTTGGCTTTGATACCAAATGTCACGGGGTCACTCGTCCAGCAATGTCAGCCCGTGCAACACTTAACACCCGATGTGCTAAGTCAGCCTGTCTCTAATACCAATTGTCACTGGGGCGTCCTTCGACGCGCCATCAACTCGCGCGGTGCCTCGCTACCGCATGCAACGAAGCCAACTAATCTCTTCATCAGCTTTGATACCACCTGCCTGGAGGACGAGAACTCGCTCTTGTGGTTACCTCTTTTCCAAGGCCTACCATCCGATGTATCGTGCCCCTTATGACACGCTCACTTGCACCAATGTGCCTCATGCTATCGTGCTCAACTGAGTCCCATGCGGCCCACTTTGGTGTGCGTTCCGAATTACTAGCACCCGTCCATACCTGGCCCACATATTGTCGTGCTCAACTGAGTCCCACACAACTCTCGTGAAGTTGCCCAGCCGTATGCACCGCGACGCGTAGCTCGGGTCATACTTCAACCTCACCTTGGGTGTCACACGACATCGCTGCGTGGACGTCCTAGGCCCACCCTTTCAAGCCTAGGAGACACTTGCGCCCCCTCTGGCAACGCAAGGCCTCGTGTGGGTGGAAATACCATTTATGGGTAAACAACCTGAGGACCTCAAACACGTTGGTTTGACATACCCCCATGGCACACGTCTCCTGCCCGTGGCACACAGTGTCATGTCCTCAACCATCACGCCCGTGACTCCTCGCATCGTCTTCCCCTGCGACCGTGTCACGACCACAGCAACACGACCACATCTCAAGGCCATCCTAGCCCCATGTCGCGTGCCCTCCTGGCACCACATGCCGTGCCGTCCCGACACCAAGATGTTGCGTGCCCTATTCGCTGTTGGAGATGATATTTCTACTGTATGGGTGTGTAGTTAGTAGCTTTGGATGTGTGTAGTTAGGTGAATTTTAAGTTGTACAATTTACCTAACTATGGGACCATGTAATCCGTGAACATGCTAAGATGATATAAATAATAACTTACATTGGGATTTGAGTCTTATTGACTCAACCCTAATTTCTCCCAATCTTCTCTCTTCTTCCTCCTCACCAAACCTAACCCTAATCTAACCTCCTTAATTTTTGACTTGCTATCAAAGCTAGACGATCGAGGTTTGACATTGCTGCTGCATTGCTGGTGCTGAAATCACCTTACAATTGCTGATGTCATCGTTCATGTCATGCTGACGTCAGCATTCCAACTTGGACCTGCTTGAATGTGATCGGAACTGACATGGTTTTGGTCGGTTTTTTATCCTCAGCAAAGTTGTCTTCTACCGCCAAGCCATCTAATCACCGGAAGATAGACTTCCAGCTTCGTCTTCTCCAACGAGATTTGAAACTCAGATCTGTTACAGACGAGATCTGAAACTCAGATCTGATGTAGCTCTCTTTCAAGGCTGTTTAACAAGTGGTTCTCACTCAGATTTCTCAAGCAAGCCATTGAAACTGGTAGGGACTATTTTTTGATGGATTAAAACCCAGTTTTATTGTTGTTTTTTTGAAGTTTTTTTTGTGAATCGGTGGTGATGATACTCGGCCCGAGAACAGTGACACTCAACAGAATTTTTCCGTGAATCAGTTTTGTTGTTTTTTTATGATTGCCCTTGCCGGAATTTGGAATCTGGGGTATGCTTTAAGACACCCAGAAAATCTGTTGGAAAATGATGTAGGTGCGAGAAACCTAGAAACCCTGTTTGGAAGCTGTGGGTCTTCCCTTTTTTAATTTTTCTTTTTGATCTCAGTATCTCTTCATCATGGACGAGAATAAATCCGGGATCGTTGGCGGAGGAGATGTCTCTCATTACTTATAAATTACTACCAAGAAATTGAATGAAGCCAATTATCTTTCGTGGTCACGGTCTATTGCTATATACTTAGGGATGAAGAAAAAGTGGGGTGACATTTACGGGACTGTTCACGAACCCAAAGAAGATGACCCTAAGTATATTGATTGGGAAAGTGACAATCTAACTGTCATGACATGACTGTTACACTCCATGCAACCAGACATTAGTGATTTCTTTATGTATGTCAGTGATGCTAAACAATTATGGGAGGCTGTGAGGGATGCGCTCTCGCAGAAACAAAACCTCGCGAAAATGTTTTAGGTGAGTGACAAAATTAACACTATGAAGCAAGGTGATAAGACCATTGGAGAGTATTACACTCAAATGAGAAGTTTGTAGGATGAACTAGCCCAATATCAAGAAGAACTGTGCAGCTCGTGTGCCAACAAGGTTTGTAAAAATACTGAAAGGAGGAGAGTGTTTGACTTCCTAAAAGGGGTTAGACCTGAATATGAGAATGTTAAATCTAACATTCTAGGCAGAGAGGAGTGTCCTCCACTTGGTACAGTGTATGCCCTCCTTCAGCATGAGGAGAACGGGCAACAGTTTATGCTGATTCCTGGTGGTGATATATCTGAGAGATGTGCCCTACCATCCTTCACTTCTTTTGGTCGTGGTGGAGGCAAGTTTGGTGGTAGAGGTGGTGGTCGTGGGGGCCTCTCTCGTGAAGAAAGAGAGAAATTGTTGTGTTCTCATTGTGGCAAGAAGGGTCATACCAGAGGAAGATGCTGGGAATTGCATGGGAAACCGAAATTTAATCCGGGTCGTGCATTTCAGTCTTCTACTGAGGACATTTCTAGTCCAGTTGTTGGTCAGAGCATACCACCTCCTCCTTCAACTTCACCTCTAGTTGATTTCCAGAGCTTACATAGAGAGCTTCAGGATCTCGAGCAGCCTTGATGATGGCCAGTCACAGGGGACGTGCATCTTCCTCCCACAGAGCTGAGTCAGGTACCTATGGGTCTGCCCATGTGACCTCAACCTCTCAGTCCCCATGGATCATCTATTCTGGGGTTACGGATCACATGCCTGGTATGATAGATTTAATTTTATCCGTGTCTAGTCTTTCTGATTCTATTCATATTTGCATTGCTGATGGATCCCTTGTTCCCGTAAAAGGTAAAGGGAATGTTCTCTTAGGCACCTTGTCCCTTGACTCTACTCTTTTAGTTCCCAACATGCCTATGAATCTATTATCTGTCAGTAAAATTACCAATTCCTTACATTGTGGTGTGACATTCTTTCCATCACATTGTGTTTTCCAGGACCTGAAATCGGGGAAGATCCTTGGTCATGGTACTGAAGAGAAGGGACTCTACCTTTTTCAAGATTTACATGGTGCATTTCCTCCTGCAGCTATGGTGGTTTCTGTTGATGAAGCTCAATTGTGGCACTCCCGCTGTGGCCACCCTCATATTAGTCGTTTGAAACTTTTATTTCCGTAAAAATTTTATGGATTTGATAGTAGTTTGTTTAATTGTGAGACTTGTCTGTTCTCTAAACATGCTCGCAATTTTTATCCCTTGAGTGGTAGTAAATGTTTTATTCCTTTTGAAGTTATTCACTCTGATGTGTGGGGGCCTTCCCCTGTTACTGCTTTGCATGGTTATCGTTATTTTGTTAGCTTTATTGATGACTGTACTACACTCACTATGCTCTTTCTTATGCGCACCAAAGATGAAGTTGCCTCTATTTTTCCTCTGTTTCACAGACTAGTTAGCACCCAATTTCATGGGCATATGAAGGTCCTTAGATCGGATAATGATGGGGAATATTCCTCTCACATTCTTCAATCTTACCTTAACTCTCATGGAATTGTGTGGTAAACTATTTGCCCTTATACCCCCTAACAGAATGGGGTTGCTGAGAGGAAAAATAGGTATCTTCTCGAGGTTGCTCGATCTCTATTGTTTGATATGAAGGTTCCTAAATATCTCTGGGGTGAAGTTATTCTCACTGCTGCCTACCTCACCAATCGGATACCTACACCTATTCTGGACAGACATTCTGCCTTCCAACTTGTGTTTCCTCGTCGACCTTTGTTCATAGTGCCACCACGTATCTTTGGGTCCTTATGTTTTACTCATATCCCCAAGATTTAGAGAAGTAAACTTGATCTTAAGGCTACCAAGTGTATTTTTATTGGGTATCCCTCTTCTCATAAAGGATACAAGTGCTTTAACCGTCTCACTCGTCGTGTGATAGTCACCATGGATGTCACATTCTTTGAGGGCACTCCTTTCTCCCATCCTCCGAGTCTTCTTCAGGGGGAGAACCAATGTAACAATGAAGAGCACTATAAGATGTTTAGAGCTTTACCTATGGGAGATGGTGAAAATTGTGAAGTGGATGACGAAATTGTTGAACCACAGAAAAGCGAACAACCCATCTTTGATAAATATGGAAAGGGAAAGTTGTATGTGCGAAGGAATAACAAAAGTATCGCTGAAGCCACTACGCATGAGAATGTGGATGAGTCTCCTTCTCAGAATACCGACCAGGATCCCTTACCCGAAGAGGGTCCTCTTGGTTCTGATCTTCATCTACTCATTGCTCACAGAAAACTTCCTAGATCGTGCACTCGTCATTCCATCAGTAAGTATGTGTCATATCACAATCTCTCATCATCCCATTATAACTTTTTTTGTTCTCTTGATTCTATCACCCTTCCCTTTACTGTTTATGATGCCTTGTTGCAGCCAGAATGGAAGGATGCTATGATTCAGGAGATGAATGCTCTGGAACAGAATCAAACATGGGAAATTGTTGAACTCCTAGAAGGAAAGAGAGTTGTTGGTTGCAAATGGGTATACAGTTAAGTATAGACCTGATGGTACTGTCGAAAGATACAAAGCAAGGCTTGTAGCAAAGGGGTACACTCAAACACAAGGAGTGGATTATCAGGACACCTTTGCACCTGTGGCCAAGTCCAACACAATCAGGGTATTGTTATCTCCGGTTGCCCACAAAGACTAGCCACTATCTCAGCTCGACGTGAAGAATGCATTTCTTCATGGTGTTCTCAAGGAAGAAGTCTACACGGACCTTCCTCCTGGGTTTGTAAAAGGAGAGAAGAGAAAAGTGTGTAGATTGAAGAAATCTATGGATTAAAGCAATCCCCAAGAGGCCTGGTTTCAAAAATTTAGTGATGTTATAATGAGAATTGGGTACCAAAGAAGTCACTATGATCATACTCTATTTGTAAAATGGGAGATCAAGATGACGGTCATATTAGTCTATGTTGATGATATCATCATTACTGGTGATGATGGTCATTAGTTCCTGAAGCTGAAAGAGTATTTGAGCAGAGTGTTTGAAATTAAAGGCTTGGGAAGTTTGAAATTTTTCAGTGGCATTGAAGTGGCGAGCTCTAAGAAGGGCATCTCGTTATCCCAGCAGAAGTATACCATAGACCTCCTTCATGATACGGGGCTTTTGGGGTGTAGGCCTGCTGTGACCCTATTGAACAAAATCACCGATTAAATGGCGAAGAAGGTGACCTGCTCAAGGATCCACGTACTTATCAGAGATAAGTTGGCAAACTGATTTATCTAACCATGCCTCATCCAAACATTGCTTATGCAGTAAGCGTGGTGAGTCAATATATGCACTCACCAAGGACCGTACATTTGGAGGTTGTTCACAGGATCCTGAGGTATCTGAAAGGAAGTCCTGGCAAAGGGTTTATCTATAAAAATCATGGCCATTTGGATGTAGAGATATTTACTGATGCCAGTTGGGCCGGATCTCTGGATGATAGGAGATCAACTATAGGATATTGCATTTTCTTGGGAGGTAATTTGGTCACATGGAAATCTAAGAAACAACATGTAGTATCAAACTCCAGTGTTGAGGGGGAGTACCGTGCCATGTCCCAGGGTGTGAGAGAAGGCATGTGGCTTAAATTCATCTTGTCAGATTTGGGAGTCACTCTATCCTCTCCAATTACTTTGTATGGTGACAATGAGGCCGTCCATCATATTGCAGAGAATCTTGCCTTTCATGAAAGAACAAAATACATTGAAGTAGACTGTCACTATATTCGCGAGAAGGTCGAGTCCAAAGAAATCAGCATTCCTCAAGTTAGAACTGAAGATCAACTTGCCGACATCTTTACTAAAGGTGTTGGTGGCAAGAGACTTTATGAAATCTCCTTCAAGTTGGATATGATTGACATCTTTACTCCAACTTGAGGGGGAGTGTTGGAGATGATATTTCTACTGTATGGGTGTGTAGTATGTAGCTTTGGGTGTGTGTGTAGTTAGGTGAATTTTAAGTTGTACAATTCACCTAACTATGGGACCATGCAATCCGTGAACATGCTAAGATGATATAAATAATAACTTACATTGGGATTTGAGTCATATTGACTCAACCCTAATTTCTCCCAATCTTCTTCTCTCTTCTTCCTCCTCACCAAACCTAACCCTAATCTAAACTCCTTAATTTTTGACTTTCGCGCCACATCGCGTGCCCCAGGCACCAAGGTAACGAGTGGTTATAAAAGGCTCGGGTAGCTACGCTGTATTCCCCCATCACAAGTACTTCCGTGTCATGCCACTCGCCACAGAAGATATGAAAATGGTCACAACGACCATGTACCTAGAGGGGAATGCCAAATTGTAGTGGCGTACGCGTTACGAAGAGATTAAGTGTGGACGTTTCGTCATTATTACTTGGGAAGATCTGAAGAAAGAGTTGAAAGCTCAACTCTTGCCAAAGAACGTAGAGTTCATCGCCCAACTTAAGTTACGGAAGCTGCAGCACACCAACACAGTGAGAGAATACGTGAAGCAGTTCTCCGCCTTGATGTTGGACATCAAGGACATGTTCGAGAAGGACACATTATTCTACTTCCTCGAAGGTCTCAAACCTTGGGCACAAGCTGAATTAAATAGAAGAGGAGTGCAGGACCTTACAACCGCGCAGGCTACTGCGGAGTGATTAACTGATTTTGGCCCGTCGGACTAAAACAAGAAGAGACTGCATGAAAACAAGGGTGGTTTGAAGAATCCGACGAAAGCCAATAAAAGAGGCAAGAGCGGCATGCACGAAAAGAAGTTGCATGGGAAAGAATCCCATGTCAAGTCAGCCGAATCAGCCAACTATGCGCCAAAGTCTGGTTGCTTTCTGTGTGGAGGGCCACATCGGATGCGAGATTTCGCATAGAAACTGTCTTTGAATGCTCTTCAGGCGTCTGCTAGTGCTATGAAGGGATTGATGTACGTCGAGGTGTACATCAACTGAAAGAATACCTGTGCCATGGTGGACACGGGGGCGATGCACAACTTCATCGCAGACAAAGAAGCACGTCGCATGGGACTGAAGCTAGTGCAAGACTCTAGCCGAATAAAGGCCGTAAATTCTGAAGCACGCCCCATTGCTGGCCTAGCAAAGGGCGTAACTGTGAAGATAGGGCCGTGGATCGAAAAGGCAAACATTATGATTTCCGAGTTATCCTTGGGTTGGACCTCTTGCACCATGCCAAAACAGTACCCATGCCGTACTTCGGGTCAGTGTGCATGTTTGGAAAGGAAACCCCTTCCATGATCTCCGTCATTCAGAAAGGCAAAGAAGTGGAGGGTGTTGAGTTTATCTTGGTGCTCTAGCTCAAGAAGGAATTGAAGAGGGGAAACCTACATTCCTTGTTGCACGGATGGAATAGAACACAATAGGGCCAACAGAAATTGTGCCAGAGAGCGTGTCAGGACTACTGAGGGAATTCTAGGATATCATGCCGCCAGAGTTGCCAAAGGTGTTGCCACCCAGGAGGCCAGTGGATCACTGAATCAAGTTGGAACCAGGTGCGAAGCCTCCGGCCAATGCTCCCTACAAAATGACTCCTCCTGAACTCGCCGAGTTGCATCGGCAGCTAGATGAGTTATTAGGGGCAAGGTTTGTTCCATCGTCGAAGGCTCCATTCGGCGCTCCGGTCCTTTTTCAGAAGAAGCATGACGGTAGCCTTCGATTATGCATCGATTATAGGGCTTTGAACAAGGTCATCGTTAAGAATAAGTATTCAGTTCCATTGATTGCCGATTTGTTTGATCAGTTGGGCAGCGGGAGGTACTTTACCAAGCTAGACTTGAGATCTAATTATTACCAGGTGCGAATCGTCGAGGGAGATGAAAGCAAGACTACCTGTGTGACGAGGTATGGGCCCTTTGAGTTTCTGGTGATGCCCTTTGGGTTGACTAATGCCCCAGCCACATTCTACACCCTGATGAATGAGTTGTTCCTCGCTTACCTCGATAAGCTCATGGTGATGTATCTGGACGATATCGTCGTATACATCAACACGTTAGAAGAACATCTCGTCCACCTCCAAACCATCTCTAGTGTACTACGAGAGAATCAACTCTATGTGAAGAAGGAGAAGTGCTTGTTTATGCAAGAGCAGATCATGTTCTTGGGGCACCGCATTGGGGGAAACATCAGTGTGGACCTTGAGAAAGTTCATGCAATCCACGACCGTGGGAGAGCGTCTCCCTTGATTTCAACTCTGCTTGGCCAAAAGTAAGGAAGCTCGGATCCATCCTGGTGGTGGTGGATCGGTTTTCAAAGTATGCCACATTCATTTCGGCATCATTACACTACACAGCAGAGCAAGCAGCATAGTTGTTCGTCAACAACGTTGTGAAGTACTGGGGAGTGCCGCAAGTGATTGTCAGCGATAGAGATCTGCGGTTTGCTAGCAAGTTTTGGTCAGAGATATTGAAGCTTCTGGGGACAAAAGTGAACTTCTTATCCAACATGCATCCTCAAACTGATGGTCAGACTGGAAGGGTGAATGCCATTCTGGAGCAGTATTTGAGACACTTTGTGAGTGCCAACCAGATGAACTGGGTTCAGTTATTGGACATAGCACAGTTTTGTTATAATCTACAGAAGAGTTTAGCCTCAAACAAGAGCCCGTTTGAGTTGGCAACCGGCCAACAACCTCTGACGCCGCACACCGTTACCATGGGATAGACAGAATCAAGCCCATCAGCCTACCATTTTGCAAGAGAGTGGCAGAGAAATACTGAGATCACTAGGGCCTATCTGGAGAAGGTCGTTAAGCGAATGAAGAAATGGACCGATCAGGGACGACGGCTTATCGAGTTGAACGTAGGTGACAGTTCTGGTATAGCTTAATCCTGCGCAACTCAAGTTTTTCAGAAGGAGACATAGGGCTAGTTCGCAAATATGATGGACCATTCCCAATCGCGAAGTGGATTAATGACGTTTCGTTTCTAGTGCAACTTCCTCCTTGGCTGAAAGTACACTTGGTATTTCATGTCAGTTGCCTAAAGCCGTATCGAACATATCCGAAGGACCTCGCGAGAAGTTTATCGACTCGTGCCACACTAAATGCTGGTTTGGAGTCGAAGAGACAAGTGGAAGAGATCCTTACCAACCTAGCAAACGTGGAGATGGCAGTCAAAATGAGTTTCCTGTGGAGTACCTTTTGAAATGGAGGGGCCTACCCAAGGCTGAAATTACTTGGGAACTTGAGAGTGACCAACTATCCTTTCAAGCAGTTTTAATGTACTTGAAGCGCATCGACGGGGGCGTCAACGCAACTAAGTAGGGGAGGATGTGATGTAGGCTCACGGCGTGGCCATTTGGGTCAGCCGTCGGGCCCCTTGTGCCACTAGTGTTGGAGCATTGGTGGATTGAAGCTGGGGCATCATTGGCGTGTCACCAAGCCATGAGGACTTCGCCATAGGTACTTCAAGAGCTTCGGTAGTGGGCCACGAAGGCATGCGACATGGTGGCATATTGGGTTCGCGATGCGGTCGGGACAAAGTCGTATGGGAGAAGATGTGGGGCATCATGGACGTATTGGTGTAGTGGATGGGCAGTATGTCAAACCACTACCTTTGGGGTCCTCCCGTTCTTTCGCCTAAATTGTTGTTTTACCCTTATATATGGGGAAGTGATCTTAGCAGCTAGGTGACGTGTTGCTTGCCTAACTGATCCCCTACCGAACACATACGATAGCCTTGTGGGCTTGAGTTTGTGCATCCGGGTCCTTGCTTGGTGCTTGGTCGCTCTAGTTACATTGTGTGATAGAGCCATCATGTTTGTGGTGGTTTACAACCGCCTCCATGGTGCGAGTTCAATCCTAATGCGAGGCTGCCCCTTTACTAGTCGTTGCGTATCGCACTATTAATTGCATTTGGGAATTCGCACAGACTCTAACCTAAAGCGATGCCACGCAGGTTTGAGACTTGAGTAGGTTGACCTAGCTCGGGGAACTAGGTGCCGCACGAGAGTTTACGTCACGAGTGACTCCGTGACAAAGCGTCCTAATCTAGAAGTGGCTAGAGTTTTATCTTTGGGATCCTCCTTTCGCAAGGCTAACAAATCTAGCGCAACGGAATGGGCCGTACTCGATCGACGTGATCATCAATGGAAATCCGCGAAGCCCTATGGTATCGCAATTATTTTATTATTTGCTGCTTAATTAATTTAGTTTAATTTAAGGAAATAGCAATTCATCTTCAGTCACGTAGTTTAGGGTTGTCCCGCATCAGTTTTTGGTATCAAAGCCTTGGTTCTAGGTTAGGGCATATTTGTGTGACATTTTAATTTTCATTGCATTCTATTTCAATTGTGATCAAAAGTGTGCACATCTAGTGTTTATTTAAAGTCCCATTTTGTTGGTTCATAGTTGCATTACATTTTGGAACCCATAATTAGAAATCGTGATCACCATGGATATGAGCGAGGTTGTCGATGCCCTTAGAATCATCAAGGCTGAATTAAGTGTGATCAATGAACGGATGGCTGCCATGGAGCAAGCCCAAAACACCCTTGAGGCTTCCAATGGTAGGTTGCTAAACCTAGTCAATCGGTTAGAATGGGTTGATGAGCACCTTGAGCAATGTCGTGAGCTTGATGGTCCATGCTTCGAGCGCGGGGGTCATCATAATGATCGAAATCGGAACCATCGGGTAGATCACCGTGGAGATGACTACGACCCTGATGTGAAACTCCTCAAAAATGTTCGAGTTGAGTTTCTAACCTTCAATGAGAGACCCTAAGGTCTTCCTCTATTGGTTATTCGATATGGATCAACACTTTGAGTGGTATGGCATGAGTGATGGGCGATGTGTCAGGCTCGCCAAGATGAAGCTCATCAGCCAAACCCGATTCTTTTGGACCAATGTCGAGCGCGTAAGAACCATTGAGGGTTGTGCTCCCACCACCAGTTGGGAGGACATGAAGATACGACTTACAGAGAAGTACGTTCCTTTATCATACTACTATCGCCTACTTGATCAATGGCAGGATTTACGCCAAGGTAGTATGCCCGTGACCGAATACATTGGCATATTTGAAGAATCCATGATGAGAGCCAATGTATCTGAAGATCCTCAAGTCACTCTCTCCAAATTTCGCACCGGATTGCGATTCGACTTACAAAAAGAATTTATATCTCACCCCGTTCAAAGCCTTGAACAGTGTTACGTTGTCGTTCAGGACCTTGTACGATGTTTAAAAATGACGGTGGTGAGGCGATCTGAGAACAAAAGTATCCCGAGTGCCCAGATTTCTGGGTGGATTACACTGCTCTCCTTGATAATCCGGCCAACACTAACTCCTAGTATACCCTGTAGGACGGGTATTTGTTAAAAGGCAAGTGCATCCTTCGCACTTCATTGCGTGACTTCCTCATTTGGGAGTTACATGCTGGAGGGATTGTCGGACATTTCGGCCGTAATAAGACCATTGCGCTCGTCGATGATAAGTTTTATTGTCCTAGCCTTATGAGAGATGTTTCACGGGTAGTGAAACAATGTCGTACATGCCAAGTGGCCAAGAAGGTAAACAAAATACTGGCCTGTACACCCCGCTACTTGTGCCACACTCTCCATGGCAAGACATTTCCATAGATTTCGTGCTCGGACTTCCCAAGACTCCGCGAAAGCACGATTCCATTTTTCTGGTAGTGGACCACTTTTCCAAGATGACCCATTTCATACCCTGCTCTAAAACCTCTGATGCGGCTCATATCGCAAAGTTATTTTTTGGTGAGGTTGTGAGTCTCCATGGGTTACTGAAAACCATCGTGTCAGATAGGAACATAAAGTTCACTAATTATTTTTAGAAAACCTTGTGGCACATGATGGGTATCATGCTGCAGTTCTCTTCGGCCTACCACCCTCAAACCGATGGTCAAACCGAAGTCACCAATAGAAGCTTAGGTAACCTCCTTCGTTGTCTTATTGCTGATCACATTAGGACCTGGGATTCTACATTGCCAATGGCCGAGTTTGCATATATCAATTCTGTCAAGAGGTTCATAGGCATGAGTTTGTTTGAGGTCGTACATTGTCCGCAGGTGCATTCACACAACATATTCATAGTTTGCATGCGAAAATTAGACAGAAAATTAATTCAAGTAATGAACAATATAAAATATCGGCGGATGCACATAAGCGTTTTAAGGAATTCCAACTCGGTTATCATGTCATGGCTCGGGTTAGGCTGGAACGATTCCCGTTTGGAGTCGCCAAAAAGATCTAAGCCTGAGGCGTTGGACCTTTTAGAATTGTGGCAAGGAGTGGTCCTAATGCTTACGTTCTTGAGCTTCCTCCGGATACTGGGATTAGCTCAATGTTCAATGTGGAGGTTCTAGTTCCTTCTCTGGGATCAACCACACCTCCTTGCAATCCCTTCCAACCACCCCTTGATCACAATCCCAACACAACCTTGCAACCCCTACCCCTTCCTTCCCCACGCAGGCAGAGGAAAGATGTAATCGATGCAATATTAGATGATCTTGTGGTGTCCACCCATGGTGGAGGGTTTCAAAAGTAGTTGGTGAAGTGGATGGGCAAGCCGGATTCTGAAAATGCATGGATTAATGAAGGCGAGGTGCGTCGCCTAGACCCCGACATGCTCGATCGATATCACGACTTTGCTTCATTAGTGATGAAGCTTTTTCGGTTCGGGAGAGTTGACGAGGACGCCGACATTGTGGGCATAGGCTATGGACCATATCGTGTTTACCAGCGGCAGAAGAAACAGAACAGAAATCAGGACCAGACATAATGGGCGTACAAAGGGGTGTGCACAGTCGATCAATCGATGCCAGTCATTCGATCGATCAAATGTGGAAAGTGGGGAACTTAAATTTTGGCGTAGTTTTGTTCTCAGTCGATCGATTGAGGGTAATTTTTAATTGATCGAATGTGAACAGAAACTTGATGCGATTTATATATATAAATCGATCGATTGAGTATAATTTTCAATCAATCGATTTTGGACCCGAGACTTCTATATACTTATATATATAAGTCCATCGATCGAGCTTGACGTCCATCGATCGATTTTTCGCGTAAGTGGGTTTCGTCAAAATACGAAAATCGTAGTTTTAGGGCAAATTTGCCCTTTTAGAGTATTTGTTTTTGGGTTTTCTTTTGTTTTAGAGGCCTCCTATATAAGGTCATGAAGAAAAACATTGTAATTAGCTATTGATTAATGAAAAAAGGCTTATGCTTTCTGCTTGAGATGAGCCACTTCGAAGAGTGATTCTTATTCTCCCCCGAAGGGTTTGGTGTGAAGCCAAGGGTTTGAAGCCCACAATCTCTATCTATATTTAATTTATATCTTTGATTTTATCTTTTTCTGCTTGTGTGCCGATCCCAATCAACCTATTTCAACCGTTACCCTGTGATTGTCACAAAAACCATCAACCATGGGTCAAAATACCGGTTTTCTGGTACATATCATCCCAACCTCCAGGACGATACGTATTGGGTATCGGCTGATACATTCAATGTATCGGCGATACATTGAATGTAACGGTTTGAAACATTGTTTTTTCCAAAAAATCCCAAAAAATACTAAAAAAATCAAGAAAAATAAATTTAATGATTTTCTATTTATTTCAACTTTGTTTAAAATTTATTTAAGGCTTATTTGATGCATATTTCATAATTTTATCAACACATAATCTAAATTTCATTGTACATGATCAAATTAAAAGGTATATTGTACATGAAAAACTTACTTTAAAACCACATTGAATTTCGTGGTTGTTCTTGGCCCTCGTAATCATCATTATCAGTGCGTGAGCTTTCCCTATAATGTGTCATATTGATACCCATGATCATATGTGTCTCCTTAAAACTGAGGCATTAACGACGAATATGGCTCAGTATAATAGGTAAAGGTTGGTCCTCCAAAAATTTGACCAACGAAGTCATATGGCCCAGGGTAGGTTGGTTGAGGCCGATAGTATGGGTTACTGGTTGCTGAATCTTCGGTGTTTTGCAAACTAAATTCCCCGAAGCTAGAAGTCATATAACCCACATCATCTTGTGGACCTTATGGTGGTGGTGGTGTTTGGTAAGATTATGACGCTCCTCTTCCTTCAATCCCTCCACCTCTAAATGTAGGAGTGTCTACATTGTTACCGGCTCATCATCCCATGCGGCAAGACCTCCATAAGAATAATGATCAACATCATCCCCTCCACCACTAGTGTCAGCGTGAGTTTCATTACCTCCATCATCACCCCCACTATCACCCCCATCATCGCCATTATCACTATCGGACTGTGTTTCGTCATCAGATCCAACTATTGAATGACGATTCAATCTTCTTTTCTGCCTCGGTAGCTGGGAAGCCTGCTCCTCTGCTACTCTTTCAACATTATCCAGTCATATGGTGCCCTCAGTATCCAACACTGGCTCTTCTCTCTCTTTAATCCACTGATTCAAAGGGTCATCCTCTGTGAATATATAATCCAACTGGATGAGATCAAAATATTCACTACCTATAAGGTAGAATATGATAAATGAATTAGTATATGCCTCATCAATTAGATCAAATAAAAATTGTATGAACTAAGACTTCATATAATTGCTTACCATGGTTGGTCCTCTGCATATTCCTGGCCCTTAATCGCATGTTGAAGTGACAGTAGAGTAACTTTTCCAATCATTCCATAGTTAGCCTATTCCTTGTTTTCGTGTGAATGAGAGATAAGGTGTTCCAATTCCGCTCACAGCTGGACGAGGAACATGTTTGCGATAAAACCCTCATTGCAACCCGCCTCAGTATCGAGCCATCACCTCTATAGTGCATCCACCAATCAGTGGGTTTATCGTACTTGATTTGGGATTGCGCCAACAGGGTCCCAAATGACCCATGTCTCTTGCGGAATATGTCAATCTACAAAGATGGAATACAATAACTCACATATCAATAAACAGATTATATGATACTTGACTTATTAGTTATAAGGTATGATTACTACATCTCTTATGGCCTGACCTTGCTCCGCCAACTCAGAGAGCATTCGTTGGATCACATTGAGCAAACCGTTGTACACTTCATCGGCCTCACTCAACTGGAAGCGTTGCGTATACTGGAAGGTCGGATTCAAATAGTGTGCTATACATCAAATATGAGCAATTTTATCAATATATGGAAACAATGAATAATATGAAAAATAATAAATAAATAAAAATCACTACATAAGAGCACGTTATACCTGCGGCATGCAAGTACTGGTGGAATTGTGCATCCCACCTCTTGTCGACGATCACCCAATATTGTTTATATTTTGTAGGGCATTTGGTTTTAATAGCCAATTTTGCTTTATCCATCAACTCGTAAACATACCCCATCGTTGGTTTCTCATCACCATCTACCAACCTCAACACTTGCACTAACGGGATAGTGATGACGATCAGGTGGTCAACATCTGTCCAAAATCGGGGGTTGTTAATCAGGTTAGCAACTTCATTACAAGCTGGTCTCTTTGCTCGTAGGAGTTCTAACTCATGTTTTCTTTATTCTTCGGAGTTGACCATGTTTTTCAACTCGCGCCTATATCTAGCTAAACCCTGTAGGGCTAGAAATTGTGTCGCAAATCTTGTAATCACATGCCGGAGCAGCTCGTTCTTGGTGAAGTTTCTCATCAAATTCACCAACTTGTTACTGTTGTATAGGTAGGAAGTAATCGTTCTTCCCTTCTGAATAGTTGCTTGAGCCTTGCTTCTCTTTCTCAAACCTCAAGAATGAGGTCCACGCAATGAGTGGCACACGGAGTCCATTACAAGTGACGTCTCTTCAATATTAACTGTCTTCCTGCGACTTTGTAATTGGCAGCATTGTCTGTTACCACCTGCACAACCCGGTTCTCTCCAACATCTTCAACTACCTTATCCATTAGTTGGAAGAGGTAATTAGTCGTCTTCGCGTGTTTAGAAGCATCAACTAATTTTAAAAATACTATCCCGACATCGTTGTAGACTAAAAGTTGATCAAACTCTTCCTTGTGGGATCGGTCAATCCATCGCACATAATTGTGCAACCTCTCTTATCCCATACTTCTTGAAAGTTGTCCACATAAGCTCCTATCTCCTTGTACTCATCATCCAATAAGGGCCCAGATACCTCGTATGCAGAAGGCTTTTTGACTCCTGGACCAGCTTCTGCACTTGTATCAATCATACTTTTGAGGTACGACGACTCCACAACTTGACTCAGAATGTGATTGTATATCATGAACTTTGCAATCGATTTTTCAAGCCTCTTCCCTCATTTTTTCAGTGAAATTGTACTCAATTTAGTTTGCTTGGAGCTTTCTTTCTGATATATGAACGGATCCATGAGACTTGTAGTACGACCTGTAGTAGACAGCCTGGTCTCCCTCACTGATGCTGACCTATGCATCCGAGTAGTCTTATGAATATCCTCATCATCATCAACAACATGTGGCCTATGACTAGATCCACCACCAACAACACGCATGGATGGGCCCCTCAACTTTGATCGAAACCAATAATTGGCTTCTTCCTGATCTCGTCATTGTCGTGCTTCTCTAGCACTCTCCCTCATGACTCTCGTTGTATGTTCATCCTCATCCTCATCATCCTCAGGTTCAGCTGTAGGAAACTTTGGATCTCCCCTCCTTATTCTGTCATACATTTCTCTATCTCGGTCGATTTCTGCTTTTTCCTTTCTCTTAGCCGCCTATAAAGTGGCTCTGACATCTTCTTTCACCTTTCTGGGTACATTGGGACACCCTTTTGTCTCTCCCTTAACATGAGCCAAATTCTCCTTTAACCGTGTGATACCTCCTCCCAGTAATTTTTTCCCACAAAGCTTGCATTCTATTTGGAATCTATCACCATCTATTATTGTGTCGTATTGCCAAGCTGGATCTAATGATCGTACTATATTTATTTATTTCACCTGATGAATGAGCAAACGATTGGATTAAATTAAAACATTTATATTATACTTAAAGATAAAATTTATTTGATATTATTATTATTTTTAAAATATTAGATTATATTTTATCAAATTTATTTGATATTATTCTAATTTCTAAAAATTTTAGATTACATTTGAAAATTTATTTGATATTATTCTTATTTCTAAAATATTAGATTATATTTTACCAAATTTATTTGATGTTATTCTTATTTTTAAAATATTAGATTATATTTTACCAAATTTATTTGATATTATTCTAATTTTTTAAAATTTATTTGATATTATTCTTATATTTAAAATATTAGATTATATTTTACCAAATTTATTTGATATTATTCTAATTTCTGAAAATTTATTTGATATTATTCTTTTTATAAAATATTAGATTATATTTTACCATATTTATTTCATATTATTCTAAAAATATTGAAAATTTAAAAAAATTTAGATTACATTTGAAAATAGTATTTAGTTGATATTATTATAATTTTGAAAATATTGGTATATTAGAAAATCATATTATTCTAATTTTTAAAATATTTGAAAGTCATATTTATTTGAAATTGATGTGTCACATCCATCATGGGGTATGTGTGACATGTGTAATTGATGTGTCACATGTATCACATACCCCATGACACATGCGACACATGTGTAATTGATGTGTCATGGGGTATGTGTCATATGTGTGATACATGTGACACATCAATTACATGTGTCGCAACACTTGTGTCAAATATCCCATACCACATGCATCATGGGGTATGTGTGACATGTGTAATTGATGCGTCACAACCCCATGACACATATGACACATGTGTAATTGATGTGTCATGGGGTATGTGTCACATGTGTGATACATGTGACACATCAATTACATATGTCGCGACACCTGTATCACATACCCCATGCCACATGCAACACATGTGACACATCAATTATATATGCCACGACACCTGTGTCACATGTGTCGCGACACATCAATCACATGTGTTGCGACACATCACACGTATCACATGTGCCACGTGTCGCGACACATCAATTACATTAAGTATTTATAAATAGCTTTATAAAATAAATAAATAAATATTTTATATTTTAAATAAATTAAGTTTATAATAAATAAATTTTAATTTTAAAGGGTAATTAATTTTTTATATAATACAAAAATACTTAATTTAAGTATTATATAAAAACTTAATTTAAAAAAAAAAACTTAATTTACTAACACAAAAATAAAATTAAGTTTTAAAAACAAATTAAACTCCAAAAATGTAGATCTAGTGGGTAGATCTAGTTTTCACTAGATATACCACATTTATGGGTAGATCTAGTGAAAATAGCTACAAAAAAGCAACCAAATAAATAAATAAGATATATGGGTTAATATGATACCTATGCGATGATTTCCGACAAAAAAGTGATGAACCCGAGTTGTTTTGGTTGGTCGGTAGCTTTCCCTTTCCTCTCCCGGTGGTTTACTTACAAGCTAAAAACAGCTCTTGCAGTAAAAGAACGGAAAGAAAGGAAAAAAGGCAACTAAAAAAAGGGAAAAAAGCGAGTAAAACAAGGCTTCCCCGTGCATGTATAGTGCCTGAGCCCCATAGTCCGATAATTTTAAATTATCAGACGATACGAGCGATAATTTGCCCGTATCGTCCGATAATTTGAAAAAAAATGAAATTATCGGACGATACATTGAAAGGATGATAATTACCTATTTTTAAAGGGTATACGATACATAGGCAATGTATCGTATCGCCCATGTCCAAAACCGATACGTATCGGACGGTATTTTAACCCATGCCATAAACCGTATATTCACTTGAACCATCAAACCAATCTGAATCATTGGATCGATTCGATTCAACAAACCCTTGATAGAATTAGTGAATCCATCATTGAACTACGAGCGAGCGCCCTAATCTCGAAGCGGCTAGAGTTCTATCTCTAGGATCCTCCTTCCGTGAGACTAACGGATCTAGCGCAACAGAACACACCCTACCCGACTGACGTGATCATCAATGGAAATCCGCGAAGCCCTAAGGTATCGCGATTATTTTATTATTTGTTGCTTAGTTAATTTAGTTTAATTTCGGCAAATAGCAATTCATCTTCATTCACATAGATTAGGGTTGTCATCTTGCCTCAAAGATTTATGTTAATCCTATTTTAATTTTGATTAAGTTTTAGATATGTATCATCTCACTTACATCCATAAGAGCGAGAATTTTTTTAGCAAGTTTAATTCACTGAGGACATAACTTCATTTTAGTCATGATTCCTGATGGTTGTCCAACATTTCTAGCATCAATCATACATTTTTTTAAAAAAAATGAAATTTGATGTTTTTGTCTCTGCTCTTAGTTCTATTCTTCTATACACAGTTCAGCCATTTAAATTATATATATGATCCATGAAAACCAAAGAACAAAATGTATTGTGTCAAATTCGTGCTTCATGAGAGAACGACATACTGAAGTAAGCAGACAAATGATATCTGATTGGATGAGTGAGGTCATCTTAGGAAGGTACTCGGAATGAATTGTTTTGAAAATGTCAAATTGGGAGTGGTTGGCCTCATTTATCAGCTTGAGTGTTGATGAAAACATTAATTATGTATTTCTTTTCAGTTTAAGAGATATGATGATCCTACTTTAATTTTGATTAAGTTGTAATGTATCATCTCACTTGCATCCACAATAGTGGGAAGTTTTTTTGCAAGTTTAATTCACTGAGGGCATAACTTCATTTTAGTCATGATCCCTGGTGGTTGACGGGCATTTCTGGCATCAATCATTCATTTTTTTTTTAAACAAAATGAAATTTGATGTTTTTGTCTCTGCTCTTAGTTCTATTCTTCTATAATCTATAGACAGTTCAACCATTTAAATCATATATATATATATATATATAGGGTCGGGGATATGCGCTCAGGCGTAGAGATATCTCTGCGCCTATTGATATGAGCATGACACGTAGCATCTTTTTGTGAAGTAACGGGTGACATGGGGCGTGAATTTTTTTGCAAGTTTAAGTCACTGAGGGCATAACTTCATTTTAGTCATGATTCCTGGTGGTTGACGGGCATTTCTGGCAGCAATGATTCATTTTTTTTAAACAAAATGGAATTTGATGTTTTTGTCTCTGCTCTTAGTTCTATTCTTCTATAATCTATACACAGTTCAACCATTTAAACCATATATATATATATATATATATATATATATATATATATATAGGGTCGGGGATATGCGCTCAGGTGTAGAGATATCTCTGCGCCTATTGATATGGGCACAACATGTAGCATCTTTTTGTGAAGTGATGGGTGACATGGGGCCCACTTTATTAACTAAAGTTAAACTTTTAAAATATTTTAAAAGTTATATGCCCTTCCAACTGTCATTCTTGACTTTTTAAAAGTCTCTTTTCTCTCTCTTCTTATTTTTTTCAAGAAAGTGTCAGACTTACTTTTTCAGGTATATTTTAATAGAAAAATGTGGGGGCCCGGTAGCAAAGCGCTAGCACCTCGGTATCGAAGCACCGGCGGCACTCCGATAGAGAGGCGTCGGCTCCCCAATAACAAGGCATTGGCACCTCGGTTGCAAAGTGCTGGCACCCCGATGCCTCGTTTTAGAGGCGTCGACGCCTCTATATCGAGGTGTCAGTGCTTCGCTAAAAAAGAAAGGGTGTCGGCACCTTATTTTAGGAGCGTCGGCGCCTCTATGTCAAGGTACCGGCGCTTTGCTAAAAAAAAGGCAATGTTGGGGCCTCGTTTTAGGAGCGCCGACGCCTCTATATCGACGTACGTATGGGGGAAGGATGCGAGGCGTTGTGGGCATTGTGGTGTGGAAGATGACACAGTGTGCCACAAGCAGAGATCGTGTGCCATGGTGGTATGACGAACCAATATGTTTGAGGTCCTCCCATTCCTTGGCTCCCGATGGTGTTTTATATAGGAGGACATGAGCTAGGGTCCCCCCACCCAACACGTGCACTAGCCTCATGTGCTTGAGTGCGTGCATCCGGGCCTTGCTTGGTGCTTGGTCACTCTAGTTACGTCGTGTACTAGGTCCATCGTGTTTGGGGTGGCTTCTAGTCACCCCCGCGGTGCGTGTCTTCGCCCAAAGGGGGCTTGCCATATAATTATTGCTGCCTATCGCGTTCGCTGCCGTCGTTGCCGTCCCTGACCGGCTGCGTAGCTTCGCAGGTGAAGTACTAACGCAGGGGTCGAGGTGAAGCTTGAACAGGCCAAGCATCACACTCATCGTAGCATCTAGGAATCCGCAAAGCGTTGCTTAGTTGGGAGCTTGATAGGTTGACTTAGCTAATCGGGCTTTAGGTGTCGCACGGGCCGACACTGTTGGACGAGTGGGCCTGTGACATTTGGTGCCACAGCCATTGGGATGGCTGAGATGGAAGGGACAGGCGAGGATAGGAGACGGCGGACAACGAGGGAACAGTTGGAGGATTTAGAGGCATAGACGGAACAACTTGATTCAGTGTTATTTGTCGTGACATTGCATGGGGAATGACTGAATAGGCATGAGAGAAACAATGCCGCCTTAACTGAGACCGTAGAGCAATTGGAGGCAGAGGTGCGAGATATAAAGGTCACGTTGGAGATACGTGACGATATGAATGTGTTGAAGAAGCTCATCCTCGCAATGCCAGCAGGAACGTGACGGGGACGCTGACATCGTAGACATTGGATATAGACCGTTTCGTGTGTACCGACGGTGGAAAAAGTGAAACGACATCAGAAATAGGCGAAAGAGGCGAAAGATGAAAACTTAAAACCCTAAAACAAATACCAAAAGGACAAGTATGCCCCTAAAAATTAAGTTCGAAATTAAAAATTACCAAAATAAAAAAACTGGGCAATTTCGATCGATCGAAAGTGAAGTTCGATCGATCGAAAGCGAAACTCGATCGATCGAAAACACATGTCAAAATTCGCCGCAGAAATTCGATCGATCGAGTATATAATTCGATCGATCGAATTATATACTCCAAAACATATGTTTTTCCTCTCGCTGCCGTTCAATCGATCGAAATAGGACTTCGATCGATCAATCGAATTTGCTGGTCGTTTGAGAGGACTCCTATATAAGGTCCTTAAGTTAAACAATGTAATTAGTTATTGATTATTGAATGAATGAGCTTTTGCTCGTGTGCTTGAGATGAGCCTCTACGAAGAGTGGTTCTTCTTCCTGAGAAGGGTTTGGTGTGAAGCCAAGGGTGTGAAGCCCACAATCTATCCTTGTTTACTTTATCCTATTAACCTATCTTCCTTGCTTTAGTTCAGACAACCCAAATTTACCATCTCCCATCCAAATACCTGACTCCCAAAACCCTAGTTTCCCCTACTCCATTGATTCGATCCGATCCCGTAAGCCATAGAAGGACCAGAGATTCCATTGTTGAATCGTGAACGCCCTAATCTGGAAAATAACCTAGAGTTCTATCTCTAGGATTGATCTGCGTTGCAACCTAACGGATCTAACGCCCGGACTGAACCCAACTCGAATTATACGTGAGCGTCCAATGGAATACTACGAACGCCAAGGTATTCGTTATATTTTGTGAGTTTTATTATTTAATTTAATTCACTTTAATTTCGGCAAAGTCAATCATCGCATTCACGTAGTTTAGGGTGTCGTCTTGCGTCAGAACGCCAATAGGGATGCCGACACCCCGGTTCAAGTTCCTCGAGTCAGAAACATTTAAGGGATCTCGCGAGACGAAAGACCTTGAGAACTATGTTTGGGACGTAGAGGAGTACCTTGAATCTTTGGGGGATCTCAATGGGAAAGTTAAGCTGAGGATTGCATCGAGATCAAGGATCAAAATCTCGTTTTTTCGATACGTATCGTCCAGCCCCAAAACCGATACGTATCGGTTCCGGACGATACGATCCGATTTTTTCCCCAAAAAAAAAAAAAAAAAAAAAAAAACATTAAAACCGATAATTTGAAATTATCGGACGATAATTTGAAATTATCGTCCGATACGAACGATACATTGAACGATAATTTGACTGTTTTTTCAGGGGGGCGATAAAAACCCATTGTATCATATCGGTGAGGTCCAAAACCGATACGTATCGGTATCGGACGATATTTTGATCCATGATCGAGATACTTGGTTGGAGACACCAAGTTGTGGTGGAGACACCGTATATCAGAGGCACATTTGGGCATTGGGGCAGTTGAGTCGTAAGCCGATTTGAAGGAGCTGCGGGCTCAATTTCTACCTATTAACGTTGGATGGACAACACGAAAGGCACTGTCAACGTTGAAATGCACTGGACTGTTGCACGAGTACATTAAGACTTTCACAAGCCTGATGTTAGACATTGATGATATGAGCGAGAAGGATCGGGTCTTCTCCTTCATATACGGATTGGCGCCATGGGCACAACATGAACTGTCTCGTAAAGGACTGGAAAAACTGGATGAGACGTTGGTTGCTGCAGAGTGGCTAACCGAGCACCACCAAAAACAAGAGAAGGCAAACCAGGCACCCGTAGACAATGTTGACCTGATGCAGCCCACCACACAAGAAGCAACCCTTCTTCGTTTTAGGCCTGCCCTCTTTCTTTCTTTCATACCTACCACCCCTCTCCTGACCGAATCGCTCATGCCCAGTATCATTCGGCTTCCTTAAATGCCAAATGATCGCAGAGAAAGGGAAGTTAATGATGAGGAGTCCGTCGCTAGAGTAGGGGCGCTCCGGGATGAATAACTGCTGAGAAGGCGAGACACCTTGGTCTTGTTGGCGTGGGCCGTGGGAAGACTTAGACTCCAATAGTGTACAGAATTTGAAGTGTGCAGTTTTGTTACACAGGGTGAAGGCAGGGAGTTGTCGAGGGACCGTGGCAGTGGACAGAAATTGCAGAGCTTCAACATGTGGGGGAGGGCATGTTCTTGTGGAGGAGTGCCTTGGTGTCAACGAGGACATTGACGGTTTTGAGTGGAGGAGGATGTGACGGGGCATGCGGCAGGGCCATCCAGGATAGCCGTAGGGCCATTTTTCTACTCCGCGTCAGAGCATCTTTGGTGCATAAGGAGCCATGAGGGCTGTGCCACAGTGTGTTGGTCGTGGGCCACGAGGGCGTCGCGACACAATGGGATGAAGGGTTGAGACATGGGCATGACATGGTCGCGACACGATCGTATGGGGGAAGGATGCGAGGCGTTGGGGGCGTTGTGGTGTGGAAGATGACACCGTGTGCCACGGGTAGGGGTCGTGTGCCATGGTGGTATGACGAACCAATATGTTTGAGGTCCTCTCACTCCTTGGTCCCCCGATGGTGTTTAACCCTTATATAGGGAGACATGAGCTGGGGTCCCCCGACTCAACACGTGCACTAGCCTCGTGGGCTTGAGTGTGTGCATCTGGGCCTTGCTTAGTGCTTGGTCGCTCTAGTTACGTCGTATACTAGGACCATCGTGTTTGGGGTGTCTTCCAGCCACCCCCGCGGTGCGGGTCTTCACCCAAAGGGGACTTGCCATATAATTATCGCTGCCTATCGCATTCACCGTTATCATTGCCCTCCCTGACCGGCTGCATTGCTTCGCAAGTGAAGTACTAACACAGGGGTCGAGGTGAAGCTTGAATAGGCCAAGCATCACACTCACCGTAGCATCCAGGAATTCGCAAAGCGTTGCCCAGTTGAGAGCTTGGTAGGCTGACTTAGTGCGTCGGGCGTTAGGTGTTGCACGGGTTGACACTGCTAGACGAGTGACCCCGTGTTGGTATAAAATTTAGATTGGTTGTGCTATTATTTTTATTTAAAATGTGGTAAAAACATGGTATAAAAATCATATTACACAAAGGGAAAAGAAATGGAATAATCAGCACATAAGACAGCAATCTAAACACAGTCCTGCAAGATCCAGGGCCTGTTGTAGCAAGTTTTAAAAAGTAAGGGTTTGTCTCACAGGGAAATTTAATCTAAGAACCTAAGGGTGAATAGTAGATCTCCAGATCTGGCAGTACTAACCTAAACTAGAAAGCAAAGGTAAAGAGAGGGAGTTTTGGGGTGCCGCTATCTACTAAAACAGAAAATTAAAGAACAAATCTATACTACAGAAAGGGTTTTAGAAGAAATGGGAATGGATGTGGAAAATTAAAATGGAAAATGGTGGGAAGTAATAAGATAAGGACTGAGATTTTTACTGAAACATGGGGCTGATCAAGCAGAGAACGGATCAGATCCACATCATTCCTTCATTTGGCTGCAAGTCAAATGCAAGGATAGAGAATCCGATCTAACCTTGATGATATGGAATAGTCTTAGGGTTGTGATCTGTCCACTGAGTGGTCACAGATCATCCCACGGATAGATTCCTGTCAAGGGGGTTGAGATCAGAACATTAAAAACCGCTGCAGCTTCTATACATGCAAGGGTACAAGCTCTTGCATCCATAGGTGCATGCAATCTATGAAATTTTTAAATAAAACATAAAAACATCATAGATCAAATGAATCACTAAAAACAGCATTCATTGCATATACAAAACTTACAATGATCAGCTCTCCAAGCTGCAGTCAATGCAGATTCCAAACCTTTAAAGGCTTTCACAGTCTTTTTACAGCACAAAAACAGTCCTTTCTATTACAAAAGATCTTAGCCAGCAAGTGCTGAGCTAAGGAGGGAAGAAAAGGGAAAAAGATGACCTAACCCTAGCTGTGATCTAAGCACAGAAAACCTCAAGGCTCAGAGCAAAATTAGGTTAAAATGTTAGATAATTATTTCTGCTAAAATTCCAGCTTATATACAACTTCCACAACAGATCTCTGTGCCTTGGCCAATCAGAAAGTGGAAGAATCAAGTTAGTTAGGGTCTTGCTTACGTGGCCCAATTACAGCCAAGTGCTGCCTAGGTTAGTGGGGAATGGATCTGCATGTTGGGGAGTGTGCCACAGAAGCTGTGGAATCTCAAAACTGCCCCTGTGTATTGAATGGGAAATCAGGAACCCGTGCCTTGCGAGGCTGAATGTTGCCTATTATGCCTCTCGTGTGGATGAATTAACTGCTAAAGAAGGCTCGCTAGGTTCAACTGCTGTGAATAATGAAGCTCGCGCGGATGAGGCTCCAAGTGGTTCAGCTCTCAAGGACCTCGCCAGGATGAATTTGCAGCTCACGCGGATCCTCGACAAGATTAAATGAGCTTCTCGCGTGGATGGCTCCGTCTCTGAAGTGCGCGAGAGTTGCGCGAGCAGCTAAAGGCTTAAGTATGTGAACCTCGTGAGAACTGTGCGAGCAGATTGTTTGAAGCTTTGATCCTCTCGAGGACTGCGCGAGAGGGTTTTCTGGAGCTATTCCTACTTTGAACTGTGATATCTGCGCGAGAGGACTTTCCGGCCATTTTTAACTGCGCGAGGGTTACCACCTGGTTCTATGTTGTTGTGCACAGCCTACTGCAGCAGTCTCCTCTGCTTGGGCCCATATTCCTTTCATCTGTTGGACTTTTAGGGTCCACTTAGGCAACTAAAATAATCACTATGGTGTATACCACCATGGTGTACTCACTGTTCTCTCATCAGCTTCAAGACTTGACTTCAATTTCTCTCTTTTTGGCCTCCAAAAGGTGGACTATTGCACTAAGCTGTATTTTATTTCTAACTACAAAAACATACTTAAATGACATTTTATTAGATGGTTCATAGGTGTAGTAAAGGCTAGGTTAAGAAGTGAAAATGGTATTTCCCAGTGATTAACATCCCGTGACAGCTGGCTCCCCAAAAACTAGGAGCACCCTAGCGTCGGGGTGCCAGCGCCTCGCTATTGGGATGCCGGCGCCTCTCTATGGGGTGCCGACGCTTCGCTACTTGGCGCCCACATTTTTTGAGTAAAATATACTTGAAAAAGTAAGTTTGACACTTTCTTGGAAGGAGAGGAGAGAGAAAAGAAAGTGACTTCTCAAAAAGTCAAGAATGACAGCTGATAGGGAATATAACTTTTAAAATATTTTAAAAGTTTAACCCTAGCTAATAAAGTGGGCCCCATGCCACCCATCACTTGACAAAATAGGCGCTACGTGTAGCACCCATATCAAAAGGCGCAAAGATATCTCTACACCCGGGCGCATTTTCCCCTTTGCCATACATATATATATATATATATATATATATATATATATATATATATATATATATATATATATATATATATATATATGCAGCATCATGGTTCAAAATTTCTGCCGAAATGCATCGGTTTCGGTGGGGTCCGAAACGAAATCCCAATATTTTCGCCCAAATATTTGAAATAGCAAATTATTGGCCGAAAATTTGAAATTATCAGCCGATAATTTGCTAATCACCAAATTATCACCCGATAATTTCAAAATTTCGGCCGATAATTTGCTACTCCAAATATTTAGGCGAAAATTTGGTTCTCCGTTAACAAAATCGAGGGAGAAGTTCAAGTGTTCATACAAACCAAATCAAGTAGCATAGGAGCAAAGAAACCCAAATCAAGTAGCATAGAAGCATAGAAAATTAGAAACCCTAATAAAAACCTCTAGCGTTCGGCACGCTGTCCTCGCATACAAACCCTCTTGGCTTATAAGACTGGGGTACACATGAGTATTGCTACCTCCTTGGAGAACAAGAACCTGGAACTCGTCAGATAGCGCTGCCGTCAACGTGGGACTAAACTTCAACACAGCAGGCCGTCTCACCGCCCCCGGTTATGTAGTCGTATTCAGCTTCGATTGGAAAATCGGACGCATTGAAGATGAATCTCATAGAGAAAGGTGGTCCTGTGAGAAATTAAGAAACTAAAGAGAGAGAGAGAGAGAGAGAGAGAGAGAGAGAGAGAGAGAGAGAGAAGGGTGGAGGACCTGGTGGTTACCTTGTTGGGGAGCGGCTTCAGCGGAGGGGAGATGGGTGATGAAGAGAGAGAGAGAAAGAGAGTGAGAGAGAGAGAGGTCTGTGGGGTGTTTAAGAGTATTATCTGTATTTATCGGGATGCCGGCCGATTGACTGAAAATCATTTTTTAGAGTATTTTTGGTTTTTTTTTTTTAAATATTCGGGGGACCGAAATTTTGGACTATCCTCAAAATTTTGGTTTCGGTCCAGCCCGAAACCGAAACGGAATCCAAAATTTTAATCCTTGGGCAGCATGCTGTACACTAAAGTGTATAGAAACTCTTTTACACATAAATCTGGCGCCATCTTATACTATTTAAAATGGTTGACTGATGGAGTAGAGCTTTACACCATCATTTAAATCAAGCTTGAGTATAACTAAGTGCATAATGGATTGCATGTTATATACACACTAGCGCACACCACCACCCACAAACACGTGTGCACGCGCTTCAATATCTCTGCCAGAAAAACAAGATGGTTCATCATGGTTTGTATCAGTGCTTTACATAATATCATACTGTCAAGTTGATGCAAAGCTATGTGGTGGTATAATGGGTAAAACTTCAAAACTTAATGCATATAAAAATGTTACTGGTTTGGTAGTTTATCTTTTTTTTTAAGTTTTGAAGCTTATAATGCTGAGGTTAGGTTAATGATTTTATTTGATTTATTATGTCTATTCTATTGATGGTAGGTATTTTGGACCTTGTATTGAATTCTCCGGGCTATCATAGGTGGAAATTTACTGATACGCTGAGAAATGTTCTCAAGATACTAGTCAGTCTTGCATGGCTCCTTATTCTTCCACTTTTCTACCTGCATTCCTTGTCTGTGACCCCATTGAAAGTGAAAATTTTGATGATGTGGCTTCATCAAATAAGGGGTATACCACCTGTATATCTAATGGCAGTGGCATTATACTTGCTTCCAAATTTACTAGCAGGGATATTGTTTATATTTCCGATGCTTCGGCGATGGATAGAAAACTCAGATTGGCATATCATAAGGTTTCTCTTATGGTGGTCCCAGGTACTCTGGACTCTCTCCATCTCTTCACTGTCTATTTTCTTGCAACTCCCATTTATCTGTCATTCATTTAAATGCATTTTTAACGCTTCAATTTGTTCATGAAAATAATGAATTTGTAACAGACTAACAGTACCTTCCTATCTCTGATGATACATATTCCGTGTACTATGTAACATTCTTTTCTACTTTATTTTTTGGATGAGTAAGTGTAGTATTGAGTTGTGCACTTGTACTTTGTCTAGATAGAAATATACTTAGGAATGGCAACTTTTAAACACTGAATGATTGAGCAACATTTACTCTTTCTACGTCATCATCTTTCATCTTTTAGGTCAGCTGTAGAATCATGTGTTCTCTTCCAATTTTCATTTGTATGTTTTCTAGCTATGGACAGATTGTGTTATGTGCTGAATGTATTACTTAATTTAATATATGCAGCCAAGAATTTATGTTGGTAGGGGAATGCATGAAAGTCAGTTTGCACTTATCAAGTGAGTTCGAGAAAAAACTTGCATTCTTATATTTTAGGTATGTCACTGTAGGGCATTTTTTGTACATAATTTTCCCATTGGTTTAGCTATATATTCTTTTCAGGTATACTCTATTCTGGGTATTGCTTCTGTGTTCCAAATTGGCATTCAGCTATTACATCCAAGTAAAATTCTCTTCTTTTGTTTTTGGTATAATCCCATAGAATATACTGTTAGGGAACAGTTGGGTTTTGTTTGGTCGTGTTTCTTAATCTGTCCTTGCTCGGACAGATAAAACCTTTGGTGAAGCCGACAAAGGATATAATGGCTGTTCAACATGTTCAATATTCTTGGCATGGATTTTTTCCTAATGGTATTCATTTACCTGTTTTGTCTATCATTTTCCTGTCTTTATGCTATTCAGTATGCGTTTCCTACCGGTATTCATTTACCTGTTGTCCATGATTTTCCTTGCTTTCAGCTAATTTTTGGTGTTTCATACTCCTTTTTTCCATTCAATGCAGCTAAGCACAACATTGGTGCTGTTGTCTCACTTTGGGCACCTGTAATCCTTGTGTGTTCACTATTTCATTTCCTTATTTGATCTTAATATCTCATGCATTAGTACACTTTATGCAGGCTTAGGTCATATATTTGATGTTCATGAAGCATTTTGTGAGTTGGTAAGTTCTGTGCAGGTTTATTTTATGGACACTCAGATATGGTATGCTATTTTCTCGACCTTGTATGGTGGCGTTTCTGGTGCTTTTGATCGTCTTGGAGAGGTAAATATCTTCTGATTAAATTACTTTTCGGTGGAGATGTGATGCAAGGTAAACGTTAAAACCCTAATTATGCGGATTTGGAATTATTTTCAGATTAAATTGGATAGCGGAAATATTCAAAATTTTCTAGCCACATAAAATAGTTTAACAAATTTAATTAAAACAATTAGGTTGAATCAATTCTAGCGATCACATGCATTGAAATTTCCTAATCTAGAAAAATTGCTCCGATAAGGGAAATCAATTTTCGTTCTACTTTAGGGCACCAAGTGACACCTACGGTATCGTCTCTTGACTCCTTTAGGATTTGAAGAATTAAAGGCTCGAAGGGTTAATTCAATCAAAGGGGAAATCGAAATTTATCAATCAATAAGGTGTGAACAAAGTTTCAGCAACTAATTAACTGGGGATTTTGGGTTTTTGGATTTTATCAAAGCAAATAAGGAAAATGATTACCTGACAATAATTAAAAAGACGAAATAAAAAGATTGGGTTCCAAGGCTTCTCACCAAGGATGTACGTCGGGTTCGCACCAAGCGCACGATAAATGAAGATTCACTCATCGAGTTTTGAAAGATTCGATCTTTCGAGTGAAAACTCTTCACAAGTTCTCTAAGATTTGCACAAGGCAATTCTCAATTTCATTAATCATTAATCCCTAAATAATGTTTTTACATGCCATTATATAGGCTACGAAAACCTTAACTAAAATAAATTTGAAATAAGAAAATAACTAAAACCGCCAACTTGCGGATGCAACTCACTGACGCCCGTCATATAATCACGGATGTCCGTCCTCTATTCACGAACGTCTGTCGTCTACGACATGCGCAAAACAAAAACCATCTAAAATCACGGATGTCTGTCTGAATACCACGGATGTCCATTCTGAAGCCATGGACGTCCGTCATATGTTGACGAACTTTGCTTCATTTTCTTCTTCCTCTATCGTTTTCTCTTTGCACTTTCCATCCACCTTGCATTGTGAGATGCTCCCATCAATTCTCCCCAGGTAGGAAAAATTCATCTCCTATGAGTTATAGAGTGCACGTATGACACTTCGGAGGCTCAACTCTCGGCTTGCCTTTCCATGTTGTCAGATACTCATGATGCTTGTCCGCATTGATAGTGAAGTTTGGAAACTCTATAACCTCCTCATTCAACCTTCTCTCATATTGCATAGGTAGGGTACGGGTTATGAATTGGTCAAATAGGGTCGGTTCGATTGTTTGAGCAACAAGGAATGGGTCAAAAGACATAATTGTCGGACCTAGAATAGATGTAAGATCCTCCACCACAACTATCAGATGATTACCCTTGTCTAGAAGTAAAACTAGACCTCCATCATTACCTCTTTTCAAGATCAGAAAAGGTCCCACACGCTCGGGACTATCATGAATCAACACGAAAATGTCATTATTAAACTCATTAAACAAATTCAATGTGTTAGTAAAGTTATGTGGATTTCCATTGTTCAATAAAGTCTAATCATTAATCTCATGCAAGTTAGAATGATGACATACTCCTACCAACTCTAACGACGCATGCGGTACAGACTCACTACTAACACTTTCTTCGGAAATAGAAACCTTCCTAATACAACCTATTGTTTTCACAGGAATGTCATCCTCCTCATCACTTAGTATCTCAGTAGGTCATAAACTTCTACTCCTAACTCATTGTCCTCTTTCTCGTTATCCTCCTGAATAATCAAGGTTTGGGATTTTACTAGGACATTGAAATGCAAAGTGACCAAGCCTTGACACTTATAACACTGTTGTGTTGCGCGCTTAGAATTCTCGATCAATTTTCCTATACACTTGTCAATCTAAGGATTCATGATTTTTTGAGGATTGACTTAGGTATTATTCACTTTTTCAGTAGGACTAGATCAAAAATCGGGATTGGAGGAATTAGATCGCCCACTGGTTGGAGCGTCGAGATACCTTTCCAACTCTTGTACTCTAGCATAACATTCTTCTAAATCTTTAACAGGATGAGAGATGAGTTCTTTTCGTAACTCAGGACTTAGACCAGTGCGAAACCTAGATAAGGTGACGAGTGAACTCTCATAAGCTTTAGCCCGATATAAGTACTCCTCAAACTTGTTGATATAATCATCTACATGCATGTTTCCCTGTTTCAAACCATGTCATTGACTTATGAGTCGTTGGTTGCAGGAAAGGGGAACATATTTATCATAAAACTTCTCTTTTATGTTCGCCCATGTGGGTTCGCGTTCGAGAGTTTCTCAACGTCATTCCGCACTTGCCCAATAAAGTTTGGCTTGGCCCACGAGTTTTATTTTGGCAAACCGCATTTTTCACTCATTCAACATATCATACCAATCGAAATAATGGTCCATGGCATCTATCCAATCTAAATATATTTTTGGGTCCATCTTTCCTTCGAAAGTGGGAGCGTCAACCTTAACTGACTTTGTAACCTTGTCATCCGGGTCGGGACGATTTTCACGCCGAGGAGGATCCCTCCTCTCATCGAAATTAACCCTATGATATTCACTGTGAGTCGATTTAGACAACTTTTGAAGTTGTGTTGCTAAATCAATTGCAATTGGGCTTGTATGGCAGCCATCTGGGTGCTAAAATTCTCCATGAAAGCATCTAATTTTTCTTGCTTAAGGTAAAAGAAAATACTAACACACCTATATGCAATTGAAACCTACAACTTACTATGGATATTGACAATCCTAAATTAGAAATGTGCTCGAATACCAATTTGATGTAGGGTAAACGCTAAAGCCCTAATTATACGGATTTGGGATTAATTTCAGATTAAATTGAATGGCGGAAATATTCAAAAGTTTCCAACCATATAAAATAGTTTAACATATTTAATTAAAACAATTAGGTTTGACCAATTCTAGCGATCACATGCATTAAAATTTTCCGATCTAGAAAAACGGCTCCGATGAGGGAACTCGATTTCATTCTAGTTTAGGGCACCAAGCGACAACTACGATATCGTTTATTGACTCCTCTAAGATTTGAAGAATTAAAGGCCCGTAGGGTTAATTCAATCAAAGGGGATAATCGAAATATATCAATTAATAAGATGTGAACAAAGTTCCAACAGCTAATTAACTAGGGATTTTGGGTTTTTGGATTTTATCAAAGGAAATAAGGAAAATAATTACCTAACAATAATTAAAAAGACAAAATAGAAAGATAGGGTTTCAAGGCTTCCGAGGCTTCACACCAAGGATGTACGTTAGCTTGGCACCAAACGCACGATAAACGAAGATTCACTCAAGTTTTCAAAGATTCATTTTTTCGGGTGAAAACTCTTCAAAAGTTCTCTAAGGTTTGCACAAGGCAACTCTCAATTTCATTAATTATCAATCCCTAATTAATGTTTTTACATGCCATTATATAGGCTAAGAAAACCTTAACTAAAATAAAATTGAAATAAGAAAATAACTAAAATTGCTGACTTACGGACGCAACTTACAGACGTCCGTCCTGTAATCACGGATGTCCGTCCTCTATTCACAGACGTCTGCTGTCTATGACATGCACAAAACATAAACCATCTAAAATTACGGTCCGTTCTGAAGCTACAGACGTCCGTCATATGTTGACGAACTTTGCTTATTTTTATTCTTCCTCCCTTATTTTCTCGTTGCACTTTCCATCCACCTTGCATTGTGAGATGTCCCCATCAATATGTTGTTGCTTAAATTTCTGATTAATTAGTTTTGATTGTAGCTGAATATAATTTTCTTCTTTGGAAAGGTGAATCAACGATCTTAGTAAATCTAATCCGCATCCCCATTTATCTGTCATTTAAGTTCAGATTTTCAGCAAGCTACAAACAGTTAATTGATTCACCATTTCAATTGTCAACTCTTTTGACTCTTATCTATATGGTAATCAATAATCTTTGGGTATCATTTTCTTTTAATTATAGACATTCTTTCTCCCTCGTTGGTTGGTACTTGTTTTTTGCAAAAGGGTTTCTATTTCTGTAGGTAATTTGAATGCTCTTTATTTATTGTGCATTGTTTACTTTAGATTATGCCACATTAAGCATTTCATTATCACCTTGTTCCTATCAACTTTTTACCTTCTAATTGTATCTTTTGGATGAAAAGTTTTCTAGTGCTACGATGATCCTTCTGTTAAACAATAGATATATCATCCATTGCTTAAGGTGTTAATCCTTTGAAATACATGTTTCAGAATTACACTTAACAGATTCGATGTTTCTGCCACCCTAAGGGGGGTGGCATCAGACCCATTTTTTTAACAAGTAATGATGCTTTGATATACGTCAGGGGACCAGAATTCCCAACACAATGCCTCCCGTAACACGCATTCTAGCCAAAGAGTCAGCAGCCTCAATTGTATCTATGACAACATGACAGAATAATTGCTCGCCCCTGACACATATAAAACGTCCCTCTAAAGTTTTCTAATCTCCATGCCGCAAACTGGTCGGCTCACCCATCAGGTCTACTCAACACATAGATATTAGACACAGATTTTTATAAATGACTGAGATTGAGCCCATAACTCAATTGGGCGGCGCTCGCTAACACAAAATCTCAATGGATATTGTTTGGTAAAGGAATTTTTTAGTTGCAGGTTCATTTCCATCTTAGCTACAAAAAAAAATGTTATGTACATGACATTTTCATTTACAACCTGTCAACTTAAAAGTGATTAGATAATATGATTGGATGATGCCTACTCAAATGAATTCAAGCCGCAATTTGGGTCTGAAATATATTGTAAGGAGTCGTTATGGTAAGATAGGTTTATATAAAATGCATGCAGTTAATATCATAGCTTACTAGTTAGTGCATACTTAACTCCTGCACTATCTTCTCATAGATACGGACATTGGGCATGCTACGGTCACGATTTCAATCTTTACCGGGAGCCTTCAACACATATTTGGTACCTTCTGATAAGATCCGAAATAGGGGATTTTCATTCTCGAAGCGCTTTGCTGAGGTTGTATCTTATAGAGACATAGTGTTGATACAGATTGATGACATGAATAGGTTTATTTAATCTTTTCTTTACCTTGATGACTTTCAGGCTTCCCCAGGTAGGAGAACTGAGGCAGCAAAGTTTGCTCAGTTATGGAATGAAGTAATATGCAGTTTCCGCGAAGAAGACCTCATAAGTGATAGGAAAGGCTTCTCGTCAAAGTTACTTTTAGGTCCTATACTTATTTCTGTCGTTTGCTTTCTTATCCCATTGGACTTATACTTGTATTTTTTATTTTTTGTTTAATTCAGGGAAATGGATCTATTGATAGTTCCTTATTCATCAGATCCTAACCTGAAACTAATACAGTGGCCACCCTTCTTGCTTGCTAGCAAGGTCAGCAACGTTGCTTTTCGAATATTTGACATTATTTATTACCTTCCATAGCTGTTGAGTATTCAACTGCTTGTGCAGATCCCTATAGCACTAGATATGGCAGCTCATTTTCGGTCCAAGGACTCTGATCTCTGGAAGCGCATCTGTGCTGATGAATATATGAAATGTGCTGTAATAGAATGCTATGAATCTTTTAAACATGTTCTAGCCTTTCTGGTGGTTGGAGAAAATGAAACAAGGTTTGTTTTACATTTTTCCTTTCCCAAAGTATGAGGTTCACAACTAGTTGCTCACATGATTTTTAGTATTTGGTGTTTATGTTATTGTTGTACTAACTTAATCCAATAATAATTTATTCAGTATCATTCTTTTAGTTAATTATTTTTCACAATTGTTTTTTTTATATTTCAGATTCTAGTTTATCACATCTTTTCTTCTAGAGTGTCAAACAAGCAACATCTTTTTACCTACGGTTGAAACATGTGGTTATTTCTAGGACTCTCTTTTTTATTCCTCCACACGCTTGTTGGCAGGAGTAAATTATATAGCCTTCTAAAATATCAAGGGCAACAAAAATTTCATATGAAATGCAGGATTATTACTGACACATGTTTTCTCTAAACCTAAAGCATTAGTTAAACATGAAAAATCTTAATATAGTAAATTCTTCTAATACCTACTGGGGAAGATACTAATGCCATTTATTCATCTGAATTTCACTATAAAGTAACATGTCATTATATTTTTAATGTTACAGGATAATTGGTATTATAATAAAAGAAATTGAAATTAACATTTCAAGGAGCACATTTCTTGCCAATTTCAGAATGACTCCTTTGCCTGTCCTTTGTAAGAAGTTTGTTGAGCTCGTAGAGATCTTGGTAAGTTGTATTATGATACAAAACTTCTATTTTCCAATATATTTGTTAATGAGATTCCAAAATCTTCATGTCTGTATTTTGCCTCTATTAGGCTATTGGAAGGGTCATCTGCATTATTTTCCTTGTTGCAGAAAGAAGGTGACAACTCTAAGCATGATATTGTAGTATTATTGCTGCAAGACATGTTAGAAGTAGTTACTCGTGATATGATGGTGAATGAGATCCGGTTGGTGAATTATGACTTCTAAATTCTTATTATAAAAACATTCTCAAGAAGTTTGGAGAAGTAAATTCATCTGTTTCATCTAATAATGTTTCTTGTTGAATGTTATTTTCAGTGAATTGGTGGAGCTTGGTCATGGTAGCAAGGACGCTGTCCCTAGAAGACAACTTTTTGCGGGTACTGATCCAAAACCTGCTATATTGTTCTCTCCAGTAGTCACGGCACAAAGGGAAGAGCAGGTGCGCAATATCCAATTGGATTTTTAACTTTAACTTTAACCATCAATGAACTTATAACATACACAACATCACGTTATTGTAGATAAAACGTCTGTACCTCCTTTTGACGGTAAAAGAATCTGCCATCAATGTTCCTACAAACCTTGAAGCACGTAGACGGATAGCATTTTTTACAAACTCCTTATTTATGGACATGCCACGCGCTCCCCAAGTCCGTAAAATGCTATCATTCAGGTGTGGTATCCTACGCTTCCTAAAATGTCACTGAAAATATTCTCTATTTAGTTTATTATTTAAGGTAGTTGTTAGATAAATATGCTTTGTACTTTCTTGTGTATGGTGACTGGTACGGGGTCTAGTCAGATTACTATGTGGCAGCTTTGTGCTTTGTTTGGCTTTTGAAAATTTTAAGTGGTTTGGTGCTTTTAAGAAATAAATTGCTTGTGGTGTCTTGAATTCTGTAGCAGTACTGCAGCCATGTCATCAAGTGTTATTTTAGGCATTCCAGCCCACCCTATCTACTAGCAAATATGTTATTTTGGTACAAATTGAGATCTGAGACTAATAGTAGATGCTTTGGGATATGATCGATTGATCTCCTGTTAGTATGAAGAATATTTTTTCCCAAGGTATTATTCTCTCCTTTGAATCCTGCTCCTGCTTTTGAAACTCGTCTCCTCAGCTTATCATCTACAACTACCAAGAGTCCAACTCTTGCCAATTTTGTTCCCTACTTCTATGTATGATTTATGTATGTTTTCCAAATTTATAAATATAGATATTGTTGAATATAGTTTTAGGGGAATGATGTGTTCTGAATTTGTAGAAACTCACGCTTCTATCCTCTGGTGTGCACAACACATCTATTTGATTGCAAAGTAGGAAAGCCACTGCTTGGTATCAGATCAAGGAGACCAAGGTGATGGATCTTCCTTTACAACCAATCAGATCCACTGGCATCCATATTTATGCCACAGGATTTTACCATATCCCTTATTTATATTGATGCTCCCACTGTGCTTACAATCAATGAGATTGTTGTTCTTCTGTTACCACTCTCAGTCCAGCCGTGCTCATGACTTCATGGGATTTAGAGAGTCTAATAGAAAGAATAGGAAGGTAATTGATGCGGACATCAACCGATCATACACACATGAATCACGTGAGCAGACCCAATTTGGGAAGGCATGCATGGAAAGCCAAAGAAGACAAAGAAATCAAAGAAAAGAGCTCAAAAATGGAGTTTCTGCTCAAACTCCATCGATTGAATACAATTCTCGATTGATCGAATTTGTCCGGATCGTTAAATCGCAGAATAAAGTTGATTGATCGAGTTTCAACTTCGATCGATAGAATTCGCTCATGAAAGTTTACGGAGTAGTTCTGAAGGAACTCAATCGATTGAATTCGTGTATGGATATTTTGTTTAGAGGCGAATTTTAGGTTTTAGTTTCCTTTTTAGATTAAGACTCTTTCTATTTTTGTTTCTTAAGCTTGTTAGGGTAAAGACATTGTAAACACAATTTTAGAACAATCGTTAATGATTAATGAATGGTTTGCTTCGAGCGACTTCTCGAGAACTTGTGAAGAGATTTTAATCGAAAGAGCGATTCTTTCACCTGAAGAGCGATTCTTTTTTCGCATGCGGTTTGGTGTGAAGCCAATTATCTTCCTTGGAGTGATTCCTTGAACCTTTTACCTTTTCTATCTAATTTTTTTATTGTCGAGGAATTTGATTTAACTCATTTTTCCTATAAAAAACCATAAAAGCCAAAATATCTTTTCTTCTAGTATTGTTGTTGGGATTTTTATTTCTAATTCCCAACCTTAATCAGTTGATTACCTTTGATCAATTTAAACCCTTTGGGGCTTAAATTATTCAAACCGTAGCAAGGAGTCAAGAGACATCATCTACATTGTTGCTTGGTGCACTAAACTAGATCGAAACTAGAGTCTATCTTTAGACCTATTTTCTAGATTGAGAAGGCTCATACGCTAACGGACACTAAATAAGATTAATTAGATTGCCCTAGTAAAATTATTGAATATTTCTGTGTTTGGAAAGATTTTCTTGAATTTCTGATGCTCAATAAAATCTAAAATTGGTTTCAAATTGCATAATTAGGGTTTAGCGTTTGTCCTACATCAGTAATATTATCTAAAAAACATAGAGGAAGGTAAAATTATCTAAAAATTAGAGATGTGGCACCCTAGGATTTTTGTATTCTTGAACTTATGTATTATTCTCTTTGAGAAACCTGACATATTGTATAGAATTTTCTATTTCATAGAAAATAGGAGGGAGTAGGATTTTTAATAGGTTTTGAGAACATTTATGCAATTACTTGTTATAAAAAAAAAGGATTTCACATTTTCTGTTTCATAGACATATAAGACTGAAATTTTCTTATAAATCATGAGAATATTCAAGCAAATTACTGGCTATAAAGTGAAAAGGGATTTTTACCTTAAAGTATTGCATAAAGCCGTAAATGGGTGTCAAATGAAGAAAATAATTAAATTACAAAAATGCTATTAGTTTGTTGCACCTCTATGAACATTTGTTCTAATCATGTCAGATATATGATGATTTTAAAGAATTTTAATGATCTTTGCTTTCTTATGGTTAACTTATATTTTGTTTTACTTGATATTGGCAGTGTTCTGACCCCTTACTATAGTGAGGAAACCGTCTATTCTAAAAGTGACCTTGAGCTGGAGAATGAAGATGGTGTATCAATCATATTTTACCTGCAAAAGATTTTTCCAGGTTTTAAGTTTTGTCTGATGTATATATTCCTATAAATATTTATTATTTTGGTTTTATTTTTCATTTTAATGTGAGTAAGACAGTGTTATCATTTTGAGCACTATGTAGTTTGGTGACTTGTATTAGATGAATGGAACAACTTCATGGAAAGACTCAATTGTCAAAGAGCCAGTGAAGTTTGGGACAATGAAGAGAATGTTCTACATCTTCGACATTGGGCCTCCCAAAGAGGACAAACACTGTGTAGAACAGGTAATGGGCGTATTTCATTTCATTTTTTTCCCAATAGTTCATTTATTAATTTCATTTTATACCTATTCATCTAATCTATTAAACTATGTCAATGCTGCAGTTAGAGGTATGATGTATTACCGAAGGGCTTTGAAACTTCAAGCTTTTCTTGATATGGCTTCTGAAAGTGGTAAGAATACAAAGTCTTACACTGCTTCTGATGAACTAGACGAGCACTTTTGAATCTGTTGTGACTATTTCCTGGAAACATACAGAAATTTTAGAAGGGTACAAGGCGATCACTGTGCCGACAGAGGAAGAGAAGAAGAGCCAGAGATCTCTCTCTGCTCAGCTTGAGGCTGTGGCCGACATGAAATACACATATGTTGCCACATGCCAAAATTATGGCAATCAAAAGCAATGTGGTGATCGCCGTGCGACAGACATTTTGAACTTGATGGTTAAGTATGATTCATTATCTTCCATATGAATACCTTGCCACGTTCATGATTTGCTTTTACCCTCGTATCATTCCATTCCTATGTAAAGCTAGTTAGGAGATAGGTTAGCTTTAGCTTTAAAAGTTATGGAAAACATACAATTTCTCCTGGCACTTCACGTGAAAAATGCTGTTAAGGAATCATTTTTTCAACATAGTTACTCTTTACCAACCAAATCCAGGGTCTATTCATGCTCTGGTTCCCCATCCCGTGTTTAGCACATCAAGTTATGTATGTGCATTAGCAATTTGATTTGTCCATATTTCTGATTCAATTTCAATGCTGTGACGTTACATAGGATAATAAGCACTATTATCCAAGACGTGGCACTTTCATGAGGACAATCTCTCTCCTATTCTCCTTATCAACCCAAATCGACGGCACACTAAAATTTTCAATACATTGTTATGTTTCATCATTTTCCACTGTTTTATGTGAGTTTTCACTCTTTTCAGAATCTCCATCAGCCATCCTTCTCGTCCTCAATAGTTCGGGCCATAGCGCTTCTTGTTATCCTATAAGAAAAAGAAACCCTCTTAAAATAAATATATATTTAGAAAGAACAAGCACAAAATGGTCATGACCTAATATAATAGCAGTCTTGTGTATGTGCAGCATAAACTTATGGGATGCTAAATTCAGACTAAATTCAATAAAAATTTAATTTACTGCCATGTTTACATAATTTAGGATTTTTAATTATCTAAGGAAGATCAAAATAATTTTTTGTATTAAGCTATGTCATAAGGATATTGTTAAGTTTAATTCAAGTAGCTAATACCTGACCCTCTGTACAGTTATCCGTCCCTTCGTGTAGCATATATTGATGAAGTTGAAGAAAGTGAAGGTGGCAGAGTGCAGACGGTCTATTATTCTGTGTTGGTCAAAGCTGTTGATAATCATGACCAGGTAATCATCCTTAGGTCTACAATCAATTTTCATAAAAATTAGTAGTCTATAAAACTAAATTATGTTCCATCTTTCCTATAAAAAGGAGATATATCGTATAAAATTGCCGGGGTCAGCAAAGATAGGGGAAGGAAAGCCGGAAAATCAGAACCATGCTATAATTTTCACTAGAGGGGAAGCACTTCAAACCATTGATATGAATCAGGTAATTGTGAAGAAGCTTGGAATTTACTGAATTCACTCTGTGAAGCTATTGAGCAACTTACTGAGATTCGTGCTAAGTTACTTTCATAGGACAATTATTTGGAAGAAGCTTTCAAGATGCGTAACCTTCTGGAGGAATTTAATGAAGATCATGGAGTGCGTCCACCTACAATTCTAGGTGTTCGGGAGCATATTTTCACCGGAAGGTGGGTATGATGGAAATGCCTCCTAGGAGCCGTAAACTGTTAGTTACATCTTCTAGGGATGATGTATATTGATATATTTTTATTGATTGTTTATTGTTTTCTGTGCTGTAGTGTATCATCTTTGGCATGGTTTATGTCAAATCAGGAAACTAGTTTTGTCACTATTGGTCAAAGAGTGCTTGCAAACCCTTTGAAGTAAGTTTGTTCTCTTTTTATGTCCACAGTTGGTAAATTTGTTACAAAGATCAACTTGAAGCCCCTTACAAAAAATATCGTGTTTATGCACTTCAATCTGTTACTAGGAATATATTTGTGGATTTGTATTAGTTGTTGTAGACTTCCTCGCTTGTGATTCAAGTGACTTAATGAATTTGAAGTTCTTTATTTGAAACAGAAATTTTGTGCGGGGAATCCTATAGTTGTTGATCTAGGATAACAACTAATATTCCTGAATTTTTTAATCCGATGGAATGTTGGAAGTTCGTCATTATCATCACAGTGTTATCCATCTAGTTGGGACCAGCTTCGTTAGTCCTATTTCTCCACTCATTTCTGATCAGTGCTATGCTTTATGCAACTTCACAATCCTGCATATCCCTTCTCATGACTCCCCTCTAGGTCTTCACTGGCTCTGGCCTCCGATGAACATGTCCAAACAGCCTCAAGTGCCATTTTTTAGTTTTTTTCCTTTGTAGGTGCCACTCTCAAATTTCCTCTTATGTACTTGGTCGAATTTTATTCTTTCTTGTTACTCCACACGTCCATCTCAACATATGCATCTCAACCATAGGTACTCTATCTTCTTGTCGCCTTTTCATAGCTCAACATTCCACACCGTATAATATGCCAGGTCTACGCGCCATCTTATAAAGCGCCCCTTCAATCTAAAAGGAACTCAAGCTCTGAAGAAACTTTGAAGAAAGTTATTTCTGACAAACTTTGAAGAAACTAAGATCTTTTGGCTCAATGAATATCAGCACTACTTAGCATGACTAAAGAACTCCAGGATGAGTTTTATGCCAGTCTCATGAAATATTTTTAGCGAGTTTCTTTTTTATTATATGCCCTTTTTGCATTTTTATTATACTCCCAAAATGAGAATTGAGTCCCAAATTAATATCTAGGTTTACCTCTAATTTTTGGTTATGCTACTTTCAGTTTCAGTAATTCAACATGGCGTGCTATGTGTTGCAATTATAGAGATATGCTTGTTAGTGAACTTTTTGGTTGTGATGGCTTGTTGTATTTCCCGTTCTGTTCACTGTAAAGTGACTAATCAAGTAGAATGCCCATTGCCCCGCCTTTCGTGCAAAGTATAGAAATAGAACAGCCGGCACCCCCTACGGAGAGAATTCAGAACTGACTGGATGCATTTTCATTTGATTAATCCAGGGTTCGATTTCACTATGGTCATCCAGATGTGTTCGATAGGCTCTTTCACATTACCCGAGGAGGCATCAGCAAGGCTTCTCGGGGAATCAATCTAAGCGAGGACATATTTGCTGGTACTGTTATTTTCATTTGCATATTCTTAGCTCCAAAGATACATGTGATTTACCATGCTTCTGGATATACATTCTTCTACTCTTTGCTGGTAATATATTACATTAAATTCTTAGCTTCCAAAGATGCATGTGATTTACTTTGCTTCTGGATATGATTTCTCCTACTAGGTTTCAACTCAACATTAAGACTTGGCAATGTTACCCACCATGAGTACATCCAGGTTGGAAAAGGACGTGATGTTGGTCTCAACCAAATCTCTCTCTTTGAAGCAAAAGTGGCATGTGGTAATGGGGAACAGATACTCAGCAGAGATATCTATCGTTTAGGCCATCGGTTCGACATGTTCCGTATGCTGTCATGTTATTTTACGACAGTCGGGTTCTATATTAGCTCAATGGTAACCCCTATTGCATTCTGTTGCATTTCAGAACCAGCCAAAAAATCATATTATAACTAGTGTCAATATGAATAGGAGTATAGTAATCATCATCATCACAGCCTTATCCCGTCTATTTGGGGCCGACTTTGAAAAGGAGTAGTCAGATTGCAAATCGCCTCTCTTTTTTTTTAATGCAAAATAAAAATAGTAACAAATTATAATAGGAAATAAAAAAATGTTGATTTGAGGAAAAGAATATTGTGGACAGAAAATCAAATAAAATATGGTTAGAAATGTAATGAATCTCATAAACTTAGGACGACCATCCAATCGAATGGCTGGATTCTTCAATTTGGAAGCCTGTAATCTGGTTTTGGTGGCATAACTCTGTTCATTGCTATTTTCCTCTTACAATTCTCTTTTATACTGTGCAGATGGTTGTCATCATAGTCTATGTTTTCTTGTATGGGAAACTTTACCTGTCATTGAGTGGACTGGAAAAGTCAATTATGAAGCGTGCACGTGCTAAGGGAGATGATCCTCTGCAGGCAGCTATGGCATCCCAGTCTCTTGTTCAGATAGGTTTATTAATGGCTTTACCAATGGTCATGGAGATTGGATTAGAAAGAGGTTTCAAAACTGCAGTAGGTGACATAATCATCATGCAGCTTCAGCTTTGTTCTGTCTTTTTCACATTCTCTCTCGGGACCAAGAGCCATTATTTTGGTCGCACAGTGTTACACGGTGGTGCCAAGTACAGAGCCACTGGACGAGGTTTTGTTGTTCGACACGAGAAGTTTGGGGAGAACTATAGATTGTATTCGAGAAGCCATTTCGTGAAAGGGCTGGAACTGATGACACTGCTAATAGCGTATGAGATCTATGGGTCTGCGGCAAATGATACTACTACTTATATGCTTCTCACATGCTCAATGTGGTTCTTGGTTGTTTCTTGGTTGTTTGCACCCTTCCTTTTTAACCCCTCGGGTTTCGAGTGGCAGAAGATAGTGGAAGATTGGGAGGATTGGAACAAGTGGATCAGCAGCCCTGGTGGTATTGGTGTGCCTGCGACCAAAAGTTGGGAGTCTTGGTGGGAAGAAGAACAAGAGCACTTGCAGTACACTGGGTTCACAGGACGCTTCTGGGAGATTATTCTCTCGCTACGTTTCTTTCTCTACCAGTATGGAATTGTGTACCATCTTCATGTGGCCAATGGTAACAGAAGCATCATTGTTAGTAAACTGAACTCTCATATCTCTTTTCTCTTGCTACGGCTTATGATGTACTTTTTATATTAGTAGGCCAAATTTCTATCATGATAAAAAAACAGAAAATATTGGGGCTCTGACTAGTAAAAAATAAATGACAAGCTAAAAATACCTAGTACAGTTATATATTTATATTTCAGCCTTCACCAACCTGGAGGACTGAGATAGCAGAACCTTGTTCTAATACGAGTAACACTGTAATAATCATAGTTAATAAGTATTTGCAAGCTTGATATGAAAGTTGATTTAGAGAACTTATTAGTCAGTCTAGGTAAAAAAATTTCTTAATTGCACTGGGAATGTAGCAATTGTGGACTATTATGTATATTGAACTCAGTGATGGTGATGATGATGTTAACGGTATTTGCCTCCATATCCAGGTATATGGTCTCTCCTGGCTCGTCATTGTTGCAGCAATGCTCATCTTTAAGGTCAGTTGTCTTTGTAACCAAGGCACCAAAGTCTGAATGAACCAAATCAATATATTCTTGAATGGATCAATCTTCTGCGTTAGTTTTACTAGAAGCATACTGGTTTCAATACTTAAAACTTTTTTTGGGACATTTGGCTGCAGATTGTGTCCATGGGTAGGAAGAAATTCAGTGCAGATTTTCAATTGATGTTCAGACTTCTCAAGCTATTCCTGTTTATTGGATCCATGGGAACCCTCGCTATCCTGTTCGGCTTCCTCAATCTCACAGTTGGTGACATTTTCGCCAGTATTGTGGCGTTCATGCCAACAGGGTGGGCATTATTGCAGGTATCGTTCCTTATTTTACAAGGCTGGCATTAACAATGAAATGTTAGAATGGGCCAGTAATCTAGCTATCCTATTCCCTTTTTTCGCTCTTAATATAGGTGCTGTCAAAAGTAGTTGGTAAGAGGTCGAACCTTGGTGTGATGTCAACTTGTCAAGTGGTGTCTACCCAAAGCGATAGGTCGCAGGTTTGAGTATTGGAATCAGCCTCTCTAATATCGGGGTAAGGCTGCATAACATCTTCCTCTCCCAGACTCCACTGAAAGCGGGAGCCTTTGTGGGGTACGACCTTTTTATCAATAGTTGACGGGGAACGTTAAGATCGAAAGCATTGAAGTTGAACCGCAACAGATTTTCAACTTCAAAAAAAAAAAAAAAAAAAAAAAAAATTACTGTTCACATGAACAGTGACGAACGTCCATGATTTTGTCCCCTCATTGTTCGTATGTCACGGACGTCCGTGGGGCACTACGGACGTTCGTGGACGTCGTGACGGGACTTCTAATTTTAAGTTTTTTACTGCGAAAACTTTCCTTTTAGTGTTTTATTAGTATTAGGACTCTTTATTTCGAATTTAATTATTGGTGGCCTATATATTGAGGCTTGTAAAGACTTTTTAATTGGTTGATTGAATATTTGAATGCTTTTATGCTTGAGTATTCTCTGCCTGAGATGGGTTTGGTGTGAGGCCAAGGGAGTGATTCCCAAAAGCAATCTTTGTTATCTTCTCTATTATCTATCTCCGTTTTCTTAACATTTCTTTGTGTTGATTTAAATTTCTAAATCTCAATCTATTGATTTCGATCCCAAAATCCTAAACCCCTTTTGAACGCTAAATCAATCAGAGCCAAAGCCCTTTTCTAAACCATAAACTTAAACCAAACCATAAGCCTATTACAAAATCATAAATTCATTTCACAACCCTAGTTAGAGCCTGCGAATCTACATCGGATTGAAGACGAACGCCCAAGCCTAGAAAAAGCTAGAGTTCTATCTCTAGGCCGATCTCGCCTCAAATCTAATAGTACTTACGCATCAGACTGAACCCTAACTGGATCTCGCGTGATCTACTAACCTGAATTCTCTAAACCCTAAGGTATTTAAGATAGTTTTGAGATTAAGCTTGATTTTATTTTTTTTCTCATATTGTGTGATATTTCAATTTTCATCACATTTTATCGCATTCGTGTTCAAAGTATGCACGTTTACTGTTTGACAAAATTCCTCATCCATTGTGGTTCATGTTTGCATGTCATTTAGCACCTGCGTTAGTAAGCCGTGTTCACCATGAGGCGATCGTGTCCAAATTCTTGGCAAAGTCCCACGAGTAGTGATGAGATTAGAGTTAGGGGATACCCTCATCATCGTGAACTCAAGTACGACCATGCCGAGAAGTTTCTAAAATCTGTTCGGAATGAGGTCTCAGATTTTGATGGTACGACGAACCCTAAAACCTTCGTGGAATGGTTGTCTAGTGTAGAAGAATATTTTGATTGTTATGGTGTACCAGATGAGTACAAAATTAGGCTAGCGAAAACGAAGTTGGAGGATAATGCCCAAATTTTTTGAATTCATATAGAACTCTGTGTTGAGTTTCGTCGGATTAAACCCATCTCCACATGGGACGATATGAAGGTGGCACTTATTGAAAAGTATGTTCCTTTAACACACCGTCACCTTCTACAGAGTTTAAAAACTAAGACAAATAAGTGCCCTAATTGTCTTAAGTGTCAAGGGTTCAGACACTTTGCATACCAATGTCCAACAAAATTTCCCACTCCGAATTTATTGACTGAAAGCGAAAGTTCTAAGGGGCTGAAAAATATGAAAGTAGAAGAGGAAGTGTATGACCCTAGAACTGTGATAAGTGAAGAGGAGATGGAAGAAGCTGACGAAAGTCTCATTTGTGTTAAAGAGACTTCTATCTCCCTTGTGGATAGTGATGTTGGGTCTCATGCACACGAGAGTATCGAGTCAGTTACAAGTGAGTCGCATGCACATCATAGTCCCGAGTTGCATACCCCTTCACATTCCGAATCTTATTGTGGGTCAATTTTTGAGTCTCATTCCGCATTGCATGCCGAAATTAAACAGAAGTTTAATTCAAGCTATAATCAATACGAATTATATGCTAATACTCTAAAGCGTTTCAAAGAATATAAGGTGGGCGATCCTTCTCTGAGCTCAACCCCACCTCCATGCAATCCGTTCCAAAAGCCCCCTGGTCACAATCTCAACCCAACTATACAGCTGATACCCCTTCCCTCTCCAATCAGGCAGAGAAAAAAGGTAATTGAGGACGGATTAGATGATCTTGTGGCATTCACCTGCGGCTGAGAGTTTCTGGTTTATGAGATGAAGAGGTTAATACGTCGACTACCGAGAGTGCATGGGCTAGTCATGAAAGAGTTTGCCGCTTGAGTTCTCGTAATCCCGACAGATATCGCGATCACACTTCATTGGGGATGAATTCCTTCGGGCCCGGGAGAGTTGATGAGAAGCTTCAAAAATATTTGGTAGAATAGGTTGGCAAGCCAGGTTATTTGGTTCGTCGAAGAGAGGACTACAGCGAGAGTCACGCTACAATCAACCGACATGAGGATCATACGTCACCAGGAGCCGAGATTGTTTGGGCTAGTTGCAAGGAGTTCCACCGTGCAAGTTCCGATACCCTTGATGAGTACAAAATGCGTGTTTCATCGGTGATGAAACATTTTGAGTGGAGGAGAGTGACGGGGAACGCCAAGATCGAAAGCATTGAAGTTGAACCGCAACAGATTTTCAACTTCAGAAAAAAAAAAATGTTCACATGAACAGTGACGGACGTCCGTGATTTTGTCCCCTCACTATCCGTAGGTCACGGACGTCCGCGGGGCACTACGGACGTCCGTGGACGTCGTGATGGGACTTCTAATTTTGAGTTTTTTATTGCGAAAACTTTCCTTTTAGTGTTTTATTAGTATTAGGACTCTTTATTTCGAATTTAATTATCGGTGGCTTATATATTGAGGCTTGTAAAGACTTTTTAATTAGTTATTGAATATTTTGAATGCTTTTATGTTTGAATATTCTTTGCCTGAGATGGGTTTGGTGTGAGGTGACGCGAGACGGGAACCCTAAAATGCGTGAATATGATTTTTAATGCGATTTGCCGAAATTAAATAAAATTAATTCAAGAGTAATCTCAAAACTATCACGATACCTTCTGGTTCGTAGAATTTCGGTAAATAAATCACACGAGATCCGAATAGGGTGTCCAATCTGAAGCACAAATCCTGTTAGATTTGAGGCGGGATCGGGCCTAAAGATAGGACTCTAGCTTTTCCAGGTTTAGGCGCGTGTCTTCGATCCAATGTAGATTCACGGCTCGAACCAGGGTTGCGGAATTAGGTTATGGGTTTGTAATAGGTTTTGGTTTTGTAACAGGTTTATGGTTTTCGGATCGATTTGTGGTTTGGAAAAGGGTGTTGACTATGTTTGATTTAGGATTTCAAAAGGGTTTAGGTTTTGAAAAGGCAAGGAAACAATTAGGCTACGGTGTAGGGGAAGCTAGCACAAATCGAGAGAAAGCAAATATAATAGAGAAAATAACAATGGCTTTTGGGAATCACTCCCTTGGCCTCACACTAAACCCATCTCAGGCAAAGAATATTCAAGCATAAAAGCATTCAAAATATTCAATCAACTAATTAAAAAGTGTTTACAAGCCTCTATATATAGGTCACTAATAATTAAACTCGAAATAAGAAAGAGTCCTAATAGAAATAAAATTAAGAATGGAAGTTTTCGCATAAAAACTAAAATCCCGTCTAAAAATCGGCGTCATGTGCGGCAGATGTCGCACATGTTAGGGCGTCTGTCATACAGATTCTTTGTGTCCCTCTTTCTCCATTCTCCTTCGGGCTTCCTCTACGCTTTTTCCGACGCCGGTAAAACTGATGTGGTCCTACTCCAATGTCCATGTATGTGGCGTCCCCGTCAATTCTCCTGGACCAAAAAGGTTTCATCACTAATGAAACACGCTCGTGGTAGATGTCTATCAAGTCGGGATTCAAGCGGCGAACTTCATTCTCGTGGATCCAAGTGTTTTCGAACTCCGGTTTTCCGACTCATTTAACCAAGTACTTCTGGAATCTCCCGTCATGTGTAGACACGGCGTGATCATTGATTATATCCTCTATTTCATTTGTTCTCTGTCTGCTTGGGGAAGGAAGAGGTACAGGCTGCAAGGTTGGGTTGGGGCTGAGACTAGGAGGTGGCTGGAGTGGATTTTCAGGAGGTGGGGTGAAACCCAAGTAAGGAACTAAGTCCTCCACATTGAACGTTGAACTAACTCCCTTACCTGGAGGAAGCTCAAGCACATATGCATTAGGACCACTCTTAGCCAAAATTCTAAAAGGTCCAGCGCCTCGAGATTGGAACTTCTTTGCGGATCCCGATGGAAACCGCTCAGGTCTAATCCGGACCATTACATAATCACCCACGTGAAATTCTTTAAAGCGCCTGTGAGCATCTATAGATAATTTGTATTGACTGTTGCTTGAATTAATTTTCTGTTTAATTTCGGCATGCAAACTATGAATGTGTTGTGCAAATGCATCAGCAGACTCTGACACTTTATGGGATGCAGACATGGGGATCAAATCTAATGGGGTCCTAGGCCTATGACCATGTACTACCTCAAAAGGACTCATGCCTATGGACCTATGACAGAATTATTATAGGCAAACTCAGTTGTGGGTAAGATGGTATCCCAGGTCCTAACATAATCACCGACAAGACTACGAAGGAGATTCCCAAGGCTCCTATTGGTGCTTTCGGTTTGACCATCCGTTTGAGGGTGGTAAGCAGTTGAAAATTGGAGCAATGTGCCCATCATGTGCCAAAGGGTCTTTCAAAAATAACTCGTAAATTTAACATTCCTATCAGACACAATGGTTTTGGGCAACCCATGACGTACTACCTCCGTGAAAAATAGTTTAGCAATATGAGATGCATCGGAGGTTTTGGAACAAGGAATGAAGTGGGTCATCTAGGAAAATCGGTCCACTACGACATAGATGGAATTGTGCTTCCTAGGGGTCTTAGGAAGTCCAAGCACGAAATCCATTGAGAGGTCCTGCCACGATGTGTGTGGCACGGGTAACCGGGTGTACAAGCCGGTATTTTGTTTGGTCTATTTTGACACTTGACAAGTACGATAATGTTTAACGACCCGGGCGACATCTCTCATTAGGCTAGGTCAAAAGAACCTATTCTCAACAAGCGCAATAGTTTTATTACGCCCGAAATGTCCGGCCATCCCTCCAGCATGTAACTCCCAAATGAGAAAGTCACGCAATGAAGTGAGAGGGATGCAAAGGTGATTGCCTTTAAACAAGTACCCATCCTGGATGGTGTACGAGTGTGTCTTCGGTTACTAAGGATAGCGGTGTACTCAACCCCAAATCTGGGCACTGGTACTCATCCTTTAACTTTTCGAACCCGACGACCTCGGTGCTCATTGTGCAAGAAAGTCACCACTCTACTATCAATGCCCTATTTTCAAAGACTACCTTATGCTTTAACACGAATGTGAACCCTTGAAGGTACTCAACCCACTTTGCGTGCCTTGGGTTCAACTTCTTCTGTGAAGCAAGAAAGCGTAAGGCTTCATAGTCAGAGAACAGCACAAATTCCTGCGGTCTAAGGTAATGTTTCCAATACCAAAGAGATCGAACAACCGCATAGAATTCCTTGTCATAGGTGAAGTATTTTTGCTTCGCCTCGTTAATTTTTTCGCTAAAATAGGCCACAGGGTGGCCCTCTTGGCTAAGCACTCCTCCTATGCCTACACCTGATGCGTCACATGCGACTTCAAAGACTTCGGAAAAGTCCGATAATCACATGACGGGTGCACTACTCATTCGTTGTTTGATCTCAGCAAAGGCTTTTGTCGCCGCTTTGCCCCATTTAAAGTCTCCCTTTTTCATGCAATCAGTAATTGGGGCCATAATGGTGCTAAAACTTCTGATGAAGCGACGATAAAAAGTAGCCAAGTCATGAAAGCTGCGGACATCGTGTATGTTCTTAGGCTCTGGCCACTCCACAATGGCTCTAACCTTTTCGGGGTTCGCGACCATTCCATTGGCCGAGATAATGAATCCCAAGATGACAACAGAAGATTGCATGAAAGTGCACTTCTTGAGATTGGCAAACAATTTCTCACCCTTGAGGCTTTCACAAACCAGCCTAAGGTGGGTCAAGTGTTGATCCTTGTCGTGACTATAGATCAAGATGTCATCGAAATAAACAACATGGAATTTGCCTAGAAACGGCCTCAACACTTGGGTCATGAGTCGCATGAAAATACTCGAGGCATTAGAAAGCCCAAATGGCATGATCGGTACTCATAAAGACCATCCTTAGTCTTAAAGGCGGTTTTCCACTCATCACCGGGGTGGATGCGGACTTGATGGTAGCCACTCTTAAGGTCTATCTTTGAAAAGATTATGGCACCAACCATCATATCAAGCATGTCATCGAGCCTTGGTATGGGAAACCGATATTTAACAGTAATCTTATTGATCGCACTGCTATCCACACACATGCGCCACGTACCATCTTTCTTAGGAGTGAGTAGGGCAGGTACGGCACACAGGCTCAAACTCTCTTGGATGAACCCCTTCTGAAAGGAGCTTATTGACTTTCCGAGTCAACTCGGCGTGCTCAACCGGATTCAACCTATAGTGGGGCAAGTTCGGTAAGGTAGATCCAGGAACCAAGTCTATTACATGTTGGATATCGCGCAGGGGAGGGAGTTTGTTTGGTAAGTCTTCAGGAAAGACTTCTGTAAACTCTTTTAAAATCGGCTCAACCTCTTGGGGATACTCGCTCATCGACTCGGGAGCACTCTCTACGGTGACAACTACGTACACCACACTCTCATCTTTCGATGTTTTCTCGAACTCAGAAGGGCTCACAATATTAATGGATTTAGAAGACTGGCCCTTCTTTTCGACAGTGTTGGTCGATGGTGTTTTGGAAGGCAAAGGGTGTAAAGTGATCTTTTTGCCCTTATGCATGAACGTGCATATGTTTGTTCGACCAGAAAGAGTCACGTCTATGTCGTAGAGTCACGGTCTTCCCAAAATGATATGGCCCACAGCCATCGACACCACATCACACCATAAGGTGCCCGAATAAGAACCTAACTGAATCGGTACCTGACACCTTTTCGACATGGGAATGGATGAAGAATTGACCCATGCAACTTTATAAGTTCTTGGGTGGGCTTCAGGTGTCAGTCCTAAGCAGCGTACGGCATGAGTTGATATAACATTAGTGCAACTACCGCTATCCACGATGACCCGACAATTCTTTTCACCAAATCTGACATAGGTGTGGAAGATGTTCTCCCTACGCCAGTCATCCTTTTCATCCCGTTGAGGCTGTGCAAGGGCACACCTCACAACTAATGCATGACCAATAACATCACCCTCCTCATCACTAGGTGTGCTATCCGGTTCAAATACTTCTTCAACCACTACCTCACCATCATCCTCCTCTCCCTCCATGAAGAGAGTCCAATGGGGTTCTTTCGTAGGGCATTGGGCAGCAAAGTGTCCCATCCCATGACATTTATAGCATTTTACTTGAAAAATTAACCCTTGAGGATTCCCCGACTACACATTTTCCCTTTTCAGACTTAGAATTGATAGGGGCGGGTTGTGTAGGTTTGGGAGGAGGATTGAATCGTCTCTCACCGGATCGTTGGTTACTATATTGTGGCTCGGTTCCCTTCACCACCGTAGTTTTCAAATACCGTTCAAGATTTTGCACAATGGCATAGCATCTTTTAAGAGTTTCTACGGGGTGAGAAATCAACTTTTTTTGCAAATCAAGTTGCAATCCGGTGCGGAATCTAGAAAGAGTAATTTCAGGGTCTTCCGATACTTTTGCCCTCATCATGAACTCTTCAAATTTTGCAATGTAATCGGTCACGGGCATACCGCCTTGGCGTAAATTTTGCCACTGGTCGAGGAGGCGTTGGTGGTATGATAAAGGAACATACTTCTCAGTAAGTCGTTCCTTCATGTCGTCCCAACGAGTAATGAGAGGACAATCCGCGTTCACCCTAATGCGCTCGACAATGAGCCAGAAAAGTCGAGCTTGACCAACCAACTTCATTTTAGCGAGTCTAACGCAACGGTCGTCATTCATGGCATACCAATCAAAGTGTTGGTCCATGTCAGAAAGCCAATCGAGGAAGACGATAGGGTCCATTCTTCCATCGAAAGTCGGAATCTCAACTCGGACATTCTTAAGGAGTTGAACTTCGGGGTCATAGTCATCTCTACGATGATCCCTACGGTTCCGGTTGTCTTGGCGACCATTACGTTCAAAGTGAGGGCATTCACGCTCTTGGTGCTGATTTTCCAGCCCACCCATCGCTTCCAGTTGGTTGATTCGATCACGTAATCTATCATTATCAACTCCTAGGGATGTTTGGGCTTGCTCTATGGTACTCAAACGTTCACTAATCGCACCCAATTCTTCTCGCATACCGTTAAGGGCATTGATAATCGCACTCGAGTCTATGGTGATCACAAGGTCTAGTAGGGTTCTAATATGGAATGCAATATGGACCCACAAAACAATGCAACAAAATAAATATGACAAGCAAAGATGCCCTAACCTAGAAAACCTAGGGCTCTGATACCAAAACTGATGCGGGACGGGAACCCTAAAATGCGTGAATATGATTTTCAATGCGATTTTCCGAAATTAAATAAAATTAATTTAAGAGTAATCTCAAAACTATCACGATACCTTCGGGTTCGTAGAATTTCGATAAGTAAATCACGCGAGATCCGAATAGGGTGTCCAATCCGAAATGCAAGTCCCGTTAGATTTGAGGCGGGATCGGACCTAGAGATAGGACACTAGCTTTTCCAGGTTTAGGCGCGCATCTTCGATCCGATGTAGATTCACGGCTCGAACCAGGGTTGCGGAATTAGGTTATGGGTTTGTAATAGGTTTTGGTTTTGTAACAGGTTTATGGTTTGGAAAAGGGTGTTGACTATGTTTAATTTAGGATTTCAAAAGGGTTTAGGTTTTAAAAAGGCAAGGAAACAATTAGGCTACGGTGTAGGGGAAGCTAGCACAGATCGAGAGAAAGCAAATATAATAGAGAAAATAACAATAGCTTTTGGGAATCACTCCCTTGGCCTCACACCAAACTCATCTCAGGCAAAGAATATTCAACCATAAAAGCATTCAAAATATTCAATCAATTAATTAAAAAGTGTTTACAAGCCTCTATATAGGCCACCAATAATTAAACTCGAAATAAGAAAGAGTCCTAATAGAAATAAAATTAAGAATGGAAGTTTTCGCATAAAAAAATAAAATGACACTATGACAGCATCTTACTTGGCGTCTTTGACTATACGCCTTCTTCGCGATGTCATGCTCACTGTTGTGGCGGACACTGCACGCATTTCTTTGTGTCCCTCTTTCTCCTATCTCCGGGCTTCCTCTACGCTTCTTCCGACGCCGGTAAAACTAATGCGGTCCTAATCCAATGTCCATGTATGTGGCGTCCCCGTCATAAGGTCAAGGGAGTGATTCCCAAAAGCCATTGTTATCTTCTCTATTATCTATCTCTGTTTTCTTAATCTTTCTCTGTGTTGATTTAAATTTATAAATCTCAATCTATTAATTTCGATCCCAAAATCCTAAACCCCTTTTGAACCCTAAATCAAACAGAGCCCAAAACCCTTTTCTAAGTCATAAATCAAACCATAAGCCCATTACAAAACCACACACCTATTTCACAACCCTAGTTAGAGCCTGCGAATCTACATCAGATCAAAGACGAACGCCCAAGCCTGGAAAAAGCTAGAGTTCTATCTCTAGGCCGATCTTGCTCAAATCTAATAGTACTTGCGCATCGAACTAGCCCCTAGCTGGATCTCGCGTGATCTACCAACCTGAATTCTTTGAACCCTAAGGTATTTAAGATAGTTTTGAGATTAAGTTTGATTTAATTTTATTTAATTTCGGCAAAATTGCATAAAATCATAATCACGCATTTTAGGGTTATCGTCCCGCGTCAGTAGTGGGTACTTTCGAAATCATTATGTCAACACCTGCCAGTTCAATCCCTCCTAACCCTATTTCACTCTCTTCGTAAGTCCTAACCTCCAATCACCACCTATCTTAAAACCAGCTCTACATCTACCCGTTCCTCTTCCGATGACTTTAGAATATCTACCCACATCACTGGAAATCACGGAAAAAATCAAGTAAATGTGTATGATCATTTCCAAGATATTCAATTGTGGAACGATTTTTGGGCCAAAAGGCACGTGTGTGTGTGTGTGTGTGTGTGTGTGTGTGTGTGTGTGTGTGTGTGTGTGTGTGTGTGTGTTTCATGCACTTTAGTTGTAGAGTTCCAATTTTACACTCTATGTAGATCATGTGCCATGTGGCACGTGACCTCGAGTTGTATCACATCCTCTAAGGGTTCACCAGTCCCTCTAAGATTTTAGAAAAGAAATTTAAAATTAACTTCTTACCCTGATAAGGGTTTTCAGCCAAAAAAAATTCCCATAAAATTTTCAACATTTGACCAAAAAATCAATGGTGCAAAGACAGTTTTTGTTCTCTTTTTTGGATGGTCATTGATTGACCTTGTGCATGTTGCTATGTCACCTGATCCTCGGATTAGGTGCCACGTGTTACCTAAATGATGCAAGTATAGAGTTTAACTCTCCCAATGTCCTATATATAATTATTTTCTCAAAAGTTTGCGTTACGGTGACGAAAGCCTCTTAACCCTTAAGGTGCATGGCTTAGGAATGAGCATAGAGACTGGAGAGTTTGATCAGTTATCCTATACTCCTGTAGGCAAACACTAAAAAACAGCGGCTACTTTAGGGACAAAATGGGAATTTGTGTTTTTTTTTTTTTTTTGAGGGGGGTGCCGGGGGGGCTAACAGGCTTGTGTTTTTAAGGAGGAAGAATAAATTTTATGATTGCACAAATCAGTGACAGGTCAGTCCATTTTCTACCTGTCACTGATTTGGCGCTCTTAAATACATGTGCATGTGCAAAGGTAGGTGTCATGTTCAACTAGATTTGCAGCCATTGGATATGTGGGCATCTTGACTACATGTGATACTGTAAAAATGGAAACTGTGGAAGTCAGTATTATTCCTATCCAATGGCTGCAATATGGTTGAACATGAAATCAGGTTCAACCTGTCGAACCTGAACACATCTATATTATCCTTATTAAGGTCCACTCAGACAAAATGGTGATGGTTAATTAGGGCTAGTGTTAGGTTAGAATTTCTTTTTGTTTTTTAGTTTATATCTTTTTACAAACTATAGAACAAAAAAAATCTGGGAATTAAGTTGTAAAAATATTTGGTGGGCAGATAGCACAAGCATGCAGGGCTGTGATAAAGACTATAGGGTTATGGGGCTCTGTGAAAGCTCTAGCAAGGGGGTATGAGTATATGATGGGGCTATTGATCTTTACGCCGGTGGCTGTTCTGGCTTGGTTCCCGTTTGTTTCAGAGTTCCAAACCAGGCTCCTATTCAATCAAGCCTTCAGCCGCGGGCTTCAGATTTCACGCATTTTGGCTGGCGGCAAGAAGCAGAACTGATGAGTTTTTAGTGACAGCATACATGTGTTGTATTGTTGTTTGAATCATCTCTTGGTTTCATCACAACCATCAGATGGTAAGAGATGTTGAGAGAGAGTGTCTGATCAAACTCATCAAGTGCTAAAGCATGATCAAGTTTACAAGAACCGGAACACTTGATCAAGGAATGGCAGGTTCACTTCCATAGAATAACAGGTTTACAAGTAACAGGTAACAGTTTTTTCAGTAGTTTCTGTATATAAAATAACACAGTTTTTTCAGTAGTTGCTGATGTAGATAATTTTTTTTTTTAGTTGTATCAAATTCTTTTTGCATTAGCATTTGGATTCCAAAATAATTAGGTTGCAATTTTACCAATTTAGAATAGTTATTAAATCCATGTATGAGATTGTCATGTGTTACCTCGATGTCTTTTGAGTTTCTTGTTAATGGTCATGTCCTGGGTAAAGTTAATCCTAGTAAAGGTCTACGTCAAGGGGATCTTTTATCTCCTTACCTTTTTATGTGTGTGCTGAAATCTTTTTCAACTTACTCAATCAAACTGTCGTACAAGATAAAATTTCCGGCATTCGTGTTTGTCGTGGTGCACCTGTGGTTTCCCACTTATTCTTCGCCGATGATAGCCCTATCTATCATAGGGCGGATGAATATGAATGTGAGGAAATTGTAAACATTTTAAAGCTTTATGAAGATGCGTCGGGTCAAATGATCAATTTTGACAGATCAACACTATTTTTTAGTAAAAATGTTCAAAATGATCTCCAGAAGCGTATACTTGATATTTTCAATATTAAGAATACGAGCTGCCATGAAAAGTATTTGGGGCTTCCCATGGCTATTGGTCGCTCAAAGAAGATGGCTTTTGATAACATTAAAGAAAGTTTGGAAAAAATTATCGAATTGGAAAGGAAGACTTTTATCAAAAGTAGGTAAAGAAATGTTAATGAAAGCCGTTGTTCAAGCAATCTCATCTTATGCTATGAGTTGTTTCAAGTTGCCTACTAACTTTCTCCGTGATATCTCGTCTCTTATTGCAAAATTTTGGTTGAGCAATATGGGCAAAGAAAAGGGAATTCAGAATTCACTAGAAAGCTTGGAAAGAGGTTTGTAAGCTTAAAGAAAATAGGGGAATGAGCTTTAAAAATCTTTTCGATTTTAATTTGGCTATGTTAGCCAAACAAGGTTGGCGTATCATTCAAAATCTTATATCACTTCTGAGTTGAATCTATAAAGTCAAGAAATATCCGAATTCATCTTTTCTCAAAGTACGAAAAGGTGAGAATGCATTATTTACATGGAATAGCATTCAGTCGGCAATCAAAGTTCTAGAAGGTGGGCTGATTTGGAAGGTTGGAAATGGTAACTCCATCAATATATGAGACAATAAGTGGATTCCAAGGGCTAACATATACAAGATTATATCTCCGAATGGTACATCTCAGGTAAATGTTGTTTTTGAGCTGATGTTGTAAGGATTAAGAAGGTGGAATGAAACAAAAATCAGAAATCTATTCCTTGAAGCGGACGTTGATATTATTCTGAAAATTTTTATCCCCACCAACAAAAGAGAAGATAAGAGAGCATGAATCTTTCATAAAAAGGGGTTTATTTTCGATTCGAAGTGTGTATTAGGTGGCCCAACACCTACATGTGGAGGGGCGGGATCATCAAATTCATCCGAAAAAACGTTTTTGTGGAAAAGCATTTGGCAACTTCGTATCCGAAATAAAATTAAAGTTTTTATGTGGAGAGCTTGTTATTTGTCATGATATTCTTTTCGTGTCTTCTCGTCTCCGAAATAAAATTAACTCTGTCTATCCAATTTGTGCCTTATGTGATTAAACCCTAAAAATGGTTACACATGCTTTACGGGATTGTCACAAGGTTGATCAGTGTTGGTTTCTCTCTTCGTTGGGTCTCCGTTCTAGCTTCTTCAATAGCCTATCCTTCAAAGATTGGTCGATGGTGATCCTTGAGTCAGTGGGTAAGAAGAATTTCGATAAATTTTGCTCTATCACCTGGACAATATGAAATGAAAAAAATAGAGTGGTTCATGGTTCATCTCCTTGAGACCCATTAGCGATTACTACAGCTGTAGAATTATTTCTTCAATCATATGTGTAGACTAATGCGGTTACCAATCATGTGGATGCTCAAAGGACGCTTGTGGTGTCTTAGGGACATTGGTCTCCACCTCCGATGGATAGTTTTAAAGTTAACTTTGACGGGGCATGGCACGAAGGTGATGGAAATGCAGGAATTGGGGTTATTATATGTGATTATACAGGAATGGTGATGGCATCTATGGTAAGAAATTATTTGAATCTATCAAGCTTGAATCATAGTGAAGTTGTTGCTCTAAAAACTGTTATCTTCTTTGCGTGGCCACGTGGCTTTCGGAAGGTTATTTTTTAGGGTGATTCCTTAAGAGTTATTAACTGTATAACGATGCCAGACGACAACCTATTAGAATTAGGAGCTTTATTTGCTGATATTAAAGAAGATCTTTTGCTTTTCGAAGAGTGCTCTTACATTTTCACAAGAATCTCATCAAATAGGGCCGTTGATCTTCTATCCAAAATTGGCCTTTCCAATGGTTATAATGAAATCTGGATAGAGGACGGTGCTTCGATTTATGATGTAATTGTTGCATATCTTTTAATGTTAATGTTTTATTTCCTTTCAAAAAAAAAAAAAGAGAGAGATTGTCCAGTGGATCTTCAACTTGTAGTAGACCAAACATAGGATGCTTTTATTTACAGCCCAAGATTTGTCCTTCTCAACTTGGGGTTTACGTGCTTAAATCGTTGATTGCCTTGATTCAGACTATAGAGATCGTTTTTTCTTTCCAATCTTTGACACAGTGGATCTTGAGATCATGGGCCTACCATCAGAAGGTGATATTTTATTTCATGTGGCACACATCCCAAAAAGTGAACATGATAGTAGGCATACATCAAAAGTATTCTCGGATCACTTTTCGGGATGCCTATCACGTGGAATAAAATTCTGATGATAGCAACATGATCTCAAAATCGGTTGCGTCAAAGAAGATTATGATGAAAAATAATCTGCATTGTCTCATTCAATGCGGCCAACATTTTAAGCACATGAAACCTAAGCTGAGAAGGAAGAGCCTCACGTGAGAATAAAAGTACCCACCGAACCTATTCAGAGGGGAAAAAATAACATTAAACTTTTCCAAAGCAATCCCTAAAATTTCCACCACCCAACCCAACTCCTCCAAATCAAGCCATCAATATTCAATTTTACATGAATGCTTGTGATTTAAAAAATGTTAAAAGATTCGACTGAATTCTGATATTCGATCGAGAAATATGTTGGAGACGAAGAGGGTTTTAACAAAGAGAATTGGAATGGATATGATGGCCATTTAAACAAGGGTAGCTCTGGTGGTGCCCATGCGATCTCTGAAAGCACTTACATGTGCAACCCCTTAAAAATCGTGGATTGTGTCTGATCTGTGGATGGAGAACATTTTGTACTTGTCAAACAATCAATTTTTTATTCCACATGTCACATATCCCCAAATAATGACCCTTGTGTGCAATGGCACACATTACGCTCAAGCAGGATTTGAGGATCATATTTTATGGATTTGTAACATGTGAAATGAAAATCCGACCCTCTAATAAGTGCGAAATGATCCATTCCAATCGGTGATTTGTAACAGGTCACTCCTGTACATGTGATTTGTAATGAATCCTTGACTGTGTTTCATCAGACGCGTTGTGGATCAAAATTTTGCATCAAATCACAATATCGACGGTAATTCAAAGCTGTTTTTATAAACTTTGATCCATTTAAATAATCGAAAATTGTGATTTGACGCAATCTTCGGTCCGACAGATCCCCACTTTATGGTAAATAGTGTCACGTTTATACACCCATTGACGCATTCCAAATCACTGTTTGGACCTGGTCGATTACCATATATGAGATTTAAAGCGAGCCACAGAGAAAGAAAGAGAGAGAGAGAGAGAGAGAGAGAGGGAGGGAAATATGGGTGGTCAAATTTTGAGAGATTGCATAAGAGGATAAAAGACACGTTTACTCACTGATTTAATTTATATTACAATTAATAGTAACACCTAATCATAAGAGGCTAGAGGTCATTTCAATTTTTAAGGCCAATAATTAGCTTGTAAAGTTCCCAATTTGATAAAGGTATTAAGTCCATGTAGGAAATTATCTTTTGGATCTTAAACGTAATTTTAGTACACCAAACTCCTATTTCCCTAGGTAGTAATAAAATTAAAAATCATGATTTATTGGAAAAATGTGAATTATATGTGATTTATTTGCGAATTTTTAAAATACGAGTTTTTTTAAACATTTGTGAATAATTCTGGATTAATTTGACAAATTATTCATGATTTTTTCAAAAAATTGGTGACTATAAGGGCAAAGGTATAGTTCTTTTGTGACATTTATTCCTATTTTTATATCATAGCCAAAAGATAAATAGCCCTCATTAGGGCGGGCATGAGCTTGTAGCACAATGGAAGGTTGGCAATATTGCAACCTCATGGTCAGGTTCTAGCCTAGCTTACTTATCAAAATTAACAAATCTTCATTTTTCTCTTCCTCTTTATTCCTCTCTCATCCTTTTTCTTTCTATTGATTATATTTTGCAAATATTTTCTCTTTTTTTCGAATTACCTTAGAGTTTCGTTTTGTTATAAGAAAAAAATAATGCAAATAAAATTAGAGGTCAAATATATATATATATATATATATATATATATAAGAGCTGTTTGGTAGTGAGGAGAGAGAGAGAGAGAGAGACTATATGAAGTATATGGTTTGACATTTGATGTGAGAGAAAAGGAATAATGGCTTATGACTGACATTTAAAGACTAAAGTGGTTTTTAAATGATCTTATACTATTAAAGTTAGACTTTTAATCTCAGACTATTGAACTGTGATTGTCATTTTTCCATGTGATGAACATCTGGATCAATCTAATTTAATATCAACCATTAAAATTGAAAATAGTAATTGATATTAAAGTCCACAGATCAGATGGCTTAAATCTACCTAAAACACCATTTTTATGTCCGTTGCACTTCAATCCATGACATATCACTGGAGAGGGAACTGAGAAAGGGTGGGAGAGTTTGGTGATTATTGATCAGTACCACCAAGTTTATTGATGCTCCTTATTTCTAACCATAAGTATTAAAGATCTTGTCTAGCAGAGTCATCACGATCAAAGATGGTAAAATCATCAATAATCTATTGCCAAAAGGTGTTACACTTTATCATCATAGTATGCAGTTGGAAAAATGTGGATTTTAATTATAATAAGGAAAACATTAGAACGGTTTAGTAGAGAGAGGAGAGAAAATATAAGAGGAAATAGTGAAAGTAGCTCTATTCACACCTATCAAATTATTGAGGGTACCTATACTTTGAATTAAGGAGCTGAAATGACCGAAATTGTTCATTTTGGTCCCCACCGAAACGATAATTTGGACTGAAAATAATTTTGGCCGAAATTTTTATCCTTGCTTTGAATCAAATGATGGAGATTGATTTTCATTCCAAGTCCACAAAATGAATCTTTAGACTATGGGCTTACCATCAGATGATAAATTTTTGTTTCACGTAGCACAAATCTCAAAAAGTGACCTTAAAATCACATTTAATTGTGATGTATATATTTTTAAATCACTTTTTGGGATATGTGTTAGGTAGAAACAAAATTTGGTCGTATGATGGAGCACTCATGGTCTGAAGACCCATTGTGTGGAAAATTGGGATGAAAATTAATCTCCATCATTTGATAAAAACCAATCAATGGGTTTTAAGCATAGGCACCTTTAGTAATTCAGTAGGCATATACGTAAATAGTTATCATAGGATATTGTCCTTAAGGGTCCGTTTCACAGCAGGGAAACTTTAAACAAGAAACGATTAGGTTGTTAGAAAATATGTTGTTCAAAAAAAATTTCAATGAAAATGAAATTTTTGTTGTTTGATTAGACTATCTTAGAGCTGATTTATGTCAGAAAGTAATTTCTCCTATTTGATTAGTATGTTAAAAAGGAATTTGAAAATGACTTTTTTGTCCAAACAGCAAATTGTAGCCGTTATTATTTGAAAAAGGCCCCTTTTCACAAAATTAGTGTCGAAAATGACAAAAAAATTATTATTATGAAAGCGCGAAACCCAATTTAGCCACCTGAGAGGTTGAATAATTATTTCCTCCTAAAATGCTTTGATGCATGGAAATTGAGTGGGGCCACTTAATGTAATTTCCATCTCTTTGCAGTTTATAGGCTTTGTTTGACAAAACTAATGGAAAAGGGTTTTTTTTTTTTTTTTTTTTTTCACTTTACACCGGCTTATAAATAAAAGAAAAGATAGGAAGTTTTATTTTTAAAATTTTACAATGGTTTGATTTTATTTTTTTTCAACTGTTTGGCTACAGTGTATAAAATAATTTTACTCTAAACTTGTGAGACATACATCAAACTCAAATACAAATCACTGGTCATTTTTTGAAATGGGTGCCACATGAAATAAAAAAATCGTCTGGTGATATACCCATGATTTCAAGATGCATCATATGGAAGATTGGGATAAAAAATAATCTCCTTTGTCAGATTCAAAGCGGTCAATGTATGTTGGCTGGAGAAGGGGAGAGGTTATAGTGTAAATAAATGGTACGATTATGAGGTGAGGTTACATGTAACCCGTCTGATATAAAAGTCATGATGTACAGATCTACGACGCAAAAGAGTGGTGCAAAACTCAATCTCTATCATATGATTTGATACAATCAATTGTTGAAACGGATAATGACTTTGGAGTGCATTGAGTCATATGATAAAGATCATGTTTAGTGACAATCTTTTCACTTATGATCTTTAGATCATGGCCTTCAAATTAAGTGGCTTAGATGGTTGGATTACATTTAAGTCGTTTGATTTGAAGGTCATGATCTAAAGATCTACTACGCAAAAGAGTGGTATAAAACTCAATCTCTATCGTATGATTTGAGTTAAATAATAGTATTGAATAATATGATGAAAATAATGTTTGTTGTCAATCTTTTTCACCTAAGATTTTTATATCATGAGCTTCAAATCAAATGGTTTAAATAGAATCCCAACATGACACGAGTTTCACATGCCAATTCTTTTGTTTAAACTATATGTGCAAGGGCCAACTTCAGGTGTATGTAATAGTTGTTGGAACATGTTACACCATACTCACTGTCACTTTTGGGGATGTGTGTCACGTGAAATCCACATGTGGCCGTATGATAGGTGAGCCATCATCTCTAGATTTATTACGCTGAAGAAGGGATGAAAAACGATCCCCATCATCTATATCAAGACAATCAACGCTTTTAATGATACAAACCTCAAACTCCATAAACCAATTTTTCTTTTATCCTGACTATTGTTACTTTATTCTCTAAAAAATGGGATCCACCGTGTTCCCAAACAGCGGAAAAAATTCAAATCCGTAAAATAAAGCTTTTTAATATTTTTTTACGAGCTTTTCAACAAAACTCGAACAGAATATGTGGAAACTTTCTTTTCCACAAAGCTTTAACATTTTCAGGTTATCAAATAGAGCCAAAACTAAAATCACGGTAAAGTCCTAGTTAAGAAAATATGAATTTTGTTCGACATAAGGGTAGTTTTAAAATCACTACCATCATATATGGGCAGTGCCCTCAACACAATTGGTGTTGTAGCTTGTATTAAACTAAGGTCACCGGAATGTGCTTTTCGGAAACATATGAATTTAAATCAAAATAAAGGAACAGTTAAAATCGCAATAAAACGGAGTAAAGGGGAGAAAAACTTTAGGAGAGGGAGCAAAAAAATTTTAGAGAAAAAGGAAGAGAATTTTTTTTGGGTAAGAACAAATTAAAATCACTTTGGAGTTTGGAGAGAGTAGACAAAGAAGAGAAATTTTGGAGAGGAAAAAAGAGCGAAGAGAAAACAATTTGGATATAGAAAAAGGAGAAAAAGATAATAGTTTTTAATTTTTTAATTTAATTCTACAAAATTTTGAAAAAAATCCACGTCACACTCTTAAGCGACCTATTCGCGTAATATAAATAGAGGATATATTTGTGAGCCTTGCGTTAATGCATACGGGGCATCATATTACATTCCATTGCTCGTTTATTCCTCCATTCCCTTCTCTCTCTCTCTCTCTCTCTCTCTCTCTCTCTCTCTCCACACACAGACACCCAGGTCAGCCCCGTCTTGCATTTCCGTTTAAAAGGACAAGAACATGTGAATAACGTTTAATCTCTCTCTATCTCTCTCCTCTTTCTCTCTGATCTTTATTTCTCTGTAATGTTACAAGCTTTTGTTGATTGCTCTACAATTGTTCTCTGATTCTATATCGATCGATTTTATATTAAAACCATTCGATTTGTGTTTTCGTGGTAATTCTTACGTGGAATCATCAGACGAACAACTCCTTTCTCATTTTGGAATACATAAAACGCTGATCTCCACAATAAAGCTACGATGAGCCACGAATCAGGCGCACATACACTAACGAGGCGCCCGTCTCGGGGTGCCACTACAACAACCTTCTCTCAAGAGGTCTTTGATAATCAGGTTGTGCCCTCTTCCCTTGGAGGCATCGCTCAGATTCTCCGTGTTGCCACCGAGGTAGAATCAGAGCGTCCTCGAGTCTCATACCTCTGTAAGTAGTAATCCATCGCCATCGCAGCCTTAATCCATCCATTTGTGGTCGACTTTTTATAAGTAATAATAGTCAGGTTCAACTGATTGAACTTTATATGATGAAAAGTAGTATAACTTTTATGCCGACCTATAAAAAGGTGGACAATGTGAAAGTCAAGATTTCTTTTTATCCAAAGGTTCTAAACATATATGGCTTGGTTTCTTGAACCTGTAACGGGGAAGAAGCTGCATATGAATCTTCTTGCCTTCTGAAATTTAGGTATTGTGTTTGTGTAGGTCGGTTCTATGCATTCGAGAAAGCTCATAGGTTGGACCCGAGCTCGTCCGGACGAGGGGTTCGGCAGTTCAAAACATCTCTGCTACAACGATTGGAGCGCGTAACATCTCTTGTTTTGATTCTTTTGGATTTCATGCAAACCATATGCAATTTTATAGAAGATAATTATATATATATATGAGGCCCAGAGATATGCATTTGAAACAGATCGGTGCAAATGTGGCACTCAATCTAACAATCGGATGCTATGGGCCGACAGCAACATGTCCAATGTTGAGCAATTACCATCTAAAATCTTAAAAATGATAATTTTCATCACAACCTTTGACGTGTGATTACAAGGGCCAAAGCAAATTATTTTATTTTATTTTTCTAAAAATTAGGAGACCGATTAAACCTTAGAAATGTGATGTAAATCATTGTCACGTGTCACATGATTCATTTGAATATTATATTGTCCTATTTTGCTATATATAGATATTTATTTATTTTTTATTTCATTTGAGTTAGCATTAGGTACATAGGTTAACTTCCTTCCTCCAAAATAGTAAAATGTGAGGTAATGCGATATTTTGGGGAGCTAAATTGAGAGGAAGAACGTTTTTTTTTCTGACTTATTTGGCGGGTGAGATTGACGTGCTCACTCTGCCATGCAAACTCGTTTAAATTGTGATTGCTGACATTGACAGACATTCCTTCTAATCATAAAGTAACCTAGTCGGGGTTCGGTAATAATTAGGCAAGGTTAAAATTTGAAAAAATCCAATAAAATTCGACAAGCTCGGGAGAAAATTCGAAAAAAAAAATCAAAGAAAAGAAAAGAATTAAAATGTATTAATTTTTTTACAAAATAATAAAAATCATGATTTATTAAAAAAATCTTGAATTATTCACGAATTATTTGCAAATCTATGAAATTTTCGTGTAATATGTCATAAATTCGTGAATAGTTCATAATTAATTTGTAGAACCATAATTTCGCAAATTATTCACAATTTTTTCAAATATTCATAAAATTAAGCATGAATTTATATTTGAGACCAACTACTTGCACATGAGATTTGCACTGTTGCACATAATTTCAAAAAGACTTAAATTTTTTAAACTTGTGCCATGCAAAACTCCATCTATGCCGTCTGATTTGACGATCAAGATGTAAATGATCCTAAATGAAACATGTCTCTATTGTCTAATTCAACACCTCATTATCTTGATTCAATGGTTGACGGTTGAATCAAATGATAGAGATTGTGTTTTGTGCTTTTTGGCGTTAAGGATCTCTACATCATGGCTTATAAATCTGACAACCTTAAATGATATTCCACAAGGCACAAGTCTCAAAAATACCAAATCCTTCTTTTAAATCACGTGCAAAGGAACAAATCCCGTGTGCAAGTAGTCACTTCTTTTCTTTTCTTTTTATTTTTATTTTTTATAATAAAAAATACTTTCCTATTTGTTTCTTGAAGAAAGAAAATACGCGTTTAAAACATTGTCTTCTAATAAACCATATTAAACCTCTATAGAATACGTACTTAAAATAAATATATATTTTATATGTTTTAAATGCATTCTATACCATTTTTTTCAACAACAAAAAAAAGTATTTTTTTAAAACCCCAATTTTTTTTTATAAGGAGATTGATGGAAGTGCAACATTGATTTCATAGACATACGACATAACTAGGGCTGTCAACGGGTCAGGCCGGATTTTTCACTCGACCAGTGTTTTTTAATAATTTGGGCCCAAATCCGGCCCGATAGCTAATCGGGCCGGGCTGAGCTCAACCCGATTTTTTAATATTGTAGCCTGAACCTGGCCCTATTAGCTATCCGGGCCAGCTTTCTAGTATTTTTTAAGCATTTTTTTAATAATTTTTTTTTTTATAAAGACTTTATTTTACCAGGCCGGGTCGGGCCGGGCCTTACACTTTGCAGTCCGAATTTGGACCCGTTTCTTATCCAAGTTTAGCCCGACCCAGCCCGTTTATTAAATAACTAAAAAAATTGAGCCCAAACTTGACCCATCTGGGTTGGGCCCGGGCTAAAACCCGATCCGTTGACAGCCCTAAACATAACAACATTTCTATAGAAATTAATGTGTATGGATCTAAGAATCAAGATGATGTTCATTTATGGGAAAATGCATTGCACATAAATCTCACAGCATCAATTATCTCAATTTAACTCTATGATTTATGTTAAACTTGTGTAGAGTTTTTTTATTAGCACATGTATATTTTTAATATTTCATTTATTGTACGCTCATAAATATACGTGCATCTTCATTTATTTTATGCTCATAAATATCCGTGACATCTCTATATAAGATATTTTATTTAAATTGGAAGTAGAATTGGCCTAATTCAAAACCAATACATTATTTGGTTAGGGTTGGATCTCCTCCAAAATATGGTTACCAAAATCTACGATGTTATAAAAAAACTCGTTTAAAACACATTTTTTTCATGAAACATCAAAAACATGTTTGTTTAAAAAATACTCATTTTTTTTTTAAATCACAATTTTTACTTTTTCAACGCATTTTTTATGAAATTTTTCTAAAATTTTCATTCTTGTCTAAATAATAATTATTTTTAAGAATATTAATGTTCCTATTACTTATTCCCAAATGCTTCCTTATTGTTTTTGTCTGAGTTTTACTAATTTTTTCACGATTTTTTCATTTTTTTGCCTTGCCCATTTTTTCCAGAATTCTGAATTTCTGACTTGGTAAAACATGGACCAGAGTCGGACCCAACTTTCAATCAAGTCCAATCGGTTGAGCCCAATTGGTCACAAGTAGGTGATTTCTTGGGTTGGGGTCGTGTCGGGTTGACCCAATCCATTTGCACCTCTAAATGTGGATGGTGGGCCTTTTGGTCTTAAAAATTAATCAAATCAAATGATAGAAATAAGTTTGGGATTTTGGGCCGAATCAAATCTTCATTATCGTTCCGCACGATCACTATCATTGGTGATCGTTCATTTTCGCGGGCTCTTCGTGCAAAACTTCGGAATATCTACGATGCTTCTTCTAGAGATCCAGCTCTCCTCTTATAAATTCAGAAGGTTATAAAGAAAGAGATAAAAAGATGACAAAATAGAAAAAGTAATTTTTATTATATTTTTCTTTAATTAATATAAAAGAACTACAGTTCTCTTTTTATAATACCCTAAGTAGTGGAAATGTAGGTAAGTGGATAGTTACGTAGAAGTGGGAATGAACATGGGTAAGTGGATAGTTATCTAGACATGGGTAGGTGGATAGTTATGTAGAAGTGGGAATGAACATAGGTAAGTGGATAGTTATCTAGAAGTGAGAATGACACGGTGTTGAGCGCTTATTACCCCCCCATCAAGATGATGGGCATTCTTTGATCATCAGCTTGTCTTTAAGATAAGCAAACTGAGGAGATAACAAAGGTTTGGTGAATATATCAGCAATCAGATCGATGGAGGATATGTGAAAAACTTGAAGCTCATTATTGATTACCTTTTCGTGGATGAAGTGATAATCAACCTCAATATGCTTGATGCGAGCGTGAAATACGGGATTTGAGACCAAAGTTAAGCCATGATTGATTGAACCTTTGATAAACCGTAGAATTCTTTTGACCTCACAAAAATGCTTATTAAGAGGCTTATACATATATTAACACACTTTATTTACCGCAAATGTTATATCTGGGCGAGTAATCGTGAGGTATTGTAGAGCTCCATCCAAGCTGCGATACAAGGTAACATCAAAGAATTCTTTGTCTCCATTCGGGTAGGTGGATGGCTTTGTGGAGAGTGGGCTTTTGTATGGCTTGCAATCAGTCATGGAGACTCGAGCTAGGATTTCATGAGCATATTTGGTTTGGGTAAGATTGACCGATGTTGCAGTTTTTGTAACCTCAACGCCGAGAAAATAGTTGAGAAGCCCCAAATCTTTGATACAAAATTGTTGACCAAGAGTGCATACAAATTCTGTGATGTAAGTGTTGTCACTATCATTGACCAAAATATCATCCACATAAACAAGTACAATAGTTATGCAACATGCACTGTGTTGTACGAATAAAGAGCTATCGGCAGTACTAGATTGGAAGCCTTGGTCGATTAAAAATTTTGACAACATTGAAAACCAAGTGCGTGAAGCTTGTTTGTAAATGGCTTTGCGAAGCTTGCAAACGTGTTTCGGAAAGGAGGGCTCCTCAAATCCAGGTGGTTGACACATGTAAATGGCATCTTCTAAATGTCCATGGAGAAAAGCATTAGACACATCTAATTGTCTAATTTCCCAATTGTAATGAATAGCCATTGAAATTATAACACGAATTGTTGGATGTTTGGCAACAGGGCTAAATATTTCTGTGTAATCAAGGCCATATTCTTGATCATAGCCTTTGGCGACGAGTCGGGCTTTGTGTGTCGCGCTATGGTACCATCTGCATGAGTTTTGATTTTAAAAATTCATTTGCACCCAATAATTTTTCTATTGTGATGTGGTTAGAAGCTCCACTATCAATATACCAATTAGAATCAGGAGGATTGTGTTGGGTAGCAACAAAAGCTTGATTTTGTATGGGAAGAAGGGGCAATTGACTCTTGTCATTGCGGTATCAACAACGGTCGGCATTATGGTTGAAGTGGCCACAAATGTGACAAAAGAATTGAGGTGCTGAGGATTGATAGGGTGGGTTAGATGCTTGATAGTAATGTCAGGGAATCCGACTGTCCGAGCGATTTCCTCCAGAGCGGCCGCGAAATTCGTCATTACGACCACCACGAAAGAATGATCGAGATTCAAAGGTTGGAGTTTGAGTAGCAGCCATGGCTGTCGTTGTGTCAGACTTTCCATCATCATCCGCTTCGAGCTCCAGATTCAGGTCTTCACTGGATAGTAGAGAGAAAAATTCATCAAGAGTCATGGGAACAAGACGTGTTCGGATCGACGTCTTGACTGCGCCGTAGGTCCGGGGAAGACCATTTAAAGAGTAGAGAATAACATCTTCGTCATCTACTGGTGACGATTCAGCGGCGAGATCGCTAACAATTTTTTGAATCGAATCAATATATTCTTGCATTGTTAGTTTTCCTTTTTGAAACTGCTGGAGTTGAGATTTTTTTTGCATAATATGAGATCTTGAGGGATTGTTAAGTCTGGTATTAAGGGCAACAAACAGTTCATTAGAACTTTTAATGGAAATAACATATGGAAGAGCAGAGGGTGTGATGATGGCATGGATGGCAGAAGTTAGTAACTAGTCAACTTGTTTCCATTCAGTGTGTTTGGATTAGAAATATGTTTGCCATCTAAATCAATAATAGATGATGAAGGACAAGAATCTGGATTATCTATGTATTCAAGAAAGTTAGTAGCCTCAAGGATATTTCTAGTTTGGGATTTCCAGGTTCTGTGGCTAGAGGCATCTAGTTTCACAGTAATTAAATAGTGAATATTAGACAACAAAAATTGAAGGTTAGAAAGAAGGTAAAGAAGTCATGGATATATAACCACAGTTTGATCAAAGAGAGCTCGCGGGAGCTTTAATGGAGAGGCTCTGATACCATAAAGAAAGAGATAAGAATATGACAAAATAGAAAAGGTAACATTTATTATATTTTCCTTTAATGAATACAAAAGAGCTAGAGTTCTCTTTTTATAATACACTAAGTAATGGTAATGTGGGTTAGTGGATACATGGGTAAGTGAATAGTTACGTAGAAGTGAGAATGAACATGGATAAGTAGATAGTTATCTAGACATGGATAAGTAGATAGTTATATAGGAATAGGAACGAACATGGGTAAGTAGATAGTTATCTAGAAGTGAGAATAATACGGTGTTGAGCGCTTATTAGATTAGAGATTCAAATTTTATTTGTTTGTTGAATAAATGCTCTTTCTTTTGTTTTAATTCTCAAAAATATGTATTTTATTGAAGATTGGAGGTCATAATCATAGTTCTTTAGGTTACCTGAATTACTCCTTGAATTGGATTAGGGTTTTATGGGTTTAATTCTAATCCATTTAGTTGCTTCTGCTGAATTCAGATACAAAGTTATTTGAATTGAGATTAGTGAACCTTTCTCATTTCAAAGCTTTTTTGTTTCATTATTCTATTATTTCTTCTCCCACTTTCAAACTATCCCTACTTCCCTGTTTATAAAAGGAAAAGTAGCATATCTTCGCCTTCTTCAATAGTTTTTGGTTCCCACATCACCAATGTCAGGTTGCATAATTTTTTATTTTTTCAGAGACTGTTTGGATGCACAATCTTAGAAAAAAAAATTCTAAAATAGTATTAATTGCAAAATTGTTTTGTGGCCTACATTGCAAATGCTTGTAACATGTTAGGTTATTTTGCAAAAAAACACACGAAAAAATTATTTAATTAATGAGTTTGTCTACAATGAGCTGCACTGTCCTTGAGCCCTGCGAGACATAAACTTTGAGACATCCATGGACTTCAATGAGCATGGATACCCCTGCATGTCTCAATCCGTTGCATGACTCACAGTGGACAGCTCATTGTATGGGATGAGCTCTCCGCTCATTGTAGACAAATTGTTTATCAATAAAGTTAACCAAATATATAATAAATTAAATTAATTATCTTTATAAACTTTTAAAAAGAAACATGTGGGTGTACAAACCATGGTTTTAAATATCGTGTGTGTCCGATATCAGTCTATATGTATCGGGTTAGTCCCCACCTGATACGCTATTACCCCCTGATTCGATATAGATCAAGAGTTAGTCTACAACGGGTGACCCCCCATTATGGGCAGTAAAACAGTCCACAGTCCACACTTTTGTGTGAATTACTTGATGTGCACGAATTTTCATGCGTTGATAATTCGTGCACATCAAGCAGTCACATAGACGCGTGGACTGTCATGTCCACCCATGATGGATGGACACTCATTGTAGACTAATTCTTAGATCAAATATCAGATAATCAGTCAAATATCGGGTGGTATGGGTCATATCAGCTGATGTGCATCTAGTATGAACTAGACATAATATCAAAAATTATTATTTAGACAACTCTTTTAATATTTTAAAATATTTATATATTTTTTAATATTTTAAAATAATATAAATGAGATTTCAATATCGGCCGGTTTGGCCCAGACGTATCCAATTTATCCAATACATATCGTCTTGGGGCCCAGCCGATATGCTGATATGTATCGATTTTTAAATCCCTGGTCCAAGCCTTAATGAACGAATTTTCTTATTCCCTTTGAATTGATGTGACAGGATAATGCACCCAGTCTTGCCTCTAGGCTGAAGAAGAGTGATGCACGAGAAATTGAGAGTTTTTATCAACAATACTATGAGCACTATGTTAGAGCTCTCGACGAAGGAGAGCAGGCAGATAGGTGTGTGCCCATTTGCTTATATGTGAAGTTTTTGAAATTTCAAGGCTCTTCTTCATTATGAAATTGGTAAATTTTTGCATTGTTGAATTTTCACAGAGCCCAACTTGGAAAAGCGTATCAAACGGCTGGATTGCTTTATGAAGTGCTTTGTGCTGTTAATAAGACTGAAAAAGTTGAAGAAGTTGCTCCTGAGGTTAGTTTTATGATTGAGATTATATGTGGCGCGAAATTTGGCAAATGTACCTTTCTCACAAGTGACAAGAAATGTATTGGTATGTCCCTAATGCCTAAAGATTTTTTCATTATTTTCTGATGGGTTTAAGGTGGTGTTAACAGATTATTGCAGCTGCTAAAGATGTCCAAGAAAAGAAGGAAATTTATACCCCATACAATATCCTTCCCCTGGATTCAGCTGGTGCTTCACAGTCTATTATGCAGCTCGAGGAGGTATGGCATATAACATGCCTTTCTGTTACTGCTGAGCACTGTACAAATTTCTTGAATAAGTCATTTTCAAGTCTCGAATTTTTGCCCAAACACATTTGTTATGAGTTAGTCGCCACTTACTGAAAATTTTGCATATCTTTCTATTTTGTCATAACTTTGCAATGAAATCACGAGTTTCACTTCTTAATTACAATTTTTCATGAGCTGTCGTCTTTATTACTACTTATTTTTAGCAAAATAATCTGTGTTTCTTGTTTAAAGCTTCATTTTGGGTTTTATATCCAACTAAATATTAAGGGAATCAAGGTTTTTAGTTAAACAATGCGTAACTTTTTTTATTTCTAATATCTTTTCTTGATTTTCTATGAATTTCACTGATTTTTCCCCAAATGGTGAGTTCAATTACCGAATCCTGGTTTTTATTCGAACCTTTTTACCCATTTTTTTTTCCTAGTCACGGATTTTGCTCCCACCGAATAATTCTCAATCCCAGTTGTAACAACTATTTTACCTGTTATACCAGGTCAAGGCAGCAGTAGCTGCTCTGTGGAACACTCGGGGTTTGAACTGGCCTCCTTCATTTGAACAGCATAGGCAGAAGGCGGGAGACTTGGACCTACTCGACTGGCTAAGGGCCATGTTTGGATTTCAGGTTCATATGATCCATCTCAGGAATATGTGACTAATTATATGAACCTCAAGGGGTTTGGGGTGATGGTCAGGTACCTGCCTCAGGAAGCGGAAGACCTAATCCCCCCCTGAGGTCACCCTAGGAATTTAGATCCCGTGCTGACCAAGCACGTGCTTACTTGGGGCGCACATGTGCCCCTGGGATTAGTCGGGTGCTCTACGAGACCCGAGCGCCCAGGTTATCAAAATAAATAAAATAATAATTAAATTAAAAAAAATTATGCTTTTCATGTCAAAAGATTGTGGCTTTATACCGAGTTGGCTTTTGCAGAGAGACAATGTCAGGAACCAAAGGGAGCATTTAGCTTTGATGCTTGCCAATGTACATATAAGGCTTATACCAAAGCCCGAGCCCCTTAACAAGGCATGTCCAGTTCTTTCATTACATTCACTGTGCTTTCCTTTCGGCTTCTTGTTAGTTTGTGTTCAAATGTTGTAGTGAAATTGACTTTAGTTGTTGCATACTGGTAGAAAGTTTCTATTAAAATATCATAATAGTTGGGTAATAGAAGCATGCTTTTTGTTTTCCTTGATTCTAGAATCTGTTGCCTTGATGCCATGCTTTGTAAGTTATGTACTTCCTATTAGGTTTATCAAAATTTCCCTTCATAATATTGTGAAAATCTGAATTATCTTTTTATTGTTTTTGTTATTTTGTTACATAGTTTGATAGTGAGAAGAGGGGTATTATTTATGTGATTTTTTTATAGGGGTATTAATGAAAAGCTCCTAGTACTTAACCGAAGTCTTCATTGCTTATAGATATAATCCCAAAATGAACAATAATTGATTTTGATTTGCAAGAATAAAAATCTTAGTGATGAAAGCGCTCCCTGGCAACTATAATGGTTGGTTGTTGAACATATGGATTTTTATTTACAAAAATAGGAATAGTGATGATGAAAATGCCTTTCTACGTGGAACCTTAAAGAAGAGTGGACATGGAGCAACTTACCGTTCGTTTAGATCCCCAACAGTCTAACTATATCTATGGTTGGAAGAAAGCTACGTATGGTTAAAGGCTTGAAGCAGGCAGCAAGAGCTTGGCTTGATGGCATCTTTGAAACAATAATTGATTCAACACTTCAATCACAAAATAAGGATGTTGAAACATACTTCTCTTCAGTACCTCAAGCGTAGAGAGAGAGTATACTTCCTGCTGAAACTGAGCTAACTCATCCCACATACTCCGAAGTTGGGTATAGCCAGTGTGATGGAGACATCAAGAACAAGAGCATTGGATTCAGGCCGAGAGATTGTCCAGCAGTAGAAAAAACGGAAAGAGAGCCAGAACGGAAGAGCCGAAAAGAAAAAGAAGAACGTGAAAGTGGTTAAGAGCTCAAATTCGAAGGACTGAAGAGACACTCAGTCGATCGATCTATCCCAACCTTCGATCAATCGATTGTGGATAGTGAACAAATATTCTGAGGCACAATTATGTTTCTCAGTCGATCGATCGAGCCGAAACTTTCGATCAATCGATTTAAGTCTGTGGCTTAGAGTAGTTTAATTAATTTCTCAGTCGATCTATCGACTCTGGAATCCATCGATTGATCGATCGCGCGGAATTTGGCAGAATTTTGTTATTTTGGTCAATATTCATTTTTAGTGTTTTATTTGCTTTAGGATTCTTCTAATTTTGTATTAGGGTTTGGTTAGCTTATTTAAGGGCTTGTAAACAACATTATTGGCAGTTGATTATTGAATGAAATTTTGAGAGCTTGTTTTTGTGTAAACCCTAAAAGACTTGTGAAGAGTTCTTGATCGAATGAGCGAATCTTTCTAAACCTGAGGAGTGAACCTTCATTTCTCGTGCGACTTGGTGGAAGCCGACGTACAACCTTGGTGAAAAACCTCAGAATCCTTGGTGTGAAGCTTTGGACCTCTATCTTTGTGACAACCCGGATTTCGGCAACCCGAAACCCGCGCCGTCAATACAACCATTTAGGTCGTATCCCAAACTTCACATGGAACACTCGGTAAGTCCACATCTAAGCGGAAACAACTCACGTCGATCTATCAATTAGACCTTCAAGTAAAACAATTGACATTCATTTCTATGTAAGATGATATTAACTACAAAAGACAGTTCAATTCTCATGCCAATTGCATGAGCAAAAGAACCGAACCGAACCATCAATGACACGTCAAAAGTCACCAAAGGATGGTTCGCAAAAAGAATAAGTACCGTACAATTTAACATCCTACAAATGAATTCTTTTGGCCGGGCATTCCAAGCCTTACTATAGTTTTCCAAAACAGTATCAAGTGCCACAACGCACGTCTACTAAAAGAAATCCTTTGGAGGGGGCTCCGTCTCCTCCAAAGGTACGTAGTCCGTGTCCTCTTGGTCCGTGTCCTCAATGTCCTCCGCTATCCCTGAACCTGTGACGCATAGTCGAAGGGTGAGCTACATCATAGCTCAATAGGGAAACTCAATAGCATGTATATTTTCCCGACATCACACATATATTTCATGACGCATTTCTAAACATGGAACGGAATTTGTAACAATTACTTCACCCAAAAAGTTTATCTGATGCATGATTTCTACTCACATTTTTTCTAGAAAAAAAAGAAACGCACCCACATACACACTTAAAAGAATTACTTAAATAATTGCTTGAGCAATATAACATCGAGCCCCCGATGGAAGTACCCACCATCGTCGTTCATATGAACCATTTCACAATGCCCAAGCCCCTTAGCAAGAGGTGACTTGTGCCGGACGAAGTATTTCCACTATTGGAAATCAAGGAACGGGTATCCCGCCGAACCGGTGCACAATTTATACGGATTGGTCGCCGTATCGGTCACGGATATCCCGCCGTGTCGGTCACGGGTATCCCGCCGTGTCGGTTGGGTATTCACAAGTTAAACCTTAAATTCAATGTGCATGTTACATATAGTTTATCACCGTGAGTTGTGGTAAATATACTTAGTTCAAGTTTCACATATGGTTCTTACTAACTAATTCACATTTCTTTGCTATCACACACAACATGACTTACTTCACCTTGATGTCACACACATACTTATCCAATCGTTTTCACACACACACACACACCAGATTCTCTTTCTTAGTGATTGTACTTATAAAATCATGTGATCTAACTATGGATGGACTAATGCAATTACAAATCAACTAAGGGAAGAGCACATATTTACTTATCATATCATTACGCACATGCTAGTTGAAGGTAAAACACACATGTTGTTGAATTTCCCTACCTCGAATCGAGTCGCACTGAGACTAAACCTAATCGTATCAAGCACGCACTCACTCAAATCCCGCGTGTCGATCCTACAATTTAACGCATCCAACATCTTATAAGAAAGCCTAGAAGAATAAAAGATACAAACCACTGAAGAATTCGAAAGAAAAGAACAAGGTAAAGTACCTTGTTCCTCGCGCGAGCGAGCCTCGAGGATCGGGCGCGCGAGCAAAAGTTGGTCAAAACCTCGCGCGACTGAACTGACATTCAGTTGTCTGATGGGTGTCGCGCGAGGCCTCGCTCGAGCGAGATCTTTTTGCCTTTAACTCCTTGCGCGAGTGAGACACAACATTCTCACAGCTCTTCTTATCCTCTCACAAGGCTGTTTAAGTCATGTCTCTGAGGCTCGCGCGAGCGAGCCCTTAAGCTCGTGCGCGCGAGGGACAGAGACATTTCAGATATGAGTTTTCCCCAAACTCGATCCTCACCAAACCTTAACTGTTTTAAACCCTATTTCTCAAGGAACATTAAATGCTAAAATTACTACATAACTAGCATTAAATCCATACCTTTAATGCCATCAATGTTCCTTGGATTGGATCTTTTCTTTCTTGAAGATATCAAGGAGGGTTTTAACAACCTAGATCTTCTTCACACTTCTCATCAAGCTCACGGATCCCCACGAGATTATTTGAAACGTGTAAAAGAATCTCTATGCACAATCACTTTACTTCACTCACCTAGATCTCACAACCCTTTTATCTTTCTCTACAAAACCCCTTCTTTTTCTTCCTCTTCTCTTTCTCTCTCTCTATTTCCCCACAATTCAAATGGGTTCTAAATGAAACCCACGTATGAGACCCCTCTCCCTTATCTCCACTAGTTGGATTTTTCAACATGTAAAACCCCAACACTCTAAACAGGTGTTAAATGTCTTTACATCCTTATGTGTTAAACACATATACTCTAAGTGTGTGTTTGTGCATGGGTTCCCTTGTGAACCACATACACACACTTGAACTACACCAAACCTACAGGGTTTACGAAATCCGGGGTTATTACAATCTTCCTATTCTATCATTTGGTAATATCTTCCTTTGCTGTGATAAATTCCAAAAGCTCCAAAATATTGTTAGCTTAAATATTTTGATCCACCTTTTTTGATTAATTTAATCCCTTGAGCCTTCGTTTTCCGAAATCTTAGAAGAGTCAAGAGACGACACCATAATTGTCATTTGATGCCCTAAACTAGATCGAAACTCGAATCCTTCATCAGATCCATTTTTCTAGATCGGGAATATCGATGCATGTGAGCGCTACAATTGAATTAACCTAGTTGTTTCGTTGAATTCATTAAATTATTTTATGTGTTGGGCGATATTGAATATTTTCGTTATTCAATTTAATCTGAGGTTAATCCCAACTTGCATAATTAGGGTTTTAGCGTTCGTCCCGCATCAGATTTGGTATTAAAGCACAATTTTTGTTTATGGTTGTTGGCGTCATATAGGTTTTAGGGTTTTTTTTTTTTTTTTTTTGTCTTGCATCATATCGTTTTGTGTTGCATCGTCATGGATCCCAGTAGGATAGAAGCCCTTCTTAATGAACTTACGGTCAAGGTGACCACGAGTCAGGCGGATCTCTAGGCCCAAATGCAAACTCAGCTTGAGGCTTTAAAAATCCATCATACTCAAAGCCATAGTCAAACTTCCAAGGATTTGGATGGAAGTAGAGTTAAGGGATACTCCCATCATTGTGAGGCCAAATATGATCTTGAGTCCAAATATGATCTTGATAGGAAATCCCTATGGCCTATTCAAACTGAAGTCCCAAATTTTGAGGGTATGATGAACCCTAAAACCTTTGTGGGATGGTTGACTAGCATAGAAGAGTATTTTGACTTGTATTACGTGTCGGAAGAGTACAAGGTTAGGCTCGCCATGCAAAAAAATATTGGAATGGTATAGAGTTTCGACGCAAGTTAGCTCGAAATAAGTCCATCACACGGTGGGAGGACATGAAGGAACGACTCATCGACAATACATTCCTTTCACGACCAATATGTTCCTTTCACGCTCCACCACCTTCTACAATGTTTGGAAGCTAAGGTAGATAAGTGTCATAAACACACCCAACTTGAGTCAATGAGCACCTACGCTAAAGAGAGCTCTAATTTCTAGGTTCCACCATCGAAACCCGTGATTACTCCTTCGAATCCCCAATTTGCAACTGTGGGAGGAGCCAGTGTTGAGAGCCCTAAACCTTGTAGTCGTAACAAGTGTTGTAAGTGTCAAGGACTTGGACACTTTGCATACCAATGCCCCACAAAATTTCTCACTCAAAATTTATTGGCTAAAGAGAGGATTTGGGTGCACACGACTTGTTGGTACCTATTGAGTAGAATACCCGTGGGTCCATCGAACCGGGTACACAAAAACTATTAATGTCAATTGAACCGAGTACCTAAGAGTCTGTGGTTTTGGTTTAAGCGATGCGCACGAGTTACTCGAGCCAAGTGTACATGAGCCATTAGTGCCCCTTGATTCGATCACACATGAGTTGTTAGAGTCAATAGGAACATGTCAGCATTCAAACTTGCATTGGATTAACGAGAATATTTTATTGAATGATGAAAATACACCGAATGTCACTAACACAACGAATTTATTTAATGATTTTAATAATACCAACTGTGTGTTGATTCATGATAGTCCCAAGCATGTGGAAGTTCTCCCGATCTTGAAAAGGGGTCATGATGAAAGTCTAAAATTTCCTCTAAGCAAGGGCATTCATCCAATAGTTGCGGTGGAAGATCTTACACCTGTTCCAAGTCCTGCAATTATATCTTTTGATCCATTCCTTGCTACACGACCAAATGAGCCAAGCCCATTTAACCAATTCATAATCAGTACCCTACCTGCGCCATATGAGAAAAGGTTGAATGAGGAGTATCTAGAGTATCCAAACTTCACTACTAAGGCGGATAAAAAATCAGACATACTTCACAACATGGAAAGCCAAGCCGGGAGCCGAGCATCCAAAGTGTACCATACATGGGTTCTACAACTCATCGAGGATGAGTTCTCCTACCCAGGGAGAATTGATGGGGACATCAAGATCATGAGCATTGGATTCGGGTGAAGAGATAGTCCGACAGCAAAAGAAACGGAAAGGGAGCCAGAATGGAAGAGCCAAAAAGAAAAATAAGAACCTGAAAGTGGTTAAGAGCTCAAATTTGAAGGACTGAAGAGACACTCAGTCGATCGATCGAACCCAACCTTCGATCGATCGATTGTGGACAGTGAACAAATATTCTGAGGCGCAATTATGTTTCTCAATCGATTGATCGATTCTGAATTTTCGATCGATCGATTTAAGCCTGTGGCTTAGAGTAGTTTAATTAATTTCCCAGTCGATTAATCGACTCTAAAATCGATCGATCGCGCGGATTTTGGCGGAATTTTGTTATTTTGATCAATATTTCATTTTTAGTGTTTTATTTGCTTTAGGGTTCTTCTAATTTCATATTAGGGTTTAGGTAGCCTATTTAAGGGCTTGTAAACAACATTATTGGCAGTTGATTATTGAATGAAAATTTGAGAGCTTGCTTTTGTGCAAACCATAGAAGACTTGCGAAGAGTTTTCGATCGACTGAGAGAATCTTTCGAAACCTGAGGAGTGAACCTTCATTTCTCGTGCGACTTGGTGCGAAGCCGACATACAGTCTTGGTGAGAAGCCTTGGAATCTTTGGTGTGAAGCCTTGGACCTCTATCTTCCTATTCTATCCTTTTCTCTATTTATCATTTGGTAATATCTTCCCTTGTTGTGATAAATTCCAGAAACCCTAAAATATTGTTAGCTTAAATCTTTTAATCTACCCTTTTTTTGATTAATTTAATCCCTTAAGCCTTCGTTTTCCCAAATCTTAGAGGAGTCAAGAGATGACACTATAATTGTCGTTTGAAGCCCTAAACTAGATCGAAACTCAAATCCTTCATCGGATCCGTTTTTCTAGATCAGGAATATCAATGTATGTGAGCGCTACAATTGAATTAACTTAGTTGTTTCGTTGAATTCATTAAATTATTTATGTGTTGGGCGATATCGAATATTTTCCTTACTCAATTTAATCTGAGGTTAATCCCAAACTTGCATAATTAGGGTTTTAGCGTTCGTCCCGCATCACTGTGTTACCTAGGCACTTCTACTTTTGGGATTTTTTCCTTGCCGACACTTGGTGGCACTTGGACACTCCTCAACACAGCATGATACTTCTAGACATGTATGAAAATACCACATAATACCATCAAAATGTTCCTTGTTTGACACGATAAAATGAACTGTCATTTTATTTATATATATAATATTTTTTGTAAAGTTTAGTAACTTATAAAGTAGAATGCTTGGGTCCTTGAAAACGATTTGAATAATATAGTATACTTTTAGTTAGGTTCATGACATACATTATGTATCATTTTATTACATACCCCAATTGGCTTTCTAAGATTTCCCTTCAATTTTTTTCTATATACATTCTATTTTTTATTAATTTTATTTCTCTTAAGGCCGTGCCACTATAATGGAATCTTTAGAAATTGGCATGCTAAACATCTGTGACATCTTGACATTTGGCACCCCTGCCACGTGTATAGGTGACATTGGGTATAGCACTCTATAATTGATTTCTCTCCCTGACGAGTATTATTAATTTTGTCCATCAATCGAAACATCTTCGTACTATTTTGCTTTTATGAGTACGCCTCCCTGATTGCATCCCACAGTTCCTTTGCACTAATCACATGCATGATCAGCTTACTAATCATTGGTTGCATAGAGTGTAACAACCACGTCATCATGTTAAGCTTGTCACATTGCAAAATTTCATACTTCGCATCGGTAAGAGCTGGCTTGGCTGTAGCACCCGTAACATATCCAATCATTCTCTTCGGCGCCATATGCATGGCAGCAAACTGGGACCATTCCAAATAATTGGTACCATCAAGTAAAATGAAGGTAATTTTTCAGTCCTTGAGAACTCTCATTCCCCCAATTGACACCTTAGTTTCAGTCACCTTGGTAGCACAAACTAGCTACAGAGCTATATCAAGAAACCTCTTCAAACAACAAAAAGAAGGGTTCACACAAGTCTGGTCACCTACTTGATATACCTCCTCCTGTTGACCTTCTTTGGTACTGAATAGAGTGATATTTTCTCGACCAACACTAATGCCAAAGGGCACGGTTGTACCAACTACCAGGTACTAGGGTCGAAGTGGAACTAGGGTAAAAAACATAAAGCAAATCCCCAAAAGGCCTCCATGCAACTGTCCACAGTATCAATAACCAAGGTTACACAACCTTGTTAATCACCACAAACGGAGGGTTCTACAACCTCTCACAACACAAACAACCATGATAGAGCTAAAGTACATTACTCAACCTCTAGCAGAGACCTTTATTGATCATAAGATCGTGCATACAGCGCTGAAAAACAACCAAGTTCACTGCCTACTGCAGATTTCATTCCATCCATCACAACTGATCCAAATTTTACGAGACTAATTTCATTAGATCCGGGGTGAAAATACCTTTCAAACACATCCAACTTTCACCCTCGATTCATCACAGAGAGGGTCAAAACATCGAAAAAGCGTGACTGTAGCCTTGATGGCTGAAATTGATTTTCAAAAAAAAAGAACCTCAAATCATAAGATCGTGCATACAGCGCTGAAAAACAACCAAGTTCACTGCCTACTGCAAATTTCATTCCATCCATCACAACTGATCCAAATTTTACGAGACTAATTTCATTAGATCGGGGGTGAAAATACCTTTCAAACACATCCAACTTTCACCCTCGAATCATCACAGAGAGGATCAAAACGTCGGAAAAGCGTGACTGTAGCCTTGATATCTGAAATTGATTTTCAAAAAAAAGAACCTCAAATCACCAAAACTCAGATGTAAGAAAAGAAGCTTACCAAGTAGGAGAATCCAGTTCAAACAAGCCCTAGGGTGGGCATCAATGGTAGATCGATGGCCCAAAAACCGGGAAATGTCATAATTGGCTGGCTGAAGAAGATGGGCTTTGAATCTGCTGATCCAACCACCGGATCACAAAACTCTCAGAATTACTGTTGAAGAGGACAAAAAAAGGATCACAGTGGTGTTGATTAAATCTCTTCTGAGGTAAAAAAAAATTTGAGTGTCATAGCATCAGCATGACATCATCGTGACGCAAGCCTAGTGCCAGCAGAGAGATTGGTGATGTCACCAGTAGGGTTTGTACTCGATGATCTTCGCTTTGACACTAAATTAGAATGAAGATGAGATTAGGGTTGGGGTTTGTAGGAGAGGAAGTGGTAGAAGAAGAAAAAAGAGATGGAGGAAATTAGAATTGAGTGTTGTGTTACTCAAACCCCTTCTATTATTGGTATATATACAATCATTACTCTCTCGCGTGCATCGGTACAATATAAATAAGGGAAAACAACTTAACCTAGGTACTTACTTACAACACACCCAACGTGACTATAAGCACCCACACTAACTTATGGCACGTATTCCAACGGTTCATCCGTAATGCTTTGATCCCTCCTCCGAGCCATGAAACATCACACAAAAAACTCAGAAAAAACTGTGGAACACTCAACAGAAAGGTTCGGGACGGGAACCTATCTAGGGAAACCCTAGCAGAGCTCATGTCCCCTCTTTGATCATCTCTTTCCTATCCTATTATATATCGGGGTAGGCTCGGCCGGGCTTCAAACTCTTATGCCTACTCTGGCCCGTAATGTTTTTGATCTACAATTTCTATGCCTGGCCAGCCCTGTGGGCTCAAAAGTTGGCCTCTAGATAAAAAGTTGTGCCACATCAACGATCTTGATTTCTGTTCATTTAGATAAAATATTCAAAATGTTGTTTGGCTCTAACTTGGAGATTGAATTGTAGTTTGACTCTAACTTGGAGGTTGGCTCTAACTTGGAGTTTGAATTGTAGTTTGACTCTAACTTGGAGGTTGAATTGCAGTTTGACTCTAACTTGGGCATTGGCTTTAACTTGGAGGTTGAATTATAGTTTGACTCTAACTTGTGATAGCCCAGTTACGTTCAGACTCTATATAAGACTAGTTTCTCTTGAATTAGAAGTAGGATTTATGTCTTCTATATAAAGGGAAAGCTCTTGGCCAAATTATTGAGTTGAGATATCATTGTAAAGCTTTGAAAAACCTATCTAGCGTTTTGAGGAGAGCTTTGGTGAGGCTTGAGTGTTCTTGTATTCTTGTGTGATCATCAATATAGTGAATCATCGTTGCCCGTAGACATAGGCATATTGCCGAACCACGTAAATATTGTCTTTTGTGTGTTTATGGTTGATTTTCTTTTGTTTTTGTGTTCTTATTTGATTGTTCATCGTGAGATCGTTGGTTAGTTTGTGAGTTCCCACATAACAAATTGGTATGAAAGCTATTAGGTTTTTGTACTATGATCGAAGATGGCATCGAAGTCCGCAAAAGTTTTGAACGTGAGGTTCGAGGTTGAGAAATTCGATGGGAAGATTAATTTCGGCTTGTGGCAAGTACAAGTCCGGGATATCTTGATTCAACAAGGGCTGCACAAGGCATTGAAAGGGCTTACGGGTAAGCAGGTGAATATGTCCGATGGTGATTGGGAAGAATTCGAACTTCAAGCGTGAAGTACGATTCGGCTATATCTAGTGAAAGAGATTGCATACAATGTGATGCGGGAGAACTCGGAGGCCTTGCTGTGGGCGAAATTGGAGTCTTTATATGACGAAATCTCTGACGAGTCGTTTATATCTCAAGAAGCAACTGTACAAGTTGCACATGAAGGCAAGTACTTTTCTCAACGAACATCTGAATGAATTTAATAGAATAATATCTGAATTATTAAATATTGGAAAAGAGGTTAAGGATGAAGACAAAGCACTATTACTTTTGTCTTCCCTCCCCGATTCCTATGAGCACCTAGTTATTATGCTGCTCTATGGGAAGAATACTATTGAATTGGAGTTGGTTACAATGACACTGCTTTGTAGCGACATGAGGAAGAAAGGTTCAGATAGTGATACACAAGCAAATGGCTTGTTGATTAGGGGTAGAGTAAAGGACCGTAAATCCGGAAGGAGTAGATCAAAGTCCAGATCTAAATCCAAAACAGAAAAACAGTAGACTGCTACAAGTGTCACGAAGGGATGGCAGATAGCTGGGCAAAGGTTCCAGGGAGTTAACTCGGCCATCCAATTAGTAGACGCTCTCAGAACGGGAAAGTCCTATGCTGAGGTAGCAAAGATGTCGGGGGGTATGCTTGAGATGGCAGAGTGCCGTGTTATTACCTCTGGAGATGGTGACTCTCCAGACACACGATCATGTCTGGATCCGTTGCAATTTGCGGATTCTCATTACACATCGCTGACGAAGAATCTAAATAGGTATTGGGTGGTGATTTACACTATTAATGATTCACTGAGTTTGCTACACATTCACAAATGGATTAATGCTACATGGGAGAACTCTGCGAGGCTTGCTGTTTCGGTCATCTCCGGTACCATGTTCTTACTTCGATTTCAGACGGAGAAGACAGCTGCCGAGTTGTGCTGCCAAAAAGTATATCTTATATGCGAAGTTCCTGTTGAATGTGGAATTTGAAACCTCTATGTTGGGAATTTGAAAACTCATCGGGAGATGGGAGGTTATTGGCTTAAGATCTTTGGCCTGCCGCTTCATGCTTGGAACTTGGAGGTGCTCAAAGGGATCGGCAACCGCTGCAGTACCTTTATCTTCTTCGATCGACGCTCCAAAGATCTCTGAGACACGACTGCTGCTCGAATCCTAGTTCTCGTCGACTCGGTGGAGAGCATCCCTAGATGCTGCGATGTCTGCATTGGCGGACAGGTTTTCCAGGTCTTCATCGAAGTGGTGCTGTTGGAGCGGATGCATGCTCCGTTCTAGCCGGACATAGAATCCTTGGGGCCCGGGGAGCCGATATAGACATATTCCGACTCTCCACCTCAGATATTGTCAAGCTGATCGTCGAGCCACTCGGGGGAAGGGTATTACACCCCCGACCGCGCTGTTTCGGGGCACGGCCGCTTCGCATTCACCGAGGTCGGGGAGGCGACCACCGACGCATCGATCAACTCCTGCACTGTGGGGTGACTCATCCATTTCTTGATGCCTTTGCCCAAGGGGATAGGGGAGAGATGGAAGAAGGTGAGATTATTGACCAGTTCTGCCGGCTGCAACTCCTTGACGATCAGATGGGGCTACCTGGAGAGGGGGAGAGCTCTCAGATGATTCCGGCGGCCCGACCAATCTCGGAGGAGGTTCTGGGATCTAATCTCCTATCGCTCAAACAATCTATGATTGAGGATGCATCGTACTGCAATCGGGTGTGTCAGTCAGCAGCTAGAGAGCAGATGAAGTCTGACGGGCCGATCTGGTTGCCGGTTGAGATTAGGGATGAACATCGGTGTCGGTGGGATCCGATGGAGACAGAGTGGTTGTCTCTCCCAAAGAGGAAGGCAACAACGAAGACCAAAAAGCCTTTGCTGGTCTTTTATAGAAAGAGGAAAAAAGTCAAAAGAGGCCCGAGATTTAGTTGCGAGGAGAGGGCGACACGTAGATCGGGGCAGCTTTTTGAATACCGCCTAGCGGTTTTGGGAAACCTATGTACTGCAACACAGCAATGGTTTGACATCGCTGGATTTCACTTTACACATGGCGATCTGGGATTATTGCAGCTTCCGACCACTTTGGAGTTTTCGGCGGACTTGGCTAGGGTATCGACACGTGGTGTTGAGGTGTCGTTATACCACTCATCGGTGCCTGTGCTTGACGGTCCCTTAAAACCAATGGGGTTGGTCGCTATCCGGATCCCTTATCATGGGACACGTGCCTCTCTTCCTTCACCTGGGAGACAGCTGGCAGAGAATTCTTCCTAGTCATGGGATGGCCCGTGCTCTGATGGGTCGTCGGGTAGTTTGAGAGGACCCAACCTGAACTTGGGCTTGATCTGCTCGGGTCCCTTTCTACTGGCTAACTGAGCTCTCGACCCGCTCCGATACTCGTGGCCCACTGAGATATATAGGCGGGTATGTTCGATGGAGCCCCAGCTTTCTGAGCTGCATCTGGTTTCCCTTCCATCAGAATCGAAGGGTTCTGCTACTGGTCAAAGTTCAACGAGGGAGGAGGGGGACGGTCGAGATTACAACACCAGTGAGGTGGACCGACTTATTGGGGTTGGAGAATCGTTAGGGATGTCGTTTGAAGGACCTGAGGAGTCACTCAGAGCGGTTTTCCGATCCATTATTAGTAGCAGGAGTATTGCCTACAAGAAGAAACGGCGAGATATTCCTAGGGAACTCGCTCGATTACAATGGGGAATGTCGGATGGGAAGGGGGGAGGGAGCAGCTAGGCTCCCCTTCGTGTCTGATAGGCGGGCTCCTCCTTGGTCGGTTATGAAGATCCTATCTTGGAATGTGCGCGGAATTTCTGTTCCTGCCAAATGGGATCGGGTCAAACAAGTCATCGATCACTTCAAACAGGTGCTTGTTACGTTGTAGGAAACGAAGTGGGGAAGCTGTGATGCTCAAAAGGTCACATCGGTGCTTCGGGGGAAGAGGTGGGTCTGGATTGGGATTGATTCGGCGGGAGCTTCGGGGGGCATTCTTGTCACTTGGGACTCTAATAGCCTTGAGAAATTGGAGGATGAATTGGGATATTTCTCTACTTCGGTCGTTTTCCGCACGAGGCTGGCTGGTAAGGTTTGGGTCTTCTCTGGTATCTATGGGCCATCCTCTACTGGTCTTCGTCCCGACTTCTGGTTCGAGATGGTGGCCATAGCGGCGAGATGGGGGTACCCACATTGTTACGGGGGGGATTTTAATGCTATTAGATGGGACCACGAGAAGTCGGGAGGGCCGCCCAATAGGGCTGTTATGAGGGACTTCCATGAGATCATATCGGATTGGGATTTGATGGATCTGCCTCTTATGGGCGCAAGATGAACCATTGCTTAGTCGTCTCGACCGGTTCCTTTGCACCACGGAATGGATGGCTTTATTCCTGGCTGCAAGGGTGGAAGCCCTCGCGAGGGTGGTGTCGGATCACCGACCCATTCTCCTGTCGTGTGAGGATAGGGGGATAAGACCGACCCCCTTTCGGTTTGAAAATATGTGGTTGTTAGAGGAGGATTTTAAGAGCCGGGTGGCGGAGTGGTGGGCTGAGCTGAAACCAAATGGGTCTGCCTTACTGCGTTTTACTTCCAAATTAAAATATCTTAAGGTCCGTATGAAAGCCTGGAATAAGGAGAAATTTAGGAAGGTGCAGGTTGCTAAAGTTGTGCTTATTTCCTGGATACAAGAGATAGATAATTTGGAAGAATTGAGGACTTTGACAGGTGAGGAAAGAGGGGAGTGATTGATTAAGAAGCAGGAACTAGATGCCGAGTGTCGAGCTGAGGAGGTCTTATGGAGGTAAAAATCTAAGGTCCTGTGGCTCAAGGAGGGGGACCAAAATACTACGTATTTTCACGCGGTGGTGAATGCTCAGAGCAAGGCCAACTACATCAGTAGCATTGTCGTCAATGGGGTTGGGTATTCTGAGATGGAGCTGGCTAAACCCGTGATCGTCAAGTACTACGCCGATTTGTTTTCGAAGGAAACAGTTGAGAGAGAGCGAAAACAATCCTTAGCAGGTGGAAGACCCAAAAGGAATATTAGAGAATTTGCTACGGTTACGAGGATATGGTCGCCTACACATTGACGTTAAATGGTAATGAGTCATCTTCATTCAAGAATGCAATCAGTGGTAGAAGTGCATGGGAATGGAAGACCGCAATGCAAGGATCAAAATTTCGGGTTTCATTTCGGTTTCGGAGGGGACCGAAACCGAAAATTTGAACCGAAATTTCAGCCGAAAATTTGAATTTTGGCCGATAATTTAACTCCCATACAAAAATCTCACCGAAATTTCAGTCCAAATTATCGTTTCGGTGAGGACCGAAACTGATAATTTGGACCGAAATTTTAGTCATTTCAGCCGAAATTTTGATCCTTGCCACAATGAGTGAAGAGATGGATTCTCTTTACAAGAATCAAACTTGGGAACTAAAAGAGTTACCTAAAGGAAAGAGAGCGATTGGGTGCAAGTAGGTTTATAAGAAGAAAGAGGGTTCTCCGAAAAGTAGTGGTGCAAGGTATAAAACACGGTTGGTAGCAAAAGGCTATGCGCAAAAGGAAGACATTGATTACAATGAGGTGTTTTCACCAGTTGTAAAACACACTTCAATCCAGGCTTTGTTGTCAATTGTAGCACAATTGGACTTAGAGTTGGAGCAACTTGATGTGAAAACAGCGTTTCTACACGGTGATTTAGGAGGAGACCTATATGCACCAACCTGAAGGGTTCAAGTTTCCTAGAGAAGAGAGGTTAGGGTTCAAGTTTCCTTGTACGGGTTGAAACAGTTGCCGAGACAGTGGTACAAGAGGTTTAACACGTTCATTGTGAGCCAAAATTATATTCGAAGTGAATACAACAACTGTGTTTACTTCAAGAGGCTAGCGGATGACTCATTTATTTACCTTCTCTTGTTTGTTGATGACATGCTCATAGCTGCAAAGAGCATGGTGGAGATCAACAAGTTAAAATCTCAACTTGGTATGGAGTTTGAGATGAAGGATCTTGGCGCAGCGAGAAAGATTCTTGGGATAGAGATTCAGAGAGATAGAAAGAAAGGGCAGTTGTGTCTGATACAGAAGAGCAACTATTAAAAAGTTTCTTGTTTATTAGAGCTACTAATTTTCTCTTACTACGTATGCTGAACAGTTAACCTTTACAAATGACTCTCTAATCATAGTTCATCATCTTATTTCGTAAATTAATTAAATCTGTTCCTATGATCCAGCTGGATGAGCGAGCTGTTGATGCAGTTATGAGTAAACTATTTAAGAATTACAAAACGTGGTGCAAATTTTTGGGACGGAAGCACAGTTTAAGGTGAGATTTCTCAATATTTGAACTAGCTTTTCTTCGTTTTTTCCTCCATGCCTTTGCATGTGTGTTTTTAATAAAGGTAACCTTCAAATACCCCTCATTACTTCAGGTTCCCTCAAGGGTCTCCAGAAGTGCAGCAGAGAAAGATACTCTACATGGGTCTGTATCTTCTTATTTGGGGTGAAGCAGCAAATGTGCGCTTTATGCCAGAATGCCTTTGCTACATTTTTCATAATGTGAGTAATTGTTCATTTTATAGATTCACTTAGTAGTCTCCGTCAATAGTTATTATTATTATTATTAGAGAAGTGGGGAAATGCATATGCCAGATCACATGCCACATGGCATGATCAACCCAAAACAACACCCACTTTGGGTTGATCAGCCATGGTTAAAAAAAAAAAAAAAATCTTTTTTATGACTTCTTTGACCTCTTTTTAATGGGCCAAGGATATGGTGACGCTCAACAAACCTGATTCATTGATTTTCGGCACATTTGACCACATTTTCAACGGTGGATATGTACCAGATCATGCCCAAATTTTTTGGGTGGTACCTGATTAATATTGTCTTAGTTGTTGTGGCACCCGATCCTCATGATTGGTGCCACATGGTGCCCAGATGATCTGGACGTAGCCCTCAGGGCTACACCCGGACGCATGTTCTGGGCCTCTTATTATTATTATTATTTTGTCAAATTTGTACTTTGTACTTGATGTGTAATGTAAAGGCTTCATAAATTTACAGATGGCCTATGAACTCCATGGTCTTTTAGCTGGAAATGTCAGCATCGTGACTGGAGAAAACATCAAACCTTCATATGGCGGAGGTGATGAGGCTTTTCTCAGAAAGGTTATAACACCATTGTATCGTGTGATTGACAAGGTAGGATTTAAAGAAAGTCATGCACATCAAGATTATATTCTGTCAGTTCTCGAATATAACTTAGAATGTTGAAAAAATCGTGTTGATGTTCCAGGAAGCTAAGAAAAGCAGAAATGGAAAAGCCCCTCACTCAGCTTGGTGTAACTATGATGATCTAAATGAATATTTCTGGTTTGTAACGAATATGATGTCAGATTTTAATCGTAATTTAATTAACTGGTTGGGTCTCTTCTTTTCCTCTGGGAATTTATCTTTGTTACATACCATTCAGGTCGGCCAATTGTTTCTCTTTGGGTTGGCCCATGCGCGATGATGGTGATTTCTTCACATCAACAAGTGATACAAGGGCGGTGGCCAAGGTACTGAACCGCTTATCTTATGTACATTCTCGTTGCCATTAAAATAGGAGAGCAGTTTTATCACTAAAAACAGCTCTCTGCCAGAGCCAATGGGGTGAGGAGCTATGTTATCAAACGTAAAAGCAGTTACCCATTGGAGCCAAAGAGTGAAAGAACCGCTTTTTGGCTCAAACGAGCTAACCCAAATGCATCCTTATATTTTATAAGGTATTTGATCCATGCTGCCCAATACAATTGATATGCAGGTGAGCCAACCACCTCAGAAAAAAGCTGAGAAAAGCACAGGAAAAACGAATTTTGTTGAGACCAGAACATTTTGGCACATCTTTCGAAGTTTTGATAGGATGTGGACCTTCTACGTTCTGACACTTCAGGTAATGCTCAGAAGAGAGTGGGTTCACTACTTAACTTTTCTTTTCTCTTTTCTGATATAACTTTTGCTTGCAAATTTTGTTGCCATTCTCAATGAACATCCAAATATTTGATTTTTTGCTGCAGGCCATGGTAATTCTTGCATGGTATGGGTCTTCTCCATTGGATATTTTTCGAAAGGACATCCTATATAATGTTTCTAGTATTTTCATCACAGCAGCCTTCCTACGTTTCCTCCAAAGTATGAACGCTCTTGCAACTTTTTCAGTGGTCTCGTTTGACAATGAATCGTCATAGGTTTCTTTCCTCTATATTTATTTATTTATTCATTTAGGGTACTGTTATACTCACCCCAAAAGAGTGCTTTCTCACCTCATCTCCTCCAGCCGGCATGCATTGACTGCCTTTGAATCAGATGATGGTGATCATTTTTCATCCCCATCTTCCGCACAACAGATCTATAGATAATACGCCTACCATCAGATGATCAGTTTTTTATTACACGTAGCACATACATCCCAAAGAGTGACCCTAAAATCATGTGACATACATCACACTCAAGCATGATTTTAGGGTCACTTTTTGAGATGTGTGCAACGTATAATAAAAAACTGACCATTTTATGGTAGGCTCATGATCCTATAGATCCATTGTCAGGAAGATTGGGAAGAAAAATGATCTCCATCATCTTATTCAAAGGCGGTCCATGCATGCTGGCTGAAAGCAGTCTCTTGGGCTGAGAATAACGATACCCATTTATTTATTAAAGCATCTCGTACCTTTCATCAATATGAAGCAATATTTGGGACTAGCCAATGATTGCTAAAGAATAAAAATAGGCTTGTTTAGACACAATGATCCGTTCCAAAGTTTATTGGGCATTTTAGAAGGGGTTCACACTCTCTTTAACTTTCACCATGACGGATTGGTTATGCATATTCTGATGGATATGTTAGGAGCAAAATTATTCTGTTGAACTCATCTCATCTAGTCCATTATATAGGAGTCACAATACCATTCACGTGGATTTGCCTAGTAGAGATATCATAGGATGTAGAAATGGATTAGAGATGGTTGGGTTCCTTTAGCAACAATTTCACTTATCATTTACGTTAGAGTTGGTGAGAGTTGTGTCAGTAAAACATGTTAGGACGTACTTCATCTTGTAACAACTGGTTGGGGTCGTTGCTCTGGCCTGTCTATTTACTTTGGTAGCTTGGATTAACTTTTTTATTTTTTTGCCTGGTTGGGTCTTCAAGTGGTTCAACTTCCCTGGCTTTTTGGAGAGTTTCAGTTTCTTTGAAGATCTATCGATGGGGATCACTTGTTTGTCTGGTCGATCAGATTTTTTCTCTTGGAAATTTCTTCAGGAAAATGAGGTTTTTTGTTGCTTTTAGTTTGGACTTGGTATGTATCCCATGTTGGCAGATCTTCCTGAGTAGAGGTTCCAGTTGGAAGAACTTGTGCTTTAGTAGTTTATTTAGTCATATTTTAGTGCATGACTTGTTCTTCATGGAATATAACATAGTTCTAAAACTTGACGAGTCATTGAGTAACTTAGCCGAGTTACTCAACTCGCCAGGATTTCGAGTTGAGTCCAAGCCGAGTCAAGACTTCGCTAGGATGAGGCAACCAGGGTTCATAAACTACCCTTATGTATAGAATATTTTCATGGGATAAGGTTTTAGGAACCTTATCTTTTTAAAAGTATTAAACTACCCATTTTACCCACATATCTTTCCATCTTTTCCTTGTAATACATATATACTTTTTAAAAGTGTCTACTAACTTACCGAGTATGAGCAAGTTGAGTTTGTCCAACTCTTCGAGTTAACTCAACCGAGCTGGCTTTCGAGTCAATTCAAGTTTTCAGGGTTTCAAACCATGGAATATAATAGCTGTGAAATATTTCCTTCTTTATATCGCACATATGGGACTCCCTTCCCTAAAGACGACCCCTTTTGACATAGGAGTATATTTCTAGTTGGTTTGGCCGTTTGGGTTAATGTATTAATCTATTGGGTCCCAGAGATGTACTACTTCCATAATTGTTTCAAGTTCTGCATCTTTCGGAGAATTTTATGTGATAACTTCTATGGTTCTATGTCATTGATTAGGGAGCTTTTATTGTATGTTGATGATGAGAAAGCCTCATCGTCTCAACTTCTCTTCCTAGGACTTTTGACATTATTTAAGACACCAAGGATAAGAAAATTCTTTAGCCAGCTTAATCAAATGACGGCATCCTCATGATTGTAATCGTGATTTCTGACAGCCGACATGCATTCTAGCATCAATTATACTTTTTAATGTTATGAAATTTGAAGTTTTGTCTCTGATATTAATTCTAAATGCAGTTATATATATATATATATAGGAAAAAGGGACTATCCCTCAAATGCACGGTGTGATCCGTGCGTCTGAATGCTACATCATGTGTCACTTGGCATGTGATCTCCATAACAACATCCGTTTTGGAGTCATTAGCCACGTGGCATATGATTTTAAAAAGACACGTTTTTACGACTTTTTTGTCCTTAAAAAATGTGATCATGTTACCCATCCGCGCCCCTGAACCTGGTGCATCGAAAGTTTGCACCCTTGACGAAAGATTTTGAATGGTGGATACAAACCATTTTTAAATTTTTTTAGATGGACCTGATTGTCCTTGGGCAAGTTGCCATGGCACCAGATCCCCTGGTTGGGTGCCACATGGAGCTCATCTGGTTCCAACACACAGATAAACTGTGTGTTCAAGCACTTATCCCCGTCCTCATATATATATATATATTGAAAGCAAGTGAGTTTTATTAAATAATATAGAAATTACAATAGAAAACCCACCGGTCTAATTGAAGGGAAAATTAGGGAGTGGCATACTATCCCCAATGCAATGACTCCTTGTAGCACTTGGGAGGTCTATAAAACTATGAAAACTTTATCTTCTTGTGTGTCTACTGCAAAATTAGCCAAACTATCTGCAGCTCTCTTCCCTTCCCTTAGAATATATGACACAACCCATTCTTTGCAACCCAATTTCTTTAGACTCTCGTGGTACCAGTAACTCATTGCAATAATCCTGTATATTTAAAACGCCTTTGAAAACAGATTTGAAATCAGCCTTAGTAACTCGTAACTTCCTCATAAACAGAACAAGCATACTGCATCTCACCCGTTTCATTACAAACCAGCCCACCTCCACTACTTTGGCGGGACTGACCACAATATCGGATTAATTTTAGGAGATTTAACAGATATGATAGGAACCTTCAACTCGAGCAATACAATTGTTTCTGTTTTAGTAACGGAAGTAATGGTCTCAAGTTAACCGAAAGTTCTCCAATCCACTTGCAAATTCTTCGAATTAATGCAGCTGAATCTGGACATATATTTTCATGTCTACATAGATTCCTTTCATACCAAACTTCCCAATTTTGTTTGATATAATTAAACTGATTTTTAGTTCCAGCAGAAAACCAACGTGAAATTGGAGATTACAAAAACTGCAAAAATCCGTCTTAACATCAATTATCTGAGGAAAAGTATTCCCAAGCCTGTTTTAGATGGCATTGGAGGAGGAGATGATTTAACGAGTCATCCTCTTCAACGACCATACCCACTCCAATTTCACCTTCTCGAAACCTCTATTTCTGATATTATCTCAGGCAGTTTTGAAGTATTTGGGCCATTCGGAGATGCCTATCATACAACCTTTTCAATGCTTCCACATGGAATAGAAAAATAAATACTTGCATCCTCGACAGTTTCACCTAACCAATCTGCGATAACATTCAAATTCCACCCAGATTCATTTACGGCTTCACTTAGTAAAATTGCTTGACAAGCGGACCACTTCCTAGCAAAGATAATTTATCATGCTTAGTAGTAGTGCTTTATGTAATATCATACAATGATGTAAGCTATGTAGTGGTACAACTTCAGAGATTGATGTTATTAATTTTTTTTTATATTTTAGTTGCTAGATCAAGCTTATGATGAGGTTAAGTTCAAGAATTTATTTGATTTTTTATGTGTATTATGCTGATGCTAGGCATTTTGGACCTCGTATTGAATTTTCCGGGCTATCATAGGTGGATATTTACTGATGTTCTGAGAAATGTTCTCAAGATACTAGTCAGTCTTGCGTGGCTCGTTATTCTTCCACTTTGCTATTTGCAATCCTTGTCAGTGACCCCCTTGAAAATGAAAATTTTGATGACGTGGCTTCATCAAATAAAGGGTGTACCGCCTGTATACATAATGGCGGTGATATTATACTTGCTTCCAAATTTACTAGCAGGGGTGTTGTTTATATTTCCGATGCTTCGGCGATGGATTGAAAACTCAGATTGGCATATAATAAGGTTTCTCTTATGGTGGTCACAGGTACCTCTATCTCTCTCTCTCTCTCTCTCTCTCTCTCTCTCTCTCTCTCTCTCTCTCTCTCTCTCTCTTCTTGCTCCTCACATTTATCTGTCGATCATAAAATAATTTCTTAGTGTTTTAATTAATGGGGAATGCTAACCTCACCCTCTTCATTGTGAGGTTAGCATCGTCCCCCGACCAAAATGTCATATCATGAGATGGCAATTTGGTAAATACATGAAGGGCAAAATTGCCCTTTTTTGCTTTTTCGTGGCAAACTTGTAATTTTCTTTTTATAATTACAAGTTTGCCATTGAAAAGGCAAAAAGGGCAATTTTGCCCTTCATTTATTTACCAAAATGCCATCTGATGGCATTTTGGTCCGGAGACAATGCAAACCTCACAATGAAGAGGGTGAGGTTAGCATTCCTCTTAATTAATATGGAGGATGTAAGAATTACTGGATCGGAAATGAGGCTAAGTGATTCAAACCAGTCTATGCATGAGCATCCCAGAATAGCAAAAAGGTAGCTTTATTAACACCCACAGAATCTTGGATGGCACCTACGCCAAAAACCATTGACTGCTTAGAATCGGACAATGGATATCGTTTTTCGCCCCAATCTTCCACACAAGGTAGTTTTTCGCCCCATCAGACGGCCGGTTCTTTATTCCACGTGATTTTAGGGCCATTTTTTGGGATCTGTGCCACATGGAATAAAAACTGACCATCTAATAGTACTCCCATGATCTGAAGCTCCCTTGTGTGGAAGATTGGGGCGAAAAATGATATCCATTGTCCGATTGAAAGCAGTCAATGGTTTTTGGCGTAGGTGCCATCCAATATTCTATGGGTGTTAATAAAGCTACCCATAGCAAAATCAGTATTTCTAATTTGGATGGCAACTCCTCATCCTTCTAAGACATAAAATTTAGTCCCACAAACTTTCATCTGTTTCAGCATCTACAGAAATTTCTTTTGTAACTTCCCAGGATACAATGAAGCCGAGATCTCTATTATCTCTTTCTATGTTTGCTCCCACAGAAAGAGATCTGGACACTAAGTATAAATGCCCAAGGATAACGGCAAATAAATGACTTCGTAAAAATTCGAGAAAAGCTTGTGTATAAAAAATGTCCAAAAAGGTCTCTTAAATAGACTTCAATGTATTCGAAAGGTGAAAATGTGTCTTCTAAAAGACGCAATAGCGGATATTGTAACTACTATGTTATCAACGGTCTAAATTTGACCATTCAAAAGTCATATCTTTTGGGTTTTAATTTAATTGTCTAGATTTAGTTTAATTCTACCAGTCATAATAACTGTCTCTAAATTCGAAATTAGTATTTCTAACAGTCACAATGGTCAACAGTTTGAGCAATCTGTTGACCTATTAGATTTGAATTAAACCACTAATCATTGACCCATTAGACCTGGTTGGACCCATAAGTTATTTGACCGTTTGATCGAACCTGATCAACTCCTAAGAGTTCCTAGCGATAATGCACACGTCCGAAGTGCTAAGTGTGTGCACGTAAACGCCAATCACCACGAATGTGACGGCTTGCCGCTAGACATATTCTTATCTTGTAACCAACTAGAAATAGAAGGATTGAGTTGCCTTATATACACTTGGAAAATTTTATTTCTTTCTAAGGTGGGACTAAAAAAGTTAATCGGCAAAGGAATATCTCTTCACCTAGAAAAAGTTATTTCCCTCCGAAGTTTTAAAACACTTCTCATTTAATTTTTCAAAACAAAATTAAATTAATATATTTAGAAAATTACAACAGTTTCAGCATCTACAGGAATTTGTTTTCCTTTATTTATTTTCTAACCATGGATAAATATATTTTTCCACTTTGAATGCATTATATTGTTTAATATATGCAGCCAAGTATTTACGTTGGAAGGGGAATGCATGAAAGTCAGTTTGCACTTATCAAGTGAGTACAAAAAACTATGCATGTCACTATAGGCACTTTCTCTTCATAATTTTTCATTAGTTTTTGGTATATCTTCTTTTCAGGTATACTCTATTTTGGGTGTTGCTTCTGTGTTCCAAATTGGCATTCAGCTATTTTGTCCAAGTAAAATTCTCTTCCGTTGCTTTTCGTATAGTCCCTTGGAATTAATAATTGAGCACCTTTTAATTCACCCACCAAATCTTTTAGTTCACCCACGCTGAAGCCCATGGACTGCTTTGAATCAGGCGATGGAGATCATTTTCGTCCCAATTTTCACACGATGGATCTTGAGATCATGAGCCATACCATCATACGGTCAGTATTTTTATGTTATGTGGCACGCATCCTAAAACAGTGACCTTAAAATCAGGTTTGAGCATGATAAGCTCCACGTGATGTTAAGGTCACTTTTCTGGGATGTGTGCCGTGTGAAATAAAAAACTGACCGTCTGATGGTGCACCCATGATGTCAAGATCCATTGTGTGAAAGACTGGGACGAAAAATGATCTCCATCATCTGGTTCAAAGTAATCACTGGGCTTTCAATGTGGGTGAACTCTGATTCGGTGGTGAATTTATAGGGACCCTTTATAATTCAATGAAAGGTTAGGTTTTGTTGTTGTTTCTTAATCTATCTTTTCTTGCACAGATAAAACCCTTGATAAAGCCAACAAAGGATATAATGGCTGTTCAGCATGTTCAATATTCTTGGCATGAATTTTTTCCTAATGGTATTCATTTACTTGTTTGTCCATGTTTTTATGAATGCTGCTACTTCCACACCATCTATAAGGATGCTTATGTTAACTGATGTGGGCACATGTGTCACTGGTTACTTCATTAATTGGTGTGAGATGTGATTTTTTTCACTAATTGGTGTGAAAATAGAAATAATTGGTGTGATACATAATTTCATTAATTGTTGCACCATAAGTAAATGCTTGTATGGAAGTAGCAGCTCTCAAATAGATATTCTAGGCATGAACTTTTTTCTTAATGGTATTTATTTACCCATTTTTCCTCACTTTCTGCTACTTTCTAATGTTTCATGCTGCTTTTTCTGGTCAATGCAGCTAAGCACAACATTGGAGCTGTTATCTCACTTTGGGCACCTGTAATCTTGGTGTGTTCATTATTTTATTTCCTTGTTTAATCTGAATATGTTCGTGTTCATGAAGCATTTAATGAGTTGGCAAGTTTTGTGCAGGTTTATTTTATGGACACTCAGATTTGGTATGCTGTTTTCTCAACCTTGTATGGTGGTGTTTCTGGTGCTTTTGATCGTCTTGGAGAGGTAAATAAGGTCTAATTAATTTCTTTTTTGGTAGATTTGTTGTAGCTAAATTTTCTGATTAGTCAGTTTTGACTACAGCTGAATATTTTCTTCTCTTATGAAGAAGTGCATTAACTATCTTAGTAACAAGAATTGAATACACTTCATGCCTGTAATCTAAAGCGCCCATGCCCATATATGTCATTTAAGGCCCGGTTTTCAACAGTCACCAAGTCAAGGTTCGACAATAATTCGGCAAGTTCAGGAAATATTTGGAGAAAAAAGTAAATAAATAAATAAAAGAAGGATAAAATTGAAAAAAAAAAAATTAAAAATCACGATTTATTGAAATATCATGAATTATTCATTAATTTTGCGATTTTTTTAAAAACACAATTTTTTTTTTTAATTCATGAATAGTGACTCGCAACAAGCTTCTAGCCAAATAGTCAGCCACCTCATTTGTATGCTAACAACATGACATAATAATAACTCGCTCCTCACACATTGAAAAAAATCTCTCAAGCATTTTCTAATCTCCATACTGCAAACAGCTCACCCAAAAGGGTTGCTTTTACGACCCACACATAAGATGGTAGAAACACATTTAAGAAACCACATTCTAGTTATGGCTCGACGAGGTTTATAAATGACTTGGATTGAGCCTGTGGATCAATTTGATAGTGCTCGGTGACGCAATCGCTAATTGGATGTCGCTTGGTGACGCAACCTTGGGGTTGTGGTTCCAATTCCAGCTTATCCACCTAGAGGAGAATGATATGTAGATGACCTTCTCATTAACTCTTGTCAAATGCCTAACCAAGGTGTCAGTATCCATATCGGTCCACCTTGGACTGATCCATATCAGCCGATACGGATATGGTATTGTCGATACCGTATCGGTCGATATTTTATTTTATTTTTCTGAAAAAAAAAAGTAAAAATAAAAAATTCAAAACTGTTTGTATCGGGCAGTATCATCTGATACCGATACCACCCTGATAGCTGTATTAAGGTGGTATTGCTATCGGTTCTCAACGAAATCGATATGTATCGGTATCGGCCGAGTTTTGATACCATGTACCTAACTATTTGAAAATATGCTTGTGTTATGCCCAAGGTGTCAATATCGGTACCGGGTATCGGTCCATCTTGGACCGATACGGGTACAATATTGCTGATACCTTATCAGTTGATTTTTTTTGCCAGAAAAAAAAAAGTAAAATAAAAAACTAGTTGTATCGGTCGGTATCGACCGATACCAAGACAGCATCGGCCAATGCTAACCAGTATCGGTCTGATACAGATACCGATACCAAGTATCGGGTGGGTATCGGTATCGGTTCTCAACGAAATCGTTACGTTTCGGTATCGGCTGAGTTTGATACCATGGTTATGCCAACTCAACTGAATTTAAAGCCCAGATTGGGTCTGGAATATATTAGAAAGAGTCCTCATGGTAAGATAGGCTTGGATAAAATGCTTGCAGCTAATATCATAGCTAACTAATGATTGCATATTTAACTCCTGCATTTATCACTTCGTAGATACGGACACTCGGCATGCTAAGATCACGATTTCAATCTTTACCTGGAGCCTTCAACACATACTTGGTACCTTCTGACAAGATCCGAAATAGGGGATTTTCTTTCTCGAAGCGCTTTGCCGAGGTTGTATCTCTCGTAGAGACCTAGCGTTGATAGTTAGAAACAAAGGATTGACATGAGTAGGTTTACTTAATATGTTTTATCTTGATACTCTTCAGGTTTCCCCAAGCAGGAGAACTGAGGCAGCAAAGTTTGCCCAGTTATGGAATGAAGTGATATGCAGCTTCCGTGAAGAAGACCTGATAAGTGATAGGAAAGGCCTCTTATCAAAGTTACTTTTAGGTCCTTTTCTTAATCCGTTCTTTTTCTTTCTTATCTTATTGGACGTAAACTTGTATTGTTTTCTTTGTTTCAGGGAAATGGATCTACTGCTGGTTCCTTACTCATCAGATCTTAGCCTGAAAGTAATACAGTGGCCACCCTTCCTGCTTGCTAGCAAGGTCTGCTCTATCAAATTTCAAAGGGTACCCTTATTTTCGCCTACCATATTACTGGTGGGAGCGCCTACGCTGAAACCTGTTGATGGGGTAGAATCAGACGATCATGATCATTTTTCATTCCAATATTCGGCACAATGGATCTTGAGACGATACGCGTGCCATCAGACGGTTAAGTTTTGTATTCCACGTGGCACAGATCTCAAAAAGGGGGTCTAAATTCACGTGGCACACATCACTCTCAAACGTGATTTTAAGTTCACTTTTTGGGATTTGTGCCTCGTGGAATAAAAAACTTCACCGCCTGATGGCACTCTTATGGTCTCAAGATCCATTTTGTCGAAGATTGGATTGAAAAAGGATCACCATCGTCTTATTCAATGTGTTTCAGCGTAGACACCCACCAGTGAGAGGGTGGGCACGAATAGAGGTACCCAATTTCAAATCTCTTGGGCATTACTTGTTAACTTCTGTAACTTCTAGTGTTAAAACCTTTTGTGCAGATCCCTATAGCACTAGATATGGCAGCCCATTTTCGGTACAAGGATGCTGATCTTTGGAAGCGCATGTGTGCTGATGAATATATGAAATGTGCTGTGCTTGAATGCTACGAATCTTTTAAACATGTTCTAAACCTTCTGGTGGTTGGAGAAAACGAAAAAAAGTTTGTTTTGCCTTTTTATTTCCAAAAGTATTTCAGCGCTTACAATTAGTTGCTCCCATGATTAATTTATTTTTGGCTAATAATTTAGGCCTGTATACTATCCTTTTGTTAATTATCTTCACCATTTCTTTTCTGGTCTTTAAGATTCTACTTTATCACTTTCATGTTTTTCTTAGGTGGCAAATATGCAATAGGTAATGGTCAAGTCTAGCCTGTTGAACACTTGAACCTAATATGGTATTCAGCCGGTTGAGAACATTTGAATACAAGGGTTTTGACATGGAAAGTATTTTCACATCAACCTACGAATGTGGAAGTCCATGAAGTCAAGATTCCCCTGTATCCAAGGACTATGAAATCGGTTGAACCCTACATGGGATTTAACTGCTTGAACCTGACCATTGTCCACAATCCAATGTTTCCTGATTCGGTGGTTCACTCATTTTGAATTCGGGTTCGTAATTCTCAATTCACCAAGTCTAAGCGAACCCAATTCGCTAAGGGTAGGATGTGTTTTAAACAAAATAAAAATAATTGAATAAATTTAATTATCAATTTTATTTGTGTCAACTTTGAGATACAATATATAATATAATGTATAGAAATTATGCAAAAGCAGTGAGAAGGGAGTGCTGGTAGCACGTCGTAAGCACACCTAAACTAACCAGGGTTTGAAACCTGGTAGTGTCTTTTTGTTTCTAGCATTTAACGGACGAAAATATTTGATGTAGTCAGGTTCACCCATCCAAAGCGAACCGGAGCGAATCGAACCGCGAACCGGTTCGATCGAACCGGTTCGCAATTCTCAGGCTATCTCAGTAAATTAGGTAACTCTGCCACAAACAACACCCTAATACTCATGGTTACTACTAGGATAATTGGTATCATAAAAAATACCACAAGCAGCATCTTAATATAGAGCCCTTCTAAAATACTAAACTACTTCATTAATTAAAGATGGATAATCTTTATCATTTTGTGCAAACTAATGTCATTTACTCATCTAAATTTCACTACAAAGTAAAATGTCTAATTATATTTTGATGTAACAGGATAATTGGTATTATCATAAAAGAAATTGAAGTCAACATTTCAAAGAATACATTTCTTGCCAATTTCAGAATGGGTCCTCTACCTGTCCTTTGTAAGAAATTTGTTGAGCTTGTAGAAATATTGGTAAGTTGTTTACACTACAATACTTCTGTTTTCCAATATATTTGTGCATGGGACATGGTATCAAAACTCGGCCGGTACTGACACGTATTAACGATTCTATCGGTTTTGCCGGAAACCGATACCGGTACCACCCGATACCAGTATCAGGGTCGTATCGGTATCGGCCGATACCCACTTGATTTGATTTTTTTTTCAAAGTCGTTTCTTTTTTTAAAAAAAAAAATTCCGTACCAGCCGATGCATATCGGTCCTCCATGGACTGATACCCGATTAGATACCTTGGTATGCAGTTCCAAAATCTTCATGTATGAAGGGTTGTCACCACCAGATACATACATAAAGATTTTTTTAAGTTATTTCTCTATTTTGATGTTTGAAGGGTTACCATTATTTTCCATGTTGCAGAAAGAAGGTGAAGGTTCAAAGCGTGATACTGTAGTGTTATTGCTGCAAGACATGTTAGAAGTAGTTACCCGTGATATGATGGTGAATGAGATCCGGTTGGTGAATTATGACTTCTGCATTCTTGTTACGGAAAAATACTTACAAAAATTGGAGATGTAAATTCATCTATTTGATCAAATAATATATATATATATATATATATATATATATATATATATATATATATATATATATATATATATATATTGATTGAATCTTACTTCCAGTGAATTGATTGAGCTTGGTCACGGTAGCAAGGACACCGTCCCTAGAAGACAACTTTTTGCTGGTACTGATCCAAAACCCGCTATATTATTCCCTCCAGTACTCACAGCACAATGGGAAGAACAGGTATGTGATATCTAATTATGTTTCTAACTTCTTTTTTTAGTTTTTTATTTATCGGTAATTATGTTTCTAACTTTAAGTATCAATGAACCACTAACATGTACCCAATTTTACTTCGTTGTAGATGAAACGTCTATACCTTCTTTTGACGGTAAAAGAATCTGCCATCAATGTTCCTACAAACCTTGAAGCACGTAGACGGATAGCATTTTTTTCAAATTCTTTATTTATGGACATGCCACGTGCTCCCCGAGTCCGTAAAATGCTATCATTCAGGTGCACTATTGTATGCTTCCTTGCATGGCAGTGAAAAGCCTCTCTAACTGTTAGTTTCTTTATTATTTGAACTGGTTGTTGATTATATTATCATTACTTTCTTATTTGGGGTGACTGCTACTTGGTATGGTTAGGGGTGTAAATTAAAACCGACCAGAAACTGAGCCTTCATAACTGGACCGAAACTGACACCATACCAGTTGGGTTTTGGTAGCTGAAAGTCGAAAACCGGCCGGGTAGGGCGAGAAAACCTACCCGAAAACCAAAAAAACTGAAAAATAAATAAAATAAAAACTGAAAATTTCTCTTTCATAAAATTTTAAAAAAAAAATGAAAAAAAAAAAATGAACTGAACCGAACAGACCGAATCCAAAATCAGATTGGTTTGGTTCGGTTTCGATTCAGGGGGTGGGAAGTTCAGTTAACCAAAACCGAAACCAAAACGTTTCGGTTTGGATTCGGTTTTAGGTGAACCGACACCAAAACGGAAATTTCGATTTCGGTTTGGTTAACCGAATCAGTGCTGTGGCAGTTTTATGCTTTGTTTGGCATCTGAAAACTTCGATTGGTTTGGTCTTTTTGGAAATAAATTGCTTTTGCTGTTTTGTATAACGATTTTTGTAGCAGTATCGCAGCCATGCAATAATGCATTATATTGGTTAATAATTGAGATCTAAGGGACTACTAGTGGATGCTTTGGGACATGTTTGTCTATTCTCCTGTTAGTAGGGAGAATATGTTTCCCAAGGTTTCAGACTCTGCTTTTGATCCTCCTACCTTATAGCCTCTTCTCCTTTAACTTATTATGTACCAAGAGTCCAAATCCTACCAATTTTGTACTTTCTGTAGTTTACATGTATTTCAAAATTCTGCAGTGTAGATATTGTTGAGTATATTATAGGTCATATGTGCTCAATGCATCTGTTTGATTGTAGAAAGGAAAACCAGCATTCCATATCAGTCCTTGACTGCTATAAAGGAGTACAAAATAGTGGATCAACCCCTTTACAACTGATCAGATGCACTGGTTTCCATTTCTTTGCTTGCAGGATTTTAGCATGTCTTATTTATATTAGTGCTTCCATTGTGCTCACAACCTCTGAGATTGTAGGTTTTGTGCTACCAAACTCAATTGAGCCATTCTCGTGAATTTATGATACAGGGAGCTCCTAACAGAAAGAAAGGAAGGACCCCTTTTAATATATATTATTTAAGAAACAAAAATTTGGCACACCGTAATAGCAAATGATAGTGGTAATACTGAAATTATATATTATTCTCTAACAGAAGCATTAAGAATTGTTTTTAATTTTCAGTTTCATAGAACACAAAGAAGACTGAAATTTCATATAGGTCTTGAGAATATTTATGCAATTATTCGTCATACAATAGAAGGAATTTAGATGATATATTTTTTAATAAACTAGTGTCAAGGAAGAAGTCAAATTACTTAAATGCACATAGTTGTTCACTTATTTCATTACTTCTATTCACTACTAAGAATTTAACCAATCTTTGCTTTCTTTTGGCAGTGTTATGACCCCTTACTATAGTGAGGAAACTCTCTATTCTAAAAGTGACCTTGAGCTGGAGAACGAAGATGGTGTATCAATCATATTTTACTTGCAAAAGATATTTCCAGGTTTGAAGTTTTTTCTGGATATATTCCTATCATTACTTCTTGTTTGGTTTTTTCTGTTCATTTTAATAGCCACGAGTAAGATGATATTATAATTTCAAGTGTTAAAAATAATAATCTACCAATATCATAAAGAAAATAATTAAGAGAAGAAATACCCATTTTGGGTTTATGGGAGAGAAAGAGAGATGGAGAAGAAGAGGGAGACAGAAAGCTTGGACACTAAATGGACTACATTTTTTCTAATTGTTATGTAAATGATTTACAAGAGGTGGTCTCCTGATATAGAAGAGCCACTTACAGTCACTAAGGACACCCCACTTACTTTTACGTGGAGACTACACTCCATATTTAACACTATTGCTTCCTACACACCATGCATATATTACTATCTCCAAGAAGCACTATCCAATATTACTGAACTGTCTCAGATGAATGGAACAATTTCATGGAAAGACTTAATTGTCAAAGAGCCAGTGAGGTTTGGGAAAACGAAGAGAATGTTCTGCATCTTCGTCATTGGGCATCCCAACGAGGACAAACACTATGTAGAACAGGTAATCGATGCATTTCATTCCCTTTTTGGTTAATCACTCATTTATTAGTTTCATTTAGGGTCTGTTTGATAACGTGGAAGTGGCAATTCTAGGGTGGAATCAAATTGCCAATTTCACTCTTTTTGTTTGGTAGGAATTTAAAGGCCTGGAAGTGAATTGACATGGGACCCACATATGGAATTCACTTCCACACACCAATTCCATAGTAGGTAATCTTTAATTACACACACAAATCAACTGAAGTGCCAATTTCAGGGGCAAAATAGTCATTACAAGATAATTGGAATGGAGTACCTTGAAATTCAGTTTTTTCTTTTGCCAAAAATACCCCTTTCCAATTCCACAGGAATTTATTTCCCAAAGAATCTAATCAATCAGTGGAATTGCATTGTAGGGAAATCACTTCCCACACAACATAATCAAATAAGAGAAGTGCCATTTCTAGGGGAATTCAATTCCAAGGAAGTGAGCATGGAATTGCTAATTCACTTCCAAGAGCTGAATTCCAAGTTATCAAACAGAGCCTTAATACCTATATATCAATATTTCAATGCTGCAGTTAGAGGGATGATGTATTACCGAAGGGCTTTGAAGCTTCAAGCTTTCCTTGATATGGCTTCTGAAAGTGGTAAGAGAACAAATTTTTTTTACAGTGTTTCTGATGAAGTAGATAAGCATTTCTTAATCTGCTGTGGCTGTTTATCCTGAAAATACAGAAATTTTAGAAGGGTATAAGGCAGTCACTGTGGTGACGGAGGAAGAGAAGAAGAGCCAGAGATCGCTAGCTGCTCAGCTTGAGGCTGTGGCTGACATGAAATACACATATGTTGCCACATGCCAAAATTATGGCAATCAAAAGCAATCTGGTGATCGCCGTGCTACAGACATTTTGAACTTGATGGTTAAGTATGTTTATTTTTCCATGCATTCATTCAAAATTTCTCTCTTTTAGTGAATTTGATTCTATACAAAACGTTGTCTCCATCTGGAATCCTTCCTTCACTAAGCAAGGATTAGAATCTTGAAATTGGCCTCAGTATTGGTCTCTGCTGATGCTGAGACGTATTGTATTGGTTGTCAGTGATACAATATATTAGAAAGTATATGTATCCTGCGATACCTATGATGATACATTTTTATTAAGTGGCTCTAATACCTGGATTTATCACCCAATATGTCTCGGTATCTTCCGAGATTTTGATCTCTGTTACTAAGAGACACATTCATTTGGATTTTTTTCCCCCTTATATCAACATATTCTTATGGCTTTTAAAGTTACAGACAATTTCGTCTGGTACTTCAAATGTGGACCATTTTCTCAACATAGTTACTTGTTTCCAACAAATCTAACTTCTTCCCATGTAGGTATTTAATGCATAGAATTCAATTTACCTTTGTGCATTTGTCCATATTTCTGATTCAATTTCAATTTTGTGGCATAACATAAGGATAAATTGTGCCATGATCCAAGACGTAGCACTTTCATGACAACATTCAGTCTCCTCATCAAGCCAAATCTCCTAGGTGCATTGAAATTGAAAATGCTTTGTAATGTTGCACCGTTTGCTACATTGTTACATGAGTTTTTACTCTCTTTTCGGATTCTCCTTCAGCCTTCTACCCTAAAAAATTCAAACCTTAGATTTTCTCGTTCTCCAATATGGAAAATAAACCCTGCTAAAATGAAAATATATTTCCAATTGTCCACATTATCTGGACGGTCGTCCACATTAACAGGACAACTGTAGACATTGGTCTGCCTATCATCCAGTAGTAGGTGGTCGATTGTCCATAAAATTTGGCCGATCATTCACAAAATGTGATCGATTGTGCAAATATTATGGTCGATCGTCTGAATTTTCTTACAGATTGTCCAAAATTGCTGGAAGATCGTCCCTAATTTCTGGAGAATCGTCCAAAATGGAAATTCAGACAACTAACTAGAAAATTCGGACGATCAACCAATATTTTGAACGATGGGCAGATACCTTGGATGTTCTTCCAAAATTTTAGGCTATCTAGTAAACATTTGGGATGATCTTCTAAAATTTTGGAAGATCTTATCCTTCAAATCTCCATCCACTACAATGCACCCCTTAGTCTTCCTTGAGTAGTAAAGCTTAAACCCATCTCCCAGGTTTTTAGCCTTCTCTCATTTCCACTTTGTCTTTGGCAAGCAGATTACGTTAAGATCCCTTTTTCTCTTGACATTTATCAGTTCGGCACTCTTCCTAGTTAACGTACACCTACAGTCCACGCAGACATTGAGATCTTGCAAGCATTGATCGGCACTCGGCTTCGTGGTGACCGGAAGTTAGAATATAACCCTTGAACTTCAAACTCGAACAAGAAGTGGCTTTCTATGCCTGAACTTCAAGAAATTGGGTTATAATATTTGACTAAGTTGGACCCAAGTAGCAGGAAGCTTCTAATTAGTGAGCTGCTTCCGCTTCGAAATCTCGCTCCCGCACCTGCTTCCGTCCATAAAATAGTGTATTTTTAAGCTTTTGATGACGCTTCCACTCCCAACCTACTACGCCCTTCATGCCGCTTCCGGTAACTAAGAGTTGAACTGAACCTTGGAGTTGAACCCAGACTTGATAGTTGAACTGAACCTTGTATTTGGACCCGGACTTGATATTTGAACTCTGTGCTAAGATATATAATGAACTCTGCTGAAACTCCTATAGGTGCACGAGTTTATATACACTAAACTATGCTGAAGCATCTACAGTTGTGCCGAGATATATGTGTTGAACTATGCTGAAGAATTGAGATGTAGGTGTCAAGCTATGAGGAAGCTGAAAAGAAAATTAAATTTTCCTTTAGCTTACACAGTTACATGTCATGCAAAATGATTATGACCTTTTATTGTAGCAGGATCTTGTGCATGAGCATTGAGCATGAACTTCAGAATGATAAATTAAGACTAATCTCAATGATATTTTTGTTGCTGTCCTGTTTATGTAATTTAGGATTTGTGATTATCTAAGGAAGATCAATGTTTTTAATAAGTATCACTATTGAAAATTGAAGGTCATCTTTTAGGTTGTTAATTTTAATTCAAGGAGCTAATAACTGTCTTTCATGTGCAGTTATCCGGCCCTTCGTGTAGCATATATTGATGAAGTTGAAGAAAGTGAAGGTGGCAAGGTTCAGAAGGTCTATTATTCTGTATTAGTCAAAGCTGTTGATAACCATGACCAGGTAATCATCCTTAAGTCTATAGTGAGTCTTCGAAGTAATTAATAGTTTATAAGACTAAACTATGCTCTATGTTTCATATAAAAAGGAAATATACCGTATAAAATTACCGGGGTCTGCAAAGATAGGTGAAGGAAAGCCGGAAAATCAGAACCATGCAGTAATTTTTACGAGAGGGGAAGCACTTCAAACCATTGACATGAACCAGGTAAGTACAAAGAAGCTTTAGAATTTGCTGAAAGCATACAGTGAACCATTGTGACAAAATACGGCTCTTTTTAAAAAAATACACGTATAATACCCATTTTTTTGCCACAATGTACTAAACACGTATAATACCCATATTTTTTTAATAAAAACACATTTTTGTATAATATATGTATTTCACGTATTAAACATGTTTTTCGCATATTAAATTTTTTTTCCCTTATTTTACTCTCTTTTTAAAAAAATTAATATTATCTCATTATTTTCCCGAATGTTCCAGTTGTTTTTGTCTTCCATATTTTGCAGTTTTGTTTACCTTTCAATTTCCCCCCTTTTTTTGCATATTTTGCCCTTTTTCTGACTTTCTCGCTCGCCGTATTAAACCCGTACCCGTATTTTGTCACTTTGCTGTGAACCTACTTGACCGGCTATCCTGATATACATGCTCAATCACTTTCGTAGGACAATTATTTGGAAGAAGCTTTCAAAATGCGTAATCTTTTGGAAGAATTTAATGAAGATCATGGAGTGCGTCCGCCTACAATTCTAGGTGTTCGAGAGCATATTTTCACCGGAAGGTGGGTATGGGTATGATGCAAATGCTCCCTGGGAGCCATGAACTGCTTTGTTACATAATCTTGGAATGTTGTATAATGATATATTTTTGTTGTGTGCTTGTTTGCTTTTGTGTTGTAGTGTATCATCTTTGGCTTGGTTTATGTCAAACCAGGAAACGAGTTTTGTCACCATTGGTCAAAGAGTTCTTGCAAACCCTCTGAAGTAAGTTTATTCTCCTCTGATTTCCATGATCGGTATTTTTTTATGAAAATCAAATTAATCCACCCGACAAAAAATATGGATTATGTTACGAAGAATTTTTCTGGATTTGTAGTTGTTTCCCCTTGAATCCCTCACTTGTGAATCAAGTGACTTAATGAATTGGAAATTTGTCTTTACTTAACGCTAAATTTTTGTGCAGAGAATCTTATAGCCTTTGATCCAAGATGAGAACTAATATTTGTAATATTTTTGTACAATGGTTATTGGAGATTATTTCTGATAAACTCTGAAGAAAGCCAATCTTTTATTTTGTCCCTTAAAAGTTTTGGCTTAATGGATGTCTGGTGCATCCAGCGTAGTTAAGGCGGTGTGGTGAGATCATGGCAAAGAGGCAAGCTACGCCATAGCATGGCCATAGCGAGGCTATTTATTATTTTATTTTTATCTATTAATTAGTTTTTTTTTTTTTTATAGGAAGAAAAATTCAACTACTGAGGCATCATACTTTGATTCTAATATTGAGGATTTCATGTTCTAAGCATAAACAAATATCAATAAATATCAAATGGAACATCAACAAATTTGTAACATGGTAAGTATAAATAAATAAATATAAAATATCAACAAATATAGAATATTAAAAAACATGAAATATTAAATATGCATGCAGTAGTGTCGCCGATGCTGAGCTTTCGTTAACGCTAGTGTTGGTAGCTGCTGTGACGAGAGAGAGAGAGAGAGAGAATCGAGGATTTTGTAACTTATAAGTTGGGGTTTTGTAACTTATAAGTTAACTTTTGTAACTTATATATATAATTGTTATAACTTATAAGTATTTTACGATATTATCTAAAAAACCAAATAGTGTGCATAGTGACGGCATAATGTTATTCTGCCATGGCGACGCTATGACGTCACTATTTAGCCATTATGGCTATTTTGTTGTATAAGGCGTTTCCCATCGCCATTCACCATGGCGAGGCTATAGCGTAGCCTTGACAACCATGGGTACATCTTAACATGATTAAAAAACTCCAGGATGACTTATATACCAGAGTCCTGTAATATAAATTTAAGGGTTTTTTGCATTTACCCCCCTAAGATATGTCTTATTTGCACTCCCCCCACCCACCCAATGTTTTACCTATTTACATTGTGATCCTTGCTTTTATGTTTCCTTTACTTATTTCCCCTTACAGTGATGGATTCGCCGACAAAACAACCTTGGACTGCTTTGAATCAGTTGATGAAGTTTGTTTTATGCATCTTGAGATTATAGACCTACAATCAGATTTGATTTCACATGACACACATCTTGAAAAGTGATCCAAGAACCACATTTGATGTACACCCATGATCACCATGTGGAATCAAAATTTGGCCGCCTAATAGCAGGCTTTTGACCTCAAGATTCACTGGACGGAAGATAGTGGTGGAAAACGATCTCCATCATCTGATTTTGAGCCGTCAAAGATCAGTTTTATAATTGATATGTCACTATAGGGGGTAATAATTAAAGGAAACATAAAAGCAAGGCTCGCAATGTAAATAGGTAAAACACAAGGGGTGGAATGCAAATAAGACATATCTTAGGGTGGTAAATGCAAAAAACCCTCATTTTTACTATTTGCACTGCTTCCCATTTATCTAGTACTTGCCATAATGGGAATTGAATCACTCTACTGATAATAATAATAATAACAATTATAATAATGAATATAGTAAAAGGAATTGAATCCAAAGTCAGTAATACTCAGTATCTATGCTTTTCACAAACTATTTTGCTATTCTGATTTCAGTTACTTGACTTGGCATGCCAAGTGTCGCAATTACAAGGCTTGCCCATTAGTAAATTTTGTGGTTATAATCAGATACATATATGACTTGGTGATGTTCCTTGCAATCCACTATAAAGTGACTAGTCAACTAGAATGCCAATTTTCCCAGCATAAACCGTCTTTTGTGTGAATCATAGAAGTTGCATCATGGTATCGAAACTCGGCCGATGCAGATATGTATCAGCGATACGTATCGATACTACCTCGATACAGGCATTAGAAAGGCATCGGTATCGGACTGATATGGGTCAGTATCGGCGATACGTATCGGTTTCATCGAGAACCAGTAGTATAGGGGTGGTTCGGTATCGATACGGGTCAGTATCGGCTGATACTGTCTCCGTCTTGGCCGATACTGAACTATAAAAATCTTTTTTCTATCTGTTTTTTTCAAAAAAAAATTGACTGATACGATACCATATCTATATCGGTCGATGCCAACACTAATACCTTGAGTTTCATATGGCACCCTGTTGAGGACATTCAGGATCTGAACTGAGAATTTGCATTTTATTTGTTTAATCCAGGGTTCGATTTCACTATGGTCATCCAGATGTGTTCGATAGGATCTTCCACATTACCCGAGGGGGCATGAGCAAGGCTTCTCGGGGGATAAATTTGAGTGAGGACATATTTGCTGGTACGTTATTTTCACATATTAAATTCTTAACTCCAAAGATGCATGCAATTTACTTTGTTTGTGGAAATATACTTTCTCCTGCTAGGTTTCAACTCAACACTAAGACGTGGCAACGTAACCCACCACGAGTACATCCAGGTTGGGAAAGGACGTGATGTGGGTCTCAACCAAATCTCACTCTTCGAAGCAAAAGTGGCCTGTGGTAATGGGGAACAGATACTCAGCAGAGATATCTATCGTTTAGGACATCGGTTCGATATGTTCCGTATGCTGTCATGTTATTTTACGACAGTCGGGTTTTATGTCAGCTCAATGGTAATCCCTCTTGCATTCTGTTGCATTTCAGAATCTGACATAAAATTGGATTAAAATTAGAACCAGTCCAAATACGAGTATAGTCAAATTTTTTTCTTTATTCTTTTTTTCTTTTAATCAAGGTGTCAAACTCGGTATCGGTATCGGGTATCGGTCCATCTTAGACCGAGACGTATCAGCTGATACAGTATCGTAATACCATATCGGTCGATACTTTTTTTTTGACAAAGGTAAAAAAGAAAAATGGTTGTATTGGTCAATATCAGCTGATCCCGAGACAGCATTAGTCCCGTAACAATACAGATATTGGCACCACCACTATACTTGTATCAGGGTGGTATCAGTATCGATTCTCGACGAAACCAATACTTATCAGTATCAGCCAAGTTTTGATTCCATTCTTTTAACAAATATGACTTAAAATAAAAAATCAGTAAAAAAAAAAAGTGATATAAGGAATAAGAAAAATCCAAGTAGATCAAGGAAAATTATTTGTAGAGAAAAAATCAAATAAATAACAATTGGAAATGACGTGAAACTAATAAAAATTAGGATGGACATCTGATCTAGAGGCTGGCTTGGCCAATTCGGAATTTGGTAGCATAACTCTCTCCATTGTTATTTTTGCCTAACCATTCTCTTTTTAACGGTGCAGATGGTTGTTATCATAGTCTACGTTTTCTTGTATGGGAAATTGTACTTGTCATTGAGTGGAGTGGAGAGCTCAATTATGAAGACTGCACGTGCTAGGGGAAATGATCCTCTGCAGGCTGCTATGGCATCCCAGTCCCTTGTTCAGATAGGTTTATTGATGGCCCTACCAATGCTCATGGAGATTGGATTAGAAAGAGGGTTCCGAACTGCACTAAGTGACTTAGTCATCATGCAGCTTCAGCTTTGCGCTGTCTTCTTCACCTTCTCTCTCGGGACCAAAACCCATTATTTTGGTCGCACGGTGTTGCATGGTGGTGCCAAGTACAGAGCCACTGGACGAGGTTTTGTTGTTCGGCACGAGAAGTTTGGGGAGAACTATAGATTGTATTCAAGAAGCCATTTTGTGAAAGGGTTGGAACTTATGATACTTCTAATAGCCTACGAGATCTATGGATCAGTAGCAAATGATAGCACTACTTATATGCTTGTTACATGCTCGATGTGGTTCTTGGTGGTTTCTTGGTTATTTGCACCCTTCCTTTTTAACCCTTCAGGCTTCGAGTGGCAGAAGATAGTGGAAGATTGGGATGATTGGACCAAATGGGTCAGCAGCATGGGTGGTATCGGTGTGCCTGCAAACAAGAGCTGGGAGTCTTGGTGGGAAGAGGAACAAGAGCACTTGCAGTACACGGGGATCTCGGGACGGTTCTGGGAGGTTGTTCTCTCGCTTCGTTTCTTTCTCTACCAGTATGGAATTGTGTATCATCTGCATGTGAACAGCGGCAACAAAAGCATTATTGTAAGTGACCGAGTCGCCTCATCTGTTTTCTTTTGCTATTGTATATGGTAGACCTCTAATTTTAGTTTTCAAAAAATTTCTATCATGATAAAAACAAGGAATAATGGCTCCTGGCCGACATTTATATACCATTTTGGTGTTTAAATGATCTTACACCATCAAAATTAGACTTTTAATCTCACACCATTGAAGTGTGAATTATCATTATGACATGCATACCTGTGATCAATGTAAATTTTCGAAGCTGAAATCTATCATTAGAACATGTCTTGGCCCAAAGAAACATGCCCATATGTGAATGTGAACCACCCGATTGATGAGCTTTAATATCAGCCATTAAAACTAAAAACAAAGGTTGATGTTATAACCCACGGATCAGAGGGTTTAAATCCCTAAAACACCATTTTTGGGCCTGTTGCACTCCAATCTATGATCTATCACTTTGATGGTATGGATCACCCCATCTTAAACCATTGATGTTGGAAGATCATTTAAACACTTTGGTGCTTAAATGACCGTCGGGAGAGTCTGATCCTAAAAACAAATACTGAGGCAATGATTCAAAAACAAGCAAACAAATCTCACCCAGTTATACCATTTATATTTTCTCGAAATGGAGGACTGCGATAGCAAAACCATGTTCTAATGAGGGTAAAGGACCCCAAGTCTGACTTGGGAAGTCGATATGAGGAAACTGTAGTTGTTAGCATTAATGTTTTAGAAGTCGAGCCATTGGTTGAACTGCTGAGGACCCAGTCCGGTCCAAATTGGTTGAACTGTGGTCTGACTAGTAAACAGACCAATATGATCCATCACCACTTAAGCGAAGGTCCAATCCATTAAAAACTCAAAAAATTTAACCTTTATAAAGTAATCAGAACGAAATTAGATCAAATCACTATCTTGTTACTTTTTCTACAAAATTTTCAACTGTATCAAATTCATGTAGATTTGACTACTATCGACCAATAGATGCGTTTAAAATCCAAAAATTCTAAAACTATTATTCTTTAAAAACAAGTGATATATTTCTTGGTTTTGTTTATTTAATTTGTTAGTTGTTGCTTACTAGTTGTGAGTTATTTACGCTCTCAATCTACAATTTTACATGATTATTGATGCTTAAATGAGTAAATAATCACGTCTTTAACATTATTTGTTATTTCATATATTTATCATCTATTATAGATCCTTTATAGATTAGTATAATAAGTAAAAATTATAGTTGCAATATTACTAGGCCTCACCGCCTAGAATCCACCTAAGCCCCACTTAGCTCCAAGGAGGGTCTACCGCCTAGGCCCCACCTGACGCATTTAACAATTATGATAGTATCATCGCATTTTGATTTAGCTTCAACTGAAAATAGAATTCCTGAATCCATGAGTCAATTTTCTTTTTTGCCCCCAACAGACTCATAGCCCCAGAATCATGAATAAACGTGTTTCTTTCACACCATACTTCCCATAAAAGGAACCATGGAACCTGAACTCTCATCAAGGCAAACTGATTATGTCATCTTGGCTTACTCCACTCTTCTGACACGGCTGAGAGAGTAGTTAAATTAGAACAAGCAGCAAACAAATCAGTTTGTATATATATATATATATATATATATATATATATATATATATATACTGCACAGATTTTTATGCAAAATCGCAAGTCACGAATAGATGATTGATGGATTTAATATGTGCACAGCATAATGGACATTTGACAGTATAAGAATTTTCTGATTCATTACCACCATATCCACAGGGAAAGATTCATTAAGAACTATCCAAACAAAAGTTATATATATATATATATATATATATATATATATATATATATATATATATATATATATATATATATATATTATTTTTAACTTATCAACTATCTTCACCAAAAAACTATTACAAACCCCCATACGTCACAATTTTGCACACCCTTCCGTCTAATACATTACTTAATTTGAAAATATCATTTTGCAACCATTCATTGTCATTTTCCTTACTTTCTAGGATCCAGTAGTTTAGTTTAGATTTACTTATTATTCTTATTAATTAGAGTTTGATAGTTTTTCATGGGGTTATGCCTCCAAAACCATGTAAATAGTTACTCTTTATTTATAAAAAAACTCGCTTGCTCTTCAAATATATATATATATATATATATATATATATATATATATAATTTTATTATTATTTTTTAAACTAAAAGAAGGTGACCACGCTGTTGTTGTTTGTGAACCTTTTTACGTTTTGTGATGAAAAGGCTTCAAAATGACATAAAGGGGAATTTTTTTCTAGATTTTTATTTTTTATTATTTATTTTCCTTTTCTGGTTCATGAATGGATGAAAGGACCAGACCTGACCATCACATCAAGTGGTCTCGTTCGGACTGCGATCTGACTGGTGGTCCAATCCGGTCCTTAAAACACTAGTTAGCACCAAATCCAACAAGTACTAGTAGTTAGCAAGCATTCTCAAACCCAATCCAAAAACTAATTTAGACAACTCATTGGTCAATGTAATTAATTTTTCTCTTATTGCACTATATGAATGTAGTAATCTATGAACTATGTAGATTGAACTGTCCCAGTGAGATGATGGTGTTAACAATCTTTGCCTCCATTATCAGGTTTATGGTCTCTCCTGGCTTGTCATTGTGGCGGTTATGTTCATTTTGAAGGTTAGTTCTCTTTTTAACTGCAAGCATCAAAGTCATAATACATTTCTTAAGATTTTTCTTGAATGGAACAAAATTGTGCATTAGCGTTGTGACAAAATACGGCTTTTTAAAAAAAATACGCATATAATACGCATTTTTTTGTCACAAAGTACTTGTTGAAGTTTAGTCCCACATCGGGTACTCATAGCCTTGTCTCTCCCCTTATAAGATCCTGGGCCCCTCCACTCATTGCCAATTGGTTTTTGAGATGGACACCCAAATTTATCCGTAGTAAATACGTATAATACCCTTATTTTGAATCAAATATGTATTTTTATATAATACGCATATGTCACATATTAAACGTTTTTTCCCGTATTTTTAAAAAGGGATTGATGCGGGATAAACGCTAAAATCCTAATTATGCAAGTTTGAGATTAACCACAAATTAAATTGAATAATGGAAGTATTTGAAATTGTCCAAACACATAACGAAGTTCAAAGAATTTAATTAAACAATTAGAATAACTCAATTTAGCGTTCGCATGCATTAAAATTTTTCGATCTAGAAAAACGGATCCGATGAAGGATTCGAGTTTCGCTCTAGTTTAGGGTACCAAGCGATAATCACGATATTGTCTCTTGATTCATCTCGGGTGAATAAATAAGGCTTGAAAGATTAAAACAAATAAAATGGTAGATCAAAAGATTGAAACTAATAATATTTTGGGATTTTTGGAATTTATCAAAGCAAAGGAAAAATATTACCATATGATAAATAGAGAAAAGATGAAATAAGAGGATAGAGGTACAAGGCTTCACACCAAGGATTTCCAAGGCTGCACGCCAACTTCACACCAAGTCGCACGAGAAATGCATAAACACTCCTCAAGTTTCGAAAGATTCGCTCATTCGATCGAAAATTCTTCACAAGTTCTCTAAGGTTTTCACAAAAGCAACTCTCAAATTTTCATTAATCTAAAAAACTATAATGAAGTTGTTTACAAGTTTTTAAATAGGCAAACCAAAATCCTAAGAATACTACTTAAAATAAAACTCTTAATCAATCATTAAAACTTTCTAATCTAACGGTAATTTCACCATTAATCCCTTTTTTTATTATGCAATCACTTTTGAAGGGTCAAACGATGTCTGATTGATGTTAAATTGGTTTTGTTTGAAAGCTTGTCGAAGTAGCTTTCCAACAAGACAAGAATTACACAATTCCAACACATATTGGTAGACTTATGATCACTTTTCTGATGGTTGTGCAGAAAGTGACGGGATTAATAGTCACATATCACATATATGTGCATGACTCCTAATTGATTCAAATAAGGAAACTAATCGTAAAACAACCAACTTATTAAAAGAATCCTAATCAACTAAAACATTTTTTACATTTTTCTTTCACCTTTGAAACGTCACTGGCGGCTGCTTAAATTTGATATCCCCACCAACTCTCCCTGGGTTGGAAAAACTCATCTTCGATGAGTTGTAGAACCCACGTGTAGTACCTTTCAGATGTTCAACTCTCGGCTTACCCTTCCATGTTGTGAGATATGTTTGATTTTTATCCACCTTGGTATCGAAGTTTGGATCCTCTAGAGCCTCATCATCCACCCCTTTCTCATATTGCACAAGTAGGGTACAGGTTATGTATTGATTAAAGGGACCTAACTCGGTTGTTTGGGTAATAAGGAATGGATCAAAGGGCATGGTGGTTGGACCTATAATAGGTGTAAGATACGCTGCTGCAGCTATCGGGTGATTACCCTTGATCTAGACCTCCATCATTCCTTTTTTTCAAGATTGGAAAAGGTTCCACATGCTTAGAACTATCGTGAATCAACACAAAATTGTCATTATTAAATTCAGTAAACATATTCAATGGGTCAGTGCAATTATGCGTATTTCCATTGTTCAATAAAATCTACTTGTTAATCTCATACAAGTTAGAGTGATGATATGTTCCTACCAATTCTAATGAATCATGCGGTACGGACTCACTACCAACACTTTCTTCGGTAATAGGAACCCTTCTAACAAAACCTACGGTTCTCATGGGAACCATCATCCTCATCACTTGGCATTCCCGTAGGTTCGTAAACTTCTACCCCTAACTCTTCATTCTCCTTCTCATTATCCTGTTGGATAATCAAGGTTTGTGATTTACTGGGACACTGAGACGCGAAGTGACCAAAACCTTGATACTTAACATTGTTGTATGTGTCGAGAATTATCGACCAGTGGTCCTTTACCCTTGTCAGAACTCGCGGTTTTGGAGATTGACCACAGGTATTATTCGTCTTTTCAGTAGGACTAGATCGAAAACCGAGATTAGAAGACTTAGATTGATCACTAACTGGAGCGTCGAGATACCTCTCTAACTCTTACACTCTAGTGTAGCACTCTTCTAGATCCTCAACAAGGTGAGCAATGAGTTCTTTTTGCGACTCCGAATGTAAACCAGTGCAAAACCTAGACAATGTGACTTGTGGACTCTCATAAGCATTAGCTCGATATAAATATTCCTCAAACTTATGGATGTACTCATCAACGGACATGTTTCCCTGTTTCCCTGTTTCAAACCATGTCATTGATCCATGAGTCGTTGGTTGTAGGACAGGGGAACATATTTATCATGAAATTTCTCCTTTATGTCCGCCCATGTGGCGACGGTTCACAATCAAGGGCTTCTCGACGTCGTCCCACACTAGTCCAATAAAGTTTGGCTAGCCCCACGAGTTTCATTTTGGCAAATCGCACATTGCGCTCATCCGACATTTCATATCATTCAAAATAATGGTCCATGACGGCTGCCCAATCTATGTAATTTTGGAGTTCATCTTTCCCTCGAAAGTGGGCGCATCAACCTTAACTAATTTCGTTATTCTCCCATCCGGGTCAAGGTGATACTCATGCCTAGGAGGATCCCTCCTTCTCTCGTCAAGATTAACCCTACGATATTCACCATGAGGCGATCCAAACAACTCTTGGAGTTGTGCCGATAAATCAGCCTATTGGGCTTGTTGATTTTGCAATTGGGTTTGAATGGCAGCCATCTGGGTATTAAAGCTTTACATGAAAGCGGCTAATTGCTCCGGATTCATTGCAACACACAAAAAGGAAAACACTAACCGATGCAAAGGAAACCTAAAGACAAAATTAAATCCTATAACCTATATGGACACCGACAACCCTAGACTAAAACTGTTCTCTGATACCAAACTTATGCGGGACAAACGCTAAAACCCTAATTATGCAAGTTTAGGATTAACCATAAATTAAATTGAATAATTGAAGTATTTGAAATCGCCTAAACACATAAAGAAGTTCAAAGAATTTAATTTAACAATTAGAATAACTCAATTTAGCATTCGCATGCATTAAAATTTCCCGATCTAGAAAAACGGATCCAATGAAGGATTCGAGTTTCGCTCTAGTTTAGGGTACCAAGCGATAATCACGGTATCGTCTCTTGATTCCTCTCGAGTGAATAAATAAGGCTTGAAGGATTAAAACAAATAAAATGGTAGATTAAAAGATTGAAACTAATAATATTTTAGGGTTTTTGAAATTTATCAAAGCCAAGGAAAAATATTATCGTATGATAAATAGTGAAAAGAGGGAATAAAAGGATAGAGGTCCAAGGCTTTACACCAAGGATTTCCAAGGCTTCGCACCAAGGGTGCACGTCTATTTCACACCAAGTCGCACGAGAAATGCATAAACACCTCAAGTTTTGAAAGATTCGCTCCTTCGATCGAAAACTCTTCACAAGTTCTCTAAGGTTTGCACAAAAGCAACTCTCAAATTTTCATTAATCCAAAAAACTAAAGTTGTTTACAACCTTTTAAAAACCCTAAGAATACTACTTAAAATAAAACTTTTAATCAATCATTAAAACTTTCTAATCTAACGGTCACAATTAATTTCACCATTAATCCCGTTTTTTAATTACCCGACAACTTTTGAAGGGTCAAACGATATTTGATTGACGTGAAATTGGTCTTGTTTGAAAGTTTGTCGAAGTAGCTTTCAAACAAGACAAGAATCACACAATTCCGACACATATTGGTAGACTTTTGACCATTTTTCCGATGGTTACACAGAAAGTGGCGGGATTAACAGTCACATATCACATATATGTACCTGACCCTTAAATGATTCAAATAAGGAAACTAATCCTAAAACAAACCACTTATTAAAAGAATCATAATCAACTAAAACATTTTTCACATTTTTCTTTCGCCTTTAAAACGTCACTGGCGGCTGCTTGAATCTGATGTCCCCATCAGGAATAATGATTGCTAACCGACATTTAAACACCAAATGGTGTTTAAATGATCTTACACCAATTAAATTAGACTTTTTATGCCACCATTGAAGTGTGATTTTTCATTATGCCATGTGGCACACATCTATGATCAATCTAAATTGCCCAACTGGCAATCTATCAATGAAATATTTCTCGGCCCTGTAAAACATGCCAATAAGTGGATGTGAACCATCCGATTGGTGAACTTTAATACCAGCCTTTAAAACTAAAAAACAACGGTTGCTATTATAGTCCACAGATCGGATGGTTTAAACCTCTATAAAACACCATTTTTGGGCCTGTTGCACTTCAACATATGATCTATCATTTTGACTGTTCGGATCATCCACATCTTAAACCGTTGATGGTGAAGATCATTTAAACACCATTTTGGTGTTTAAATGGCGGTGAAGAGAGTTGGTCCATTTTTAAAAAACTGTTTTAAAACTTTTTAAAATATTTTTTAATATTATCTCTATTTTTTCCCTGATTTTTCAGTTTTTTTTTGTCTTCCGTATTTTACAATTTTTTAACCTTTCGAACTTTTCCTCTTTTTCCCCATATTTTGCCCTTTTTCCGACTTTGTTGCTCACCGTATTAAACCCGTACCCGTATTTTGTCACTTTGTGCATTAGTTTTGCCAGCAGTTTACGGGTTTCATTACTCTACCAATTTGGGACATTTTCCTGCAGATTGTGTCTATGGGTAGGAAGAAATTCAGTGCAGACTTCCAGCTGATGTTCAGACTTCTCAAGCTTTTCCTGTTTATTGGGTCTGTGGGAATCCTCGCTATCATGTTTGCATTCCTCAACCTCACGGTTGGTGACATTTTCGCCAGCATCCTGGCCTTCATGCCAACAGGGTGGGCATTATTGCAGGTATATTTGCATATTTTACAAGCCAAATTCAATATTTCAGTATCGGTCTGTGCTGATACTGAGATGTATCGTATTGGGTATCACCGATATAAAATTTGTATCAGTGATACAATAAAAAACAAAGGGAAAATTTTGGTTTATTTTGAAAGTTAATAAATGGGTATTTTATAAACGGGACACATGTATTTCTCATCTCAGACCCTTCCGATGCCGAGACATATCATCCGGTCCGTCTCGGTATCACCGATATAAAATTTGCATCGGTGATACAATAAAAAAACAAAGGAGATGTTTTGGTTTATTTTGAAAGTTTATAAATGGGTATTTTATATGGCGACTGGGACACATGTATTTCTCATCTGAGACCCTTCCGATACCGAGACATATCATCCGGTCTGTCTGATCATCAGACGACGTTTTGAACTATGTTTACGAGGCTACTATTAATAGTGAAGTGTTAGCCTGTGCCTGGAGGGAGTAAAGGTTGATTTCCTTGCCTTTTCTTAGTTTCTAAAGGCTGTACACAGTAGACAAGGCTCTGGCTTTCAGCAGGGTTTAGGAGAGGTAGAGGCTAGGCAGCCTTACCCCTTTATCCGAGTTTCTAACAACTGAAAATATACAAGCATTCTTGAAATGACAAAATCTTAAACTACTGTTAATTTTACCACATTTTTGTTCCTTCTTAAAGGACATGATATGTCCTATATTTATTTGCTGTGAGTAATTAAGTTGTTAAGTCTATACGGGTGCCGGCTGTGGCTCAGGTACAGGGTACAACTCACTGATATATCATATTCTAACAATTATCGATCGTAAATAATACACTTACTAATATTTATAATATATGAGATAGTATCTCATATATTACATGCTCTAACTTGGTGTACTTGTGCACAGTGCGTAGTTGTTTTGTGGCTAGATACAGTGGGATCCTCCGTGCCTTTAGGGCTTTATATTCACGGTGGACCCCACTTAGTCTAGCTGTAAAAGAGGGGCAAGTTATAGCATCCTATACACAGCACAAGCAATGTTATCATTGGTCCAGTTTTTTATGTTCAGGGACTGTAGAGGACGCTCAATCTCAAGTGGTTGTATATCTGGTGTTACTCATATCCAATGACCTGAAAGTGGATACAACCCCACCACCACCCACACACACTGTGATGACGCAACCCAACATCGACCCGGTATAATATTGTTCAGTTCTGCCACACTAGGCTCCTCAATTTTAAAGTGTGTCCTCCGTGTATCAGAGCACTCACCATAAGATATTTTCCAGTTGTGGGCCACAGCCTTCCCTAGTTTTGTTTCCATTCCAAGAACGCATCATACCTGGAAGGGAAGGGCTCACTTATAGCCTAGGTTCAGGACGAGTTTGCAACCGAAGTGGGATTAAAACATCCCATTAGGTGGGAACAGGGTCACAACCCCATGGCCTCTACCCCTCTCCAAAGCCTCTACTCCTCTCCCTCACTCGATTGTAGGGCTGTCCTCGGCTCTGATACCATATGTGTGTTCAGAGAGGGGTAGAGGCCTCGGGGTTGTGACCCTCGTCCTGAACTTGGGCTGTAAGTGAGCCCCTTCCCTTCCATGTATGACTTGTTCCTGCGAATGGAAACAAAACCAGAGAGGGAAGTGGCAGAACCAAACGATATCATATCGGGTCGGTAGGGTCATCGCAGACACAGACACACAGAGAATGTGTGCACGCTTTATGACATTTCTTATTTGGACTTCTAATTAAATTTAATTTCATTTCGGAGGTAGAGTTGATTGGATCAGAACTACAACCTTAACCTTGTGATCCTCATGTCCTACATGCTTGATCACATGAGTTGATGCATTGAGAATAGGAACCCGTTTACTACTTTTATGCATACACTATACCTTACAATCCAATTTATTAAAGCCATAAAATGACGAGTTTAAGCTCATTGTATCTTGCCATAAAAAAAATGGCTATGGGAGCACAAATGTCTCCTTTCATTATTTTCTCCCATATTTTTTGTATCTTATAATTTATGGAGAAAACACGTCTGAAAATTTACATGTCATATTTTGGCGAGCAGATAGCACAAGCGTGCAAGCCAGTGATGAAGGCTATAGGGTTGTGGGGCTCTGTTAAAGCTCTAGCAAGGGGGTATGAGTACATGATGGGGATATTTATCTTTGCGCCAGTGGCCATTTTAGCTTGGTTCCCATTTGTTTCAGAGTTCCAAACTAGGCTACTATTCAATCAAGCCTTCAGCCGAGGGCTTCAGATTTCACGTATTTTGTCTGGCGGAAAGAAGCAGAACTGAAAATGTGGGAGGCAGAGTGAGTTGGTTTTTTACGACAATTTTCGGAAGGTGCTAACCTTAGGAGAAGAAACATAGCATTCACATGTTACCATGTGGAAAACTTTTTCATGTTTTTGACTAAACTTGTTTTTAGACAAGTAGATATAGCTTTTTTTAATTTGTGAATGCTGATGCATTCTTCATAGTTGATTCAATAAAAACTCATTCTTCATAGTAACAAACAATACGAAATATAGTGAATGATTGGTTTAAGGCGTATGATTGGATTGAAAAGTTTGACTTTCTGACTTTTAGGACAACTGTCCCATGAAATCTAGTCTAGCATTTTGCGTATTGTTTGTTACTTATGAGGGTACATTGTCTCGTGCTCTACTTCCATTATCTTATCAACTTCAGCTTCAAACTTGTAAACTGATGTAAAAATAGCAGGTGATCAGGTGATGTGATTACTAGCCTCTTTCCTTAGGTGTTTTTTTGTATGAGCAGAGTTCTATTGAGGAAATGGTTTATATATATATATATATAAGGGTTGCATACCCCAATGATCCATTTGGAGTTTCAGGTGACACAAAATACTGTTTCGGTGTTTGGTGGAGCTTGGATGCATTGTCTAATCAATTATATACAAAAAATTCATAAAAATAATTGTTTGATGAAAAGTCAAATGTTGACTGATTTAAATTGTTGAATTTCAAGGTACAAAGAAATTATGGTGGAGATAAGTTTTTTTATTTTTTTTTGAAAGATGATCTAAACGAAATAAAATTGCTCCACATGGCACCAAAAGATTGTTTTGGGTGCCACATCGTGCTCTACGTGGACCATTGGGGCATGCTCACGGTACCCCGTTGCACTTTCATTAAAAAATAAGATCCTTATTTGTTAATTATTCCAAAAGACATTGGACTTAAAAAAGGGGCTAAATATCTGAGAAAATTAGAGATTACAATCACATTGCATTAGAAGTGGAGGATCTAAAAATATAAAAAAGTAAGGCTGTGTTTGAGATTGTTCTTTGGAGGCAAAGAGCAGCCACTTAAAAGGGCAGGTTTAAATTGCTCTTTTAAAGATATCCAAATTATACTCTTTCACTCTACAAAAGAGTTAAGAGTACTTCTAACCAAACACACTCCCTGATTAAAGTGCTCTCCACCAGAACAGAGAGCTGCTCCTTGCCTTAAAAGAGCAATCCCAACCACAGCCTAAGCCGAGGTGCATGGATATGAAAAATCTTGTGTTTCATGAATGGACTAAACGCTTTGATATTGATTCTCATGTTGTGTGCGCCATCATTATCTAGCCACGCGTCTTTTCTTGTTTCACATTTTGTCTAATCTTTACATTGCTGTATGCTTAATTTTGGTGATTAAGACTACTCAGGGCGCAGTGGCCAGAACCACACCACGCCTCAAGTGGAGGTTCTAAGTTTGTATCCTACCCCTCCTTGGCCACTGGTAGGGATTTATCTTTACTCATTGATACGAGTAATGTGCAGGTGTTACACGAAACCTGAGACTTACTTAGGTGCTCTAAAAGGCCATATACCCATTATCAAAAAAACAAAAACTATCTAGTGATTAGGCGTCTTCTCACTCTTGAAAAACTTAAATAACTGAATTTCCTTCCACGATTAATACCTTTTCGAAAAAGTATAATTAAAAGGTAACAGTTACCTTTTGAAAGAGTAAATTAATATTTAACTTCTAGGGATCTTGATCTCATGAAATCAACATCTAACCGTTTGATAAATGATCCATAATCTAAAGATCAATTCTATGAAAGATTGGGGCAAAAATAATCTCCATAGGCAGATTCAAAGCAATAACAAGCAAAAACACCCCGACTGCATATACAGAATATTTAGCTGCAAATACGGTGCCCTTTCATTAAAGGAAAGTTTCCTTTATGTGCAAGTTGGGCTCAGACCCAAGGGCGATATGCAAGATGTCTCGTAACTCGTCGAGATACGAAAAATAGCATTTAAATGATCCTACAACATTCTTTCTACAGGTACACCAAAAAGGTACACTTCATTGTTGTTGCATGCAGCGCGTATATGTGATCACTCTACACAGTCCAAGCGGCAGTCTATCATTGAAACATATCTCTACTACAGAAATATACATATAAGAAAATGTAAACAGTCCGTTCAATGAGCTTCAATATTAACCATTCAGGTTGCACCATCATTTTCCCATCAGGCAGCCAAAATTTTGGCCCAATCCAACCCGATCCCTTGATAGCCCTACTAGGACGTGGACGAAAATGGAGATCCAAATGCGTCATGGTCGTGGTGCATGGCTCCCGTGCCCTAATAATATTAGCTTGTCCATTCACCTCATGTCCCCGAGATCAATAGATACCACCCTCACCGTCACACTTATAGGCCACATGGTACAAATTTTTTACTAATCCAATTACTCCAGTCTATATGCCAGTCTATATGGTATGATATTATATATACTGAACTCAGCCCGAGAAACACGCCCATCAGAAGATTTGAAGATCGGTACCATCCAATTCACATCCAAATGTAGATGTGAACAATACATTTGCATGTGCCCAGATCAAATGGTTCAAATTCTCTAATAGGCACATTTTTTAGACATTTTTAGACAATAATTCAAATGTTCTGCCGTTTGCAAGACTCATTGGTTAAAAATATGCCCATAAGGCCTAAAAAGGAAACGGGAGAGCGGGCACCTGCACCTGGTTCGCTCCCTCTCTGCTCCCCACCAAAGCAGTTGAAAACTGCTTAGACCCACTCCGCAGGTTCCACGCAACACTCGGCCCGCTCCCCATCAGCACCAGACTGTGTTACCAAACGTGCTCCAGGTGCGCGCTGCTCTCTGACGAGGCACTGAGCAGGAGAGATGTGTTTCCAAATGCAGCCTCAGTCACTGAGGCACTAGAGTTGTTGGTCGTAATAAGCTTCCGAAGGGTAATCTCTTTACAAAAATTAATTTTATCCTACGACAAAGTGCATTCCTTTTCAGATCCTACCTCTTTTCTCGGGCTTCCTGAAGGGGAGGGGGGGAATGTAGATCTTTTCTCATGCTTTCTCTTCTTTTAGGGGCCTGCCTTCCTTTTTTTACGTTTTCTCTTTTTCTTTCTCAGGGTCTCCTGTTTTTAAGCTAAGCGAGGCGCTTAGCTTTTGATATGAATGTATGTTTCTTTTTCTTTAATTGAAGGCACTTAATCTAATCAGCCACCCCATCAAGACTACTGGAAAGCGAAATCTCATTCAGGTTGAACTAATAATAACTTGTCATGGATTTCAATAGAATTGAAGATTTGTCGTAAATTTTAGAATTTTATACCACATTGGCTATCAAATAAAAACAAGATATTTCTGACAACATTACTTACCAACATCTCGCTCAATAGTATCAGATTAAGTACACTGCTTGATTTGTGTATCCTGTAACAATATCTTAGACAATAATCAGTCGCCATTTTTTTTTTCCTTCAGTGAAAAGAGAAAAGAGGTAACCATGCAAGAGAGTAAATAATGTCCTTCGTAAAATTCTGCTCTAATAACGAGCATATGCAAACGGAGGAACATTACCTAGTTCACGCTCTGCCATCCCATTCTTCATAAAATTCTGCTAAGAAATCCACCATGAACTTGTGCCTTTTCTCAGCCCTTCTTTGGCCAGCCTGACAATTTATCGACACACAAATCCTAAAATATATCAGCGAGCAAAAATACTGGTCTAACGAAATATGTGATAAGAAGTTGTAGAACACACAATTAAAAGAATATAGGTAATCGTCATAGCCACAATTCTGGCTTGATCACAGAAAAAACAATAAACCACCTTCAAACAAGGAGCAATTACGGAGCAACTTCGAAGTTGACGCTAATTTAAGTCGAATCAGTTTGGCCCAGCTCTGAGAACGAATCCAGTTCTGTACATAAAATGTGTGAATGCGTGGTGCACACCCACACGCGATGCAAAGTCCTAGGTTCACCAACCCACATGGCACCCAAAACACTGTTTTGGTTCCATGTGGAGCGTAGACACATTTTATAGATCAATTTTAAAAAACAAATTGAGGGTGAAAGTAAAAATTCAAATGAATCTTGACGGTTCAGATTTCAAGCCTCGAAAACCCATGGTGGAGATGCATTTTTGGAAAAGAAAAAAATATTTATTTGAAGATTATCCAAACAACACATCCTTACTCGACATGGACCTCGGTGCAGTGTAGGTGCTCCTTCGGTGCCCCTAAACCCTATATATATATATATATATATATATATATATATATATATATATATATATATATATATATATATATATATATATATATATGCTAATGTCTCATCTTTATTGAAGCATGGGCATCGTCCGCCAAAAAGAAGGGACATAAAATGCCCTTACAGAATCCTATAAGATAACTAAACTTGGAGTACCCTAATTAAGGAAAAAAAACTCCCTTATATTCATGAAATTACTAAGAAAAGCATGGCTATTCTACTTTAATAATTTTGAAACATAAGTTTTCGAAAGCTCAGAAATATAAGAAGAATGTTGGATACTTCGGTGTTTTCTGGTATTACCCTTGTCTTCATCAAATCCTTCAGCTTGAGAAGCTTCTCATGGAAATGGTTCACCGAGGTCGGTTTAGCATCTTTCTCAATATACTGCTCCTTCGATAAATTTATTCGGGGGAGAATCTCAGGATCATACAGTGCACGGTTCCTACTTCCCCCGAATGTGAAGCAACGGGCAATCCCTAAGATGAAACACAAAATCAAAGCTGACTTTTTACATTTTTGAAATGGAAAAAGTGCAAAGAAATAAATACAGGGAAAAATTATAAGCATCATGAAGTGGCTAAAGAAAGGATAGTCCATAATAATATTCAAGACATACAATAAAGATTATCCTTGGACATAGAATTATGTCCACATCTTCTTAGGGTAGCAATTGTTATATCCATATGCCTTCTGCATATGGAGTATACTAGTACGAATCATTGTGACAAAACATGGCCTTTTTTTGAAAAATACACATATAATATGCGTTATTTGTCCACGACGTACTAAACACATATAACATCCATATTTTTTAATAAAACACGTAATTTCATATAATACGCGTATTAAATGTTCTTTCCCATATTTTATTGTATTTTTAAAAAACTGTTTTAAAACTTTTTCTTAAAAAAAACTTAACATTATCTCGCTTTTTTCCCGATTTTTCCGTTTTTTTCGTCTTTCGAGTTTACGGTTTTTTGAACTTTCTTTTTTTCCAACTTTCTCGCTCACCATATTAAACCCATACCCATATTTTTTCATTCTTTAACAGACCATTCTTCTCTTTTGTTTTGATCTTATATATTCACCCTATTCTCCAATACTTTTGCAATTCCTAAGAAAAGTGTCCCGAGACAAGATGCTCACGTACTACAAATCTAGGGAGGAGAGTGTAAAGACCCAAACCCACATGCCACCATATTGTCCGGTTCTGGGCTTAGGTCCCCGCCCCGGTTTTGTTTTTGGCATGGGCTTAAGTCCCCACCCAAAACGCGTCATGACATGTAGCTTCCGCAATCACATATAGCCCAGGGTCAGGACTTTTCCCTATCCAATGTAGGACTATTACAATCCCCCCACCTTATAGAAGAGCCGTCCTCGGCTCTGATACCATTCTGTGAAGACCCAAACCCACATGCCACCATATTGTTCAGTTCTAGGCTTAGATCCCCGCCCTGGTTTTGTTTTTGGCATGGGCTTAAGTCCCCACCCAAAACACGTCATGACATGGGGTCAAGACTTTTCAATGGCGTGAGATGCAGTGGAGCACCAAACTCCGTGTGTATACTCCACACAGTATCCAACCCACACCACAATAGAAAGAAAGGTTTTTGAAATTTTTACTTTTTATGTAATCCCATTGATTTGGGAAATTATTAGCTATAGGTGGCAACTAAATCCAAGGCCACCTCAGCCCATACTTGTTTCACAAATAAATTAGAATTTTTTTTGAATTCTTACCTTTCTAAAAAGTCAACACTTCCTATTGGGCTTCCCCTCTTTCTATTTCACCCTATACCTCTCCTATATACTCACTCACACAAGGCTAGAGAGTGCTAAAGTTTTCTTTGTCTCTCTCCCTTTCTCCCTCTAAACTCCCAGCCACCCTATCTCCTTCATCTATCTCTTCCTCTCGTTCTCTTCTCTTGGCAAGAACGCAGCTGACACCATCATCGCTTCCATATTATTTTCTTCTTGCATCTAACTTAGCACCCCGCTGACCCACTACCAAAACCACATCACCTTAACAAGCGTGCAGTGTCATAACACGGAATTCTAGGCCCTCGAAATCGGGTAAGGATTCTGGATCGTGATAGAGAAATAGAGCCTCATACTTCCACAGTACCTTCCTCGATGTGTGCTGAAGCATACATTGAGAACTGCCCCCAAGGAACATGTATTCAATGTGTCCATGTGTAGCATCATGTGCTGATGTGCAGTGAGCGCACGTGTCTATGCCGCATGTGTTCTTAAAGCTTTACAGTCAAGGTGTCATTATCGGTATCGGTATCGAGTATCGGTCCATCTTGGACCAATACGGATACGGTATTGCCGATACCTTATCAGTCGATATATATAATTATATAAAAAAAAATGGTTGTATCGGTCAGTATCAGATGATACCGAGACAGTATCGACCGATACTAACCAATATCGGTCTGATACTGATACAGATACCGATGGGTGGTATCGGTATCAGTTCTCAACGAAACCGATACGTATAATTATCAGCCGAGTTTAATTACCATGCTTTACAGTCATGTTTTTCTCCGGAGAACACACTCAAGCATCACATGGGATTTTTACGAAGTTTGTTAAATGATCTTTTCTCTTGACACGTAAGATGTACTTATGTTTGAGATAAAGCTGAGAGGATCAGAGGAGAATAGCTGGTTCATGGCAAGATCAACAGAAAAATTGTCGTTCAGCAAAAGAGGGCCAAATCCTACCTACAGACAGCAATGGAAGAAGTTTGAAGCACCCCACAATAAAGATGATTCAAGATGTTAGGTTGACAAGATTGCAACCTTGAGGCCACACGTTCACTCCCAGCTTAGCCATATATATATGATTTAAGATATGTAGAGATAGAGCTTCAACAGATGGCTAGGAGCAGACAGAGTCCAGGTCAGTTGCTAATATTCTGGTAAAAGAGCATTCCTAAAACACGACAGAAGACATGCAAATAAGTTCCATTATGATGGGATGATTAGAAGGGGGGGGGGGGGGGTCAGTATGGTAGCCGCTTTAGTTTGCTCACTCGCAAGAACCAAAAATTCCAGATTTTTTTTTTATCGGTAACAGGAATTTATTAAAAAAGAAGATCAACTACAGCAGCAAGAAGCTGATGAGAGAAGACACCCAAGGTAGAGAACAGCCCACTGCGAGAGGAAAAAAAGGGTTTACATGGCGAGGTTATCCCAATCCCCACAGATTGACATTAGAGAAAATCAAAATATTACAAGGAAAAGCTTTAATCAGGTTGAAAACACAGATCAAATGCATAATCATGTTCCTACAACTACAAAATATTTTCAAGTGATCGAAGAACAAAAAATAAAAGACGGTGCTCTATAGAGAGAGCTAAAAACATCATTATCCTAGTCGTATCTACAGAATTATACATGAGAATTTAACAGATAATTCAGAAGAAAGAAAATAAAACACGTATGCTCTAACATCATGTAAACTTTCAAGTTCGAAAACACAACAGCTAATCAAGAGATATGACAAGAATATTTTATTGTACACTAACACAACATAAACAATATGCTCAGCAAGTTCATAGGATAAAATAGATGGAAACATTTTACAACACAAAAGATTACCAACATAATTTACCAATAACATTGTAAAAAATCGTAAGATCAAAAAAATTTACCAATAGCTCCAATCGCATCAAGACGGTCAGCATCTTGCACAACCCCGAACTCGGGAGTAGAGAAACCATTCGATTTCCCTGCAAGTTCTTCTTTGAAACCTGAAAATTATACAGGTATCTATTATACCATTTAAGTTATCAAAGTAACAGAAATGAGCATGCAATATCAAGCAGGAAATTTGGGTAATGATCAAACCAAGGCCAATAAAAAGGATGCTAAGGATTTAGGATACAGTTTAATACCATTTTAGGCCAAATGACCACAGAAACCCTAGTTTCAAAGTTTGGTACCAAAGGGTCCTCCAAATGTTTAAAATGGTCTGTAGGGCCAGTTACAGCCATAGTGACAAATTTCTCTGAAATTCACCAAAATAGGGATCCAACGAAACTTTTTACCAAATTTCGATGATTTCTCCGAAATCGCCAAAATGTCATTAAGTTCGGCAAAATTAACAAAATTTCACCAAAATTAATATTTTCTTTAAATTTCAGCCATTTTTAAATAATAAAGCAAGATTTTTGTAAATATTAAATATAATTTATATATGTGTTTTTTGTACTCCCCAAAATTTTCTCGGAACTTTTTTGAGAGTTTCCCGAAATGACCACTTACTGAAATATTGCCGAAAACGAAATTCGTCACTATGCTTACAGGTACAGCTGCTGGGCACAAGGACAGCTTAGTCTTCGGTTACCAAGATAAACACACCTTTCTGCAAATTTCTTGTTGTCGTGTCATATTCGTAGTAGTTAATCAGAAAATGTTATCACTGCCAAGTTTAATTTGTGATTTTTTGTTCCTCTGACCCCAAACTACTCTCAAACGTCAGATACCAAGGGACAAAAAGAAATACAAAAGCAGCTTCTTGTGGATAACAAGCATACGAAGCATAATGAAGTTAATTGTGACTCCATAAATGAGAAGTTATAATGTTGCAAATTCCACTAACTTTGCTGTCATCCTAGCTCCCACACTCGAACTCCTACAGCTATGGGCATATGAGTTGGTATAAGGCACCCAACCATCAATAGTGGCACTTGGGTCAATCTCCCACCGCTAACCTTGAGAAATGCACTAATATTTTTTAGCGCTAACCAAATTGATTTAATGATTCGCCTGCAACAAGATAATGAAAACTGCCCCATCTGATAGTTGGGTGCGAAGAAAGAGAAAATTCCCTTTCTCCATCTCTCTCCCCACTCTAATTGCAATAGCACGAAGTGATTCCGGCATACCAACTGAACTGCTCTTTTTGTACTGGCGGGAAACTGACCCATGCCACTGGGTTTCCCTTACATGGGCATGCTGCTATGATATAGGGTATAATCTTCCCGAGGCAGCATAATGTAGGATATAGGATCCCCTATTTCCTCTCCTACAGTCAGTGGGATATTTGGCGTTATTATATCAGTCTCATAAATAACTGTGTGCCACCCGAAGCTTGACCATTTGGGCAGCAGGAGACTGACCCAAGCACCAATGGCAGTGCTTGGGACGGGTAAGTAATACCAATTCTTGTGTATATACATCCAGAACAAATATCCTCACAGCTCGTTGACATATAGTTGCTTGAGTATAACTTCTAGTCCTAAAGTTTAGGGATTATGTTTAAATGCATATGGGCGCCCATTTTTTATATTGTTTATTGTCGAGATTAAAGGCAATTTAGTAGATTTAGGTATTTAAGGTAGTTTCCAGTTTGATTAGTTTCAAATTTTGTTAGGACTAGAGTTTAGGGATTATGTTTACATGAATGGTATGCTATCTGCAACATCAACTTTCTTTGGATTTAGAGAATAAAGAAACTTGATCCTGGTGTTTTCTTGAAGAAACCTTTTGCAGGAGGTTTAGGTTGTTGTTCGTGGTTGCCGCTACCAATTATTTCTCAGATAATCCCAGAATTCAGGGCGGTTGATCTGTGGGCTGTGGATCAGCTGTGAAAATTCCTCTGTTTCAGTTTTACTTTGTGGAGTTGTCCCTATGTTTCTGCCCACATACTTTTTCCCTTGTTCCTTCTTAAGCATCTCGCTTAGGTTTTATATCAAACTGCGAGTTTTACGATCAGTCAATCAAAGTTTAATAAGTGACGCAGGACATAACCCTAGACTACGTGAATACTGATGAAATGATTATTTTGCCGAAATTAGACTAAATTAATTAAGCAAAGTCAATACGAGTAAATACGAATAACTTAAGGTTCATAATTTTTCATTTGGATGATCACATTCGATTCGGGTAGGGTCCGATCTATTGCGTTAGATCTATTAGCTTCGCGGAAGGAAGATCTTAGATATAGAACTCTAGCCGCTTCCAGATTAGGGCACTCGCTCGAGGTTCAATGATGGGATCTCAGGTTCTTCATGGGTTTAGAGATCGGGTCGATTTAAGGGTTTAGATTGGTTAGATGGTTGGGATGAGATTTAGGGTTATTGAATCGGGTCGATTCAAGGGTTTAGATGAAAGCTAGAGTTATGGTTTGGGGAAATTTTGATAGGGTAACGGCTGGAATTAGGGCTTATGGAAATAAAAGGAGGGCAGAAAATAGAGGAGCAAAGAGATTAAAATAAATAAAAGTAGAAAATAATGGGCATCACACCCTTGGCCTCACACCAAACCTATCTCGGGGAAGAAGAATCACTCTCTGGAATTGCTCATCTCAAGCACAAAGCAAAGTTTTTCATTAATCAAAAGATCAACCCCTTACAATGTTTATTTAGAGACCTTATATAAGAGGTCTCACAAAAGAAATAAAACCCTAAAACAAATATAAAAAATACAAATGTGCCCTTTAAAATTCAAATTCGAATTCTGATGCCAGTCAATAAATTGGCATTTGGTATTCATCGATTGGCATATGGTGGTCAATCGATTGACATATAGTACTCAATCGATTGACATATTTATATCATCAGAATTAGTTCCTCATAGGCCACAGTCAATCGATCGAATTCCCAGAGTTGATCGATAGACTGGCATTGCTCCAACACACTGATTTTGTTCATTTAAGCCTGGTTATGATTCCCTTTTTGTTTCTTCTTGCGTTAGAAATCTGTTGCGACCCAACTCCAAGGCTCTTGATCTTGGCATTCCCCGTCATTCTCCCCGACTGAAAATGTTTCATCACCGATGAAACATGCATGTAGTACAGATCAAGAGTATATGGACTCGAAATGTGGAACTCCTCGCAACGAACCCAAACAATCTCGGCATCTGGTAACGTGTGAATATCATCTCGATCGATTGTATCGAAGCATACACTGTAAACCGCTCCTCGACGTACCAAATAACCCGGCTCACCAACCCACTCTACCAAATATTTTTGAAGCTTCTCATCAACTCTCCCGGACCCGAAAGTCTTCATCACCGATGAAATGTGATTGCGATATCAGTCGGAAATACCGCAACTCAAGCGACGAACTCTCTCATGATTGGCCCATGCACTCTCGATAGTCGACTCACCAACGCTCTGCATCTCATAACTCAGAAACTCCTTGCCGCAGGTGAACGCCACAATACTATCTAAAATTCTCTCAATTACCTCATTTCTCTGCTTGCATGAGGAGGGAAGGAGTATTGGCTGCAAAGTTGGGATGGGGTTGTAAATATGAGTTGTTTGAAACGGGCTACAAGGAGGTGGGGTTTGAAACGGGCTACAAGGAGGACCTAGTTCAAAGAATGAACTAGGTCCTCCACATTAAACGTAGAGCTAAACCCAATATCTAGAGGAAGTTCGAGAACGTACACATTAGGTCTGCTCCTTGCCACAATTCTAATGAGCCCAACGCTGCGGGCTTGGAGCTTCTTTGCGACTCCTGAGGGGAATCGTTCAGGCCCAATCCAAACCATAGCGTGATCATTTGATTGGAATTCCCTAAAAGCCTTAGGTAACTGCATCGATACTTTGAGAGTTTCATTGCATAAATTAATTTTAAGCTTAATTTCAGCATGCAATGCGAAATGAGACTCAAGAGTTGACTCACCATAAGACTCAGAATGTGAAGCGATATGCGACTCGAGACTATGATGTGTATGTGTGTCTATGGACTCGATACTCTCATGTGCATGCGACGCTAACGACTCACGTGCAGTGGCCTTTATTAGCACTAGTGACTCATGTGTAGTGAACTCTACCAATACTACTGACTCGTGTGATCGAATCAAGTGACATTAATGGCTCATGTACGCTCGGCTCGATTAACTCATGTGTGCTCATATCAACCAAAACCAAAGGTTCGAGTGTGCTCGACTCTACCACTAACAAGGACTCGTGCACAACGAGTTCTACGGGTACCAACAAATCGTGCGTATGTGACTCAGTAGATTCTTGTGTAGGTAACTCGGTTGACTCACGTGTGGGCGACTCAACATCACTACTCACAAGGGAAATAGAATCATCTTTAATACAAGCTAGACTCTCATTAGCTTCCTCCATCTCCTCTTCACTCATCACGGTTCTAGGGTCATACACTTCCTCTTCTACTTTCATATTTTCTGGCTCCTTAAAACTTTCCCTTTTAATCAATAAATATGGAGTAGGAAGTTTTATGGAGCATTGGTAAGCAAAGTGTCTGAATCCTTGACACTTAAGACAATCAGGACACTTATTTGTCTTGGTTCTCAAACTCTGTAGAAGGTGATGGTGTGTCAAAGGAACATACTTTTCAATAAGTATCACCTTCATATCCTCTCATATGGAGATGGGTTTAATCCGACGAAAGTCAATACGGAGTTCTATATGAATCTAAAAAATTTTGGCATTACCCTTAAACTTTGTGGTTACTAGTCCAATTTTGTACTCATCTGATATGCCATACCAATTAAAGTACTCCTCTACACTAGACAACCACTCCACGAAGATTCTAGGGTCCGCCGTATCCTCAAAATTTGGGCCTCATTCTGAATAGAGTTTATAAATTTCTCGGCAAGGTCGTACTCAGGTTCATGATTATGAGGATATCCTCGAACTCTAATCTCATCACGACTTTTGGGGCTTTGCCAAGAATGTAGGGTGTAGTGGTTCCCTCGTTCAGCTAGCACCCTTTCATGACGGGTAACAAATTCATGGTGACATGTGAGTGACTCATACATGATGTTTGACACAAACACAACCTAGACACAATTCTATGGACCACACAACAGTTGATGAATTTTAACAAACACTTGGCGAGCACACAAATGACGTGACATCAAAGACATCGAGATGACATACACATGTGACTCAAAACGAATAAGGACTTTTGTCAAACACAAGACATACACAATGATAAATACAAATGAAATAAAATTCCATTAAATTAAAATGACATGCACATATGAACCAACAATGAATGGGGACTTTTATCAAACACTAAATGTGCACAAATAAAAACTGAAATAAAATGTAAAGAAAAGTGAAATGCAATAAACCAATGAATATCAGTCGATCGATTGATATTGAATGCACTGTCAGGATAAGCAAATAGATTCAAACGGAATCAATCGATTGACATTGAATGCACTGTCGGGATAAACAAATAGATTCAAACAAAATCAATCGATTGAATAAGGGCACTCAATCGATTGACACAAAAATAGTGACCATGCCACACAATATGCCCTAACCTAGAATTTAGGCTTTGATACCAAAACTGACGCAGGACCAAACCCTAGACTACGTAAATGCTAATGAAATGATTATTTTGCTGAAATTAGACTAAATTAATTAAGCAAAGTCAATACGAGTAAATGCGAATACCTTAAGGTTCGTAGCTTTCCATTCGGATGATCACATTCGATTCGGATAGGGTCTGATCCATTGCGCTAGATCTGTTAGCTTCGCGAAAGGAAGATCCTAGAGGTAGAACTCTAGCCGCTTTCAGATTAAGGCGCTCGCTCGGGGTTCAATGATGGGATCTCAGGTTCTTCATGGGTTTAGAGATCGGATCGATTTAAGGGTTTAGATTGGTTAGATGGCTGAGATGAGATTTAGGATTATTGAATCGGGTCAATTCAAGGGTTTAGATGAAAGCTAGAGTTATGGTTTGGAGAAATTTTGACAGGATAACGGCTGGAATTAGGGCTTATGAAAATAAAAGGAGGGCAAAAAATTGAGAAGCAAAGAGATATTAAAATGAATAAAACTAGAAAATAATGGGCATCACACCCATAGCCTCACACCAAACTCATCTCGGGGAAGAAGAATCACTCTCCGGAATTGCTCATCTCAAGCACAAAGCAAAGCTTTTCATTAATCAAAATATCAACCCCTTACAATGTTTATTTAGAGACCTTATATAGGAGGTCTAACAAAAGAAAATAAAACCCTAAAACAAATATTAAAAAATGTAAATGTGCCCTTTAAAATTCAAATTCGAATTCTGATGCCAGTCAATCAATTGACATATAGTATTCAATCGACTGACATATTTATATCATCAGAATTAGTTCCTCATAGGCCACGGTCAATCGATCGAATTCCCAGAGTTGATCGATTGACTGGCATTACTCCAGTACGCTGATTTTGCTCCTTTAAGCATGGTTCTGATTCCCTTTTCGTTTCTTCTTGCGCTAGAAATCTGTTGCGACCCAACTCTAAGGCTCTTGATCTTGCCGTTCCCCGTCAATACGCCATGGTTCCCACTACAGTTCAACATAGATGCCAATAATATAAACTATATCAACCAAACACCTTAGCTTTCCCTCCTTTCTGCTAGCCAGCACATGTTGTTTATTACTTTGTTTTGATTTTATTTTGTGTATTTGTCCGTTCCGTTAGTGACGGCTAACGGCTTCTATAATGGTCCTTTATCTCTTTTTAATGTAACCTACAAACCCTAATTTCTTTAGTAGCGAAAATATCTCTTTCTTCTCTAAACCTTCTCCTGATACCATTTTGGCCAACGCCTACCTCCCTCAGGGATCTGAAATCGAGCCCCCTTCAATCTAATATTACTAGGAGTTATGTAAGGTGGGCGGGTAACTTATCTCTTCCAAACATTGTTTATATACAGAGTTGAAATAATCGAGTTAGAGTTGGCTATGAGTGCTATAGATGGTCTGATGAGAGGAATGGAAGTGACAGACACATGAGCACCTCTAAATGTTCTGGTTGGTGCCCGAGTAGCAATGGCATTTCTCTTCTACACGTCCACGGAGTTTTTGAAAAAGTCAAACAAACAAACAAAAAAATATATATAATTCAAACAATTTCTCTTAATGATTTCTTTTATTGATCAGGAAAAAAGTAGAGAAGAAACCAACTGAGTTATCAGCAACTAAGAGAAGAAGAAAATTGCAAGTGGGAGTGCAAAAACAGCTTAAGACCATGCATAGGTCAAAATCTCGGAATTCTGATACATATCATCCAGATTTAGGGTTTAGGGTTTATAATCAGACTTGACAATAGAACTAAGAAAGTGAGCTAAGGTTTCAAACTTCCAATCACCTTTTCAACATAAGCTTACCCATTCCATTTATAATCCCGAGTATCTTCTCTTTATTGCTCTCCTCTACGCCCTCCTCCTCAAGAAACCTCTCGACCACCATTGCCTGCTCAGAGGATTCCCTACACGCCCAACTCCACAATAAATAAAGGGGAATGACAATTGAAATAAATAAATACATGAATAAAACCCATCAATCAACAGAATCCTACAAAAGCTACTAACAAATGAATTTCCAATGAAATTCTTTAAAATGCTTAAAGTCATTGTCGCCAAGTTGAAATTTAGGAATTAGTTGATTGGGAAAAAAAAATTAAAATTAGGAGGGAAAAATACTAAGATATACGAAAACATTGAGAGATAGTGAATATTGGTAAGGTGATGGTTTTAATCACAATTAATTTGTGATATTCTAGAAGTTTGAAAAAAAGGGATTTTTCAAGGGGGTGAGGAATTACACTCTCACTGGGAAAAAAAAATTAAGAAAATGTTACAACCTTCTCAAATTTGTCAAAGAAATAGAGAATTCTGGGCGAGCTCCAAGTAAGATAAATAGAAAATAAGATATAATACTCCTATACGTATTTCCCAAAACGAAGGAGAAGAAAAAGAACAAAAACATAATACTACACCTATTTCCCTAAAAGTGAAAATGATGTATTATTAGTGGATGCAGAATTACCATGCTCAAGAATATACCACTCTGTAAAGATGGTTCACTCTGCTATAAAATGTCATAATTTGGTATTCGCCCAAGGTTTAAAACCTTGTTTTAAGTACCAGTACCGGGCATATTTTATTTCCATCGTCCATTATATACTTCATCCTCATTGCCCTAGTATCAAGTATCGGCCGATATTGATACGTATCGGTATTTTGGCCAACTGATACTAATACCACCCCAATACCAGTATCAGGGTGGTATCGGTCTATACGTATCAGGTATCGGCCGATACCTACCAGTTTTTTTTTTTTTTTAAATCCTTTTTATTAAAAGAAAACCATCAATTCCTTTAGGTAATAAGTCTAAACTATAGTTTTATTATAACCTGTATCAAGTTTTGTGTTGTTTTTTTCTTAAATATAGGTATCGGCCGAAGACCGATACATATCGGTCCTCCATGGACCGATACCTGATACCGAATCCCCGATTTGACACCTCACAGCCTTATCCCATATATTGCATGTTTTATTCCAATGTTGGTTGTTCAATTATATAAAGTACAATAATGTTGTCTTCCAAGTTACGAACCAGTGCCGGGCATATACCATTTATATCATCCAGTATAAACAGTATATTGATTGTTTATACATACATATATATATATATATATATATATATATATATATATATATATATATATATATATATATATATATATATAAATTGTGAATTTTTTTGCTTCAGAGGCAAAGCAGAATTTTGATTAGGGATTAAAGTGAAATACAGTTGTACTCCACTTCAAAGTAGGGAGCCAAAACTTCAACAGTGCCTTTAGATTGAAACATAAGTCTAAAACAAATGCTTCTATCCACCAATAACAAAACATTTTGAAACATTTGTGCACTTAGCAATCCAAAGGACAATAAAATAATAATAAAAATGTAATCCACCTCCAATTTTAGTAACTGGATTAAAATATGAAAGAAGTAGAGACTAGAGAATTATTGGCAAAATTAGATAGAAAAAGAAAAAGTACCAACCTCACGTACTTGTGATCGCCTGCAACAAAGAATGCCCATCAAGAAAGGTCAATGTCACAAAGAGAAGGATTGTTTCTAAAATCCATATTAATTGCAAACGAGACCCGTGTAACTGTGTTTCGTAGACAGAGAGAGAGAGAGAGAGAGAGAGAGAGAGAGAGACCTATATCGTGAAGAAGAGCTGCCAGCTCCACCTAAAAATATAAACAAGTTTATAATTAGAAGCATATGATTAGGGCAGAGTCGGGGGTTGACGGTATGGTGAAATTTCTATTTCAGTCTAACGATTCTCAGCGTGGGCTACGCAGCCCTTAGAGAGAGAGAGAGAGAGAGAGAGAGAGAGAGAGAGAGAAAGAGAGTAATGCTTACAATTTCCATGGTTTGTGGTGAAGAGGATAAGCCCTCTTCGTGGGCTAAGGAGAGAGCGAGATCTCGAACCCTGAAAGCGTGAGACGCGTCGTGAGAACCATCCCACCCTTTCATGGCCGACACAACTAATTTCTCTGCGTTTCTCACCGTGTTCGATTTCCCCATACTCGAACATTCCATTCTTCTTCGCTCTTTCTCCCTCTTTCTCTCTCTTCCCTCCCTCCTATTAAGGCTCGCAGCTGCGGAGTATCCACACTAAGCCTGACCAGTCCACGGAGGTAGTCTATAATAAGTGTACACGCATCATGAGTGGGCACGGGCGCACGGCAGCCACACGTCTGTGAGATTTGTATTACGTGCGCCGCATCTAAAAGTCTGTGTACGTATGCATTCACACATAGATTAACTCTCATTTGTGTTCGACATCGAATATTATTTCGAGCTGTTTTGCATAGTAATCTGCTGCGGGCTGAGCCCTACATTTTTGAGCCATTGCCAACTTTTCGGGTCCATCCTATCGATATTTAATGGCACAAATCATTTGGCGATACTATCTTATTGGTCAACTATTATTCTAAGCTTATAGTGGGCAATTTCGAGTTAGCTTTGCATGCCATCGGGTAAATTCTAATTTTTCGAGTATAATTCAATTTCTCAAATCATTTCTTCGGAAATCAGTTTTACAAAAATCAAACTTTTCAAATCAAGTTTTGATCAAATTTCAAAAATCAATTTGCTACATATACTATGGCTTTAAATTACTCTAATTTCTGAGATTTCATTGATAAACGATTAATCACTGTTAATCATTCGTGATCAATAATGGTCATGAGCTCCCAAGATCTAAGATAGGCCACAAGTCAATCAAAATGATCAAACTCCAACCATTAATAGTCTTATACTTTACTACACTACATGGTAGTCATACCTCAAAATTTTCCTACACAAGCATTTATCACCAATCAAATTTTCTATAATTAATTCTTAAAATTCAAACGCACATTTCTGGAAATCAATATTCTAACCAATCATATCAGTAGGTCTAATCCGCATGATCAAAAATTAGAGTATTTCATAAATTTTAGGCAACTACACTAAGCATACTATGCAATTCTATCAATTCAAAATTCAAGCAATCTTAGCGATTCGATCGCACCATTATTAAAACAGTAAATAAAGAAATAAATTTTCTGAAATATAATCTCACAAATTCAGTTAATCACAAACACCAATATGCTCAAATTATAATATTATTTTCATGGAAAATATGAGAAAATTTAAGACTACACAACACAGTCCTAACTATCATCATGTATAGGGATGCAAGTTCGGTGTATCGAACCGAATCCGAATTTTTTGGTGTTCGGTTCGGTACACCCCAAACCGAAACCGAACTAAAACCCATTCGGTTTGGTTCGGTATGTTTTTCTTTTTCCTTAAACCGTAACCGATTCGGTTCGGTGAAGGTAAAATACCTACTTTTTTAATTTTAATATATTTTTTTCGATTTTTTCAATTTTTCAATTTTTTTTTTAGTTTACTCAACCTATCCGCTCGATTTTCAATTTGAGCCACCCAAATCGAAACCGAATTAGGGTTCAGTTCAATATGACATCAGTTTTCGGTGTCGTTCGATTCGGCTCGAGAGCCTCGGTTTTTGGTTCGGTTTCGGTGTCAATTCAAAACTTGCATCCTTATGTGTGTGCTACTTTAATCCAGACATCATGGGTGGGCAGTGGACACCCATTATAGACTAGCTCTTATTTGTAACCATGGAGTCTTTCTTCCCGATGAGTGGTTTGTGTGCGTGAAAATTATAAACTACTTTTAATCAGATGGTGGAAATTACTTTTCATCCCAATCTTTCATATAATATATTTTGAGATCATGAGTATATCATTATTGTTTTTATTTTTTTTTATAAGAATGAGTATATCATTATCGTCAAATGTAAATGATGATTTCATATGACACACATGCAAAAGTGAATATAATCATAAGCATACATCAAACATAATTCTTGAATCACTATTTATGTAGGCAAGGGGCGAATGTGCTTGGGTGCACATGATGACCTTTGTACTCGATCAACCCAAAACAGCTCCCGTTTTGAGTTGATCAACTATGATACATGAAATTTAAAAAAGTCAAAATTATTTTTTTAACATTTTTTGCCCTTCATTTGATGACTAGATATCAATAAGTGGGTGCTTCCAATAAACAGGCAGACGCACACAGGCAGACCCAAATAAAAGGTTCTCGTGATTTAATTATGAGAGCCATTACTTGCAGACATAAAGTTGACCTTTACACAAGTTAAACCAAAGATTTGATATCAGGGAACTTGTGCCTTGTGGAAACAATATTGAAGCTTCTAACTTGGAATGTTATAATCTAAAAATCGTTTAACAAAAAAGATTGGCGCAATTTTAAAACCGTTGAATATAATGAAATCTTGACTTTTATCTCTTTTAGTTTACATTAATTGGTGGATTCTTTCCATCCAACTGTTTTAAAATTAGTTGAACCCCATTGTAGAGTTCAACTAGTTGGACCTGACCAAAGCACATGATCTTCAACTACTAGTGACAATATGATTAGGATATGAAGCTTTGTTTAGAGGGTATCGAGTCGTCGATGTCTCCCACCATCACCATCACCATCACCATCACCATCATCATTATGAGAATCAATATTTAGAAGGGATTGAGTCAATATTTGTCATTTCGTGCTATGATAAAACATGAGATAAGGCAACATAGAATCAATCTATTTAATTCAAAATTTTATAATATGAATTTTTGAGCTTGTATATTATAAATAAATAAAAGGGCAAATTAGAAAAAAGCTATTGGCTGGGAAACTTTTTGGCGCATTATACTATAACCGAAGTTTTTAGGAGATCGGGATTTTGCGATATTCTAAGCACATGTTTCTCGTAAATATGTCATTCAATTAAATGTGAAGTTACCAAATTACCCTCATAATGGATAGCTCTCTTCTCTCATGAAAAATATCTGCAACCCTCCTCTCCATCAGTGATAATGGTGTTCTATCATTAAGGTGCTTTCAAGCCACCATTATTGGAGGCATGAATCTCCATAGAACTGACTCAACAAGTTTATATTTCTTTAGAGTGATCATTAATGGAGGTGTGGACTTCCACATAACTGATTTACCAAGATCTACCATTAATGGTGGCTTCAAAAAGAGCTTAAGTCACCATTAATTGAGATCGATCTTAAGCTACTTGATATCACAGAAAAATATCAGTGTTTGTACTTTGTAGTGATCTCTTTTTGTCTTTACCAAGCTCTTCTCTAATCAGCGGTCATCTTCTTTGATCGTTTGTGCGTTCGTTGTTCGAAACGTAGAAGAACAGTAGCATTTATAGTGATCTCCGATATTCTTCTCCGATCTATGGTCATCTTCTTTGAACATCAGTCATCTTCTTCTTCAATTGTATATGGTTTGTTGTTGAAAATGTAGAAGAAGAGTAGCGTTTACGTGATATCCGATTTCTGGTCATCTTCTCCTATTAGTGGTCATCTTCATGTATCCTCTTATCAACTTTCCCAATTCGTCTTCTCCCATCAATTTTTCTCAGATAAAATGAAATATATTTATAAAGGATATTTTGGTAAATTGACATTTAGAAGACTTTATCACAGGCGAAAGGAAAGTTCACTTTCATAAACCTCCGAAACTTAGAAAATCGTGAAATCCTCTTTTGCTAAAACCTTTTGAATTCGTATAATGCTCCGAAACTTTCTATTTTTAATCCTTATTTTCTAAAAGCCCCTAAATAAAAATATAATATGATAAAGCCAAAATCAGTTAAGGGGAAACACAAAATTTAAAACTGAAAGCTAGATTAGTTTTCTAGATTATCTTTATAACATAAAATACAACGAAATTGATAAGAATTAGTTTGAAGTTTTGAACTATTGGATTAGATACATTAAATCGTGGGATAAAAAAGTCAACCAGACATGAAGGTGATGACTCGCATGTGAAGTGCTACAAACGGCCATGCCACTTTGTGCATAACACTAATGACAATTTCAGGTTAGAGTTGGTATTAGGTCCCTTACCCGTGCACCAAGGGTTGTGCATGGGTCAATTTTCCTCCACTAATCTTGAGAGATGAAAAAATATTTTTGAGAATCAAGCCAAAACTGCACTTTTAATGATTTTTGTTCTCATAAACATCTATGCATCTCCCGATGTTTAATCATTTCAGCAGTTTCATTCATGGAAATCAAAATATCCATCTGTAATTCTGTATTCTACTTCAGCAATAGATAAATTAATCTTTATAATAAATTTTGTTTAGGTTCTACTTTATAATTAGATGATAAATTTTAGGAGTCATCTCAAGTAGGATTAATACATATTAGAAGAAATAAAGACAAATAAGTGGAGCATTGTGCAATAAGAAGCTTCACAAGTAAGTGCATAAGATGAAATTTAAGAGTGACACTCAAAAACGAGACAATTATGAGTTGTTTGAAATGATTTAGACATATCCGTTGGAGGTTAGAAACAAAGCAAGTAGAGAGGAGGCAATTATTGAGCTGTTTGAGATTGTTTAGACATATCCATGGGAGGTTAGAAACAAAGCAAGTAGAGAGGTTTAAATGTTACTAGCATATCGTGAAGGGCGAAGGTAGTACTAGTAGTAGTAGAGTTCATTGAGGTGGATGCAGTTCGAGACTTGATATATATTCTTTTAATCTCGAACAAAGACCCGGGTATGCATATTTAGATTGATCGATCCAAATCGAGACATATTTTTCTCTCATAGAGTCGGCTTAGTGACATTCACGAAAATGGTGTTTAAATGATCTTACACCATAAAATTAGACCTTTTATCTGACATCATTGAAGTGTGTAGTTTATTATTTTATCATGTGTCTCACATTTTTTATCAATCTAAATTGTCTAAATGGCAATCCATAGAAGGTGTTTTAACCAAAGAATCATGCTCATAAGTGGATGTAAACCATCTGATTGAAAAAATTTAATATCAGCCATTATAACTAAGAACAACAAGTTGATATTAGAGTGTACAAATTGGATGGTTCAAATCTCTAAAAAAACGTTATTTTGGGGTCCATTATCCTTCAATTTATAATCTAATTTCTTTGATGGGGTGGATTACTCATATCTTAAATCATTAATGGTGTAAGATCATTTAAATATCATTTTGGTGTTTAAAATACGGTTATAAGAGTATAATCCCTGACGATACTACCTCAAGTTAAGTTTTGAAGAATAATAAGCCACGTGTCCTACTGCAGCATTTGAACACAAACAAGTGCGATTTCAAGTGGTATGTGCACTATCCCATCTAATGAAACAATTTAGGGAGCCATTACTTGCACACGCTTTTCAAGTGAATGCACCGATTTTAAAAGAAAGACTTACAAGTTTGGCGACCTTTACAATGTAAAAACACCATCTAAGTCGTTTGATTTGAAGGTCGTGATTTAAAGATATCCATCTAAAATAAGAGGATTTCTTCAAAAAAAATTTGCCATTCTCAATTCCTTTCTTTCTCTCTCACTATCTCTCCCTCTCTCTCTCTCTTTTAATGAATAAATTGAAATAAAATCAACTAAAAAAAAAATAATAATAATAATAATAATAATAATAATAATAAATAACAAATAACAAAAAAATAAAAAATAAAAAAGTAAAATAAAATAAAAAGTAAAAAATAAAATAAATAAATAATTAAATTAAATAATAAATTTATAAATAATAAATTAAATTAAAATTTAAAAAAATTTTAAAAAATTAAATTAAATTAAATTAATAATTTAAAATTAATAATTAATAATAATAATAATTAATTAATTAATTAAAAATTAAAAAAATTAAAAAAATTTATTTTAAAAAAATAATAATTAAATAATAAAATTAAATAAAATTAAAATTAAAAAATTAAGAAAAATATAAATATAAATATAAAAAATAAAATTAATAAAATTAAATAAAATAAAATTACAAAAATAAAAATACAAAAATAAAAAATAAAGAAATAAAAAATATAAATATAAATATAAAATTAATAAATTAATAAAATTTAAAATTTAAAATTTAAAATTTAAAAAAAAAACAACTTTTTTTGTAATAAAATAAATAAAAAATAATAATTTTAAAAATAATAATAATAATAAATAATAAATAAAATCTCTCTCTCTCTCTCTCTCTCTCTCTCTCTCTCTCTTATCATTCTCCCAATCTTTCTTTCTCACCAAGTCTCTTTCTCTAATTTTTTATTTGGTGTATGTTGTTTATACCAAAGATGGTCTCTCTCATAATCTCTCCTTTTTAGACATCTCTCTCTTCGAAGCTCTCTCTCTGTACATATTTCTCTCTCTCTCTCCTATCTTTCTTTTTCTCTCTCCTAATTTTTAATTCTCTCATAGAATCATAGTGACAAATTTCGGCAAAATTTCGTGAAATTCGCCGAATTGAAGGTTCAGCGAAAGTTTCGTCGGAATTTCGTTGCTTTTCGATATTTTCAAGAATTTCGATATTTTCGTCAAAATTTTAATATTTTTCTTTTAAAATTTAAATTTTATTTAATGTAACAAATAGTCAATCACCACACGTGGGCAATTAATCACTCACTAGGTGCCACACCTCTCATTGAATAGCTTTAGCAAAAGTATCTTTATAGGTGGGAAAAAAGTGTGAAGGTTTTTTTCTCAATCGATGTGGGACTAAATATTTGCCAAAATGGCTGCTTTTTCACCAGGCTGCTTTCTCACCCATTATACTCACCCACCAGGCTACTTTCTCAGCCCACCTTCTTCAGTCAGCATGCATTGATTGGCTTTGAATCAGATGGTGGAGGTCATTTTTCATCCCCATTTTTTGTACACTGGATCTATGGATCGTGAGTGTACCATCAGACGGTCTGTTTTTTATTATGCATAGCACACATCTCAAAAGGTGATGCTAAAATATGTTTGAGCGTGATGGAGGTCATATGATTTAAGGTCGACTTTTTGAGATGTGTGTCATGTGTAATAAAAACACCGATCGTCTGATGGTACGCCCACGATCCTTAGATCCATTGTGCAGAAGATGAGGATGAAAAACGACATCTATCATCTGATTCAAAGGCGGTCCATACATGCCGACTGAAGAAGGTAGGGTGAGAAAGCAGCCTGATGGGTGAGTATAATGGTACCCTTTGTCAATTTTTCTTCTATAGTTCTATGCTTGAGTTTGGGGGTAGTGCTCGGATCAATTACTATTTTTTTTTTAAATATTAAATATTTTTTTTTATATATTTTTAATCTCCGAAATTTTCTCGAAATTTTTTCGAAATATATCAAAATTAATCTGAAACGTACCGAAAGGACCCCCCACCGAAAAATTACCGAAAACGAAATTTGTCACTATACATAGAATCTCCCTCTCAATAAAATATTACATTTTCTATTTTCTATGTGCAATTACTCAATTCAAACATCGGAAAATAAGAAATTCTTATGAATTCCCGAAGAGCTGGAATCCATTGGATCTACAAATCATTTCGCTATATTTTCTGGGAAATTGTCAAACTGACCATAAAATTAAATGACATAGGCACATCGTCATGACTTGGCCAGGGTGGGTGACCTGGTTCAAACTTCAAACCCTGCAGCACCCAATCGAGACCAAAGATCCCCGTCTCAATTTTTTAAATGACATAGCCAGAGAATCCATTTCATAAACCTACTTTAGAGAAACTTTATTTTCAATTCAAGATTCTTCCTTCTCAATACGGGTTTGAATCAAATGATAGAGATCGTTTTCCGTACATTCTTTGGCATGATAGATCATGCATTCATAATCCTATCATTTGTCGATCAAATTTTGATTTCATATGGCACACATCCCGAAAAAGGTAATCCAACAATGCCAATGATCATGTTCAATTTTTGAGACATTTTCCACGTGGAATTAAAACTTGGCCTCCTAATGTTAGGTCTATGATCTTAAGATCCACTTTGTCAAAATTTGAGATGAAAAATGATCTACATCGTCTTATTTAAAGCAATCAACAATTTAAGCACATGAATCCCAGGTGGAAAAGGAAGAATCCTTAGATTGTAAGGGCTCGTTCGGAAGTTCGGAAAAAATTAGAATCTGAGTTTAAACTTAGAAATAAGTCAGAATGTGAGGTTTTCCGAGTGAATCTAGTGTTCGAGAGTTCTTTTGAGGAAATGGGATTCCGGTTCGTTTCCGACTGAAAACGACAGCTAGTCGTCTGTGTGATTTGGTCGGAATAGCTCAAAATCTGAGCTCAAATTATAGCCGCATCGTATACTTCGCAAAAATCTATACATCAAATCCCAACTTATATGCTTAAAAACAAAAACAAAAAAATAAAAAAATTTGTAAAAAAAAACATCGTGAAAGATGACGATGAGAAAAAAATTGCATGAACTATCGCCGGTATGCGTGTTTTGCTCACCGGATGGCAAACGGACCGGCACCAGACGATTCCTGGCATCGGGGCCTTGAGCCTGCCTGTTGGACCGTCACTTTTGTGACGCTTCCTCCATTAAGATCTCATGTCATTGTCAACAAGGCGCCTATCCTATGCGCAGGAGAAACACCTTTGTCGTTGTTGTTATATTGTTGGTATAATGTATTTTATATATATATATATATATATATATATATATATATATATATATATATATATATATATATATATAAGAAACACCTTTAAGCTTTTGTTATGTACCTTTATATTACAATAGCAACCGACTTGAAATTTTATATTAAAGCAAATGAACTTCAGAGTTCAGGCAACCGACTTGAAATATTATATATATATTCTTTGAGTTCACCCACGCAGAAACACATCAACTGCATTGAATCGGATGATGGAGATTGTTTATCGTCCCAATATTTCACACGATCAATCTTTAGATCATGGATGTACTATTAGACGGTCGATTTTTTATTTCATGTGGTACACACCCATAAAAGTGACCTTAAAATCAATTTTAAGCGTGCACTTGATGTTAAGGTCATTTTTCTGAGATGCGTGCCATGTGAAATAAAACATTGGCCGTCTAATGGTATGCCGATAATCTCAAGATCCACCATTTGAAAGATTGGGAGGATAAATAATTTCCATCGTCTGATTCAGATCGTTTGATTCAGATTGGACACAAAAAACAATCCCCATCGTATGATTCAGATCAATCAACGGTTCTTGTCCAATAAAAATTGTGTGGTACATTACTCCAAAAACGGGTGCAAATAGCTGCTCCCCTCAGCTATAAGGAAAATAAAAACAGCTTGGCACCAAAATTCTCATAGCACACGCCAGGCCCAATTAGTCTCAAGGGGCCCACAATGGGCCAGGTATGGGCTAAGGTAAATCAGTCTCGTATAGGCTAGTTCCAAAAGTCTAATAAGGTTCGGCTCATTTTATCGTCACCCGAACCCGCCCCAACTTCATCAAATAAGTTCGATTAATAAGTAGGGTCGGATGCTCTAGCCGATGCGCCAATGAATTGATTCAATTTTAATACCATACCTACACCTAACAAGGTTGATTTTAATTGATGAGATAAATGAATTTCTAACATCCTTAAAATATGTGTACGTACGATTTAATTTGACGGATTGAGATTGGTGGATCGAGAAACGATTAAAATTATTATATATTCGTCAATTTTGTATTAAATTTGCTATGTGTATGTGATGTATTAATAATTACCATTTATAAAATCTTATTTGAAAAAAAAATTCGTCAACCATGTTTGTTATCATATGGATTAGCAGCCCGTAAAATTTCAATCAAATCTGATTACAACACATAACCCGATGATTAATAACATTTATATGATCGTAGCACAATCATCAGTTTAACCCTCTAATTGTCAATTTAACCCTGTAAATGGGTATTAATGGCCCATTTTAAAAGTAATGTCCATTAAATCATATTCAAAAAGAGACTCAGTCAAATTTGTTCTGTGACAGCCTGGATTTTGGCACCCCGAAACCCGTGCCATCAGCATGATCATCTTGACTGTGCCCCTTAGCTAAGCACGGAACATTGGTATATCAAGCAACATGAAGTAGTAAATGAAACTGCGGAATTTAAATCTATATAAAAGCATTTCTCAAAAGATAGTTCTACCCTCATGCCTCTGCATGAATGGAGAACCGATCCGAACCATCGATGATAGCAATCATCACGGATGGTTCGCCCAAAAGAATAATCCCCAAAACCCAATATATACATTGTTCAACCAAACCAAGGCTTGACATACCAAGCCGTACAAATCTCTATCAAAAAGCCCTCAAAGCGGCACAACGGAGTCCTCTAGAAGAAGTCCTCAGGAGGTGGCTCCAACTCTTCGCCGGCTGCAAGGTCCGACTCACCGGGGTCAGCGTCTCCTGAAGCCTCGGCAGCTGCTAGTAGTGGACCTGCGACATATAGTCTATAGGGTGAGCTACATCCTAGCTCAATAGGGAACAAAACACCGTTGAACATATAAATTATTACTCACATATATTCCATGATATGCCATGCATGATGTGTCTATGCAATTACTGATAAAAACAGTTAAAAAGTATTACATTTTACTGGTAGTTTACTCGTGTCTTTTATTTACTCATGGATGATGTTGAAACGGCCTAAAGCAAAACTTAAACTTTTAACTTAAGTAATTCCCGAGCAATATAGCATCGAGCCCCTATGAGATACCCATCATCGTCATCTATATAGACACTTTTAACGTATTCCCTGGGAATACAATATAGTACCCAAGCCCCTTTCCCCTGGGGATTGGTAGCGGGGTTTCACTTGTCTCAAATCAACACCCACATTGTGCTGCTTATGTCTGGATAAGCCTCACCGCGGCCTCACGGTTTTTTCGCCGTGTCGGTCCGATATCCCGCCCGGTATCAAACCTCAAATAACAAAAATATCGGTGCCTTATATATAATTATTCACCGTGTAAGTGTGCTATCTTATATCAGTTAGGCCCTATCAAACATGATTCAATCTTGGGTACATCCCTGAGATGTATCCATTCACTTGCATCACACATGATGCTCTTATCTCTTTACTTCTTCATCTCCTGGGGATGGCTCATTATAATTTCTCTTATGGATGTCACACACACACACTTTTCACAATTCTTAAGCAATAAAATATTTTGAATTTGAATTCTATATCACTACATGCATGCTCTTGTAAAATAAGGTACATGTTCAAGGTGTTCCCTACCTCAAGTCTTTGTTTGATCAACGCATCAAGGTCCCACGTGGCTCCTTATGCACTAGCTCACACGTACCACCTATGGTACCACATAACAGGTGAAACACATCACTAAAGATGTAATAAAGAAGGTCCAAGACCCTCCAAAAATTTTAAAGTCAAACTCAAAAGTCAACATAAATTAGCTCAGTCGATTAATCGAACTCCAAAATCGATTAATTGAAAGTCAATATCGATTAATCGATTCTCAAATCAATTAATCGAGATTCCCATTCGATTAATCGAAACCCAATTCGATTAATCGAATTTCCCTACCTATTATGTCGATTCTCAATTCTAGTGATCGAATTTTCAAAATCGATTAATCGATCCCAAATCGATTAATCGAAATTTGAAATCGATTAATCGAAATCCCACTTCGATTAGTCGATTTTCCCCAAGTTTTTTCCTCCAACCTCTGGGGTCCACTGGAGGTCCATAGTCGATTAATCGATACCCAAATCGATTAATCGAAATCCAAAGTCGATTAATCAAAACTCAGTTAGATTAATCGAACTCGGGTTTCTTGACTTTTCAACTTCTTGGCGAATTTCGATTAATCGAATCTCAATTTCGATTAATCGAAATTGCCAGATTCAACCCCCTTTCTGGCTGTTCTTCCCAATCTTTTCCCTTACTTTTTCCTTCCATTTTTCTAAACCTTTGTTCTACATTTCACAATATTTCTAGCCACTATTCACCCTTCTAATCTATGCATTTAAACTACAAAAATCTTACCTTCAATAGATCTCAAATTGATTTCGATCGAGTGGTTGGAAAGGCTAGGGTTCCCGCCCTTGCTTGAACGGATTCCTCGCGTTGAATCGGTCTCTTTAATGCTTGAATCCCCCCTCCAATCACCCAATAACTCTTGTTTAATCTCTTTTCTCCTCTCTCTCTCTCTCTCTTCTTTACTCCTCTCTCAACAACCAAATAGTGATTTTAGGGTTATTAAACCCTTTTATCTCTTTCCTCACTTGTGTGTTGAGCACATACACCGCGATAGGTGTATGCGGCTTCACATTCACATCATACACCACGCAGTCAGTCAAACTTTTACATCTCATTCACTCATCACACTCTATGCTAACCATTGAATTTTTATTTGGTCAAACCTATGACCGATCGGGCACGGATCTCGAGGTCATAATTTTGTGTGATTTTTCGGGCTATTACATGTTCAGTCCCATCTCGATTGGTTGCCCGTAAATCTGGAAAAAAAAATTCGAGTACGACACATAAACCGATGATTAGATCACGTTTCTACTGCCACAACATAACCACTGATTGAATCGATTCCGATGATTTTATGAGAAAAACTTAAAAACAAAAGATTATAAGTTTTTAAGAATCTATCAGAAATATAAGTAACGTAAGAAAGCATATAGAAAAAATCAGAAATCTGAATTTGAGCTTTTACGAAAAAATAAAAAACACATGAACAAGGCCAAAAAGAAGGCACCCTCTACTTTAAAGCATTTAAGTTGGCTCCAAAAGCTGTAGGCGAGGGGACCCTAAGCAAACAAAAAAATGGCTAAAGAGTAAAGATCATATGTTCGGCTTCGTCATCTCAAAGTGATTTCTGGATTGAGTCCTGACTGTTAGTCATTTTGACTCATCAAATCGATGACCATCAGACCATGATTACAACTAGAGCCATTTATATCACCAAACGCCGCAACTGATACAGAGGCTCCGGCACTTAGTACCAACTCTTAAGTTAACTCACCAACTCCAACACAATCCATTAAACACGGCCACGTGACATCGATCTGGTGTTGCTATTTCTATTTTTCTAGTGTGCTTCCCACATGATTTTTTTTTTCCTTGAGCTCTTCTCATCGGGTTGACTGTGCTCATAATCCTGAATCAGCATAAAATTTTCGGTAGCTTTATTTGCAACCGACAAATATCTCAAAACGAACTAAAAGTGGGTTGTTCCTGAAGGTTTGTGATTTGCAAAACCTCCAAAATTTAACATGCACGGGTTGCCTCTAAGCTTTTATCAGATGTTAAAAAAAACTCTAAATTTTATTTTAGGGATGTTTGGGTTTCTCTTATAAGATGGGAGGTAGCTATTTGCCTGCTCTCCAGTAGAACAGATTTTATCACTTGAAACAGTTCCTCATAAGAGCAAATAAAGCCAAGAGCTATATTACCAGATATAAAAGCAGCTCGAGTTAAAAAGCGAAAGAGCCGCTCTTTGACCCGCCTTAGTTTATGACCGATCTATCCTGTCCAAAGCTGACTTTCACGGGCTCTTAAGGGACCTTGCCATCTGCCCAAAGTCAGGTTTTTATTGGATTGATGGGATGAAAGGCTGTTCATAAGCTTCATTAAAGTTACGACTCGGGTGAGACTTCATTAGTCTATGGTGCTCTAACCGTAAAGGTCCAATAAATATTAATTAAAAAACATTCATGGTTTTGCAATTTGCGTCATGTCAACGCTTCATTTTGACTTTGTAAATCTCGTTTAATAAAAGGTTTTTTTACAAATACGGATGCAACTTTAAATGATTAATCAGCCCTCACAGAATAGCTTAAATACTATATGTCTTTTTTTAAATTAAATTACTAACTTGCCACCCTCTGTACGTGGTTAGAGTTGATGGCTACAAAAAAGAGTAGTTTTAAATCCACCCACCAAAATCTTTGAGTTTACCCACACTAAAAAACATTGATTGCATTGAATCGGACAATAGAAATCATTTATCATCCCAACCTTTCACGCGATGGATCTTGAGATCACGGAGGCACCATTAGACGATTGACTGCATTGAATCGGACGATGGAGATCATTTATCGTCCCAAACTTTCACACAATGTATCTTGAGATTATGGTGGCACCATCAAACAGTTGATTGCATTGAATTGGACGATGGAGGTCGTTTATCGTCCAAACCTTTCACACGATGGATCTTGAGATTATGGTGGCACCATCAGACGGTTAATTTTTTATTTCATATAGTACACACCAAAAAAAAAAAACCTTAAAATTAATTTTAATCATGTATATGATATTAAGGTCACTTTTCTTATATGTGTGCCACGAAATAAAACACTGATCGTCTAATGGTATGCCTAAACGACCTCTATTGTCTGATTCAATGCAATCAATGTATTTTAGCGTGGATGAACTCAACGATTCGGTGGATGGAAGCAGACGTGATTAGGCAATCTAATTCCTAAAATAAAATAAAAAGAAATTTTTTTTGTACAGAATGATAATATGAAACACTACACCATTATTATATAATGATTACCATTATACCAACGATGATATGGTAATGAATCCAATCAATTATATAACCAGTGATTTATCAAAAGGTAGCAATCAATTGAATTTGAAAATTTTCTAATCCATAATTAGGCCTCAAAGCTTGAGTTCTGGGAGGTAGACTAAAAGGTTGGATGGACACGATATTTTATATACAATTTAGGAAATAAGGGAGTTTTGAACTGGATCGGGTCAGATGAAGTAGGGGCTCGAGTCCGGCTGACTGTCAAAATTTTGGCCTACCCCGACCCATTAACAACCTAGTCTTCACTAATTTTTAGGGTCTTGATAGTTGAAGGAGCAAGTTTTTGACACAATAGGCTCTTCATAAGTTTGATATTATCTTGATGTCGATAATGACCTAACAATGAAAATACTCAATCTGCCTTATGAGTTATAACGTCATTTTTAGTAAACTTCAGTTGGATACAACAAAGCTGGAGGATAAATCGATAAAATCGGTCTTGTTTGATAACCCAGGTTCCAAAGAACGGCCAATACCGAGAAAAAAAATTGTATCGGTAAGTATTGGCAAATACCAATTAGTCTTTCATTTGATGGGTCTTGAATCATATAGGAAATTAGAGGGACGGGTATTTTGAGTGGAACATGTAGATTGAAGGTTTTCTTTTAAAGAATAATTGCGTCGTTTGCCACAAATCCTCCATTTATTGAGTATTCGTCCAAACGTTGGCATACTTTAATGGGGAATCACCTATCTGATGAGTCTTGAATCTGATGGGTAAATGAAGGGCCTTTTAGAAGAGTACCTTTTAATCCACCTACTAAATCTTTAAGTTCACCCACGATGAAACACATTGATTGAATTGAATCGAACAATGAAGATCATTTATCCTCCCAATCTTTCACACGATGGATCTTGAGATCATGAACGTACCATCAGACGATCAATGTTTTATTTCACTTGGCACACATCTCAGAAAAATGACCTTAACATCACGTGCATGCTTAAAATTGATATTAAGGTCACTTTTATGGGTGCATACCACATGAAATAAAAAATCGACTGTTTGATGGTATACCCATGATCTAAAGATCGATCTTATTAAAAGATTGGGACGATAAACAATCTCCATCATTTGATTCAATGCATTTGATGTGTTTCAGCGTGAGTGAACTAAAAGATTTTGTGGGTGGATTTAAAGGTACTCCTTTTAGAATAGTGATAAATTATAATGGCATGATTTGTAAATAAAGGTGAATGAAGGGTCTTTTAGAATAGTGATAAACTTTAATGGCATGACTTGTAAATATAAATGAATGAAAGACCTTTTAGAATGGTGGTATTTTTAAAATATTGGTTTCAATTAAGAGCAAAATAGACTTTCCATCTATAAACTTATTGCTAGTTAACGGCAGGGCGCAGGAGATTATATGAAACAGAAATACAAAAGTAGGGGTTGCAGAATAAATACTCATAACTCGGAGGGTTTCTTATAATATTAGCATAACACGGAAGGTATATGCAAAAAATCCTTTAATAAAAAATGAAAATTTTTAGAGGCGAAAAACATTAAACAAATAAATTTGGCAGTGACCAAAATGTCTCTGGAAGAATATAATAAAGAGTTGGTGTATTAAGTATTTAGATGCATGGTTCACAAATCTATACATGGGAAACACTTTTGTATAAATTTTGTAATATGTTATATGTACACGTGGCATCATAATTTAGATTATATCCATTAAAAGAGGCTAAGAGTATGGTCAGTTTCAACTGGTTGAACTCTAAATGTGATTCAACTTTGAGACCATTGGATACAAGGGATGCATCCGATGATTTTCGAATTAGTTGAATCACATTTAAAATTCAACCACTAGCTATTAAACAATTTATATCGCCCAATCATGAGCCTTTAGATAGATCATGAAAAAGTATATTTGCGAGGGTCATTGTGAGGAGGTTAAAAAAAAATGCTTGGATCAGATGATTAAAAACTTGTTAGAAACATAAATTTTCGGTTGAGTTCCATGCTGGCTACAACTTGGACATCTCAAAATTGATGCATTCAATTTGGCACATATATGATATTTATAACCATCGGATGTGCAAGGGAATCTTGACTCTGATTTTCATAAGTTCACATCCAAATGAGTATCTCTTGTATCCAACGGCTATAAAATCAGTTGAACATATTAGACCTGATCAAAACCCATCCACAGCTGGTGCACAGTTCTTAAACAAATTCATATAATTATAGTCAAATAGGTTGACAAATCCATATGATTTTGACGTGTCTGCTAAAGGGTGCCATTATTTGGAACTACTAAAGTTGTAGACAACTAGTATTGCCGCGGGTGATTTGATACACTTCGTTCTCAGGTCAATTGAGATGTGGGTCACATGGAGTCAACATGTGAGTTGTATAAACGTGCGTCCTTGATTTCAAGACTTATCTGATGGAATCTAAATGGATCTGATGATCCGACCATCCAAAATTAAGTCTAAAGATCTAGGCGCACGATCAATCAAAAACCAACAAACTATAAATATGCGCATCTTGAGCGTTAGTCATTGATGGTTGCCGATCTTCAACGATGTTCTCGCGTTCAATGTCTCCTAGCACAATGGGGATGCTCTCGCCAATAGGGAGGATTGAATTACGTCGAGCTATCGTTGGGACCAGGCACCCCTTATATTTATAGCCAAAGAGTCCTATCCCATTAAGGACTGAAATTGCTAATTGTAGTGTGATTAGAAATCACAATCATACTTTAACTGAAAGACTCAATAAGCAGTTGCCTATTCTCTTCAAACTCACCAGAATAGCAATTGTTCATCTTAAGGTTGATCTTATACCATTCACTGGTCAACGGGTTTGACCATAGTGATGGCCACCAAAATAGAAACTTCTTACAGTCTCCCACTTGGCCAAACTATGTCAATAAATTCCGATTACCCAATGTTAGCTAACTTTCTTTGAATGGTAAATCACAATCAATCTCAATCAAAGTCTTTATTATCAGTCCGGTCCAGTGAGAATTTCAACACAGAATCAATGTAGTCAATATATCATATCATCGATATATGACCGCCATCGCCATCGTATTGGAAGTCATCACCGACATGGATTCCAACTAGTATGATTTCACATAGATTGTAAGTTTACATAACTGAATGGTGATTACATGTAAACGCAATCTAATATTGGTCCTACTTTATTGCCATCTACTGGCACCATATGTTCCAAGGAGTTATTTGCATAAAATGGAAAAGCAAATAAATAAATTTTATTTCAATCAATTAAACAAATGTATTCACTCGCATATACCCACTCTCAAAGGCTATCAAAATTATCCGTTAACCCCATGCGCGCAACATGCTCCAAAAAGAGCTTGGGAGGTAAATCTTTCGTGAGAGGGTCAGCCAACATGAGTGTCGTACTTATCTTTTCAACAGATACAATTTGATTCTGAACTTTCTCCCTGACAACAAGATATTTTATATCAATATATTTGGAACCCCCACTAATCTTGTTGTTATTGGAGATAGCAATCGCAATGAATTGTCACAAAAGATTCTCGTGGCTTTGAAATAGTATCAACAACTCAAGCCCTCGAGATAAAATTCTCAACCATATCGCTCACATGTTGCCTCAAAACAGTAACTAATTCGCTTCCATAGTGCGAAGTAGTCAACGCTTGTTTAACGCTCTTCCAAGATATAGGTCCACCGCAAGCATAAAATATAACCGATGTGGACCTACGAAAGTGTCTTGACACCCAAAGATAGTCAAGACATCCAATAACCAATAACTTCAAGGTTATTCGACCTTTTGTATGTGAGCATGTGTCCTTTAGTCCCTTGTAAATAGCGAAAAATCTTCTTAGCCGCTTTCCAATGATCCAAACCAGATTATATTGGTACCGCCAAGCATGCCAACTATATACGCTTATATCCGGACGAAGCATGTGCATACATGAGACTCCCTAACCGCCGATGCATAGGAATTGTCTCCATCCTGCTTTCTCTCCAGATCGATCCTGGGACTCAAGTAGACTAAAGTTATCACCCTTAATGGACAGGGGCAACAATTGTGAGAACAATTGTGCATGTTAAACCTTTTAAGAACTTTATCAATATAAGCTCTTTGAGACAATCCCAATAGGCCACGCTCTATCTCGATGAATCTCAATTCCTATCACGTGGAAGCTTCACCAAGATCTTTCATATCAAAACTCTTTGATAAAAAGTTCTTTGTCTCATATAACATGCCCAATTGTTACTCGCAAGTAAGATATCATCAACGTATAAAACAAGGATGATAAACTTACTCCCGATTTTAAGATATATGCATTGATCACGATTTTCTTTAAAACCAAAATTTGAAATGACTTCGTGAAATTTTAAGTACCATTGTCGAGATGCCTGCTTTAAACCATATAGAGACCTTTTGAGTCTACAAACTAAATGACTCCCCCCCTCAACCTGAAAACCTTCAGGTTGTGTCATAAAGACATCTTCATGCAAGTCGCCATTCAGAAAAGCAGTTTTAACATCCATTTGATGCAATTCTAAGTCAAAATGAGTTACTAATGCCATGACTATCCGAAAGGATTCCTTTCTAGAGACAGGAGAGAATGTCTCTTTATAGTCTATTCCTTCTTTTTGAGTGAAACCTTTAGCGACTAACCTGGCCTTGTATCTTTCTATATTACCTTTGGAGTCTTGCTTGGATTGGCCCTTCCCATGCTTTTCGTTGGTCATCCTGGCGATGACATCAGCAAAAGGAACATCTTTCTCATACGGTGGCGCCAAGCCACGCGTATCAAGGTAAGCGGTTGCACACTCTAGGGCAGCGGCAACATGGAATCGGTTGAATTTATATTCAAACCCGTCAATGGTAGTGACGAGTCCGTGTCGGGATCCCCCCAACGAAGGTTTTGGAAAAAGAGCCGCACTATGCGAGGGCAATAGTGATCATGAAATGGCTCAAGCAAGGGTTTTAACCCTAACATTTGAAGGTAGCCCATGGCCCAAGCCATTTCGGGGCGATCATCATAGAGAGTAGAAATAAACCTATACTCGGGTAGAAAGGTTTTGGAAGCCCACCACTCTTTGGGGACTTCACGCTCGATGGGGAGCGAATGGCGCGGAACGTTGGGGATGGAGTCGAAACCGTGCCATGGGTGGCACGCTGCAGAGAACGGGAATGGTGGGCGGTACCGGTGTACGAGCCCGAGACGTGGGTACCTTACGCGAAGAGTTCTTCGTGCGAGGTCCCATGGTCGAATACTTAAAAAAATAAATGAAAACGAGACTTGAAGGAACGCAAACGAGAATTTTTACCGGATGAATGGAGCGATGTCCACTCGAATCAAGCCGGAGGAAGGATGGAAATGGCCGGAAGTGAGTCGGAAGGGAAGTTGAAAGGTCGGAGTGCAAAAGCCCTTTGCTCGTTCACGTGAATAGGATAGAGCAAATGACCGTTCAAAACCCTATTTATAACACATAAGTGCCTTGGTGATCGATCAATTCATTGGTGGTTGATCGATCACCACTAAAAATTTTTAAGTTCAAAAACTGAATCCGACCCGTTGATCGATCACCACATTCAATGTTGATCGATCAATGGTCCACTTGTTGATCGATCACCAACCTCCCTGTTGATCGATCAATGGACCTGTTGTAAAAAAATTTAACCGTAATGGAAAGATACCGGTACATGTACATCACATACATGACCCAAAATATACGACAAATCGAGTCGATGAGATAAATCTAATCATCAAGTTATAATCACGATGATGAATTTAGAAACAAACTCAAAAGAAAATTCACTCTGAGCATTAAGTGAACAAGTGTGGATATCGTTCACTTGATCTCTAAGAAGACGCTCCCAAGTGGCTTCCGAAGCAGTATGATTCCGCCATTTGACAAGTACTAGCGGAATTAATTTGGTCCTCAAAACTTGATCCCGTTGATCCAAGATCTCTATCGGTTCTTCAACCATGGTTAGATCTTCTTGTAAATCAATCGGTTGAAAATCCAAGACATGTGTCGGATCATGCACGTAACGTCGCAGCATCGATACATGAAAAACGTTATGCATGCTCGCCAACTGTGGTGGCAAAGCAATCCGATACGCAACCTCGCCAACCCGTCCGAGTACCTCAAAGGGGCCAATATACCGAGGACTCAACTTTCCTCGTTTTCCGAAGCGCATGACACCCTTTGTTGGCGATATTTTTACAAACACATTGTCTCCAACCTGAAAACAAGTGTTAATTACCTAACTAATTACTTAAACTAGAAAATCGTAACCTCGGGAATGCCTTAAAGGATACCTGAACTCACGTATCCGGCGAAGATCGCATAACTCTTTTGGCGACTTTGAGCAACCTCAATCTTTCGCGATCAACCGAATCGCCACGGTTGTACTTTCCACGATATCGTGTCCCAAATGAGTTTCTCATCGACTTCCTCCCGCTCAATGGAGATCTACATCGACGCATACAAGGCTTCATAAGGCGCCATCCCGATACTCGATCGATAGTTGTTGTGAACTCGATCAAAGATAGATGTTCATCCCATGAACCTTGAAAGTCCAACATACAAGCTCGCAACATATCTTCGATGATTTGGTTCACTCTCTCAGTCTGCCCATCTGTCTGAGGATGAAACGCTGAGCTGAACTCCAATTTAGTACCCATACCTTCCCAAACGCCGCTAAAACTGGCGATGTATAGAGCGGATCTCTATCACATACTATAATCGACCGGTATGCCGTAACCGACTATCTCCTTCATGTACACAAGCTTGCTAGTCAGAACGAAAAGCAGTATGGCAAGAAGTGTGCGATTTGGTCAACCTATCAACAATGACCCGGATGGCATTGTTCTTCCTCAATGTGCTTGGCAACCCCAAGATGAAATCCATAGAAATGGCTTCCCATTTCCATTCTCTGCATCGTAGAGGTTGTAACAACCCTACCGGATTTCGATGGTCTACTTTCACCGCTATGCACCAAACATCGAGACACAAAATCGCTACATCTTTCTTCACCTCTTCCACCAAAAATCGCGCTTGAGATCTTGATACATCTTGGTACTCCCAGGATGTATAGCATACGTTGACTTATGTGCTTCTTCTAGAATAGTTTCCTTAAGATCTTTATCAGCTGGTATGCACATTCAATCTCGAAACAGTAAAGTACCATCATCCTTGATGGAGAAATCAGGTCGGATCCCGTTGATCACATCCTTGCGAATGGCCATAAGCTCATCATCAATCATCTGGAGCCTACGCACGTTATCAAACAACGTGGGCCGTATCACTATGGTAGCCATCAATGCCCCTGAACCTTTGACGTCTATCAATGCATCGCACAAGGCCAGGTCCTCAAGTAGATGCCACCTTTGTATTCTGGTGATAAGGTGTGACAACTGAGCTGAAGACTTTCTGCTCAAGGCATCTGCCACAACATTGGCCTTCCCAGGGTGATACTGGATGGAACAATCGTAGTCTTTCAAGAACTCCATCCATCTGCGTTGTCGCATATTCAAATCCTTTTGAGTAAACAAATATTTGAGGCTTTTGTGGTCGGTGTAGATATCGAACGTCTCGCCGTATAAGTAGTGCCTCCAAATCTTCAAAGCAAAGATCACCGCTGCCAATTCCAGATCGTGAGTCGGGTAGTTTTTCTCATATTCCTTAAGTTGTCTAGAGCCATATGCGATAACCTTCTTATGTTGGTTGAGAACACAACCCAAACCACTATACGATGCATCACTATAGATAGCCAAGCCTCCTCTCCCAGAAGGTATAGCTAGCACTGGTGCTGTAGTCAGACGCGTCTTCAATTCCTGAAAACTCTTCTCGCATTATTCAGTCCAATCAAATTTGGCATTTTTCTTAGTGAGCTGAGTAAGCGGACTTGATAGCTTAGAGAAACCCTCTACGAATCGCCTGTAGTATCCTGCCAAACCAAGGAAACTACGGACCTCTGTCACTGTCTTAGGTTGTTCCCAGTTCACAACGGCTTCAATCTTAGCCGGATCCACTGTAATACCCTTTGCAGAGACGATATGACCCAAGAAACTAACTTGGTCAAGCCAAAACTCACACTTACTGAGCTTCGCATAAAGTTTGTGATCTCTGAGGGTCTGCAAAGTAACACGTAGATGCTCTTCATGTTCCTCCTTTGTCTTGGAATAGACAAGGATGTCATCTACAAATACCACTACTGATGTGTCCAAGTGTGGTTTAAACACTCGGTTCATCAAGTCCATGAAAGACGCAGCGCTTGTCAATCCAAATGGCATAACAAGGAATCTATAGTGCCCATATCCGGTTCCTAACGCCGCCTTCTCAATGTCTTCACTCGACTCAGAAGTTGATGATAACCCACCGCAAGTCGATCTTCGTAAAGAACTCGCCCTTGCAATTGATCAAACAGATCATCGATTCTAGGAAGCGTAACGATTCTTAATCGTCAACTTGTTTAATCGCCGATAGTCGATGCACGTTTATTGAACCATCCTTCTTCCCGACAAACAATACCGGTGCTCCCCAAGGAGACACACTAGGTCGCATAAAACCTTTGTCAAGTAGTTCTTGCAATTGCTCCTTTAGCTCTTGTAATTCTCGAGCCATCCGATAGGGAGCCTTTGATACCGGTTCAGGTTCGGGATTAGATTGATTACAAACTCCACCTCCGATCCGGTGGTAGTCCCAGAATCCTCATGAAATACATCAATACTATGCAATGGGAATATCGGATATCACATTTGTCTTCTCCGTTGCTCTTGTAGGAAGGCTATATATCCACGCATCCACTCTTCATCATCCTCTCATGAATAGCGGATATCAATGGAGCTACCTTAGACTTCACTCAAGAATCTAAAGGATCGCCTTTGGAGGGCGGAAAACTACCATCTTCCAAGACAATCCACACTTCATGCGTGGTAAGCGATAGCCACCAAATGATGTCAAATCCTTTCATATCTAACAGAATCAAATCTGCCTGTGTCTCATGATCATCTACTGCCACTACCACTGATTTACACACGGTGAGTGCCTTCACTGCACTACCCGTGGGAATTGACACTGTCAGGATAAAATCTAGTTGTTCTGGAGTGGCACTCAATTCTCTTGTAAATTGAGGCCGTACGAAAGAATGTGTGGAGCCTGGGTCTATCAGGGCTCGTGCTCTATGGAAGCAAATATCGCAACTCCTATACAGTTTCAGCTCACTTACATACCAATATCAACATTACTGTAACGTTTTAGATGTGTAGGTTTATGTGTACTATTATAATCAAAATAAATCAATTAATTTATATATTTCCAATTTTCCAGTTCATTATATCAAACAACACCATATCTCTTGCATTCTAATCATACCTTGAATGACGTCATTTGATGTCAGAGCATCGGTGGCGGTAACGGCATATGCCCGACCTTGAACTACAGGTCGAGATGATCGCATCGTCGATACCGATCCGGACCGCTCCTTGCTCTCCTCAGGGCAATTCCTAACCAAGTGACCCATCTTGCCACACCTGAAGCATGCCCCTGTCTCTCTCCTGCAGTCCTCTGTCTTGTGTGGTTTCCCACACTTTGCACATATCGCGGCCGGAGTGAAGGACGAGACTCTTGAAGGTCCCTGAGTCCCTGAGGCCCCGCTACCAGAAGATCCAGCTGGTCGAAATGATCTGGAAGATGTAGGTGTTGCTGCTCTCTGATATGAACTCGGTCCTGAAGAAATCGCCGGTCGAGAGTGCGTAGGGTATCTCGGAGGTCTGGAAAATCTAGCCCTCTTGTTCTGCTCTGTATCCTGAGATTGCCCTTGGAATGGTCTCTCTCTCGCCTGCTTGTCCCTCCAAGAGAATTGCTTCTGGTTTTCTTCTTCAGCTATAAGAGCCTTGGCCATGACTCCCTCATAAGTCTCCATTTCCCACATGGCGACATCTTTCTGCAAATTTTGTCTCAGGCCAAGTTGGAATTTCCTTGCTCTCATCAACTCCGTGGCTACATGTTGAGGTGCAAATCTAGCCAACCTATCAAACTCTGCTCCATAGTCTCTCACTGACATGGCGCCTTGCTTCAACTCTATGAATTTCACCTCCCATTGATGCCTCACAATTTTCGAGAAGTATTTGTGATAAAACACTTCCGTAAACTCCTCCCATGTCCAAGGGGTGTGAGGAAACTCTCTCTGTCTATTTTGTGACACCGACTTCCACCAAGGCCCGGCGTCACCATCCAGTTTGAAAGTGGCCCAACGCACTTTCTACGCCATCCGACCTGTAATACTTCAAAGAGCTTCTCCATCTCTTCTATCCACCCTTCTGCCTCAATGGGATCCGTTTGACCTGAGAAGTTAGGAGGTCTCATTCTCCTAAACTCCGCAAATCCACCAGGCTGATGGGGTGGTCTAGCTGCTTGTTGAGCTAAAGCAATGTTCTGGCCGAGCGACGCTGGTAGCTAATGCTTCCAACACCGCCCATCCTCTCTTCATTTCTCCTTCTACCTTCTCCTGGTCCCAATGGAACTGCATTGGCATGTGAGAGGAGCTCCAAGCCCCGCGACGTGCCTATGACCTCAGGCACATCCCCCAGAGGAATCTCTCTCTGACCTGTTCTACCTCTGCTGTGCCCTCCTCTGAACTTAGGGCCCATACTGGTCAGTCATTGTGAAAACAACAACATTGATCAAGACATATAGATTGTAAAACAATCCGTTATGAACCCATAGTTCAACCTAAAGCCTAGGCTCGATACTTAATCAGTGATGCGGATTTCTTTGCTCGTAATCCGTGCCATCAGATCATGCTCGGATGATCCCTAGGATCGAATCCACACAATATCTCAGATATAAAGCGGAAATATACGTATAAAATCCCACAAATGAGTGTAAGTAGAGTCATCTAATGAATCAATCTAAAAGTAAGAACAATAGATAAACCTTCATTGATAAATGTAAAAGTATACATCCTCAAAAGGAACCAAAAGAACCATATGATGTACATCCATCACCCAAACAATGGTTCCCAATGATGGTTCCGAGAATGTATAATAACACTATAAAAGAAATAAAATATCTCCAAAATTAATACAAAAGTGGCCACCAGCACACATAATCCAAAGTCTCCAAACAAACATAAAACCCCAAAATGTCTAAGCTATACCCACTATGGGTAAAGTCGTCACCGGGACGTCTGTCCTCGTCTCAACCTCAAACCTCGTGATCAGCCGATAGTCCTGGTCGCCTCCGCATCGGAGTTACCGCCTCGTAACCTAAATGTTTATTAAAAAACAGGTGAGCTACATCCTAGCTCAATAGAAGAATTCCAAATAAATTTGCATTCTAATTGCATAACATGGTCATCAAAGAACAAAACCGAAAATATGCAACAGATTTATAAAACATGAGACATCTATCCAAAAGATGCAATTGATGAATACAACATATAATGACTTAGTGTAGTATACTTAAGTAACTCCGTGAGTATAGCACGTGGTAGCGATTTGGTCCGATGGATAATCCCAACCATCGCCGCTCACATGAACAATTTCAGAATTGCAACAATGCCCCACACATGGAGTGCAATTGTGCCGAGGATTACAAAGCAAATGCACAAGTGTGCTGAACGGATATACCGAAGAGTCGGTGGGATTTTTATCAATATCAAACCTCAAATCACATGCATACTTATCATACTTAACAGAATTCGGATTTCGGATACGGATATCAAATGTCGGATCAAGTACATAATAGAATACTCATACATATGCTAAACATGCTTTTAAAATAGAATTAAACTATGCTGAGATATGTATGACAGATATAATCCATGAGATCAAAAATAAATGCAATTTCAGTTGAATTCCCTACCCTGATCAAGCTCCTTCTAAGCAAATCCAAAGCTTTTTCAAGGCATCTCTCTAATCCTAGACCATAAACATGTTACTCTAGGTGTTAGAGTGACAGATCATGAATCGCACAATGTCCAAAGGGTTCTTACATATAAATTTTCTAACTGTCTGAAAACAGGGTTTATTGATCGATCAATACCTTGTTGATCGACCAATGAACTCTTTATTGATCGATCAACACCCTTGTTGAACGATCACCAAAGCACAAACTTGTTTAACCGACTCTCTCTGCTTGTATATATTGTACACAATTGATCGATCACCATGTTGGTTGATCGATCAATGGGCTCTGATTGATCGATCAACATTTTGTTGATCGATCACCACCATCGTTGATCGATCAATACTAGCCAATTGATCGATCAATACCACCATTGATCGATCACTAATATTAACCCAAAATTCACCAACTCTCTCGCCAAGATCTCATATACTATATATATAAATTGATCGATCACCACCACTGTTGATCGATCAATTCCACACTCAGTGATCGATCAACACCTTGTTGATCGATCAATAATGACAGAATTTCTGTCATTAATGGAGTTCACCAACAATATTTTTCTAACTTATTTTTCTTCCAAAAATTCATTATAATCTTAAATCTTCATACAGAACCTATATTTAGGGCATCCAATCGCCCATTTTAAACAAGAAAGCTCACCTCTATGTGGGCCCTTTTGGGGTTTGCAAATCACTCCGGGATGAGGGTTTTGATCAAGCTCTGAGTTTATCACCGATCCAGTTCGACGAGCAACCTTTAACTCTCGGTTCAAGATGCGAGACTTCACACACACAAACCATACTTAAGCTTAATCCATTGATCTCTACATACCCTAGCTTAGGAAACACACCTTTCAATCTTGCTAACCCTGTTTTATACAAAAACCTCCTGAAAACCCACCTAGCTACAGACTCCTTAGCTGTTAGAGTAACTAGGGCAAGGGGAAGAAGAAGAAGAAGAAGAACTTCCTCTAGGTCTCCCTTCCTTCTCTTATAAGCTAATAAACAGATATTTCTGTTTTCCCTTAGTTTATGTTCCGGGGTGGAGCACGAACACGGTCGCTACGACGCAACGTGCTACACTGACTCTTTACCCAACTCCGATTCAAATGAAATTACACAGGTGAACTCATCTAACCATGGTGTAACTTTATCTCAATTAATATAAATTCTAAATTTTTTAATCGGTCTCGATTTCCGTGCCGGGCACGTAGATCGAAATAGTCAGGTTCGTGTTCTAGATTTTAGGGTTGTTACAGATAACCTCCCGGTTTCAATGGTGGAAGGACAACGAGCTGTTGCTCCATCAGCCCAACCCCCCTCCCTTTTTTTTTTTTTTTATAAAACAGTCATAAAAAAAATAATAATAATAATAATAATAAAAGCTCATTTTAAAGTTTTGACCGATCATAACGCCAATCATGGCTCTGATACCAATTGATGGAATCTAAATGGATCTGATGATCCGACCATCCAAAATTAAGCCTAAAGATCTAGGTGCACGATCAATCAAAAACCAACAAACTATAAATATGCGCACCTTGAGCGTTAGCCATTGATGGTTGCCGATCTTCAACGATGTTCTCGCGTTCAATGTCTCCTAGCACAATGGGGATGCTCTCGCCAATAGGGAGGATTGAATTACGTCGAGCTATCGTTGAGACCAGGCACCCCTTATATTTATAGCCAAAGAGTCCTATCCCATTAAGGACTGAAATTGCTAATTGTAGTGTGATTAGAAATCACAATCATACTTTAACTGAAAGGCTCAATAAGCAGTTGTCTATTCTCTTCAAACTCACAAGAATAGCAATTGTTCATCTTAAGATTGATCTTATATCATTCACTGGTCAACGGGTTTGACCATAGTGATGGCCACCAAAATAGAAACTTCTTACATTATCATGAGAAAAAATGGGATGAAAAATGATCCCATCTGATTTAATGTGGTGAATCAAACATTGAATCAGACTATTATAATCGATTCTCATCTCAATCTTCTACACAATAGATAGTGAGAATGTGAGATCATTGTCATACTATAAGTAGGCCCCATGTTGATTTCATATAGGACAAGTCCTAAAGTGATGAGATCAAAGTGAATCATATCATGGCAGGGTGTAGTACCAGTTTAGTAGGTCCAAATATTGGTACCCAGGCCGCGGTTTGCCCCGGACCGAACCGCTAGAACTCGCAGTTCCAGTCCAATATTTACAATAGTGAGCTAGACTAATATATATATATATATATATAATTTTTAATTGTAGATTCAGTCACTAATGTCACTAATTTTGGATTGTAGTTTTTAGTCACTGCATGATGGCCCTTTAGCAGTGTCATATGACGTGGATTGCGCCAATATTTTCAAATTGCGGAATCTACTTTTTATCAAATATATTAATACATCCAGACGCCAAATTAGAACTTACATGTTTTATGCTATGACTCGATCCATCTCTCGGTTCTGTTATTTGCAACCAAATATTTTTACTCACAATCAGAATTTTCAGACATGAGAACCATTGATTGATTGAGGAGATTTTTTTGTCCCAATCTTAGACACGACAGATTTTGAGATTATGTCACGTTATTAGATGGTCAAATATTAATTCCATGGGACATACATCCCAACAAATGACTCGAGAATTCCTTTCTCATGGTAAGCCCATCGTCACAATATATTTGGGAATATGTGTCATGTGAAATTAACATTTGACCGACTGATAGGTGCTCTATGATATCTTTTATTGTTTGAAAGATTGAGATGCTCAATGTTCTCTTTTATTTTTAAAAAAAATTATTTTATTTTATAAATATAAAAAGCTATTTATGTGCCTCAAAGATCCCAATAATAACACATGATAGTGCCACAAGTATTGCTATATGGAAAATCCTTCTTGTAGGTGTAATTTTTGTTTTGAAAGTATAGTCTGGTAAACAAATGCAAATGCTTATGTTAATTTTTAGGTAGCTTTATTAACACCCATTGAATTATGGAGGGACCTACGTAAAAAGCCATTGATGGTTTTAAATCAGACAATGGAGATTGTTTTTTGCCCCAATCTTGCACAAAAGGGATGTTGAGATCATGGGTGTACGGTGTACGATCAAACGGTTAAGTTTTTATTCTATGTGCCATAGATCACAAAAAATGCCATAAAATCACGTTTGAGCGTGATGTGTGCTATATAATTTTAGGGCCACTTTTTTTAGATCCGTTCCACACGAAATAAAAAATTGACCTTCTAATGATAAGCTCATGGTCTCAAGATCGCTTGCGTGCTGGATTGGGATGAAAAACGATCAATATATATATATATATATTTCTTTTCTTGAGATGAAATTTTATCCGTTTCATTTGAAATGGAGAATGGTTAAAGAGGGCAACAATAGTGGTAGTTACAATAACTAACATTAAAATACATTAAATTACATCTAAGACTCACCTAATACCGACACAGAATTCAGGTACCTTTAAAATAAGGTAAAAATTCAAGAATCTACCACCATCTTGAAGATCTGCCGGTAATCAATACCGAAGATCCATCCGAAGAAACGCCACCACCATCGGTAAACTCACGATCCACAAAAACTCCCACCACATTGAAAACAGGGGCAAACACTGATAAAAAATTTCATACATCGCTTCAATCGAAGCTTTTAAACAATACCTCATGGCATAAAAATAGTGCATGTGTTCGCGCAACAATGAAACCATCAAAACGTCGGTAAAACCTGTGACCAAAATCGTTTCAGAAACAAATATAGATTGCAAAAAAGCTTTTATAGAGTCGATCTCCTCGGAAAAGAAGACTCTCACCAATAAGAGGATAAAACTCTCATAATTTACTTCTAAAATAAGAAAAAAATAAGGAGAGCCGAAGCCTCCAAGTAAAATACAATCCCCAAAGGATCGATTTATTGAAAGCATTCCCACCCCTTTCAGAGAACTTCTTTTTCCGACTCAACTTTTTGGTTTTTTCCCAGTTACTCAATTGTTTGAATCAAAAGAGTTAGTGGTTTTCGGCGAGGTACCCTCCAAGAATCCGTGGGTGTTAATAAAGTTACCTAGTATTTTTACCTTTTAAACTTTGCTTACTATAGATGTATTTGCTTAGAATTTTATGACAAGAGGACATTCCCGGATCTCAATGGCGAACTATATTTTTGGCAATTACACGCATGAAGGACATGTTTTCTTGAATCTTGAGATTCATTGGCTATGTAGCGTGTCATTTAGTTTTAAAATGGATAATTTTTTAAAAAAAATTTATATGTCAAAGGATAAATTTCAAAACCCCAAGACCCCCTTCGGTTAAAAAGCATCTTGAAACCGTTTATTTCCAAAGTGAACGGTGCTAGATTCGATAGAGAGTGAAGGAACCCGGAGGACTTTCTATTTTTACGTTGACATTTAAAAACCCTTCTAGAAAAAAATTCAATGTATCAGATACATTAAAAGTCGTTCGTTACTTGTTAGAGGAGAACGTGTTTTTCTTTAAAGTCACAGTGAGCGAGAGAGCTGTTTCCACGAAATAGAAACGCCAGAATGAAGCGTTAGAATTGGTCAAATACATAGCGAATACATAGTCAACCAAATAAAATCTGAGTTTTTTTTTTAGGAACCACAGCATCCTTACAAGGACAGAATTACCCTCAAGAACCGTTGGCTGTTAATAAGCCTTACCTACATCAATAGCTATACCACTTAAAAGTGCTCTTTTATGCCATGTAACGCCGATTTTTAGGACGGGTGGACATCTTTGACCAATCTAAATCTATCAGGTAGCAGACCACCAAACATGTGAAGTGACTTGACGCTAACATAAAAAGTATGTCCATCAAAATATCCAACCATTCAAATCCTGTATATATAAGTTAGGGTCCATATTAAGGTGCTCATATTGAATGATATTATAGATCAGTACTAGATATATTTGTTCTGATAAGTGAAGTTTATATGATATTCACCCTTTTCGTTCCAATCTTTCACACACTAGTTATTGAGATCATGACCCACCTATCAGCTAGACGGAAGTTGATTCCAAGTGGAACACATCCCCAAAAGTGACCCAAGACCTTTTCATGATACGCCCATGATCCCCATCACTTTTGGGAAATTGCGTCACATGAAATCCACATCACATGCCACATGACATATTTATGTTATAAAAATGGGAAGATGCTTCACAATGCAGCCATAGAGGGCTGCATCTAAACCCTTGTATGTGACTTTTACAAAAATGACTTTTATATCCATCCTGAGATAAGTCAAAGGTAAGGTGACACCCAATCAACTTGATGCCTTAATTTTGGACACTTTTAACCACATTTTCAACGGTGAATATGTATCAGATCATGCCTCAAATTTTTGGATGGTACCTAATCAATCTCGTCTAAGTGATTGTGGAACCCAATCCTCGTGATGGGTGCCACATGGTGCCTAGCTAAAGAATGAGTTCAGCCGCATAGTCTCAGGCCTCTGTGTATTAATATTTATATTAATATGTATGAATTTTACAACATATCTTTTACTCTCAAGCGGAAAATTAATTTTGCTCCTTGTTTTAGTTGATTTTCAATTTTTCATTTTTAAGGGTGGTTAACTTCTGTTAAGTTGGTTGATGTTCGTTGTCAAGGGTGGTTTGCTTTCATTTAATTGGCTGAGCTATTAATGGCATGCAATTAATTTCATACGTAGGGACAAGTAAGTAATTTCCTAAAAAGATCAAGGATATTCAGGGTATCCAGTTTTTCATATTTAGAATTGGATTAGAATTTGCCTATTTGGTGAAGACTAAGGAGTAAGGAGACGTGAAAAACAAACAAAAGAGCCCCGAGTCAAGTCGTCGCCGAATCAAGAAGCGAATCGATTTCTCTAATTTTGTAATTCTATTCTGCTGTTAGTTCATTATTAAATATTAACTAGTTGTCTGAGAACATGAATTCAAGCGTTCAATGCCTTAAGGATTTAAAACCCTCGAAGGCGACCACCACTTTTCTTTTTTTTCGATAATTAGGCGACCACCACTTTGCAATGGCTTCTTCTTCTTCCAAAGGCGAGAGGGAGGCGAAAATCAGAAAAAGCAAATCCAAGAAGTTCGTTTGTTTTCCCTCGTGTTTCGAATCTTCCGGCGATGCGTCAGATTCCGTCAAGAAAGAGTTGCCGGAAAACAGCAGGTCCGGCAAAAAGAGGTCTTTGTTTTCGTCTTCGCGGTTTAGAATTAGACAGTCCAGCGGCACTAAAACCGTGCCGGTGGACGCAGCGATCGACGAGCAGGCGACCCGTGGACGTGATTTGGACACGGAAATCCAGGCTATTGAAGAGGACGTGATCGGCAAAGGGCGACTTTGCGATCGAGACCGGAGTGGAGCTAAGATCACGACGGTTGATGCCGTTTCAGATCAAAGTGCGACTGAGAAATCTAGAAAGGTACGATAATCTATTTGGAAAACTGATTTTAGTTCACAGTGGACTAGTCACACTATTGGGCAGATTGAAGCTTATAGTAGGTACACGGGCCAATCTGGTAGAAAAGAGTTGGTATTAGCTACCCAGCGTGCTCGGGTTAATCTCCTTATGCCAAAGAAGCCTACCCTCTGGAGGTGCACAACTTTATGACCGCGCTAATCAGTGCAAGAATGGGTTTGACTGTTCGTAGGAGTTTGACCAGTGCACCCTTGAGAGTGAACGGGCCGTTAATTATACTAACTCTAGGTAAAAATCAGCGAGTCCGAGTATTGACCGGTCAAGCACCTAACGTAAACTCTCAACTTGGGTAGGTATTAGGTGCATGCATACCGCAAATACCAAAGGCAGGGAACTGGTCAATCTTTCCACTAAACAGGTCAAATCTACCGTATTTTTCAATATTTAAACGGTGAGATTAACCTCTCCCTGGTCGGACCATGCACCGCTCCCTGTTTGGACCATGCCACTTAGACAAAGAGTTAGTCTATCATGAGTGTCGACATCTGCAGTCTACATGTGTGTGTGACTGCATGACCTGCCAGACTTCGTCCGTGTTACTGCATGACCTGCCAGATTTTCACACAGATGTGTGAAGTTTTTTAACGTACATGATGGTGGCCACCCATAGTAGACTAACTCCTTAAACAAATTTATTGAATTATAATTTCTCTTTCATGCCATAATATAGTTTTCAAAAATAAATATATTCTACATGTGATCCTCGTTCTACAGATATCCTGAAGAGTGATAGAACTTGGAAGGAATAACAATAAAATAGTGTATATAGCCTCAATGAGCAGCCGGCTCGGGAGACTTATCTTACACAACTTTTTAGTGCATGAATCTTGAGAAGTGCACAGCGCTCCATGCTCTTTACTCGGTAGATCCCTGCTATGAGCGTTCCACTATACAAATTCATCCATGCTTTGCACTGGTCCTAGCCTTTTTAACTGGCTGGTCAAAAGTGGATCACACTGATATTATGGTTCTTAAAATCTGCGCACATCCGAGGGATTTTACTAGTGCATGCAGACCGATATTGATCGGTGCCATGTACCCTACGTGGCCCCTATATGCTTAACCAAAATTTTATGAATTTTACTAAAGTTTTATTTTTGTGATACATGTTATAATTTTATAACAATACTAACTATATATATATATATATATATATATATATATATATATATATATATATATATAATTTATTATATTTTTTTAATCCGCCAATTTTTTTTTAACTTTCCTTGAATCTTTTCTGACTTTATCGAAACTCATGATATCCATAGCAATGCCCTCAAACGTGTAGCATTAACGTCAGAGTTTAAATCCATGCTTACCAATAAAATAATAATAATAATAATATTATTATTATATATACTTAAAGATGGGGCTACAATATGTGTGTTATACATGAAATCATTTCCCTTATTAACCTTATACTTACGAGTTACCAATTTACAGACTAAGTGCGGAAGCGGGAAGCAACAACAACCCAGAAGCAACACCGTCGGCGAATATCTCAAAGGCCACCCGGTTCCCGTGAAACAAGAGATGTGTCATAAACCGGCGTTATTTTGCCGGAAAACCGGCAGCCAACCCGGTTCGCCGGTTAACAAGCAGATCCGTTCCTCTTCCTCTTCATCGCTTCCTCAACCAGGCCGACCAAAACCGGTCCAACCGGCTGGAGTTTTAAGACCAGCCGGCAGGAAATCCGGCCGAGAATGCTGTAATGCCGGCAATAAATTCGACTCGTTGATCGGAATGTCGGTGCTACTGGTGATTCTTGTTGTAATGCTTTTAGGTGGCCGAATCTGCGCCATTATATGCACGTCGACCTGGTTTTATTTCATTCCTCGCCTGAGAATGGAGAAAATTTCGGGTAATATCGCCGGAATAGGATCGAATTCCAGCGTTCTCGACGTGGATTCCGACGAGTATAAGAAGAAGGTAATTTTGAAGGGGTTGCTGGCGAGGAATCATCGGAATCCCGTAGGAGTTTTGTAGTTTCGGAGGAGAAAAGGCTGTACATTAGTTTTTTTTTTCTCTTGAAATTTTCCTTTTTTTGCCCTTTTTCTGGCTAAAATGCGCTTACACTGCCATTCGGGTGACGCGGTACGGGCCGTAGATACGGAGCATGGGCCGATCAAATCTGACGGCTAAGATGATTGGGATGGTTATTATTCTCTTTCCTTGTAAGGTTACATGTAAACGGAATGTGATGTCATAAAATTCTCTAAATTAATCAGAATTTTGAAAAAAAAAATTCCAAATAGTAGTTTGTCAAACTTTTTTTTTGAAATGAGAGTTTGTCAAACTTGTTGCTAAATATTCACTAATTTATTTATTTATTTGTTTTTTTGAGAGGAAATATTCACTAAATTGTTACCATATTGATACATGCTTTAAGCGTAGTTTATATTTTTTTTAATAATTAAAAATTATTATTACATGTTAATCATTTGATACACTTATTTTATTATTTAAAGACATTATTTTTAACTTTAAAGGAGCTAACATATGATTTAATAATTTTTTTGTTTTGTAATCTTCAAAAAAATTAAGTTTTTTTCCTCAATCTTTCTCAAATTTATCCAAATGGGTGGTGGACCCAATGATTATCAATTCCGAACTTGGTTACTATAAATCGTATTAAAAAACCACACACCCCAAATTGTCAGTTGAGTGGAATGTTTTTACGTCGCAAGCTGCAACTTGCACACAAGATCTATATCATGTGGCACATTATTTAAAAAGAAAGACTTCAGATTTTTAGGATCTGCGCCACCTGAAACATAATTTATTATGTAAGTATCTTTAATGTCAAAGATTGACATAATACATGATCTCTATCATTTGATTTGTTATAACCAATCATTGAATCATATGAATGTATCTCCATCGTCTGATTTGTTACAACCAACCATTCAATCAGATGATAGGCTTTGAATATATTGAATCAAATGACTCTGATGGTTTTGTGCCAAACTCTTGCACTAAAGATCTTTACTTCATGAACTTATCTCCATCATCTGATTTGTTACAACCAACCATTCAATCAGATGATAGGCTTTGAATATATTGAATCAAATGACTCCGATGATTTTGTGCCAAACTCTTAGCACCAAAGATCTTTACTTCATGAACTTCAAATTATAATGCTTAGTTAGGAACTTAAGATTCCACGTGGCATAGGTCCCAACTCCCAAGAACAACTCTTTCTTTTTTAACCATTTGCCACTACAAATCTTGCATTCAAGTTATACTGTTATAGACTTATAGCCCACTTTCATGTCCCATGCACATTTTTTGCGGTTGATGCGTACGAACCATCGGCTAGTATAAGTGCCAACTGCTTGACTCAAAAACTTTCTATTAAACGGTTCTTTATTACTTGGGGTTTGTTTTTTTTTTTTTTGTAAATACCCCCAAGATAAGGTGATATTATAAATAATCCCTTTTTAATGGATGCAACTTTAAATGATTAATCAGCTGTTAAAATATAATCTAAATACCATATTTATTTATTTTAAAATTAAATTACTAAATTGCTACCCTCTACACGTGATTAGAGTTCGCGGCCCTCCACTTACAAAAAAGAGTAGTTTTAAATTCACCCATCAAATGTTTGAGTTTACCCACACTGAAAAACACTAACTGCATTGAATCAGACGATGGAGATCTTTTATCATCCCAACCTTCACACGATAGATCTTAAGATCACGGAAGCACCATTAGACGGTTGACTGCATTGAATTAGACAATGGAGATCATTTATCATCCCAAGCTTTCACACGATGTATCTTGAGATTATGATGGCACCATCAGACAGTTGGTTGTATTGAATTGGACGATGGAGGTCATTTATCGTCCCAACCTTTTATACCAAGGATCTTGAGATCATGGTGGCACTATCATACGGTTGACTGCATTGAATCGGACGATGGAGATCGTTTATCGTCCCAACCTTTCACATGATGGATCTTGAGATCATGGTGGCACCATCAGACGGTTGATTTTTTATTTCATGTGGGACACACTAAAAAAAAATGACCTTAAAATTAATTTTAATCGTGTACGTGATGTTAAGGCCACTTTTATGATATGCGTACTACGAAATAAAACATTGATCGTTTAATAGTATGCATAAACGATCTCCATCGTTTGATTCAATACCATCAATGTGTTTTAGCGTGGGTGAACTCAAATATTCGATGGATGAAAGCAAACGCGATTAGGCAATCAAATTCCTAAAATAAAATAAAAAGATAAATTTTTTGTATAAAATGATAATATGAAGCACTACACCATTATTATATAATGGTTACCATTATACCAACGATGATAACCAGTGACTCATCAAATGGAAGTAATCAATCGAATTTGAATTTTTTTTAATCCATAATTGGGCCTTAAAGCTCGGGTTCTGTGGGGTAAACTAAAAGGTTGGATGGACACGGTATTTTATATACAATCTAGAATATATGAGGGTTTTGAACCAGATCAGGTCAGATGAATAAGTAGGGGCTCGAGTCTAGTCGAGTGTCAAAATTTTGGCTTGTCCCGACCCATTGACAACCTAGTCTTCACTGATTTTTAGGATCTTGATAGTTGAAGGAGCAAGTTTTCGACACAATAGGCTCTTCCTAAGCTTGATATTCTCTTGATGTCAATGTTGCCGATGATGGCCCAATAATTAAAACATTTAATCTACATTATGAGTTATGACGCCACTTTTAGTAAATTCCACTTGGATATAACAAAGCTAAAGGAAAAACCAATAAAATCAGCTTTATTTGACAACCCAGGTTCTAATAATCGGCCAATATCGAAAAAAAAAAATTGTATCAGTAAGTATCGGTCAATACCAATTGGTCTTTCATTTGATGGGTCTTTAATCATATGAGAAATTGGAGGGACAAGTATTTTGAGTGGAACATGTAGATTGAAGGTTTTCTTTTAAAGAATAATTGCATCGTTTGCCACAAATCCTCCATTGGTTGAGTATTCGTTCAAACGTTGGCAAACTTTAATGGGGAATCACGCATCTGATGAGTCTTGAATCTGATGGGTGAATGACGGGCCTTTTAGAAGGGTACATTTAAATCCACCCACTGAATCTTTAAGTTCACCCACGCTGAAAATTGAACGATGAAGATCATTTATCCTCCCAATCTTTCACACAATGGATCTTGAGATCATGATCGTACCATCAGACGGTCAATATTTTATTTCACATGACACACATCTCAGAAAAGTGACTTTAACATTACATGCATGCTTAAAATTAATATTAAGGTCACTTTTATGGGTGTGTACCACATGAAATAAAAAATAGACTGTCTGATGGTACACCCATGATCTAAAGATCGATCTCATTAAAGATTGGGACGATAAACAATCTCCATCGTTTGATTCAATGCAATCGATGTGTTTCAGCATGGGTGAACTAAAAGATTTTGTGGGTGAATTTAAAGGTACTCTTTTTAGAATAGTGACAAATTATAATGGCATGACTTGTAAATAAAGGTGAATGAAGAGTCTTTTAGAATAGTAATAAACTTTAATGGCATGACTTATAAATATAGATGAATGAAAGGTTTTTTAGAATGATAGTATTTTTAAAATATTGGTTTCATCAAGGACAAAATAGACTTTCCGTCCATAAACTCACTACTAAGTAACGGCAAGGTAACGATAAGAAATTATATGAACCAAAAACACAAAAATAGGGGCTGCAAAATAAGTACTCATAACTGGGGAAGTTTCTTATAATATTAGCATAACATGGGAGGGAGTATATGCAGAAAAACCCTTATTACTCCCCAGTTTCGTTACACTTTCGTTTTAGTCTTCGTTCACCAACCGGCTTAACTTCAACATGGGATATGTTATTTAGTTTAGTCCTCGAGATGGGAGTTCGTTTGACGTTGTTTTAATACTGCTGACAATGTGGGGGTGTCTCTGGATAAATAGGCTATCGTTGATTAAAATTTCACCTCATGATTGCATCGGTTAACTAGCATTTCTATGGCATATGATTAAGGGCAGAAAAACGCGTTTGAAAAGTCTAAAGTTAAAGCTGGTATATATGGCCACCAACACTACAGTTACTTACATATAAGTACGAGAATAAAACGGCTCTAGAAATATAGGGGACAAAAAAGTGATAAATTTTGACAATTTTTTCAAAAATTTTCAGAAATTAAAAAATATCAATAATTATAAAAAAAAATTAAAAACATATATGTTTTGACAAACATGCATATTTTTCGAAAAAAAAAAACATTATTTTCCACAAGTTTTCTCTTTTCTTTTCTTCTATTTTTCAAAAAAAAAGACGCATCTTTGGGCACTTAAGACAGCACTAGTCAATTTGTTGTTGTTGATGCTAGTAGCCTGCCAAGCTGCTGCGCGCTGTTGGAAAGTGTTGGGCCTCTTGAATCTTGACGGGGTTCATTGACGTGTTCATTGCCAGAGAGGCTTCCGCCAACTTCTCTGGCAAAACCCTCTCCAGGCCCTCTCATCCAGCTTTCCACATGCTCCGCTCCCAACCAGTGCCAGAGCGGGTTACAATATGCACTCCAAATGCATGCCGCTCTCTACCGCGATGCGGTTGGGGAGCTTTTGCCAAACAAACCCTGTCTTTTAATAGTGCTTAAGGCTGTGTTTGGTATAACTTTTTGTCAGCTCCTTGCCGGGTCTACTTGCTTTAGCATTCCCCCATATCCTTGCTAATTCCATACAAAACAGGATATACTTGTTATAACAAGAAAATCTTTCTATGCAAGAAGTTAGCAAGACAAAGGGAAACTTGCTAAAGCAAATATTTGAGATTTAACAAAGAGAAAGGAAACCTACCTGCTCCGACAAGGAGCTAACAGAGAGCTATGCCCAACACAACCTTAATATTTTGTAATTATTTTGAGATTTGGTGTAAACCTTGGTCTATAGAAGGGGACCCATGACAGCCACATTGATTATGGTGTGAAAATGAAAAAAGGAAAGTGGCTCATATGAAGTGAACAACACTACTAGGTGAGGTTATTCAAATCCTCTTATAAAGATTCATGTTTGAGCTGACAATGAGATCTGTGAATAACGTGCGTACACCACGGTGGTCCATGCTCCACAGCCACAGCTGGTGCATTTGCATGGGTTGACGATGGCCTCCAAATATTGGACCATGGGAGATTTGTGGGCAATATACCCAAACACAGCTATCGATGGCCCGATATCTATAGCCACAGAGAAAATTTCGGAAAGAGGGCAAAATACAAGAACGGGAAAATTAAAAGACGGAGACAAAGAATATGTAAATGGGGCCATTCGAAAAAAAGGTAACAACCAGAAAAACGGAAAAAAATATTAAAATTATAAAGAAATATATATTGAAATTTTAAAATAACATATTTAACTAAATCTTTTTTTTTTCGAATAGGAAAAAAAGGATAAAATGTGTTTTATGTGTTTTTCTGCATAAAACAGCATTTAAGACAATCCGTATCACTGGAAAAAAATGAATTTTTTTTGTGACTAAACCCATGTCAATCCAGCTCTCACTAACTCTTCAAAATATATGTAGGTGCATGCAAACAGGGCCAGCCCTAGGTCAAGGCCCAAATCTTGGAAGTGTTTACTATTTAGTTGTTTAATATAATTGTTAATGTATAAAAGTATTGAATTTCATTAAAAAAAAAAAAAAAGAGTATTGAATCAATCAAATTGTTTAGTTTGTTAAGTGACGAATGTTGCTTTACTTTTTACCCAACAGGTTTTGGGTTCAACACTTCCAAGGTCTCATATTTGAATTTTTTTTTTAATGGGTCATGAATCGGGTTTCGGCCGAGTCGGTGCAAATCATTGGTCGGGTCACTAGCCTCACTGGGTCATGCCGGCCATATCTATACGCAGTAGATTCTCTGGCCCAATTTTGATCGGACCAGAATTGTTTGACTAAATCCTTTATATATAGGGTACCTCTAAATGTGCACACGCGTTCTCCGAAAAACGCCCATAACTTGAAAACCATTGATTCCTTCGAATGAGATAATGGAATTTGTTTTTCATACCTATCTTTCAGATTGTAGATCTTCAGATCATAGCCTACTTATTAGACGGTCAAATTTTATTCCATGTGTTACAAATCCCCAAAAAGTGACCTTTAATCATATGACACACATCACACTCAAATGTGATTTTATGACATTTTTGGGATCTATGACACGTTGAATCACAAATCAATTGTTTGGCAGGTGCACCATGATCTCAAGATCTATAAAGTGGAAGATATGGGTGAAAAACGATCTCTGTCATATGATTCGAAGGATTCAATGGTTTTCAAGGGATCTAGGATGTGGACGCGTTTAGAGGTACCTTGTATATATATACACACACACGCACACACATTTTTCTTATTTAATGACCCTAACTTAAAATAGCGATTTCAGGCTCATTATATATATATATACACACACACACACAAAATTTTCTTATATAATGACCCTAACTTAAAATAGTGATTTCAGACTCGTTAGAGTTTCATTTTTTGCAAATGACCTGTCAATTTTGATCTACTCGATGAGACTTATCCAATAAACATATTTTTTGAACTTTTTGAAACTGTTAAAGTGCTAAATAATATTGGTAAAAGATTCAATGGCAATTAAAGAAATAAAAAATTTTAAAATATTATTGGTTGGGTTACTCAATCCATCGGGTGCATTCTATTAGTTAATTTTTCTTTTTTTGTGTTATGTATTTTTTTTAATATATATTTTCGTTAATTTGTTAGTTGCATTATCAAATTATAAACAATAAAATGAAATAATAAAAAAGCGATGAGCATTATTTTATTTGTCAAAAATAAATAAATTGTACAACAATTTTTTTTATAGATTAATATAAAAGAGGAGCCCATTTTTAGAATTCGTGTTGGGCCCCAAAGTCTCAGGGCAAATAGTAATTTTGCCTATTAATGGGTCCTTATCAACTTGAGAGGATCAAAACATCCCACGATATGCTTTTGGATGAGGAATCATATTAAAAGCTGTCATTTGGGGCAGTAGACAAGTGTGAAGGCCAACTAATGAGTTATGAGGTTTGATAAATAGCCGCATTAGTAGGTTTGGCTATCTTTTAAGTTCGGTCTCTAATTCTAAGTAGGTGGCAAGTAGCTATTGCTAGATCTTTTCTAATCTAGGCGCAAGCCAAATCCATTTATTATTTGGGCCTAAAATTCAGTCTACTACCAGCAATTTTTAATCAAATGAGTTAATCTTTTAGTTACTAAATCTTGGGACAAGTTATAGTTCAATTAAACAACTTTTAACTCATAAAATCTATGATAGTCAATATAATATCCCACATCGAATAGAGAGAAGTCCCGAGTCTAGACTATGAGCTGCGACCAGTCCTTCATGTAATGACGCGTTTTGTATGGGGAGAGCGAAACATAATACCTATGCTAGGAATAAAATTGGAGCGGAGGCCTAAGCCCAAAAACCAAACAATATTGTTGGCTTATAGGCACAGATCATCACAAAATGGTATTAGAGTTGATGACAACTCTTTTATAACGTGGGGAGTTTGTAATATCCCCACATTGAAAAGAGAGAGGTTTGATGCCTGGGCTAGAGGTACGACCAACTCTTTCATGTAATGACGCGTTTTTGGTGGGAGCGACGAAACGTAATGCCTATGCCAAGAACAAAACTGGGGCGAGGACCTAAGCCTAAAACCAGATAGTATTGTTGGCATATGGGTCCAAATCGTCACCATCAACCAATATTTATCATTTGGAAAACTAGTAGAACATTCTATGTATAATGTGAGCAATATAAAAGTTTGAGGATTTTTTTTATTTCTTTTTAAGGAAAGTTGAGAATTTTATTTTTGAAATATATTTTTTTTCTAATCGGTAAAAATAATTTTATTAGATAAAAAATGAGAGTGTAAAGTTGAGATGAAAAACAATCTTCTGATTCAAATCAGTCAATTATTTTCAGTGTCCGAGCTCTCCAAGATTCGATGGGCACAAATAAAGGTACCTAATATATAGTTAATATTTTCATTCAACTCATCCCATCCTAACAAACAAATCGGATTCTCAAGAATTCAAACAATTAAAGTGGAAACATGCATCATCATCATCATAGTCTTATCTCATCTCTCTATGTAGCATTAGTTGAAACTTTTGATTATAAAGTTGATGTATCAGCATCTATCATAATTAATGATGTCCTTATATTGACTCGCAATTGAAAGAATAAATTGCCTATGTCAAATGTGAGCCGGATCGATACGAGATTTTGTTACCTTAATCTTATCTTTTCATATGTGTTTGGTAAGTGGCGATAAGCCTCCTTTTATAGGTGCGCAAGAGATCTTCTAATGTTCGGATTATTCGACGTTATGGAGAAACTATTTTCTCCTATTAATCTGACACACAGCGAAATTGTCCCGAGTAAACGAGACTTTATTTCCAGTAAGATAACGCACAACGGCTACGTGACTAGAATTTTGTTTCCCACTAAGATAATACAGAACGGCTACATGGCCATACGTACCAACATCTCCCACTTGGCCATGAAAGTCATTAAAAATATATATAATATTTTCTCCCACTATTTTTAATGTATATTTTATGAAAGTATTTTCAATTATGAGATTTTTCACGCTCTTGATGGATATGCACTTCATACAGACCAGTCATATTAATTTATTTTTTTGATACCTATTTGCAACTTATGAGTTTTCTATCATCAGACAAATCACACAGTTCTCATACTTTATTCTTTTCAATTGAATTAATTTTATCATTCATAACATCTAACCATTCTTTAGATTCTTATGAGTTGATCGCAACAATATAATTTAATGGATCATTAATTTCATCTAAAGCTAGGTTATTATATAGCTCTTCACTTACATGAACATAAAAATTATCTAAGAATGATGAAGGAGCTCTAGTCCTCCTTTGTCCACTGATGCGAGGAGGTTGTATTGTTTCATCAATAAGATCAAATCCTACAAGAGTTGATTGATTTTCATTATTTATTATTATTAAAGGATCATCAGAAGAGGTGGATGTATTTTCATCTCTGAGATTCTTAAGAAACTCAGCATCCCTACTTTCAATTAGACCTTTATCTTTATGATAAAATTTATAGCCCTTAGAGCTTTCAGAATAACCAATAAAATTATATTTGATAGTTTTCGCTTCTAATTCATTTCTAAGTTGATATGGAATCAGTACATGTGCCACTGATTTCCACTTTCTAAGGTAATTTAAATAAAGTATTCTACCTGTCTATAACTCATAAGGAGTCGAATATATTATTTTAATTAAAATTCTATTAAGGATATACATAGCGATATTTAATTCTTCTGCCCAAAAAAATTTAGGCAAATCAGCATGAGACATCATTGACCTTGTCATGTCCATGAGGGTCCTATTACGCCTCTCGGCTACACCATTTTATTGTGGTGTATAAGTCATCATTGTTTGATGTTTGATACCATTTTCCATACAAAGGTGTTAAATTCAGCTGAGGTGAATTCTCCTCCCTTATTGGTTCTAAGTACTTTTATATTTCTACCTAGTTGATTTTGACTTCCCTTTTATATTCTTTAAAGGTTTCTAATGCATCCGATTTATTTCGAATTAGGTAAATGTGTCCAAACCTAGAGAAGTTATCTATAAAAATAGTAAAATATTTTATATGCCTATAAGTTTTAACGCTTAGAGGTCAACATATATCAGAATGAATAATATTAAGCAACTCCGTTGCTCCTTTTCCTTTAGGAAAATGTTTTCTAGTCATTTTAAACAACGTTCACAAGTTTCAAAATCTATTTGGTCTAAGATATAAATTAATCTTTTATTAATTAATCTAATTATTTTATCCTTACCTATATGTCTTAACCTAAATTGTCATGTATAAGAATCAACACTATTGACACAATCAATATAAGAAGAAGATAAACTTTTATTATTTCCAACATTTTCAGTTACATCAAGAACAAATAAGTTATGTTCAGCAACCAAGTGTCCCCATGCCAAAATACAATTATATTTTTCGATGGATACTTTAACCGATTGAAAGCGTACATCAAAACCTTTGAGGATTAAGAGAGATATAGACATAATGTTGCGCCTCATACTAGACACAAAGTAAACATCTGTGAGAACAAAATCAATCATTCCGACATTTAGCCTATAAGTTCCCACACTTAACACATTAGAGTAAATATTATTTCCCATGTAGATCCTTTTTTTTCCTGCCTTAATCTCTTTGAAATCCTCAAGCAACACTTTAGAGCTTGCGATGTGATGGTTGACACCTGAATCGATTTACCAACTTTTGATATCTTGGTCAGCAAATAAACATTTCGCGACAACACAGATGATTTGATGCATTCCACCTTTACTGTCGCTTCCACTCCTATGGTCTTTTGATTCAAGAGGGTAGTCCACCTTGAAGTGTTTAGGCTTCCCACAGTTGAAGCCGTTTCATTTTGGCGCAACAGGTTTAGCCTTTTGATAAAACGGTTTCTCTTATTTTCCTTTAAAATTTTTATAGAAAATTTTAAATTTTCCATTGAACTTATTCTGATTTTGAAATTTAGGTGGGTCTTGAATTACCATTAATTCACTATTTTTATTTTGGTTTAAGTGTTCCTTTTCAAGAGCCAATTTCAACTGAAGGTCCATCATGTTTAAAACATAATTATTCAATCTTAAGGCAGTGGTGACCATAAACCATTAGGGAGGTAAGCTACTAAGGATGTTTGAAATTTGTATTCTTTCATTAATTGAGTTACCTACAACAACAAGGTCTTGAGCTATTATCGTCATTTTATTGACGTGCTCAACAATGCTTTCTCCTTTTTTCATTTTATTAGAATTATATTGTTGAAGAAGTAATTGGATGTGAGCTTCAGTGTAATAACCCAGATTTTTGAATTTTATTTAATGGTATTAGATGATGTACCATACAGTGCGTGGTGCTAACGCTCCACACCGGAATATACTCACTTTAGAAATAGTCTGATTTTTTATATATCAATATTAGACTCAATGCGGAGTACTCGTCGATACGATTCCAACGATATATAATTTGTCGATTTTCGATAAGAATATAAAAAGTTATGCCCGTTTGAAGAGTGAAGCGGGTTAAAGGGCACAATCAGAATTCGGGAGAGAATCACCATTTACCTTGCTTTAATAAAGCGCTGGAGCAAAACCTCTTCTCAAGCTTTTCAAGTCACGTATGAATTCTACTTGCGTAGAAAAACTACTATTTTATTAAATCTTATACGGAAAGTTTTAATTAGAGTTAACCTATACAAGGAATTAGATATATATTTACTTCTTCTCTCAGTTGTCTTTCTTTATCCCCTCTTCTCTGCAAAAGCTCTGATAGTGCCATCTTTCATAATTCATCGTCGGATCTCCATCGATTTTCGATCTTATCAGAGAATCTTACACCATCAAAGTTTCTCATCGCCGCGACCAATTTATCGTAAGAAAGAAATTCTCGTGAAAAGACTCTGCATATCGCCCTAATCCGATCTCCATCAACCCAAATCATCGTAGGATTCGAAACACGCTTCAACAGGTGGGTGCCTCTAAATCCATCTTAAATTATTTAGTTATTTCTTAAAAAGAAAATCCTAATTTTTCCTTAAATTTTGATAAATTTCGGGTCTTAAAAACATAGAAATTAGGCCCAAAATCGATAGGATCGTTCTTCCCAGATTTTCGTGAAATTCGGCCAAACTCTTCAACAGACACAGCCTCTGTATTTTGGCCATAACTTTTTACCCCGAACTCGTATTGATATGATTCTTGCGGAATTGGAAAGAAGACAACGAGATCTACAACTTTGTCTGAAATAGCAATTTCACGAATTTAATATTTTTAAGGTCAAAATTGAGCTGCAAGTCGGGATACGTTTTAGATGATCCAAGGTTACACGGGTTTGACATTATTTTTTTAACTCTTTGACTACTTTATGCTAAACTTATCTCTAGACTTATAAATCGCTAAGATTAAATAAAATACATTAAATAGCTTGCATCGAATAACAATCTATAAGTTTAAGGGGTCAAATATGGACGTTTTTCAATACTTACCATTCTATTACCTCCTCTAAGCCTCATACAATTCTTGAATTGACACATGCGCTCCTTTAGAATTTTAAAATAGGTTGGATCGCTATACCAGTCAATCACCAAATTTCATGAATATAATTAACCTTAATGAAGTATAGTTTCAACACTATTGTAAAATAAATATAGTTAAATATTTCTTATTTTCTGTTTTACTTTAATATTTCGTATGTTATGCTCTTTATTAATTTTCTTCAAAAATATGAAATGTTTAAGGTTTATGTTATAATTCATTCTTATATATGTTCACCATTATCATATGACATTCATCATATAAAAAATCACGATAGGGCATACGCATATAAGTTAAGAATAAAATATGATACATGACTTAAGCCTTCGTCACGGTGGGGTTTCTTTCACGATCACGTGGAACTTGGAATGTAGGCATCCATGTACGGATGCAACCCCTCTATGGTAGTATGGGATACCACACGAAGTACATCTAGGTTACTACGGAACCCGTCCCTTGGAAAACGTGGTTTAGTGAAGCTTATCGCACCGTGGCCTATTCTAACTAAGTTTTAAATAAAAAATGAGAAAAGAATATGTTAAGACACATATATATTAAGAAAGTGGGGACTTAAGCCCACGCAAATATAAAATCGGGGCGGGGACCTAAGCCCAAAACCGAATAATGTTATGATATGTTAAGATACGCTGTGAAGGCCAGCTAAATATAAATTAAGTTTCTACACGTGCCATACCTTACGAGCCACCGTAAGGGCTTAACGTCTACAGCCAAGACGGGTCTTAAGGATATTATAGCTTTGTCTCGAACTAAGGGGACATCGTGGTTACTATGCCGGCAACCTCATTTGGCTGGATGGTGGTTTATATTATGATATGGAGGTTAGGTGGTTATCTACACGTGGACCTCGCGTGGTAGGCTCGAGCAGCGATCCTGGCACAGATCGTTTAAATAAGATAAGATGCGAAGTACGTTGTGTAGGCGTATGGAGTAATTAATAAGACTTACGATATGTCACGTATGCTAAGTTGATGAGACAAATAGGAAAAGAGATAAGAAAATAGAAGCATCATGCACTCTTCATGTTATGTTAGTATATTTTTCAGTCTTGATTATGATAGTATATGAATTATGGATAAGTTTATTTTATTTATTTAAGATGTTGGTTATATTTTAAAAATGCACCGCAATTCAAGCGATTGCACACACACCCACCTGAGTAAGTTATGGTGGATCGATTGTGCAATCGAGTTCTGTGATTGAGTAAACTCACCCCCCTCCCAAAATCTAACAGTTTCAGGTGAAGATTCTGCTTATCCCGTCCTTAATGATTTGAAAGCTGCTGATCCGGAGATGGCTCATATAAATAAGGATGTCGGCTACCACCTTGATGAGAGCGTAGATCCGAATGATTTTTACCAAAGATTGAGAACCCTTTTACTCTAGTTTTCATTATTTCTTGAGAGACTTGTTTTAGCCTTGATATATTGTGTGAGTTTACATTTGAGACCGTTTTACCCTATCTGAAACTGATTTTGATTTGATATCCTAGATGCATGGTTAGGATTAAATACTTCATTATTATTGTTATGTTTTTTCGTTATTAATTTATGAGTCAATTATTTTTAATGATATCTTACATGCCTCAATCCATATGCTAAGTCAATTTATAGATTATGTGTATGTCCGCTTATTGCCTTAACCAGCATGCGGGGTCATAACACGGAATTCTAGGCCCTCGATATCGGGTAAGGATTCTGGGTTGTGACATTCAGACACGTTATCATAGTTTTGGGCAATGGTTTTCATCATGATTTTAGTGGTATCATAAATTTCAAAGACTTTTATCAAATCATTTTACATAAAAATTAAAATTGAGATTTTTACAATCAAATCATCTTGCACAAACATATCAAACTTATTTCTATCTTCCCGAGATGGTTTATCACTGAGAATAGGGGGATCAAATTTCAGCACATAGTGTATGCACTTGTGGATTAAAAGGTATTCAATTTTACGTTTTCACATGTCAAAATTTAAGCCGTTTAATTTTTCAATTTTAGCAAGTTCGTGAACGACTATACTATGTGTCATGTTGTATAATTGCAAATCTAATCCGTTTATACTGCTCTTCAAATAATAAATTAAGAGATAAGGGTTAGAGAAGGTTGAACAGAGTGCGCTCCAAATAAGTTACCGATCGAGTGTGACAATGACCTTTTTTTTCTGATCCAACGGTATAGCAGCCTCTAAATATTGATTCAGTAATGTGGGTAGTGCGTCTCGATTACAAGAGTCTACAGGTTCAAACGAATCGAAAATCCATGTTGTATAACCAAAGATATCGCCTGAAAAACAGATCACTAATACCACAATCTGGAATTTGTGATTTGTGATTTATAACAAATCTGAAAACTGATTTTAGACGAGACAACACTTTGACTATAGATATGCAACTTCAACTTGGCTGGCTGGGCTAAGCCACTTTGGGCTAGTAGTGGCTCCAAAAAAAAATAAAATTGTAACTGGCACTAGCTAAAAAAGATGCTTGTTGTGTGCGTTCTTTAGTGTATCAGTAACTACCACATCAAGAGAATAGAAATAAGTAAATAAAGTACACGGAGATTCTGCTTCCCTCCCCCCGCCCCCCACCCCCAAAAAAAAGAGAAAGATTTCACAGCTTTTGGAGTCCACCAATTTTCCGTCACCATTGTTTGTCTAGTTCTGCAAATTTGCCCCTTTTTCTTGTTTAGCAGGGAGCTGTGTAAATCGGTCGTCGAAGACGAAGGTAGAAATCTGATGCTCAAAAATCCAATGCCCAAAAGTCCAACGCCTAGAAAATTTTCGAAATCCGAGAGTGAGTAGCAACCAGAGATCGAATGGAGAGAAGATAGCCAAAGATCCGACGACAGAAGATCTCAGTGTGCACGATCAAACCGCTAGAAAATCGATGATCAAAAATTTGATGGCCAAAGATCGGACGGTCAAAATTAGAGAGTGCGCCTCGTGTGGCCAGAGATTGGCTTGGCTGAGAAGCATCCAAAGATCAGACGATAAACCCACGCTAGCTTTGATACCAGTGAAAGAATAAATCGCTTACGTCAAATGTAAGCCAAATCGATATGAGATTTTGCTGCCTTAATCTTATCTTTTTAGATATGTCTGGTAAGTGGCGATAAGTCCCCTTTTATAGGTACGCAAGAGATCTTCTAACGTTCGAATTAATCGACGTCACGGAGAAACAATTTTCTCTTATTAATTTGGCACACATCGAAAATGTCTCGAGTAAACGAGACTTTATTTCCATTAAGATAGCACACAATGACTAATTCTGTTTCCCACCAAGATAGTGCCCAAACCTACGCTCTCTCCGCTACCCAATATATTGGACCACTGTCATCTACTTTTGTGTTTGAGTAACATTTAGTAAAATATAATGTATTAGTTATCTGTTAATTCTCTTATATGATTTTAAAAATCTCCACTCTCAAGACAGTTCTAAACCTCTTTCAAAGCTACGAAATGATAGAAATGCCCTTACTTTTCAAAAAACAAAAAATTTCTAAAAAATAGTGAAATTGCTCCCCAATTGGTTTCAATATTGTAGCAGTCTTTGATACAACCTAAAGTTTTTTTTGACGGATCAATTGTCTATTATGTGCTTAGCAATCTATAATAAACTAACGTGGTACATAAAGACTGATGTGGTCTATCTTAGATCGATTATGTCTATTATGGGCCATTGGTCATTTGTGAAATATACGAATACACCCTATGGTCGTTGAATTTGTGAACACATTAGTAAGTTTTTTCAAAGGAAAATCTCTTCGTACTTTAAAATAAGTAACTTGTCCCTCTATTTGTCCATGTATCTATAAAATCAGGCATTTAAAAGACTAGCTCGACGTCTCAACAAAGAATCTTCTAAAAATGACTACTAAGTCATTGAAACGGTCTATGATAGATTGTTGTGGTCCACTATAGATCACACTTGTCTATTATAGACAGTATTTGTCTATTCTACACTGTTGAGTTCATGGTAAACTAAATCGGTTCGCTGGGAATCACTTTACGTTGTGCCGAAGACTACTTATAAATCTGAAATGATTATTTTCAGAGTGATTTTAGGGTCTGTTTGGATAGGGAGAAAGGAAAAGAAATCATGAAAAAGAAAAGGAAATGTGATACTTTCCTATGTTTGACAACAAAGTTGTGTCACTGGAAAATGGGTTACCAAGTGTTGAGACCATGATCTTACCACCTCACAATAAAGTTTGAGACCATGATCTTACCATTAGACGGTAGGTTTTGGATTCCCCGTGTCACAAATCCCCAAAAAATGACCTAAAATCGCATTTGCGTGATGTGTACCATATGATTTTAGGATTACTTTTTGGGTATTCGTGCTATATGGAATAAAAAATTGACAGTTTGATGGTACACTTATGGTCTCAAGATTCATTATGTGGAAGATCGGGGCAAAAAGTGATCTCCATCATCTGATTGAAAACTGTCAATGTGGTGCTTTAAAAAATGGCATTAGCGCTAATAGAGGTACTTGGACAAAATTTAATTAGTTTGGGGCAACGACCATAATGTGTGTTTTGTTTGAGAGATTCATCACTTTTTGTGTCATGAAAATAGTCTTAAATTTGTTGGTGGGTTACAAAAAAAATGATGGAAATAGATCACACGATTAAGAGGTTGGTTCGGGCAAAAATCAGGTCGTGTCGGGTCAATGCGACCCAAGCTGATATTTTATATGTAAAAAATATGAAAAATAGGTAGGGGTGTTATCGGGTGAGTCCTGACCGGTTTTCATGCTAAATCGAAACTAAACCGATAACTATCAGTTTCTAGTTTATCAACCTGAAACCGAACTAATAACTATCGGTTTTCTAGTAAGTCCCCGTTGGTGTACATGTTGAAGACAGCATTTCAAGAATTTGACTGACCAAAGTGTTAAACATATTACCGATTTAAAGTATATAAACTTTGACGATCATCCGATTGAATAACCGCTTTGACGAAGGCCAAAAATACATGCGGCTATAGGGCGTAAAAGTATATAATACACTTTCTTTTATACTTTTTTGAGAAAATGTAGAACACAAGAAATGTCAACTTTTTTTGTGAAAATGAGTTTCTAAGTAACTCAAGAACAACTATTTAGAAAATGACTTTCCTCATAAAATGAGTTTCTGAACAGAAATTGAGGCTTGCCATTTTCCTCAAAAACTGGATTTCTTGGCGGAAAGTGCCGAATGAGCCCTAGAACAAAAGAAAATCTCTGAAAATGATCAGAAAATATATTTTTCCAAGGAAAATCCCCAGATTCGGAGTATTTCTCAACTGCCGAAGACGAGATACTGGATCTGACAAATTGTCCTTAGCGTAATAACCTCCCTAGGCCAACCCACCCTTGTTATGAACCCATCGCGGCGTTTTTTAGTAGCAGGGGTTGCAACTTAGGACGCCGTTGACGTATCCTTCACAACTCACAAGGTCACCTGACTCAGCTCCACGACACTGCAACCATAGGTTCGGTTGCTAAACGTCTCCACTCCGGCGTATGTTAGCGCAGCCATTTCGCTTCTCTCAGGGGACACGGCTCAGGGTATAGGGTTTAAAATATAGAATCACCCAACTCTGAACAAGATTGATTAGATAATGGAAGAAAAAGAAAACCATCTTCTTCCAAAACCGATTTAGACAAAAACAAAACAACAGCAATCTCCATCTCAAAACCCTAATCCTCAGAAACCCCTAGCAGCGATAACTCTAATTTAAAACCTCCCGAAGCCCTAAAATCACTCATGATGTGGAGCCGAATCGCTGCCCGTAGATCGTCAATGTCCGCCGCGATCTCGAATCCGTCGATCTTATCCAGATCGTACGGCCTGATCCCCATGGTGATCGAGCACACGTCCCGCGGCGAGCGGGCCTACGACATCTTCTCCCGCCTCTTGAAAGAGCGTATCGTGTGCATCAACGGCCCCATCGCAGACGATACCGCCTCCGTCGTCGTGGCCCAGCTCCTCTTCCTCGAGTCTGAAAACCCCTCGAAACCCATCAACATGTACATCAATTCCCCCGGCGGCATCGTCACCGCCGGCCTCGCCATCTACGATACAATGCAGTACGTCCGATCGCCCATCAGCACGCTCTGCATCGGCCAGGCCGCCTCCATGGGCTCGCTTCTCCTGAGCGCCGGCGCCAAGGGTGAGCGACGGGCCCTGCCCAACGCCAGGGTCATGATCCACCAGCCGTCGGGTGGCGCGAGCGGGCAGGCGAGCGATATTGCCATACACGCAAAGGAGATCTTGAAGCTGCGAGAACGGTTGAATTCGATATACGCGAAGCACACGGGGCAGGACATCGAGAAGATCGAACGGTCTATGGAGAGGGACATGTTTATGTCGCCCGAAGAGGCCAAGGAGTTTGGTATTGTCGATGAGGTTATCGAGCACCGTCCGATGACGCTTGTTACTGATGCGGTCGCGGTGAGTAAGGGGAAGGAGGACGAGGGTTCGAACTAAGAGGGGTTCAATTGGGTTTCTTTTTTATTTGTTATTTTCAGGTATGTGACTGGGAAGCCTTTTTGTTATTAATAATACATTCGAATTTTGAATTATCTGAAACAGATGCATTTGAAGCAAATGAGGAAAGGGAGGATCTGAGTTTTAGGAGTTGATTATATATTTATGTGTTGATTGATGGAATTGGTTTGATTGTTTTTGGCTTTTTAGTATGTTGATTCTATATGGTTTCTGGTTAATTCTATTGCTCTGGTGTCAAATTAATGAAGAAATTAGGATGAATGGATTTCCATTTTAAATGTGAGTTTAAGAGAAGGAGCAAAAAATTAGTACACTTGCCCTTTGTTAGGACATTTCCCTTAGGTTTCATAGTCAGGGTGAACTAGGCATCAGTGTGCAGAACTGCCTCTCCCTTTGTTTTCTGGGTTCTTTGGTTCGCTTGATTCAAGTTTTTGTTCACGGTTTACTACTGTACGATCTTATACCCCATTGAGCTACCATTTCGACCAAAACCGATTGGTGATGGAAGAGGCTCAACTCGATGTTTTAAGGTGTTGGGAGAGCATTTCGAGCATTAACCCTTGGGCTCACCAGGGTTGTACATGGACCCAACCAAGGATCAAAATATCTGTTTCAGTATCGGTTTCGGGCATGACAAAAATTGAAAATTTGAGCGAAATTTCAATGCCAAATAAATTTTTTTTTTCAAAAGACTCAAAATGGTTTTGAAATTATCAGCCGATAATTTGAACTTCCAATATTTTGGCCCGACCGAAACGATAGCTTAGTATTATCGTTTTGGTGCCGACCAAAACTGATATAATTCGGCCGATAATTTGAATTATCGGCCGAAGTTTCGAACCATGGACCCAACAATCCCCCCCTCACTAGTACTACCCAAGCAAGACTCGAACCCCTTAACTGTCTCTGATACCACTTGTAGGATCTTATACCCCATTGAGCTATCATTCTGACAAAAAATGTTTTAAGGTGTTGGGAGAGCATTTCGAGCAAGGATCAAAATTTCGGCCGAAATGACTGATATTTTGGCCGAAATTATCGGTTTTGGTCCCCACCGAAACGATAATTTGGACCGAAATTTCGTTCTAAATTTGTATGGGATCCAAAATTTCGGCCGAAATTTCGATTTTCCGCCGAAATTTCAGTTCAAATTTTCGGTCAAGCCCGAAACCGAAATTTTACCCGAAATTTTGATCCTTGATTTCGAGCATGCCCCTCTCGGGCCCACGAGGGTTGTACATGGAGCCAACAATCCCCCCCTCACTAGTACTACCCAACTAGGACTCAAACCCCTTAACTGCCTTTGATACCACTTGTAGGATCTTATACCCCATTGAGCTACCATTCCGACCAAACCAATTGGTGATGGAAGAGGCACAACTCAATATTTTAAGGTGTTGGGAGAGTGTTTCGAGCGTGGCCCCACGAGGGTTGTACAGGGACAACAACTACCATTGAGGGAACTCAATTCGCTAGGGGTAGGATGGATTTTTAATGAAAATATTAAATATGTATAGTAATTTTCTCTTTTAAACAAGCAATTATTTCACGACTTGTTGGTTAGGTCTCTACTTGCAAAGCAAAGTGTCCATGTTAGACTCTTCCTACTAGTGCTGTCTTCTCTCCAAATTTAGAGCAAATCAAATGACTCAATGCTAATAAATGAACCACACTAGTTCATGTTAAACTGTATGAACCGTCTATGCAATAAATTAGTCAGTAGTTTTTAGAACATTGATACAAGGAGACCTAAAATGCTCTTTTTAGCTAAGGGGGAACAAACCGAATTGCAGAGTGCATTGCTCTGTGGTTCGATATATGGTTTGGAAGATGGCTTGAAGAATGCGTTGCTTGTGGTGGGGGCTCCTATTTGTTTGGATAGAGGTATGGGAAATCCTTTGGATTCTATTCTTGGGATGAAAAGGGAGAATGGGTGAAATTAGTCCAAGAAAGTAATAAGTGATCTTCTAATGCAGTTGCTCCCATGTTTTCAAGATAACGTCATCTTCCTTGATTGGGAGTGGTGGAATGAGTCACAGATAATTCGAGCTGGTAGTGGTGGTAGGAGCCTAAGAGGACCACGATAAGGGCCAACAATGAGGGACCAACACAAAGAAGGGACTCTATGAATGCATCACTTTTGGTAGAAAATTTCTTGGCATCTCACTTAAAATTTCCAAAAGAAGGAATGACAAGTGCATCAATGGTCTGCTAGAATTGACTCCTGCGCCAGCGATATCCAGCAAGAGAGGTGTTCAATCCACTTCCAGAGAAATGGAATGGCCTAGAGGTGTAAAGTAATAGGCCCAATGGCCTGATTTGAAGATCTTTGCCTCATCCCGAAGCTCATGTCCTAGAGAAATTTGAGTTCTCTGACTTCGAAAAGCATGGAGGGTCGAGGAGTCATATCTGCCACTTGAAAGCATTGGACCTACAATATTAGATGTAACAGAAAGTGACTTATGAGGTTGTTTAAGAAAAAATCTCACTAGCATTGCATTGCATTGGTTGACCTCTTTAGACCCATCATCCATGAAATCGTGGCAACAACTAGTTAAATTATGTATTTAGGGTGAGGGTTGGTTAAGAGAGAAGATGAATGATGGAGAAAATTAGAGTTGAGTCTCGTACCTCATACTCACTGATCCTTGATATTTATGTGACTTACAAGTTGTTATTGATACCCACAAGCTAATTAAACACACCTACAATTATATAGCAACATACAGAATGACATAATACTACTGAATATTGACACTCCAACACTCCCCCTCAAGTTGGTGCATCGATATCTATCATGCCCAACTTGGAGGTGATTTCATACAAGCATTTTCCCCCAACAGTTTTTGTCAATATGCCTGCCAGCTGACCTTCAAATCTCACTTGAGGAATGCAAACTTCTTGTGACTCAACTTTCTCGTAGATGAAATAACAATCGACTTCAATATGCTTCGTCCCTTTCATGATACATTGGGATATCTGCTATATGAAGTGCTGGCTCATTGTCCCCATACATGACCATAGGTAGTTTGACATCCACACTTAGATCTGCCAAGATGAACCTGAGCCACATCCCTTCACGAGCACCTTGGGACATAGCTCTATATTCTCCTTATGCACTTGAGTTGGAGACGGCATGCTGTTTTTTACTCTTTAAAGTCCCTAGGTTCCCACCTAGGCAAGTAGACCTCATGTCACTCAAGGAATCGATTAGTCTGCATCTATAAACACCTCAATGTCTAGATGCCCATGATTACCATAGAAGAGATCCCTTACTTGGACTCCCCTGTACATGGCACTCAAATGTGTGGTTTTCAGAGGCTTACCACACTCACTGCATATGCTATGTCAGGAGTTAGGACGAGTCATAGTCAGGTAGATGAGTTTTCTCACGAGTCACTGCTAAGTCTATGATTTTGCTCTATGGGAGTGACCGCCGGCTTACAATCAAACATACTAGTTTCCTTCAATACATCGAGGGCGTATTTCCTTTGGGAGAGAGACCCCTTTATAAGGTTTAGCCATTTCAATCACCTGGAAATACTTGAGAGTGCCCAAATCTTTCATCTCAAAGACTTCACTTAAGTGCATTTCAGATGTAATATTTCCTCACTGTCATCCCCAGTGATAATGATGTCATCAACAGGAACAACAAGTGCAGTGATATGAACACCTTTCTTCACAAACAGAGTATGGTCATAATGGCTTCTTCTATACCCAAACTTATGGTCCACATCGGGACATTGTAAGCTGTTCTATAATAAATGCAATATTTTTTTATTACATAACTTTTGGTCTACTTTAGACTTTTGGTCAAATTTGGACTTTTAAAACACCATGGAAAGTTCACAAATACTCCTTGTAAGCTGCTCGATAGCTCGGCGAAATAGTTCATGATATCATTTTACATCATATGGACCAAACTTCAATTTTAGTCAAACATGGACTTTTAGGTTAAAATAAACTTTCGGTCAAACTTTATTTTATATTTATCAAAATTTCACGTTTATCAAGGTCTAGTTCAGGCCCACCCTGGTTTATGATGCTCGTTAAGGCCCCTTTGTGTTCTATGACCCAATTTAATGGTTTGAGACTTTGAGATAACCCCCTTACAAATTTTGCTCCTCCTTGTTGAATGATTTAACTCCCAATGCCATGCTGAACATGGCATCCGTATGAGGGTGCAAGCCCTTTGATTAGCTATTAAATTCAAGGTTTCAAGTACAAATCTGTGCATGCCGATTAAATCCTAGCAACAAAAGGTAGGATGTCAGCAATGCATCTATAGCCATCAATCAAAGGGCAGAGCTTGGATCTTTACACGACTAAAGACCACTTAGGCAACAAAGGTGCTTGATCTGACTTAGATGCTATCAATGAAAGACCTAGGCTATATGATGTGCCCATTCTAGTTTAGCCGATTTGTGGATGTTGCAATCCTAACAAGAGCGAAATTGGGGCTAAACATTGATGACCAAAAAATGTGTGTGCCTTCTTAGACTGGGTCCCACCAAATCAGGGGCATACTGATCTCAGATTGCTTATGGCATAAGATCGGCAACAATGAAGTAACTTCGAGGGCATTGCCTTTCCAGCGCTGATGATGATGGATGCACGAACTCCTGATATTGAAAGTAGAATCAATAGCAACACATTTATATCTTAAATACCTTGGCCGCAACATGTAGACCGAGGTACCCTGCTGCACCAATGGCTTCGAGGAACCTATCCACAGTTCCACACTCTTGAGGAACCTATCCACTTGTTCTCACTGCTCAAATATATATATATATATATATATATATATATATATATATATATATATATATATATATATATATATATATATCCTGTTTTTCACATTAGACAACTGTACCTAGATACTCTTAAGCATTGTGTTGCAGCGAAAAATCGAGATAAAGAAAAGGGGAGAGAAAGAAGAAGAGTTACGAGAAGGAGGCTAATCGAGGCTTATTTTATGGTCCAACACAGCCCAAAAACTGTTTAAATAATGGCTGAGATAGGGGTTCATGGGCTTAATATCGAAGGAAATACGGCATGAAACCCATTTAAACAAATACCCGAAGGGCTTTTATATTTCTGAGTTATGAGCATGGTGCAAAATCTCGCCGGAAGCTGGTACGTACAGGACGATACATACCGGTTTCAGAGGTCACTGGTAAATGTATCGTGCCGGTGCATTACATATATATTGGTGATGTATCGGATGATACATACCAATGCATCGTCCGGAACTGGTACGTATCGGGTGATATGTACCAGTTTGGAGCTGCATGACATGTACCGGAAAACAGGTGTTTTAAACCATGGTTATGAGGGCCTGTTTTTGGGTCACCATTTCGAGTCTAAAAAGATAGGAACTCTTGGTAATCTTTGGGGCTGCGGGAATCTTCTTTCATTTATTTCTTTGATCTGAATTTGGGGTCCTAAAAGTTAGTGATTAGGTGTCCAATAGGTTTCTATTTTAGTGATGGGTATCCTAATTAGAGTAGGAGTCTGTTATAGGTAGTTTTTAGAGTTTTTTAAAAATAAAATTAGGATTGCTCGAGTCCTATAAAAACTGAGTTTAATTTCTGGAAAAGAGAGTCGAGATATTGGAGTTGACTTCTGAGTTTCAACACTGTTTTTTTGGGACATTTGAGTTTCTTTATTTTCAGACTTTATCTGCTGCTATTATTTTTTGGAACATTAAAATCTGTGAATGGGGAGTATTTTGGTTTTAATTTCTATAGAAAACTATAATTCTGCTACAGATTTTTATTTAGAGTCTGAGAGTCAAGGATCAAATTCTCGTTTTTTTGATACGTATCGTCCAGCCCCAAAATCGATACGTATTGGACGATACTCTCCGATTTCCCCCCCCGCCCCCCACCTCAAAAAAAAAAAAAAAATCAAAACCGATAATTTCAAATTATCGTCCGATACGAACGATACATTGAACGATACGGACAATACGAATGATGCATTGAACGATAATTTGACTGTTTTTTCAGGGGGGCGATAAAAACCAATTGTATTGTATCGGTGAGGTCCAAAACCGATACATATCGTCCGATACGTATCGGTATCGGACGATATTTTGATCCATGCTGAGAGTCTTGTGACTGCAGTTTTGACTGTATTTTTACACAGTAATAGAGACGTTTAGGTGGATTTTCATCTACCAAATCTTCTATCTATTGATCTTATAATATTGTGCTGCACTTTCCTTAGAATTGACCGCTCCCTACTCAACCATTTGAATCTGGCCTTGCCATTGTTCACACGATTTTTTCAACAGATGTAAGCAAGGCTGTTCAAGGCGGATGTGGGACCCGGCAACTGACCCCTAGGAGCCAAGCAGGGTCGTGGCAGGGCTTAGGTAGAGTGGAGCCTAGGCGGTGAGGTCCAATAATTTTGCACTTTCTGTTATACTTACTATAGTAGTCCATATAATAAACGACAAATATGTAAAAAATTGCAAGTGATAAAAAATGTGATTATATACTTATTAAGTATCAATTGTCATATAAAATTGTAGATTGAAAGAGTAAAGTAGCAATTAACAACTAGCAAACTACAATTAACAAATTAAACAAACAAAAGACGGTAACAAATTTTTAGATGAAGATGGATCAGTTACAACTTGTTACTAAAAAAAAATGATTATTATAGTGGTATATCATTTATTTTGAAGTCATAATAGTTTTAGAATCTTTAAATTTTAAGGACGTAAATGTAAAAATAATACTTCTAAAGATAATTTGATACAATTGGAAATTTTGTGAAAATAATTTCAAGATCTTGATTAGATCAATTTTTGTTGATCTATAGAAGATTGGAAAAGTAGGCTTCTTAAGGGATTGGCCCTTTGCTCAAGTCAAAGCATGCAGTTTCAGGTCGTGGAGTTAAGTCGCTACCTTATTTTTAAGAGTACAAGGATAATGTTTGGTGAAAGTTTTTTTTTTCCTCGAAAAAAGGAAATGAGCTATTTATAAAGCTTGAGAGCGGTATTTATTGTCTTACTTAATCCTGTGCCTAGGTAGGCCACCTAATTGCCCTCTTAGGTATCTAGTTCATCTCTCTATGTCGCCAAGGCAGGCGAAGTGTATGTGAGCTATTACGTGGTTACCCTCCCTAAGCGGGGCCCATGCTCTAAGGTGGGGGGGACCCAAAGCATATGGAAAATTAGCTCGACAACATATAAGTTGATGGACTCAGCTTCCAATGATACAAAAGGAAATATGTTCGCACCTGCTGGAGCTCTGCATCGAGCACTGCACTATGAAGCCCTCTCCTATAAGTGAGCTACTACGTGGTTTCCCTCCCTAAGCGGGGCCTATGCTCTAAGGCTGGGAGACCCAAAGCATATGGAAACTTAGCTCGACAATATATAAGTTGATGGACTCAGCTTCCAATGATACAAAAGGAAATATGTTTGCACCTGCTGGAGCTCTGCATCGAGCACTGCGCTATGAAGCCCTCTCCCTGGATGCCAACTCTAGCATACAATTTTATTACGCTGCACACACCATATCTTGTTTGCTGACGTCCTAGCCTCCTAAGCATGCGGCATCAGACATGTGGGAAGATGTTAGTAACTGGACTTCGATTACTGTCTTGAGTTTATTTGTTTTCTCATAGGATCCTACTCTCACCATCATGGTTTAACATACCGGTTTTCCGGTACGTATCGTCCAGCTCCAAAATCAGTTGTCAACATTGCAACCACAAGGTCGCAGGTTCGAGTGTAGGTTACCTATAAAAAAACAGGTGTGTACTGGTTCCGGATGATACATTGGTATGTATTGCCAATATGTATATGTACTTAGATCAGCAATTTAGCTAGCAAATCATTTCATTTACAAATATACTAAGGACCTAGCGAAGGTAACTGACAAACGTACCAATTTTTGGTGACCTTTTAGGTCTTTTCATCTACTGTCTTTTTATTAACTTGAGACTGTCCTCACTGACGTCAGGCTAATGAATAGCTATTTAGCTAGCAAGTCTTGTCAAAAGCAGATTTTACAGATTTCTATGGACTCTGACATTTGTGGTGTCAACTTTTCACAGGATTTTTGAGGTGCAAGACTCTTCATATAGTAATTAATCTACTGATGTTGACGACAGCCCCATTAATCCTTAAGAAGAGAGAATATTTTTGTCCTCAAATAAACAAAAAGGCAAGGGCGGCAGATGCTGCAATTGTTATCAACAGCTTCTTGGATACCCTGTTGTTGATCTGGTAATTATTTTTCCGAATGCTCGTGGACTACTAATTGTTAGGATCCAATTTAGCTTGTGTAGTGATTCTGAGGTGACTAGTAAACTTGGGGTTTTATCTTCGGAGGGGCTTATCTTTTCTCTAATGGACAACTTTAGCATGGAAGATCTGACTTCTAGAGCGATTTTTCAATGTGCATTTAGATTTAGGGAGTAATATTTTATTTATTTTTATCAATAGAGATATTATTTCATTAAGCAATTAAATATTATTAATAGGATGTGTCCTTAATGCTACAAATCTGTACTGTAAAATCAAGAATTAATTATTTAATTTTCATGTAATTAGTTGTGACATACTCTGAATTTTCAATTCTGAGTAGGGCAAATAAATGTGGTCTTGGCTCTTGTTTTAGCATTTCTATCTAGTTTGGTAGTTGGTTGCTTCTCCAGGCCCCATTGTTTTGCAAATCCTGGTAATTATGTTATGGAGAAGCCAGGAATTATAAGAGAATTTGAACTGGAAAATGGATCAGGAACAGATATTGTTGGCTAATCAATGTTTTGATTGAAGGGGATCTTAGTAATTTTATGTTAAAAAGATACCATGGTTTATAGCTCTTTGGGTATTGAGCCTCAACTATATTTTCTGAATAGGAAGCTATCTTCATTCCAACGGTATTGATACTCTTTTACACAATTATTTGACTTGATGATCATGGGTTTGTGATTGGAAGCCTCAAAACACATAGGCACTGTTGCCATGGCTTTTTGAGTTTTTTATTTTCATATTATAATAGTGTCTGTACTTTTTGTGCTTCTTTGAAGTTCTCGAAAGTCCAACTATGAAGTCTATAGAGATGTTCTCTCACTTTCACTTGAAAATCGGTAAGGGCTGCAAAAGACCGACTTGTTTCTGGTGTTTAACTTCTCCGGTTGACATACTAGACATTTGGAGACATATTCGGCAATCTCTTTCTTCATATTTGGTCATCAATAATAACTTAGAATATTCTGGTATATCTTTGTGTTGTCAGGGTACACCGAATATCCAGATTTATGTGTTTCCTCGAAAATCTCGTTTTACACCAATCTTTGAGTACCTTTAAAATAAGCCCACTAAATCTTTGAGAGTGGCTATGCTAAAATTCATAATCTCGAAATCAAGTGTGAAAGTTTGAGAGGAAAAATGATCTCCATCATCTAATTCAAAACAGTCAATGGGTTTTAATGCGAGCGCTCTCAAAGATTTGGTGGGTATATTTAAAGGTACTCTTATTGATATTGTCATTATTCATTATTATTATTTTCTAAATAAGCTCGGTCTGAACTTCAAAGAACAAAAAAATCTATGATGGTGGAGGTGAGGTGATCGTATGTTATGGAAAATGTGGTTGTGGTGAATGCCCGTCGTCGCAGCAACAAAGAGGTGGTAGTGGTGGTGGTGATAATTTCATCAAGTGTGCTATGTGATTCGGAGACTATAATCTAAATGGAATAGAGGGCAATAGTCGGGCAAACAGGTTGGACCGGATTTTGAGTTCCAAATGAATCTTCACTTTCTTAGTTTTGGCTTTTTATAGAATGGCGTGCAGCTAATAATCTTCTCTTTCCAAGTGTTGAAGATGTGGTTGAACTCAAAATCCGATTCAGCCTAAGTGGACATGACCAAACCCCATGGAATAGAATATGGTGATGAAAAACATCTCCCTCTGTATTAAAGGTGATCGATCGAGCTAACAAGTAATATGAAAATATTTCAATTGGTTCCAATCGTACATTTTAATGGCATAGATTGCTTTTAATCACATGATTTACATCTCCATTTTATATCCCAATTTTTAACACATTATGTCTTTATGTTATAGCCTTCAAATCGAGTGGTACACTTGTTGAAACTGTCTCCAAAACCGTTATTAGAAGAAAAAAAAATAAAAAAAACTGTCTCCAAAAGAGTGATCATTTTTCCAATGTGGCTGCCATCTGGTCAGCTACCGTGTGATACAAGATCGCAAATTGGGTACCCCTGTTGGTGCCTACAGGTGTACTAAAAGTGCTTACGTCTGAAACCCACTAGAACTCCTTGAGGTGTTGACAATTGGGATAGAACTCCTTGAGGTGTTGACAATTGGGAATAAGACGATTCAGATCATTTTTCAGTCCAATTGTCTTCATGATGGATCTTGAGATGATGATCCAATCAAACGATCAATTATTTATTTCATGTCTGATTACAAGCAGTCAACGAGTTCAGCAGCTTTCAAAGGTCGGTGCCCTCAATAATCTTGTAGGTTGAGATACCCATCCTAAATAATAAGGGGAAAAGCTCACCTTGAGAAATATATGGATTTCTACGGTCTTGGAAGCATGGATCAAAATTTCGGCTGATACCGTATCGTTCTATACATTCAACTGTATTGAATGTATTGAATGTATCGAATGATACATTCAATGTATCGTCCGATATCAACCGGTACCGAAACGTATCGTTTTGGAGCTCGGACGATATGTATCGGTAACCCGATATTTTGACCCACGCTTGGAAGTAAAATTTGATAGTTTTGGACTTGTGTAAGGTAGAATAACACCTAAGCTGTCTGATCTGAAAATTATGACGTAAAGTTGGACACATAATTAATAGGGTGAGAATCCATCATCTGATTCAATGGTTGATTGTGTTGAATCAAATGATGGAGATTATATTTTTTATCACTCTTTGGCTTCAAATTAGATGGCTTAAATATATTCCATGTGGCGCAATTCCAAAAATACAAAGTCTTTCTTAGAAACTCCCAAGTCCCAACACTAACTCATTCAAATAATAAAAGGGAGCCATTACTTAGCACATACTTTTCAAGTGATTGCATCAAATTTAAAAGAAAGACTTGTAAGTTTGACAACCTCTACTACGTGAAAACACCATCTAAGCCATTTGAAGTAAAGACTATAATTTAAAGATATCAATTACAAAAGATTAGAACAAAATACAATTTTCATAATTTAATCAAATGGAGTCAAAGGCTATCATATAATTCAACAATTGATTATAATAGATCATATGATAAGTATCATGTTTTGCTATAATTTTATGTATAAGAAATTTATCGATCATAAACTTCATATCAGATGGCCTATATTACATTTTTACATATCACATGTTTCTCAAATATAAGTCTTTCTTTAAATTCGGTGCATTGTGTTCATGTAATGGCTCCCATAATAAAATGATGGATATCGGGCGAACTACAAGTTCTGCGATAGTTCCATCCACTACAGTGTCATTCATTCCGTGGACAAGGGAACAGGCAACAAGGAATCGCCCCTCGCTAACTCTGGTCTACTTAACACAAGGTGCGCAATACGCACGCCTGCATTGCAAACTCATCTCTCTCTCTCTCTCTCTCTCTGCTCGGATCATACTCCTCTAAACCCTCACTGCGGTAGGGTTTCTGTAATTCTCTCACATAGAACCATGGTGTATCTCCCAAAACCACTCTTTCTCTCCATCTGTGACCGTAGATCTCGCTGATTCGCCACCTCAACCGCACTTCACTTCCAGGTTCGATCCTCTCAATCATGAGATTCCTGCTCCTCGAATCGTAGGATCTAGGGTTTTCCCTTTTTTCTCTGTATCGAATCTCTACATAATCCCCACCAATATGGGGGCAAAATCAGGATCCAACAATCCATCACCACCAGCTGCGCACGTTAGCAGTACCATCAAACCCGATCTCTCCACTACCTTCTCTCTGAAAACCCTAAAACTCAAAACGAAGCAACAAGAACTCCTGATCCGAGTCACCATACTATGCCTCGTCTACGTTTTAGCTTTCATCGTTCGATTGTTCAGCGTTCTCCGATACGAGAGCATGATCCACGAATTCGATCCCTACTTCAATTACCGAACTACGTTGTATCTGACCAACAACGGATTCTACGAGTTCTGGAACTGGTTCGATTTCGAGAGCTGGTACCCGCTCGGTCGCATCGTCGGTGGTACGCTCTACCCCGGTCTCATGGTCACCGCTGCTTTGATTTATTGGACGTTGCGATTTCTCCGATTCGCTGTCCACATACGTGAGGTTTGTGTGTTAACCGCCCCATTTTTCGCGTCGAATACCACTGTTGTAGCGTACCTTTTCGGTAAAGAGGTCTGGGATTCGGGTGCCGGCCTAGTTGCCGCTGCATTGATCGCCATTTGCCCCGGTTACATCTCGAGATCGGTCGCAGGGTCCTATGATAACGAGGGGGTCGCCATTTTCGCTTTGTTGTTGACGTTTTATTTGTTCGTTAAGGCGGTGAACACTGGGTCTTTGTCTTGGGCTCTGGCTTCGGCTTTCGGGTATTTTTATATGGTTTCGGCGTGGGGCGGTTATGTTTTTATTATTAATCTTATACCGTTGTATGTGTTGGTGCTCCTGATAACGGGGAGGTATTCGATGAGGTTGTATGTTGCATATAATTCCACTTACATTTTGGGAATGTTGCTCGCTATGCAAATTCGGTTTGTCGGGTTTCAGCACGTGCAATCCGGCGAACACATGGCGGCAATGGGCATTTTTTTCCTGATGCAGGTAAATTATTTAATTATTTATTTGTTTTTCTTTACGTCTTCACCTATTCGGTAAGGCTTTGTTTGGACACACAATTGAATTAGATGATGTAAATGGCAATTGGATCTTTGCCGTAGTGGTGATGCAGTGTTGCTCTCAAGCGAGTAGTGTTGAGGTCAGAGGTTCAATTCCCATGCTTATACCCATGGGTCGAAATCTCAGAAGTCTATTTTTCGAAAAAAAACAATCGAAAAAAATATCCAAATTATAGGACGAATTTCAAATTGTCATCCGATACAAACGATAAGGTCAATGTAACGGCCGATAATTTGGTCGGCACATTGAGGGGTCAATACGTTGTATTGTAGGTCCGGTGCCTTCTGAAACGGGTATGCATCGGTTTTGTCGGAATTCTGAACCATGCTTATACCTATTAAAAAAAACAAGAAAAAAAGGCTCCATTTGCACACAATTGAATTAGAGTTCGAAGCTGCAACTAAGTAGAAATATCTGAATTTTGGATATTTTATGCTATTTAAAGTGAGAAATTAGCCCCAGATTGTGATTACCTTTGTTTTAAGTAGGACTTAATTTTTTTTTGTAAATATGCTGAACGATATTTACTGATATATTTTAGATCGAAAAGAAACTATGGCAATTCATATTCACTTTGTTGCAACATCATTTTTGTAATCTAATTAGATTACATATGCAAACAAAGCCTTAGTGATCTCATGCGTCAATGTTGAGTGGTTCCTTTTGAAAAGGTGTCACGCCTTGCCTCTATGAGGCTCGCCAGCTGTAGGATCTCACTTCTAAATAGTGTTGGGTTTTTTCCCAGAAAGGGACCAGGCCCTAAAGAAAGGCGCTGTCACACATCCCCATTTCACAATACATGGCATGAGAACACATAAGAGTATAATGGGTTGTTGAAATTCACCATCATTTTACATGTAATTATAAGTAATGGAATAGTTAATCTGTGCTTTTTGTAAAATTAAATTAATCTTTGTCAACCTTGATCTTCAGGATAAAGAAAAATTATCTATATGTACCCCAACTCGTATCACTGCATGTACACAGATAGGGCCATGACTAGGGATGCAGATTCAGTTTACCGACCCGAAACTGAAAGCTTCGGTTTTCGGTTCGAAATGAATTGGTTCGGTTTCATGTAATTGTTTTTAAGACCAACCCAAAACCTGAATATTTCGTGTTTTTTCCAGCTCGGTTCGATATTTTTATTTTTATATGTATTTTTTCGGTTTTTGATATTTTTTTTAAATTTCGTTTTCTCGTCCTACTTTTTCAGTTTTCGGTTTTTGCCACCCGAAACCAAAACGAACCGAACCGTCGGTCCGAATCGGTTTTCGGGCCGGTTCGGCTTGCTAGGTTGTCGGGTTCGGGTTTTGGGTCAAAATTTGCACTCCTAGTCATGACAGTTAGCAGCCTTTTATTAGCATCTTTTGCACCAAAGAATCATGCCTACGAGAGGCTTTGAATCACCCAATCAGTGTACTTTAATTTTTGACCATTAAAAATATAAGCACATCTGTTCATATTGGAGTGTTTAATTGGAATGGTTCAAAAATTACCCAATGAGTGTTATTTTTGGGACCAATTGAATGTAATATAGGGGATACCATTTGATGGCTTGGATTTTGTTGAAAATATGATCCAGGGGGCCTAAAAATAGAGATGTCATGGCTTTATATATGTATATGTGCGGGGAAATGGGAAAATGCATTGGAATGCAACACTGGGACACTGCACTCGAGTGCCTATTCATGTGGTGCCACGTGGCACAGGTCCCTTTAAGGGTTCACCGTCCCCTTTGGTTTTTAGAAAATTAAATTGAAAAAATCCATGTGGACAGCCATGACTTAATGGGTCAAAAATATTGGTTTTCCTTCCACAAATTTAGCCACCCATTTTATACCCCATTGACCATGTGATCAATGGTGTAGATATAGTTTTTGTTTTATGGTGTTCGATTGACACTGTGCACATACCACCCAATTGGCTTGACTTTGCACTCATACACATGCTCCCAGGCCTCATATATATATATATATATATATATATATATATATATATATATATATATATATGTATTTAGTTTAAAGGTGCATGCACTAGAGGTGTAGCGTTCGAATGCTATACTTGAGTGTAGATCACATGCCACATGGCACGTGATCCCAAGGCGCACCCGTTTTGGATAGATCAGCCACATAGCACATGATCTTTAAAAAAAAAAAACTCAATACTTTTTTTCCCTACAAAACACTGGTCAAAGTTTCCCATCGGCCTGCCTTAACCTGGTGCATTGATTTTTTTCAACTTTGACCAGGTTTTAGATGGTGGATAAGATGTATTTTTAATTTGTTTTGGGATGGACCTGATCGACCTCGTGCATGTTGCCTTGCGACCTGATCCGCGGATTAGGTGCCACTTTGCATCCAAGGGGCACAAGTGCAGCGTTGAACGATACACCTCTAGTGCAGGCTCCCACCACCCTAGACCTCTTCTCTAGGGTTCAACCATAGGGAAGGGAGTCATTTAGGTGTCACGTGGCCCCTCACTCCCCACATGGCACCCTTTTCTCCTTAAGGTTCACTCTTCCCTTTGGGGTTTTAGAAAAAATAAAACAATATCACACCGCTATCGACGATGATGAAAATGAATGGTAAATCGATACTTAGTTTCACCATTCTTTTTTACAACCATTGACCACCATTGATCACATGGTCATCAACACGTGTTTGAGTGCCACCTGTATGTAGGAAGACTCTTCCCCAGGGTCAATACTTCAATCCTAGGAAAAGGTCCAGGTTTCCTTCCCTAATACAGAGTTGGCTACCAATACGTGTTTATATATATACACACACACACACACACACGATACATCCAATTGTCCATGGATGTGTCCTCCTAGAAGCGTTCTTTGATAGTAATTTTTCACATGGAAGTATTAGAGACAGTTAGCAATCTTAAACATTCAATATTTTTTACAGGTATTTTATTTCTTAGATTGGGTTAAGCATCTGCTCAGTGACCCAAAATTATTTGAAGCATTCTTGAAAATTACCGTGACATGTGCGGTAGGTGTGGGTGCTCTTACTCTTGGAGTTGGCATGGCTTCTGGTTATATCTCTCCGTGGACGGGCCGCTTTTACTCGTTACTTGATCCAACATATGCAAAGGATCATATTCCCATTATTGCATCTGTCTCCGAGCATCAACCAACAGCATGGTCATCGTTCATGTTTGACTTCCACATCCTACTTTTCCTTTTCCCAGCCGGGCTCTACTTTTGCTTTAAGCGGTTGTCGGATGCCACTATATTTATAGTTATGTATGGCCTCACGAGCATGTATTTTGCGGGTGTAATGGTTCGGTTAATTCTCGTAGCAGCACCGGCCATGTGTCTTACTAGTGCTATTGCAGTATCTGCCACTATAAAAAATTTAACGTCATTGGTACGGACAAAGGGCAAGGTTCTTTTTACAGGTTCTAGCAAGGGAACAGGTACCTTAAAGGCTTCAACTAAGGTAAGGATTTGCACTTTGTCAGTAAAATTTGAACCTCAATTATATGATACTCACAATTTCAGCTCTTTATAAGCTATGCTGAGTATTTTTTGAGGGTTTTTTTTTTCCATCATTGAGTCATTGTGACAATTTTTTTTAAAAAAATACGCTTATAATACGCACCTTTTTGCCACAACGTACTAAACACATATAATACTTGTATTTTTGAATATGCATATTTTTATATAATATGCATATTAAATGCACTTTTGGTGTATTAAACGATTTTTTTAGCTTTCAATTTTTTCCCTTTTTTCTTGCTCGCTCATTGTATTCAAACCGTCCCCATATTTTGTCACTTTGGTTGAGTACTCAACGTGTGATGTTAGGTCCTCATATTTTTATTCTAAATATGACCTCTCTCTCTCAACCCTCTAGGGTGAAGCACTTCATTTTGAAGAAATTGCCTTGTTTTAATTGGATTATTGGAGATGAGTTTAGGCCATATGTTGGACAGTTGTCATCGTTCCATTTTTGCATCATTGAGGTCACAATTTTGGTCCTAGCTTACCTAACAAAACAGTTCTTAATTTTGGAATTGAAAATAATGTCTGAATTTTTATGTTTTGTCATTCATAACAATCGATGGTTTCTTAACGATATGGTCTTTGGGGACAAAACTGAGATTAGTATTATTGATGAGCAGGCTCAATCTATATCAGTTGTTGATCTCTTTTTCTCTATCCTGTTATGTATGTTCTCGTTTTGTTCTTATATATTACAACCGGCAGATAAAAGAAAAGTGTACCAGTTTCAATACTACAATTTTCATTAGTTATTGGATATGAAAATGCTTAGTTGCTTACATATTTAATTGTCATTTATTGAATAAAATTCGTGACTATGGTTTGTAGAATACCCGAGGATGGACGACCCATGTCCATTAATTCATAGAAACAAAACCCTTAAAAAAAAGTTCCTCTCGTATTGACTTCTATGTGGTGATTTCTGCTCATAGTTAGAAGCTCAATATAAACCTGGGGCACAAATCTCCTAACAATTTGGTTACTTTATGACCATACTTTCAAACTTAAATAAAGGGGAATGTCGATCGAAGTAAACAAAGGCATGGTGCCTTGAACCGAACTTATCAGCAACGAGTGAATTCGATTCAATGTGATGGATTGGGCATGTTCATTGGAAATCTAAAACATAGAAAGGGAAAAAAATAAGGCTATGGAGGAAGCAGTGAGAAGTGACATGAGGGATTGTAGAGTGACATAACTATAGCCTTACAGAGAAATAAGTAGAAAAATAGACTTGCAAAGCAACTCCTGATAGGACAAGGCAATGATAATGATGTTCTATATGATGTAGGTTCTCCAAATTTGCAAGCTCTAATTCGTGTATGACTTTATGTTGTCCTACTATATCCCATCTATATAGGTACAGATTGTTTTAGATGACAGTATAATCTCTATGCTTCTTGGAGTTGCTAATGCGCTGGATTTCAAATGTTGCATTGGCAGGCATCACTAGATCAACCTCTACCTTTCCAAAAAGATGGTGCAATTGCTTTACTTGTAGGCGCTCTATATTTGCTCAGCAGATATGCTGTACACTGCACCTGGGTCACATCTGAAGCATATTCTTCTCCTTCGATTGTCTTGGCTGCAAGGGGTGCACATGGTGGCCGGGTCATCTTTGATGATTACCGTGAAGCATATTTTTGGCTCCGTCAGAATACTCCTCCAGATGCTAAGGTGATGTCATGGTGGGATTATGGGTACCAGATTACTGCCATGGGGAACCGAACTGTAATTGTAGATAATAACACTTGGAACAATACACATATTGCTACTGTTGGACGTGCGATGTCATCGTACGAACCCGAGGCATATGAGATTATGCAATCGCTTGATGTGAATTATGTTCTTGTTGTATTTGGAGGTGTTACTGGTTATTCTTCCGATGATATTAACAAGTAAGCATGAAATCTTAAGTACAATACGTTCTATTTCCTAATTCCTACAACCATGGTATCAAAACTCTACCGATATTGATACGTATTGGTTCGTTGAGAACCGATACCTATATTGGCATGGTATTGGTATCAGTATCAGTATCGGACCGACATGGGTCAGTTTGCCGAAACAAGCCTTTTTTCTATTTTTTAACTTTTTTCAAAGAAAAAAAGAAAGAAAAACCCGACTGGTACAGTATTGGAGATACCGTATCCGTATCAGCCGATACCGATACTGACACCTTGCCTACAACTGACAATTATCTTATTCTGTGGGGCAATTTATCTGTTGTAATTTTCCATTACAAATTAAAAATGCCCTATGTTGGGGATCTTATAGTGATGCATCTTTTGTTTTGTTTACGGAACTCGATATCTTGTACCAGATTTCTGTGGATGGTGCGAATTGGAGGGGGAGTTTTTCCTGTCATTAAGGAACCAGATTATCTTGTTAATGGCGAGTATCGTGTTGACAAAGGAGCAGCACCGAAAATGCTTAACTGTCTCATGTAAGTCCCGCTGACGGTTATTTTAATTTCGTAAACGGTGAAAAAATGTTCTCTTGAGCTTTGTTTATGAAAAAAATATGATTCTATTCATGGTTTTTAAGTAGCAAACAATTTGATTGAAGTTAAGTTGTTACATCAAATGATTATTTACTAGCTAAGAAGCAGAAGGTCATGAATAAATTAAGTTTTCAACTCTATAGCCTAAATGCAGTAGGTGAAAATTAAGCTTGCTAAACATATCAGGTGATCTGTTATGCTTTTGTCGTATAAACTTGGACACCTGTTGAACCTGAATGCATGGTATCCATGATGTACTGTTCATGGGTCAAAATCTCGGATGATACACGTACGTATCGTCCAAAATCTCGGACAATACAAACTTGGACTTGTTTGTATCATCCGAGATTTTGCTTTTAAAAAATCTTGGACGATACATTCAAAGTGGGTGCCACATAAGTAACAGTGTATCGTCTAAAATCTGGGGTGATATGGTCATGGTATCATTTGTATCGTCCGAGATTCTGAAAAAAAGATTTCAAAAAAAAAACTGGCCGAGATATTGAATCAAATGTATCGAGGCCTGGATGATAAGTATCAGATTTCTGAGATTTTGACCCATGGTACTGATGCAAAACTAATTGGTGCACTATTTTACTGAGAAAAAAATAAATAAGTAAATAGGTGCATTATTTTTTAATGCTGTCAACACGATAACATGTTGTTATGTTCGGTTTATTTTAGGAAAAAAAACAGAAATTGGTCTTGTTTTACTTGGTTCAATTCTGCTAGACAAAAGCCAACTTGATGACTCACCTAGTTAATTTTGTGGACAATTTTGTATAATCACGAGTGAGGCAGAGCCTGATGACGAATTTGCGCCGCTTTGGAACCTATTAGGCAATCAATCCATACATCACCAACTAGTTAGTAATGATCTGAAAAGTTCTCCTTATGCATTTAGCCATTTACTGAGTGCATAGGCACAAAAGTCTCCAACTTAAAAAAAACAGAAAAAACTTGTGCAGTCATCCTGAATTTATCGCCGGTTAATTGGCCAAGTCGTGACTCAGAGAATTAATCGGCGATGTTTGTGATATTATCCAATTTTTTTTTCTCCACTTTAAGGGGAAAAATAACTTTAGGTTTTCTACTAATTTGTTCATTTTATTCATAAAAAAACCTTTAAGTTTTACCCATTTCGTGCTATTTTGTTGATTAAAACCATTATTTATAACTTGAAATATATTATGATATTTTTATTTTCCCCGATTTTTGCGAGTTTGACTGATTTTTGCGGACTTTTCCGATTTAGACCCTTATATTTTTATTTTCCCCAATTTTCACGAGTTTGACTGATTTTTGCCGATTTTTCCGAGTTAAACCCTTCTAGAATTATTGCTGACTCTCGACTTTGTGACTATGATTGAGTGCTTAGTGAACTACTTGCCGTGAAGAGTGAATCTATATTTTACCTGGATTTCAAGGGAAGTTGCTAATCATATTACCTCGAAAATGGTATCCAGTGAACAGAAAAATGGGCAGGAGCAGTACGTAAGCCCCAATGCATTGGTATGCTAGAGACCCACAAATTATTTCACCCCCTATGCCTTTGTATTCCCTGACTATAATTGGTGGATAACTGGATATCAAAGCTCAGTTGCAGCTTCTAGTTCTTCAACCAAATAGAGTTGGTGAGCCCAAAAATTAGCCATTTAAATTTTGCATAGGACCCAACCTCCAGGTAACTAGCCTAACAAATAATAGTTTAATTTTCTGTCTTTGCAATGAATTTTAACCTATATGAAAATGTATTATTTTTCTGATTACCAAAAAGAAAGGTAAAACCTATCCATTTGGGGAATTTTGGGGTATGCTATATCAAGGGTATTTGAATCATGGATCAAATTATTGGAAAACCGATACGTATCGTCCAAACCTCCAGGATGATACGTATCGGGTATCGTCCGATACATTCAATGTATCGGTTTGATATATATATATATATTAAAAAAAAATCCCCAAAAATACTCAAAAAATCAGAAAAATTAAATTTATTGATTTTCTATTTATTTCAACTTTTTTTAAATTCATTTAAGCCTTATTTGATGCATATTTTGTAATTTTATCAACACATAACCTAAATAAGATTGTATATGACTCTTGATCAAAATTAAAATATACATTGTACATGAAAAACTTACTTTAAAGTCACATTGAATTTTATGGTAGTTCTTGGCCCTCGTGCTCATCATCATCAGTGCACGAGCTTTCCCTATATTGTTGGCCATATTAGTACCTATGATCATATGTTCCTCCTTGAAATTGATGCATTAACGACGAATATGGCTCAGTGTAATAGGTAAAGATCGAACCTCCAAAATTTTGACCAACGATGTCATATAGCTCGGGATAGGTTGGTTGAGGCTGATATGGGTTACTGGTTGCTGAATCTTCGGTGTTTTGCAACTAAATCCCCCGAAGCTAAAAGTCATATAACCCAATCATCTTGTGGACCTTACGGTGGTGGTGGTGTTTGGTAAGATTCTGACGCTCCTCTTCTTTCAACCCCTCCACCTCTAAATGTAGGAGTGTCAAATATGGTTACCAGTTCATCATCCCATGCAGCAATACCTCCATAAGAATAAGAGAGACCAACATCATCCCCTCCATCACTAGTGTCAACATGAGTTTCGTCGCCTCCACCATCACCCCCATCATCGTCATCATCCCCCTTATCACTACCGGGCTGCCTTTTGTCATTAAATTCAACCGCTGAATGGTGATGCAATCTTCTTTTCCGCCTAGGTTGTTGGGAAGCCTGCTCCTCCGCTATTCTTTCAGCATTGTCAAGCCATACAATGCTCTCACTATCTAACACTGGCTCTTCTCTTTCTTCGATCCACTGATTCAAAGGGTCATCCTCCGTGAATATATAATCCAACTTGATGAGATTAAAATATTCACTATCTGTAAGGTAGAATATGATAGATGAATTAGTATATGTCTCGGCAATTACATCAAATAAAAATTATATGAACTAAGACTTCAAATAATTGCTTACCACGGTTGGTCCTCTGCATATTCCTGACCCTTAATCGCATTTGTAGTGGCAGTAGAGTAACTTCTCCAATCGATCCATAGTTAGCCTATTCCTTGTGTTCGTGTGAATGAGAGAGAAGGTACTCTAATTTCGCTCATAGTTGGATGATGAACATGTTTGCGCTAAAACGTGCATAACAGTCCGCTTTAGTATCGGGCCATCATGTCCATAGCGCATCCACCAATCAGTCGGTTTATCATGTTGGATTTGGGATTGCGCTAACCTCGTCCCAAATGACCCATATTTCTTGCGAAACATGTCAATCTACAAAGATGGATATAATAACCCACATATCAATAAATATAATATATGACATTTGACTTTTGAGTTATATGTTATGACTACTTGTGTCTCTTATGACTTGACTTTCGTCTGCCAACTCAGGGAGCATTCGTTGGATCATATTGAGCAAACTACTATACACTTCATCGCCCTCACTCAACTCAAAGCGTCGCGTATACTGGAAGACCGGAGTCAAATAGTATGTTATACATAAATTATAAGCAATCTTATCAGTATATGAAAATAGTGAATAATATGAAAAAAAAATAAAATACAAATCATTAAATAAACAGTTTAACATGTTTTACCTGCGACATGTAAGCACTGGTGGAATTGTGCATCCCACCTGTTGTCGATAATCGTCCAATATCGTTTATATTTTTTAAGACATTTGGTTTTGATTAACAATTTTACCTTGTTCATTGACTTATATACATACCCCATTGTTGGTTTCTCATCACCATCTACCAACCTCAACACTTATACCAACGGGATAGTTACGACGATCAGGTGGTCAACATTTGCCCAAAACTAGGGGTTGTAGATCAGGTCAACAATTTCATTGCAAGCAAGTCTCTTTGATCGTGAGAGTTCTAATTAATTTTTTTTCCATTTTTCGTACGACACTATGCTTTTCAGTTGACGCTTATATCTAACCAAGGTCTGTAGGGCTAAAGATTGTATTACAAACCGTGTAATCGTAGGCCGAAACAGCTCGTTCTCAATGAACGATCTCATCAAATTCACCAACTTGTCACTGTTGTACATGTAAAAAGTAAACGTTCTTCCCTTCTAAATAGTTGACCGTGCCTTGGTTCTCTTTCCTAAATCCTTAAGAATGAGGTCCACGCAAGGAGCTGCACACTGAGTCCAGTACAAGTAAGGTCTCTTCAACATTAACTGCCTTCCTGTGGCTTTGTAATTGGTGGCATTGTCTGTTACCACCTGCAGAACTCGCTTCTCTCAAACCTTTTCAACTATCTTATTCATTTGTTGAAAGAGGTAATCAACCGTCTTTGCGTGTTTAGAAGCATCAATTGATTTTAGAAATACTGCCCCGACATTGCAGTAGACCAAAAAGTTTATCAAACGCTTCCTTGTGGGACCAGTTCATCCATTGCACATGATTGTGCAACTTTTCTCATCCCATACTTCCTCAAAACTTTTCACATAAGCTCCTATCTCTTCGTACTCATCATTTAGTAAGGTCCCAGATACCTCGTATGCAGAAGTCTTTTTAACTCCCGGATCAGCTTTTGCACTTGTACCAATCATATTTTTGAAGTACGACGACTCCACAACTTGACTCGGAATGTGGTTGTATATCATGAACTTTGCAATTGATTTTTCAAGCCTCTTCTCCCATTTTTTTAGTGAAGTTGCACTCAATTTAGTTTGGTTGGAGCTTTCTGTCCGATACATGAACGGATCCATGGGACCTGTAGTACAACCTGTAGTAGACGGTCTGGTCTCCCTCACGGATGTTGACTTACACAACCCGACAGTCTCCTAAATGTCATCATTATCAACAACATGTGGGCTATGACTGGATCTACCAGCAACAGGCATGGATGGGCGCCTCAAGTTGGACCAAAACCGATAATCGGCTTTTTCCTGATCTCGTTGCTGTCGTGCTTCTCTAGCACTCTCCCTCACGACTCTCGCTTCCTCATCCTCATCATCCTCCGGTCCAGGTGCAGGAAACTATGGATCTCCTCTCCTTATTCTCTCATACATTTCTCTATCTCGGCCGGCTTCTACTTTTTTCATTCCCTTAGCTACTTGCATGTTGACTCTGATAACTTCTCTCACCTTTCTCGGTACATTGAGACATCATTTTGTCTCTCCTTTAACGTGAGCCAAATGCTTTTTCAACCGTGCTTTACCTCCTCCCAGCAATTTTTTCTCACATAGCTTGCATTCTATTCAGAGTCTATTACCATCTATTGTTGTGCCGTATTGCCAGCTTAGATCTTATCAATGTACCATATTTATTTATTTCACTTGCATGAATTGACAAACGATTGGATTAAATTACATGTGATACATCATTGCAGGTTGATTACATGTTGACTAATATTAGATTATATATTACCATATTTATTTGATATTATTCTATTTTTTAAAATATTAGATTACATTTTACCATATTTATTTGATATTATTCTAATTTTTCTAATTTTTAAAATATTATATTACATTTGAAAATCATATTTAGTTGATATTATTCTAATATTTAAAATGTTAGATTACATTTGAAAATCATATTAAGTTGATATTATTCTAATTTTTTAAAATATTAGATTTCACATGTCATACATTTGCAATTGATGTGTCACATTTGTCATAGGGTATGTGACATGTGACACGTGTCACGGGGTATGTGTCACATGTGACTATATTTTAAATAAACCAAGTTTATAAATTAATTTTTAAGGGTAGTTAAGTTTTTATATAATACAAAAATACTTAATTTATTTTAAAAACTTAATTTACTAACACAATTTATTTTAAGTATTATATAAGAACTTATTTTTTTTTTATAAAAAACTTAATTTACTAACACAACTTATATTTAAGTATTATAGAAGAACTTAATTTCTCTTTTAAAACTTAATTTGCTAACACAATTTATTGTGAGTATTATAGAAAAACTTAATTTACTAACACAATTTATTTTTAAGTATTATATAAGAACTTAATTTATTTTAAAAACTTAATTTACTAACACAATTTATTGTTAAGGGGTATATAAAAACTTAATTTGCCAACACAAAAAATAAATTAAGTTTTAAAAACAAATTAAACTCCCAAATATGATAATATAGGCTAAAAAAGGGCGGACTTAACACAAAACCCCCAAATTTGGGCTTAAAATTTCAAGATTTATCATATTTAAGGGTAGATCTTGAATAAATAAACCTCTAAAAGGTAAGAAAATGGAGAAAAATGATAGAACACATACCTTCTTTACGATTTTCGGCGATTTGGCGGCGATCCCGCACTTTTCGGGTGTTGATTTGGCGTCGATACGAGCGTTAAATATCAAAACTGGTTCTCCGGTGGAAGAACAAAAACCAATAAGAAGGAAGAGGAGGCTGCTGGGTTTAATAGGATTATAGGAACGAAAGAGGGGTTTTAAAACCCTCTTTCATGATTCACATGTGACGGGGACCCACAACCAAATAAACCAAATTATCAAACGATAATTTCAAATTATCGTTCGATAATTTCATCTTTTTAGTGTCCAGGTTGATTCAGACAGATTATTGGACGATACAGACAATAATTTGACCGTATCGTCCGATAAATTGGTGTCTTTTAAGGGTATTCGGTAAAAACCTTATTTACTGTATCGTTGGGCCCAAAAAACGATATGTATCCGTTTCGTCCGATATTTTGACCCATGATTGGAATAGTATGAATATTATTATCATAGTCATAAAGATGGGAGTTGGCAGGAAATCGACAAGGGTCCAAGGAAAATTCGGCAAAAATCAGTCAAAGTCGGAAAGATCGTGGAAAATAAAAAATAAATTTAAAAATATATCATAATCTATTTCAAGTTAAAAATAATGGTTTTAATGAACAAAATAGTAAAAAAAGGCAAAAAGAAGAAGAGCAGTAATCTTTGAGACGGGCAAGCAGCAGAGAGGGCAATAGCCGTAAAGATTTTTCTTTTTTTACACTTTAAGTGCAAGTGAAAAAAAGAAAAGAAAAAACTCGAACATCATCGCAAAATCGCTGATATAGTCGGGATGGCTACGCAAGTCGCTGGCTTTTTCTGATTTTATCATTTGTCCTCTTTTCTCTTATTTACTTCTTCCAGGATGTCATACTCCTTGAATTGACCACATATAATATGTAGTTTATATTGAAAAAGAAACTCTTGTTCCTGTTCAAGATGTCTTAATTTCTGTAGTTATTCTCTTATTTAAATTATTTAATATTTGATGATGGGCAGGTACAAGCTTTGTTATTACCGGTTTGGAGAGCTGACCACGGAGTATGGTAAACCTCCTGGGTAAGTAACTTTTGTCCTATATTATTAGTTTTCCAAGCCATTTCCATAGAATTTTGTTACATCGATCAGCTTTCTTACCGTTTAGATTGGTGTATCTCTGACCAATGGCTTCTACCAGTATGGTAGAAAATACAATGATTTTGCTGTTTGGTGTTCTCCCTTTTACGTTTCATTCAACGGATTCCAATAATGCTCTTAGAGCCATATCTGTGGCATTAAAGATCATCCCATACTCCCTTTCATATTCCATTACCTTATCAAATTTAAAGTGCCAAAATACGGGTAAGGGTTTAATATGGTGAGTGAGAAAGTTGGAAAAAAGGGGCAAAATATGGAAAAAAAAAATTGAAAGGTAGAAAAACCGTAAAATACGAAAGACGAAAAAAACAGAAAGCAGGAGGGTGTGGAATGCAATAATATTTAAAAAAAAAAAGTTTTTAAACAGTTTTTAAAAATACGGGAAAAACGTTTAATACAAGAAAATACGTATATCATACGAAAATATGTGTTTTATTAAAAAATACAGGTCTTTTATGTGTTTAGAACATTGTCGCAAAAAACACGTATTCTTAAAAAAAAAATGTCATATTTTGTCTCAAATATTAATGGTGGCATGGTTAATCTTGCAATTAACTATGCCACTATCTCTGGAAGTTGACCAATCACTCCTAGTAAACAAGTACTCTGCACTGTCAACCCTTATCACATTCCAGTTTCCTTGCCTTTCAGCATGAGTGTACGAATTGGCCTGATCATTCTAGCATTCCCAGGTTCTGCTGCTACCTCTGCCACTTCTCTTATATTTGTTCCACTCTACTGCTACACTTCAAGCATCCTCTGATCTTTCAAATTTCGTTCATGTGTCTCGTTGACCACCTCACACGAATCCAACATCTTTTATCTTACATTCCATACTTAACCCAGATGCCAGAACCACCGTATTTAAGCTCCCATCTGAAGCAATATTAGTGTCATGGGTCGTCACAAATCGGACCCATCATGCTTAACTGGGTTAAAGCCCCAAGCCAAGTCCGGATGCCACATGCCTCTCTTGCTCCTCGTTTTCACTCGTCCACCATCGAATCAAACGAAGGCAAATTTGAAACATCTTAAAATCTAGGTTCAGCGTCAAATTACAGAGAGTATCCAAATCAATATTTGAATTCAAATTTGAACTCAAATTTGAAAAGAAAATTTCCACAGCAACAACGTTCTCTGTATCGTGATCTACCGTTGGATCTTGCTCTTTGATGGACGGTCTTAAATTCTTCATCAGTTGAGCCACCGTCGCCCACTCACCCACCACTGCCTTGGCATTTCTACCAGGTGTTTGCTCCCCTTGCTCATCCACATAACCTTCCTCTACCCAATCTTCAACCACCGTGATATCCATCTGCTCGGGCTCTCAATGAGCCGGATTAGGGCCTGGCTGGGGTTCAACCTGGCCCTAACCTACCCTGGCCGAGTTCCCAAATTTTTCAGCTCGGGTTAGATGTTCTCAGCACAAGCCCGGCCCCTATCGGGCTTAGGCGTTTTTCCGGGCTTTTTTTCGGTTGTTTTTTTCTAATAAAATTTGGTTGGACTATTTTTTGGGGGCTGTTTTTTTGGGCTATTTTTTATGGTCAAATTTGGTTGGGCTTGGGCTATTTTTTTTTTTTCTAATAAAAGTTTGAAGAAGGTTAAAAATTTAATTAAATGATTATATTAACATTATAGAGACTAAGGTATATGCTTTTATTCAAATATTTCATTTTAGTTTGTTGCACAATGGTTATAATGGGCAACAGTTGCTTGAAAGGACAACGGTTAATCTCAGGGCATTTAAGTAAATTATAGTTAATTAAAAGCATTTTTTTTTATAAGTTTAAAAGGATATATGTATATATATACAGGCCGGGTGCAAGCCGGGTGTTGGAACACTCAACCCAAGCCCGGCCTAGATTGATCTGGGTTGCAACATGTTTAGCCTAGTCCGAATACCGGGCCGGATTTGCTTGATAGAAAGTACTAGTTTTTCCGGCCCGGTGCGGGCCAAAATCCGGCCTGGCCCATTGAGATCCCCAGTTCACATTGTCCCCTCGTCGTCGCTGTCTGCTCCGAAACCCATATTCCACCAATTGTCATGAGATTTGGCAATGATTCCTTGCTGCAACTCGTGACATTATGTACACTGCTCCCATTGACTTTGATGGCCTCATCCTTCGCATTTTTCGTAGTCGGAATCCCTTTTGAGTCTCCATTGCATGAATCTGGTCTCATTGATACTCTCATCCCTCCATCTCAAAATGTGCCCCTATTAATCCACGGAAACCAAGATCTAGTGAACCAAGTCTCTCTAGACTGATCGTCCTCCGATCCATGCCGAGGAAAATTCCGCATCTTCTTCCGAGCTCACTGAAGACCTCTACCGTCCAAGCATGGAGGAAGACCAAAGATCTGGTCTCATTGATACTCTCATCCCTCCATCTCAAAATGTGCCCCTATTAATCCACGGAAACCAAGATCTAGTGAACCAAGTCTCTCTAGACTGATCGTCCTCCGATCCATGCCGAGGAAAATTCCGCATCGAAGACTTCCGAGCTCACTGAAGACCTCTACCGTCCAAGCATGGAGGAAGACCAAAGATCTGGTCTCATTGATACTCTCATCCCTCCATCTCAAAATGTGCCCCTATTAATCCACGGAAACCAAGATCTAGTGAACCAAGTCTCTCTAGACTGATCGTCCTCCGATCCATGCCGAGGAAAATTCCGCATCTTCTTCCGAGCTCACTGAAGACCTCTACCGTCCAAGCATGGAGGAAGACCAAAGATCTGTAGCCACACTCCATTCCCCTCTTTTTGCACCTGACAGTCTACTTCCCTGATCTCTGCAAAGCTACATATCGCTTTCTTGTCGGTCTGATCTTTCGGATGCCTAAGTAATCAAAATTAGGTATGAAAGAAGAGAAATTTGCAACATTCTATGTTTTATGGAAAAATGTTTTTCTTCATTGTGTACATTATGCCATATGCCAAAGAGACATCAGATCTCGAAATAGGACCCCATGCGAACCTTCTTGTTAAGACCCACACTTGGTCCCCCATCAGCTCAAGGTTGCTGCAAAACCATTTATGGTAATCCCGAGGTGGTGGTGGACCCCTTTCCTGAAGCCTCAACATTAGGCACCCCAATATCCCCAAATGATGATGGGAGCCACTAGAATGGTCGCCCCACCCTCATGAATGGAATCACTGTCGTGGGTCCCCTCAACAGACATCCACCCTCCATGATCGGTTTTAAAATATACCATTGCAAGTGCACAAGATCTATCGTAGTACGGTAAACTAATATGAGCAAGAACAATTTCTGATAAATAAAATGACCACTTTAGGAATGATCAAGGAATTTGCTATCCCAGATTTGTAAACCCACAATTCCATACACATCAATCACACCATCATTTATCTAGAAAAATGAATCGTAAGAAAACGTGATCATCGATCCGTGATGCCCTATCTAAAATCGATGACTCAGCCTATCATTGCGGCATGAATCATGTAAAAAGAATAGCGTATCTCAAGATTCTTAAATCACGACAATGAACAAATAATCACTCTGCAGCCCAGATCGGCCTGCAGGTACAGATCTAGAGATTATGATCGTTGATAACCTATATCAACGGTCATAATAAAGCCTTCAAAAGGTATTCAATCAAGCACACTTTTTAGCAAAGTGATTCCATGATGAAGCACATAAATTGTGGAGTTAATTATAAAAATGTTACTTATCTGGGGGTCGCATCCTTCTTGAACAGATGATTTAGCCGCTCATCCTTAGTGTGCGATCTCGTTGTAAACTCGAAGCCATTCTCTTAAACATGCACTTTTTATTTATCACCAAAGATCCCTTTACAGTGCTTTTCCTAAATACAATCTATGATCGCACAAACTGTAAAAGAAAACTTGTAAAAACCTAAGTACAATCTACCCAGAGAAAACCCTAAAAGAAAAAGAGAGAAAAATAAGAGCCCAGAATAGAGAATGGAAAGAGAGCTAAAAAAATATGAGAACCCTAAAAACAAAGCCGTAACTTTCTTTTTATATGAGCTAGTGACATGACTTCCCTAATAGTCTCAATCGATTGAGAATTCATTCTCAATCGATTGACTTCAAATTCGAAATAAAGAGGGCAAAACTGTCTCTCTTGTCAATCGATTGACATTTGGTGCTCAATCGATTGACATGTAGGGGTAGAGTCTTCATTCTCCTGGTGGATGTTGAGCTACTTCACGGATTTCGATGCTTCTTTTGACCTTTTGGTCTACAATTTTTGTATAGTCTTTAATTGTCCTCTTTTACGCTCTTTAATGATCCAACGATTTGAAACACCTGTAATCATTAAAGCTATATAACAACCATCAGATGCTTTCATTGGCTAGCTAAATATAGAAATTAAGGTGCGAAATATAGTCACATTTAAGCACCGATCACACCCCCAAACCTATACTTTGTTAGTCCTCGAGCAAAGAGAATGAAAAATAACTAACAATTTAGCAAATAAAATGAATGCCACTTTCGTAGGGAACACGATTGCATTTAGCCTATGCAATAAGCCTTTAAACCCCTAGGTGATCTCTAGTGGAGGAGTTGTGTCTCCTAAAGGTTTTCAGTGAAGGTACCTACATACTTCATAAACTAATAAATTTCAGAATTGTAGTCATGCCCTTAAGTAGTTAAATGCCCGTGAAAACCTTTAAGATGCTTCTGGCCATGCTCATTTTATTAATACTCATTCAATTCAATTCATTGTTTTTTCAAAACTCATGATTCATGCCCAAAGTGTCATGTGCTATTATCACTGCTAATATTCTTTCATCTGAGAATAAGTTTAAACGAGAAATCTTTAGATTCCATGTCTAGACTCAATCCTCACAATAGGTATGCACTCAAAAATGAAATCGCTCCAATGAATAGTTTTACTTTTCAATCACATGTGAGATGGAATTACAACACAAATTAGAAAAGTCTCACATGTTATAAGAAGACGATGCGTCAACGAATTTTTTAAAAGAAATCTCATTAGGAAAGATATTTGTATCCTAAGCATGCAGATACCAAGTAGCATAGATATTGTATAATCACTCTCCACAAGGCATTTACTACTAATGATTGGATCAAGAAGGTCTCTTCTAAGGTTGTTATGGAGCTCGGGTAAAAGTTAAGAAAGAAAGGGGAAATTTGATTCAAATTTCTCTGAGAAATCGGAAAAAGAAACACAATTGATTTTATGATTTTTCACACTTTCCCTTTTTTTCTTCTTCGAATTTTTCAGAAACTTTATCCTTTTTATCACTTTCCTCCTTTTCTTTTTCTTTTTTACACCACTTTTACATATTTCTCTACCTATTGTACAAAGATATATTTTCTTCTTCGCTCTCCTTTTTAATTTTCTGCCATATACTCCTTGCAACTACTATTGCCATAACTCTCTATTTCTTTTCTTGCTCTCATCCCTAATTTCTTAGAGATAAAAGGGTAAGGTTTTTCAAACTGGTGTAGGGTATGATTAATATAGCTTACAAGAAATATTTAAGGCAAAATCTTTTAGTTGAAGCTCAAAGGGGGTGCAACAAGATACTTCAATATAAGGTGGGGCCTTTTGGGCACAAACGAGCCAAAGATGGCCTTTGATCACTCCTTTCATGATGGTAATGATGCCTATTTGCCTTGAGTTTTCAAACTGATTTCTCGCACAAAAATATAACACATGCGACATCAACAAATCGAGATAAAATATATGAGATTTCAGCAATTAAGAATGAAGTTTAAAGATACTCCAAAATTTCAGCACTCATGAAAAATGAGGACAAAGTTTCAAACCTTACTAGGTTTTAGTCTTTCTTTGAAATCTTAGGATTTCAAGTTCTACACTTAATTCCTAGATTTTGGAATTAAAACAATGTGATGGTACAAAATTTTTCAAGCATAGATCATGAAAATCATTGTTCAACATATATTGAAATTAATGAGCATTCGTAGAACAACCATGGTGCAATGGCAATTCCTTTACAATTTTTCGGTTATTTATAAGTCTAACGGTTATCAGTCAATCGATTGACTGATACATTTTTTTATTTTTTATTTTTCATGAAATCTACACATGAATCGAAAGAAATACCCCTCCAAACCTGAATCGTCCAATGCCCTCATTGGTTGGATTTCTGGAAAGTGAATGAGACCCTCCAAACCTGTTAAATGCAATCGAAGACCAAAAGGCTGACCAAATGAAGGTATTATGACCAAAATAGAAAGCACAAATATGCAATTAAATTAAACTTTTATTAAACTGGTGCAATTTATTACACTTATTGAAAATTGAATAAAAATAACCTAATTCTAAAACATAATCTAAAAAGACCCTAATCTAATACATGAAAATAAAATAAACTCTAAAGGACACCTAAAACTGACAGTCCTAATCCCTTAATCATCATTGGAAGCGCTCCCTCGCTCTGCCTGTGGGAAAGTGTAACACCATATTTCCTCAGTGATTCCACCATCGCTGGGTGGTGGAATGGGTGCTTGTGGCGGAGATGTTGGTGGGGTAGGAGGCGGCGCTACGAATGGCGGTTGCGGATTCAATTCCGCCTAAAAGTAAGTCGGAATCAAATTCGTTGTTGGATCATGCCGGCTTCGACGGAACGAGCAAAACTCGATTGGATTTCTTGATCTGATACAAGGTCGAGATCAATGACTTCTCGCTTTGACAAATCGAGTGGTTCCCGTGGCGGTTCTCTACGCAGTCTTTTTCGTGCCAATTCTGCCAATTTCTTGACTGCGGATCGGGTACGGTATCGGAGCGAAGCCATAATGCGAGGTTAGGGAAGATGATTGATTCTCTTTGCTAAGGGAATGTCTAAAAAGAGCTAACCTATGAAGGAGGGTTAAATAGAGAAGAATTTCCGAAACCACGAACTCTAAGGACGAAGGGGAGTTCCTAAAAGACGGACTCTAAGGAAATGACTCGACTCTTGATTTTCGGAATGAAGGATATATTTTCTGGGAACATGTATCAGTCAATCGATTGACTCGTGAGTGTCAATCGATTGACATATGATGCCAAGTTTGATATATGGTGCACGACCAACGTTGACTTTTCCAGAAAAAAAAACTCTTCAGTCAGTGTACGCAATCAAACACAAATTTTGAAATTCACTGTTTCTGACAGAAGGATTTTCTGTCGACTAAAGTGTCAATCGATTGAAAGTTTAACTTCAATCGATTGACTCGTCTCAATTTGTACATCCAGGATTAGATCAAAACAGTGATTCAGAAGGATTCTCAAACAACGAATGTGAATGGAATGTCAAGGTTGATCGATTGAAAAAAGGCTCTTCAATCGATCAACAATTCGAGAATTTGGGGGTTGAGGTTCTCAATCAATTGAGATTTTCATCTCAATTGATTGATTGATGAACATATGCACAAATCCGAGAATACACAGAAAAAGAACACACTAGAACACTCCGATTTTCATTCATTCCATTATGATTTGATTACACAAACGTGATCCCATCAACAAAACCTACATCTAACACAAACTACAATTCACAAAAACAAAACAAACATGAACACACAAACAAATAACCAAACTAAAAACAAACACTAATATAAACACAAACACAAACAGAATACACTAGACATCATCATCATCATCATTTTCTGGATCTCCCTCTCCATCCATCGCCGCTCTCGCTCTTGCGATGAAGTCCTTGGCTTGCCCAGTATATGACTCTCGGGCAATCTGCATGAGAAGGGAACTTTGAAATCGGGACCGTCGATCAATACCTCCAACTGTAGCACTCAACCCATCCATCCATGCCTCGAGGCGAGCTACTGCTGTCTCGGCGTTACAATCGGGAACCTCTTCAGGACGAGGTCGTCGAATGCCGCCGCGTTGGCATTGTGCGGGGTTTGGTCGGGGAGGAGGAGGAGGTACTTCATCGACATCGATAGGTGGTGGCGTAACACGAATAATAGCCGCGATGCTCTTGTCCCAAACGTTCGTACCATAGTGATAGAATTGCATATCACCCTTCTCTTCATCATCATAAATTGGGCACCCAACTTGGTCCAACAGGTGCATGACATAGTGGGGAAAATGCAAAAGGATGGCCTCACGTTTTTTCGGTGCAGTGGTGATCACGATGTCACGGTAACACCGATACATCTCTTCAAGCATCAATCCCGGAGCATCGAACCAAGTATTCGTGTGTGCCACATAAAACGCCAACACCCCACTCTTCGTCCTCTCACATTTTGTGCCATGCGGTAATAGATTGTTGGACATAACAATGTCCCAAAACAAGATGTCCATAGGTAGGACAGCTCGCTTAGTGGACAAATCAGACCCGTGCCTTCCTCCACGCATATTGTTGATCATAATCTCCTGGCTGAGATCAACGGTTGGATTGATATGGTGGTTCATGGGGCGAACCACGTAGAAATTGAATGCACGGGCAAGATCGACGGCGTGCAAGTTATACGTCCAGTTGTCAATCTCGAGGTGGATGAATGGCAATCCCGTTGGCGATAGTGTTGCTGATACCCACTCCATATTTTGGTAGAATAATCGTAGGACACGCAATGAGACATCAATAGGAGGAGTGAGCAACATCTCCAAGTACAAGGCCTTGATGAATTCGATCGAACGTGCCGCTTCGGCAATGCGCCGATACTTTGTGAGATAAAAGAAATTCTCCGTTTGAAACTGGTGATTCACGTACTTATCGTCTGGGATACGCATAGGATTGTTAGCAGGACCAGGTGGTCAGTAAATCAGTGGACCAGGTGCCGCCATTCGATTGTACGAGGAGAATGAAAGGAATAATGCAAAACTCGGATTGGAGGAGGCTTGTGAAGAAGGGGACCACGGGTGTCCCTAATATATATTGTAATCGTCAGTCGATTGAGAGACTAGTCTCAATCGATTGACAAAGACCTTTTCGCGAAAGGTCACGACATTTAGGTGCCTTGGGAACTGGCGGAGTTAACAGGCAATCAAGTCAATCGATTGACATTGAAGTACCCCTTGACTTACCCACCAACGAAAGGACGTGTCGATTGACACTCCAATTTCCGAAAACCTTCATTAATACGAAGTGATGTCAATCGATTGAAATCTAAGTCTCAATCGATTGACATCAAAGTTGTGTCGATTGGTTTGGCACACCATTGATTGATGAGATGATGATGATTGACACATCAATCGATTGAGAAGGGTACTTCTCAATCGATTGAGTATTACACAAGGTCAATCGATTGACTTTAGAAAAATCAATCGATTGAGAAAGACTATTTTTAACAATTACAAAAACAAAAGTAAAACACACTGGGTTGCCTCCCAGGAAGCGCTGAGTTTATGCGTCGACAGCTCGACCGTTTGGTTATCACTTTTCCGGGTCACTGAGGTACATCGCTTCAATCCTCATCTGGGTCATTGGCTCAAACATTGGTTTAAGTCGTTGCCCATTTACTTTGAAAATTCATTGTCCTCAAGACTTCTGACCTCAATCGCACCACGCACAGTAGTGGATATAACCTGAAATGGTCCTTCCCACCTTAATTTCAATTTCCCTGGATGGAGCTTAAATTTGGAGTTGAACAACCAAGCCTTTTGTCTGATGTGGAATTCCTTCCTAGAAATTGATTGATCGTACAACTTTTTATACCGTTCCTTGTACATTTTTGAATTTTCATACGCATCACAGCCTAGCTCTTCTAATTCGTTCAGTTGTAACCTTCGATTGGACCCTGCCTCTTGTATGTCGAAATTAAAATTTTTTATAGCCCAGAATGCCTTATGTTCCAGTTTGACTGGGCGATGGCATGCTCTCCTATATATAATCCTGAATGACGACATTCCAATCGGTGTCTTGAATGCAGTACGATATGTCCAAAGAGCATCAGATAACCAGTTCGACCAATCTCTCCTATCTGGTCGTACAGTCTTTTCTAAAACTTGTTTGATCTCTCGATTGGACACTTTTACTTGACCACTAGTCTGCGGGTGGTACGGTGTTGCCACCTTGTGGGTGACGCCGTATTTCTTTATTAAAGTGGCAAAGTGGTTGTTGTAGAAGTTGGAACCGCCATCACTAATAATTGCTCTTGGGATCTTGAATCTGTTAAACACATTCTCTTTCAAGAATTTAACCACTACTTTATGGTCATTCGATCGGGTTGTCACAACTTCTATCCATTTTGAAAGATAGTTAACGGCCATCAGAATGTATGAATAACCGAACGATGAGGGAAAATGACCTATGAAGTCGATCCCTCATACATCGAAAATTTTAAAAACTAAAATTGGGTTCAGTGGCATCATATTTCGTCTTGAAATGTTTCCGAGCTGTTGACATCGTTGACATTCTTTGCAAAATTTTGCAGTGTCTCGAAAGATGGAGGGCCAATAAAATTAGCTTTGAAGAATTTTCTGTGGGGTCTTTTGTCCTCTAAAATGGCCTCCAAAATGTCCTCCACAGGCCCCTGCATGGCAGAAATTTATGATGCTCAGTTGCTCTTCTTCAAGTATACACTTTTGGATGACTTGATCTGAACAGACTTTGAACAACTGTGGTTCATCCCAAAAGTAGTATTTTGTGGGAGAAGAAGAGATTCTTATCATTTTTACCTAATTGCGTAGGGATTCTGCTAGTGGCCAAATAATTCACGATACTAGCAAACCAATGAACTTTTGTAGCAGTAGCATCGATTGTCATTAACTGCTCATCCGGAAAGGTGTCACGGATGGTCTTAGATACCGATGATTCTTCAAGTAAAATTCGTGACAAATGATCAGCTACAGATATTTTAATGCAGTAGCTGATCATTTGTCCACCTGATCGATGTAGAAACAGCCAACCTCATCCTCATTTGAAAAGTAGTTCATCCCATGAAATATATTGAGTCTGGTTTTCATGTTTCCAAAAGAAACATCCATGACTCCAGTGCAACAGTTGATACAGGCATTAGCGGTTGCGAGAAACGGACGTCCAAGAATGATTGAGACTTTATTTGTTGATATAACAGGTGCTTCCATATCTAAAACAACAAAGTCCACCGGAAAGACAAATTTATCTATTCCAACCAAAACATCTTCAATGATACCCCCAAGTCGTCTTTCTGACCTATCAGTCAGTTGGAGTGTAACTGTCGTGGGTTTCAATTCGCCTAGTCCTAATTTCTCATACACTGAGTATAGGATCAGGTTGACACTTGCTCTCAAATCCTATAATGCCTTACCAATTGGTTGCACACTTATGACACATGGAACAGTTGGAATTTCAGGGCCCTTCAGTTTCTGTGGTGCATCTAATCGCAATATTGAACTGACCTGATTAGTCAAGAACACCTTCTTAGACACTTGAGTACGTGCCTTTTTCTGCAGGTGCAGAGATCCTTGAAAAATTTAGCATACTCAGGAACTTGTTTGATTGTTTCAAGCAATGGAAGATTTATCTTTATTTGCTTGAATGTTTCAAATATTTCCTCCATTTTTTACGGTCCTTTCTCCATTTTAGAAGGAGGTGTCAAGCACTCAGGAAATGGTGCCTTTGGGATATAGGGATTGGATTCAAGTTCTGGTTCTTTTTCAGGTTCTTGTTGGACAATTTGAGGTGACTCTTTCTCTTTTCTCTTCTCTGGCTCTTTGTCTTTTGTTACTTCTTTTTCTAATTCCACTGGCATTGTCACTTGATCATCAATTGCTCGCCCATTTCTCAACATAATAACAACTTTCAACTACTGACTATTCGATGGTCCTTCTTTAGGTGATGCTTGACCTCAAGAATTGTTTAGGGGTTGACTAGGCAGCCTACCTTCCCCTCGTTGACTCAATTGATTGGTCAATTGGCTGACTTGGTTCATTATCATCTGCTGGAAAGCTTGCATGTTTCGCATAACCTTCTCTTCCAAATTAGAATCTTTCGAAGCAGTAGTATGAGATTGATTAAAATTCTGATTTTTGCGAAACTCAGAGTTTGGATGATAATAAGGAAAATTCTGTTGAAAATTAGAATTCTGTTGTGGACGAAAGTTCTGTTGTCCATTCATTGAGTTGAATCTGTACTGCTGGTTCACCCGTCCAGTTTGGGTTGATCCTCCCCATCCTAAGTTGGGGTGATTTTTTCATTCCGGACTGTATGTGTTGGAGTACATGTTTCTACCCTGTCGCTGATAAGATTGAGTCACATTTACCTGCTCTTGAGGAATAGGTTCATTAGGAAAGAATGACAGGGTAGTTGAACATTCATTGGCCATGTGACCTGGGTGGTCACAAATCGAACACGCAGTGGGGTGATGGGCGTTTTAGCTTGCTTGATTGCAGCTATCAACATGTTCATTTGTTTAGACAACATATCAACTTTTGTTGATAGATATGAAGAATTATTGTTGACATCGTAAAGTCCATCTCTTGTCAACACATGAGATTTGGTTGCCACATCCAGGTTGGTTCGTCCCAATGTCTCATTTTGTATTGAGGTTCGGTATAACTTCTCAAACAATGCCCATAATTCGTCAGCCTCTTTTGTAGCACTTGATCCTCCATAAGAAGCATTAACCATGCGTCTCTCTTCTGGAATCAGTCAATTGTAAAAACTTTGGACTTGTTGCCACCTTAGAAGTTGATGATTAGGGCAACTTTTGATCAATTCCTTAAAGCGCTCCCAACATTCATGAAATGTTTCTGTAGGTTGTTGGGAGAAGAACTGTATCTTCTGACGCAACTCAATGATTTTGGTCATGAAAAAATAGTTTTTTAGGAATTGACGGTGTAGCTCTGCCCAACTCTGAATAGATTGTGGTTCTAAGGAATAGAATCAAGTTTTTGCCTTATCCCTTGAAGAAAAGGAAAAAAGTTTTAACTTAGCTATCTCGTCGGTGACATGATGAACTCCTGAACATTTTACACACCCCAGTAAACTCGTTTAAATGAACATGTGGAATTTCATTGGACAATCAATGGAAAATTGGTAACATTTGAATCATTGCGGATTTGAATTCATAATGGTTTCGTGGAACGGGGGCATGCAAGATGCTATCTTGATATTCGTAAATATCAGGATCATTGTAATACTTCATTGTTCTTGGACCCTCATCATGATTATTATTTATATTATTTTCATTATTAATATTTTGATTGTTCCCATTCCTCTCTTGCCTTTGATTTGCCATGGTTTCAGTATGATGATACTGAATCCTTTGGGTTCTACGATTCTCTCTGCAAGACCTTTCAATTTCACGATTCAACGATTGTAGATGTGGGTGATGAGATCGAGTAAAGCTTATGCACCAACACCCAGGACAAGGATTAATGGATCCACAATAAACTCAACAAACTTCAGATTCAATCGATTGAAGCAATGGTCTCAATCGATTGAGACAAACAAACAACACTACTCCCGCAGAGACTTATCAGTTAATCGATTGATGTATTAAAATCAATCAATTGAGGTTCCAAAGTCTAGCTCGACAACATAAAAATTTCAGCTGAGATGGCAAGTAACAGAGATCTAGTCAATCGATTGACAGAGCAATGTCAATCGATTGATAGAATCCCCAAAAATTTCACAGCAAGTATATCCAGTCTCAATCGATTGACAGAGAATTTTCAATCGATTGATTTCTATGATGAACAGTAGCCAGTATCAGAAGAAAAGAAAATTAAAATTTTGATTTTTTTAAAAAAAATAAAAATTCAAATTTCAAAAATCAAAATTAAAATTGAAAATTAAGATTTAAAATTTAAATCCCAAAACCCGAATTTTAAAATTCAAAATTCAAATTTTAAAATTCAATTTTTTTTTAAAATCTAAAAACAATCCCACAAGATCCTACAAAATCTTACCTAAGAGAGGAAAAGAAGGAAAATAATAAAAGATTCCTATAAATCCTAAACAAGAGAGCCTAAAAATCCTCTACTTCCTAAAAAAACATCACAAAATCTTATCAAAGAGAAGAAAATGAGGAAAAGAAAATTTTGTGAATCAAAAATCAAAATGCCAAATTTAAATTTCAAAATCAAAATTCACAAATGAAAATCAAAATTCAAAATTTCAAAATTCAAATTACAAATTTCAAATTTCAAAAATCAACTTTCAAGCTCCAAATTTCAAGTTTCAACAATCTCAAAATTTTCATCATTCAAATTTTAAAACTCTAAAATTTCAATATTCAAAATTCGAAATTAAAAATTCGGATTTTTAATTGTTGGAATTTTAAAAATTAAAACTCAAAATAGTCGATTGATTAACTTTTTCGACTCAATCGATTGACAAATCAGCACACCACAACCACAGAACACAGTCGATCAATTGAGGAAAAGATCTCAATTGATTAACTGCCAAATAATTTCACACAAATCTTTTTTCGAATTATAAAAATTTCGTCGTGTTCCCGACAGCGGCGCCAAAAACTTGATCGGTTTTAAAATGTACCCTTATAAATGCACAAGATCTATCGTAGTACGGTGAAATCAAGGGTGTCGAACCCACAGGGAAACGTGAAATTTAATTAATCCTTAAAGATATTTAAAACACCCAAGGAAGTGCCAAAGGAGAAAGTTCGATTTGCCAAACAATTACTACACTATTCTAGATGCAAGAAAAATAAACTAATCTGAGCAAAAACAATTTCTGATAAATAAAATGACAACTTTAGGAATGATCAAGGAATTTGCTATCCCAGATTTGTAACCTTTCTACCATTAAACCCATAATTCCATAGCACATCAATCACACTATCATTTATCTAGAAAAATGAATCGTAAGAAAACGTGATCATCGATCCGGCATACTCTATTTAAAAATGATGACTCAGCCTATCATTGCGGCATGAATCATATAAAAAGCATAGCGTATCTCAAGATTCTTAAATCACGACAATAAGCAAATAATCACTCTGCAGCCTAGATCGGCCTGCAAGTATAGATCTAGAGATTATGATAATTGATAACCTAGATCAACGGTCATAATAAAGCCTTCAAAAGGTATTCAATCAAGCACACTTTTTAGCAGAATGAGTCCATGATGAAGCACAAAAATTGTCGAGGTAATCATAAAAATGTTACTTATCTGGGGGTCGCAGCCTCCTTGAACAGATGATTTAGCCGCTCATCCTTGGTGTGTGATCTCGTTGTAAACTCGAAGTCATTCTCTTAAACATGCACTTTTTATTTATCACCAAAGATCTCTTTACAATGCTTTTCCTAAATACAATCTATGATCCCACAAACTGTAAAATAACATAATTCTACCCAGAGAAAATCCTAAAAGGAAAAGAGAAAAATAAGAGCTCAGAAAAGAGAATGGAGAGAGCTAAAAACATATGAGAACCCTCAAAACAAAGCCGTAGCTTTCTTTTTATATGAGCTAGTAATATGAGTTCCCTAATAGTCTCAATCGATTGAGAATTCTTTCTCAATCGATTGACTTCAAATTCGAAATAAAGAGGGCAAAACTGTCTCTCTTGTCAATCGATTGACATTTGGTGCTCAATCGATTGACATGTATGAGTAGAATCTTTATTCTTCTGGTGGATGTTGAGTTACTTCACGGATTTCGATGCTTCTTTTAACTTTTTGGTCCACAGTTCTTGTATAGCCTTTAATTGTCCTCTTTTACGCTCTTTAATGATCTAATGATCAGAAACACCTGTAATCATTAAAGCTATATAACAGCCATCAGATGCTTTCATCGGCTAGCTAAATGTAGAAATTAAGGTGTGAAATATAGTCACATTTCAGCACCGATCAGTCCCCTCAACAGACATCCACCCACATTGAAGGTGAAACCCCTATGAATTTTTTTCCTGCAATCTGCCATCCGTTTTGCACATCCTTTGCTTGTTGCCTTGAAACCACTGCTTGTTCTCGTCTTTTAGCACATCCAGCTTATCTCTTTCACTCCGGATTAGTCTTCCTGCCCCTTTGACCGAGTCACTTCAGAACCTGTGACAAACCAAACTCTTCCCAAAATTGATATTTCCACACCTTCCACACGAACCACCATCAGCCGTCATGCGATATTTGATCATCGATCACTATTGATGTTCACATTCGCCATTAGATTCTTTGGTGATTCACTCTAATATAGTGGCTCAATGGTCCTCTTTTGTAAGTTAAAAAAAACACATTCACCATTTTCACCATTCATAGTTGGCTGCTGAATTGCACAACAGAACCGTCGTATCCTCTTTGTTGTATCTTGTTTTAATAGTATATTTAGTAAAGCTACATAATTTTTTTAAATAGTGTTGGTTGTCCTTGGACCACCGTGGCTCTTCATCTGTTTGTATTTTTTTTGGTTTCAACATATTTGTGTTTCTTTTCAACTTGTATTGCTCCTCGCAAACCGATTTGATCTGCTATATTTCATTTTTGCTAATGAAATTATGGCAATGCACCAATGAAAAAATGATAACGTTACCTCTAGAGGGACATTTGTGTACTGTGGTTTCTTTTTGTAGGCGATAACCATATCCTTCTCAGAAGAACTCGATTAAGATGTTTCTGTTTTTTGGTGGCAGATATGACCGTGCGAGAGGTGTTGAAATCGGAAATAAGGACGTGAAGCTCGAGTACTTGGAAGAGGCATTCACCACATCCAACTGGATTGTTCGAATTTATAAAGTTAAACCACCTGGTAACAGATGGTGATCTCTCTCTCTCTCTCTCTCTCTCTCTCTCTCTCTCTCTCTCTCTTGGCGGAACAGAAAAGGAACACTGTAGATGAATTGTGAGGGCAAAAGAGTTTTGGAATAACATCTATATTTATATACTAATGCACAAGTTTTTGTTGGTTCTTCTAATTAATCTCCATCCTCTCTTTAAGTCCTTGATATTTGAAGGTTTTTGCAATGCACAGCAATTAGAATCTCCTTTTTTTAATAAAAATATCCATGCTATATGTGGACGTTCTTCAATGGTGTGTACGTACTTTTGGCCATCGTCTAGAATCTAGATAGGGCCTTGGGGAAAAAAAGTTGCATTACTATACATCTGATCAAGTGATCAAGAGCATTGATGAAACTGTCAAGACTAAATGCATGAAAGTGTGTTCCCGTTAAATAGTTTGAACCTGAAATGGGCAAAATGTTTGGGCTGAATGATAATCTAGGCGATTCTTTGCCACTTGGCGTCATGGATTTTTATTAAGACACGGCCCCATGTGTATAATTGTGGTGACACTTTCACCGGTGGTGCTGCACCTGTCCGCCTGATACCCTGGTTTTAGGAGAATTTATTGGCCATTGAAAGGCTATTTCATAGGGTTGAAAATCTTACGGGATGGGTGAGGACACTCAAAATGGGCCCATTTTCGTTGATAAGAATGGACTGATTTGTAATGGCAATCCTTCTTAGCTTAGGATCTATTCTTATGGTCTGACCCAGTGTTAGATCTATTCTCATGCTCTGACCCAGTGTTACATGGTTTGCTTAATGCCCCACGAAACTGCGAACTGCCAGTTCAGTTCTGTCCAATTCAGACGGTTCAGTGCCAGTTCTGTTCTGTCCAATTCACCTTCCTGGATCAAAATGCTCCAATGCCGTGACAGTTTGGTAAATAAATGAAGGGTAAAACTACCATCTATTTGACTTGACTGTTTCAGTGGCGAACTTGTAATCATAAAAAAACAAAAATTATAAAATTTTCTTTGTAAAAGTAAAAAGGCAATTTTATCCTTCACATGTTCACCTTAATGCCGCTAAATGGGGCATTTTTGTATCGGATCATGTTAATCACACGGTAAAGAGGGTGAGGATAGCATTCCTTTATAATATGTTCATTTAAAATTCATTCTACTCTCGATAAACTGGGTTTGCTGGCCAATAGCACGCAACACCTCCAGTAAAGGTGTTGACAATGAATGTTTGATTGGTTTTTGCCAAACGCATTTAAAATTTTTTTACATTCCAGTTACCATATTTGCGTACGAAGCTCATGTAACGATGGTTGCATACATAACTCGTCTGTGGTCAAGATTGATTGGGGGATGGGCATCTCGTTGTCGTTGTCTTCGTCCGTGGTCTATATTTGGAGCAGGCTTCTATAAAAAAGGAAAATTATTAAAGTGACTGGCTGCATTGCTTCGCCTCCCTGTGTGTGCAGCCAGTCTCGTTGTGTCACATAAGCTGCCTGTATAATTGTCTATAAAAAAATGCCTACCATATAACACTGTCCATAAAAAAATCTATTGGTGCCTCTGCTCAATGTGTGGGTGCCAAACTCTTCTGATCTGTTCTGTCTTCTTCTCCATTCGATGTCCCCGGCTTTTTGTCGGTGCTTGGCTTTCCTTTTTCTCTGCTGTATCCTGGTGCTGGTGGATTGACTAAACAGAGCTGAGATCACTTAAAGTAGGGCTATTTTATTCAACTAAACAGAGCCGAGATCACTTAAGAACAAGTGAAACTGGCATCTCACTAACCACTAGCTAGAGAGGATAGGGATTGCCAAACAATAAAGATGGTTATTGGAAAAGTACTATGTAGAAGATAGTTCTGAGCAGCATCAGGGTGCCTAATAAAGCATTCTTTCTTTATAGCTCTTATATATGTATATATATAATATTTACATGTGACAAATTTTTTGTCTTTTTGACATGGTCAGAATCATTTCCTCTCAAAGCTCTTTCCAACAACTTCTGCCAACCCTACGATTACTATTCCAATCAAATACCAAGTAATTCCAGCTAAAATTACCTGTAACAAAGAGCTGTTCACAAATTCCACTGCCCTGGCACCCCCTATGTGGTCTGTTAAACCACCATCCACTCTTTCACTACTTTGTAATCCTACCGAAATTGCTGAAACCGTCGCGATCATCGTTGGAATAATCAAATTCATGGGCTTTAGCTGTTTTTCGGTATGAACTATGTTACTGTCCGAATTTTTGTTCTTGAATCTGATACCAGTAGTCTCTGAGGTCTTGGAGTTTGAATTTTGTCTTGGTGAAGGTAGGACAAGTGCTGGTCTCCAGTACTTGTCTTCGTAATTGTAGTTACGGGTTGGTTGAGCGTTTTCAGTGTCTCGGTGCTGACGCCTGGCGGCTGCTTCTCGGAGTCTATCTATGTTTGGTTGTGAGGACTTCTCGGCAATGAGTATTGGATTGCGGCGAGTTTCTGTGGTGGGTGGCTTAGCTGTGGGTGATTGCCAGTACCACCAGTTTGATATTGATCTGATGGTTTGCATGGCTGAGATTCTGGCTTCTCTTTGTAGATCTGAGTCCTGTATTGCAATGGAAGAGTTTTTTATTTTATCATTTTACATATCAAACTTGCAACTAGAGACATCAGGGGCCGTTCGATTAACAGTGGAATAACTGAACTCGGATGAGCTTTATCAGTTAATCAAGATTTATGTTTTTTACTTTAGGAATTAAAAGACCTGATGGTTAATCAAGCATATTTTTGTCCACACATCTATTTCTCGTAAAACGTAAGGGTAGTGTGGGTATGGAAGTTCCAATCAAATTACCTAAACAGCTTCATTGGTTATTGTCAATGGATCGGGTCGGACTGTCACCTGACCCACCCGACCTGACTTTAACCGTATCAGGCACATAAACTTCACCTGTCAGGTCAGGTTGAGTCGGGCATGAAGCCTCTAACCTCGAAAACTGGTCGATCGGGTCAGGCCAGGCAAAAATCAGCCTGAACCAATACCTTTAGCCCAAGAAAAATGGGTTAGGCGATTTTGATCCATGTCAACTTGAGCTCACCCAGCTTTTCAAGTTGAGTCCGGCATATACCCTTGATTGGTTGGGCAGCCAGAATTTTCAACCCGATCCATTGAAAGCGCTATTTGGTAGTGATTTGGGATGCCAACAGACCAGTTTAGGACCCGGGCCCCTAAGATTTAACTTGCCCTAGGGGCCAAGGCTAGGCCCTAGCCGGGGGATAATATAGGTTTTGATCTGATATGCCTAACCCTTGCCAAGCAATCCGGGGTGGGCTTTGGTGAGGCAATAGGCTTTAGTGGCTATTACTTCTTCTAAAAAATTTATAAAAAAAAAATTCTTAGATGTAGATAAAAACATGTCACATGAGAGGAAAAGAAAATGCTACGACTTCTCTTTATAAATATTCAAATAATCAAAATACCCTTACAACAATCCAATTTGATAAATCTAATAATAATATTGAGAGATAATTTGATTTTTTTAGTTTTTTTTATACATTTTTTAGCGTAAGATATACATACTTATATTATCATATTTAACTAAAAGAGATATATGGAGTGAGCCGGAACAAGATTTAACTTGGTGAGCCCTTATCTGTCCGGATGCGCAAGAGGCTTTTGATTTTGAGGCCCTAACCCAGCCATCTTACCCATTTTGAGCCCTAATCTCAAGATTATAAGGTCAAGCCAGGCAGATTGTTGGGCCAGCCCCGTCCTGTTAACAGCCTTACTAGTGGCGTAGCCACATAGAAGGGTGTGGGAGTTCAAACCCCCATTTAATTCTAGAGTTTCTATGAAGTATGATTATTATATAACCCTTATTTATATATAAGCTCTCAAATCTATGATGTAGAAGCCCCCAAATGGATGGTAAAATAATTATTAACATTATATTTATCATTTGTAGTCTCTATCAACAAAAATTCCTGACTACACCCCTGAACCTTACTAGATAGTGATTTTGGTTTTATACCCACACCCCGTGCCTCTTAAACCCCCATTTTCAATTGGTTGCTGTTGTAATAATTATTTTTCTGAAATTATGGTTTTTAATAGGGCTAGAAAAAAATAAATTTGCTGTGTGAAATGGTGGATATTCCCGAAGAACATATAAAACATGTTATAATGGCAATTGAATGACATTTAAATACCAAAAATGGTATTTAAATGATCTTATACCATTAGATTACACATTTTATTTTACACCACTGCATGTGGTGTCTATTATTAATCTAAGCTGTCCATCATTGAAATATGTTTTTAATCATGCCCATTTTGGATGCGAACCATCTGATTAGCAAATCTTAATAGCAGTTGTTAAAATTAAGAACAGTTGATATAAGAATGAACGGATGGTTCAAATCTCTCAAAAAATGTGAGTGGGCTCATTGCCTACAGTTTATGATTAATCACTTTTACAGTGTGGATTACCTACTGGTGTAAGATGATTTATACACCATACTAGTGTTTAAATGGCGGTAAGGAGAATCGGTTCCATAACAGGGTACAGATTCGATTAACCTAACTGAACCGACACCAAAATTTTATTTTCTGGTCGGTTTCTACAAAATCGAACCCTAACTGAAACATTTTGGTTTTGGCTAATTGAACTTTTCACCCACTCAAATCGAAACCGAACTGAACCGATCCAATTTTGGTTTTTCGGTTTCTCATCCTACCCGACCAATTTTTTATTTTCAATCATCAAAATCGAAACTCAACTGGGCCAAATCGGGTCGGTTCGGTGTTGGATTCGGGCTGTCCGAAAGGCTCAATTTTCGAGTTTCGTTTTTTTTTTTTTCAAAGCCTCGGTTCCATAAAACATACATTCATATCGTCTTTAGAGGTTTTGTCCTTCATCTCGTGGAATCGGCTTTGGAACTTCTTGACGTCGACGAATATATTGGAGACACGTATACCACCGGTGTTGCTTGCACCCACTCCAACATTGCCACGTGGCTGCTTGGACATGAGGAACTCGAGGGCTGCCAGGTTTGACCTTTCAACGATTCTAAGCTCATCAAAACACAAGTATACATTAGAAAGAATTAAAACAGCATAGAGGCAAAGAGGAACTAAGGAAATGTTGCCATGCTGGTCGTCAACATAGCTCATCTGTATGATATTTTTTGCAATCAAAGGCAAATGCCTAAGGAGAAAGTATAGGGTGGTCGAGCAGGAGCACCATGTGTCGTACACCGTTATTTGTATATGTAGTGTCTGTGGACTCACATGGATGGGACACATCAAAAATCATACTGATGGGGTAATTCTAGCCATCCGATGAAGATTTCTCGAAACGATTGTTGAAAAATCATGGTCATTTGATGTATATTGGATGGTTAGAATCCGGCGATCATAGTTTTGAGATGTGTCCCATGCACATGATGTTCTGCTCTATAAACTTTTAGATCTGAAATCCTTTGTGCCACGTGTAACCCTATTTAGTACAGCTATGATCGCCTATTAAGTTCAGCTAAAAGCCGTTAGATGATGAAATCGCTTTTCATTCCAATTTTCTATATAACTGATTTTAAAGATCATGGAAATATAATCATACGGTCATTTTTAGGCACACATTCCAAAATATGACACTAATCACTATGCTTTGTTATATGGTCTTTGGGTAAGTTTTTTTAAATGTGTCACGTGAAATCAAAAATTGGTCATCTGATAACATATCCATGATCTAAGGATCAATGGTGTGAAATATTGGAACCAAAACGATCTGCAGCTTTACTTATTGGGATATATTCAATATTTGGCAGGAGCGCTAGTAATATTTAAAATATAATAATATATATGAGAAAATATAGAATATATACGAGATGCAGTCGACCGGGCATGTTTCAATGGCATCATGGATTTTGTGTTCAGGGTCGCCCCACTGGGCCACGACTCGGGCTCGTCCATAAACCGTTTCGACGGCAAACGTTTTCTCAGCAAACAAGGCACATTTCAAGCAACCGACGCATTTTACTTCGTCAACGAACACCGCCCGGTCTTCGTTCTCCGATCCGAACCATGCCGAATACAGAGGTTTGCCCGTGTAGCCTCGGAAATCTGCCATTTTAGCTTGCTCCTGTTCACGTAACAATTGTTATAAAGGAAAAAATCAGTTGGCAAAATTTTAGACTAAATGGGGTTTCCACTCTTCCTCTACAACATAAGATTATCAACCTTCTGAATAGCTTTTAAGCAATTGACTCTTGTTAAAAGGTTGACTTTCACAAATTTTTAGAGGGCTTATCATTATGGTTTTAAATATCCACCATATCCAATACATATTGATTGATATGTATCGTGTTAGCCCCTATCCGAGACAATATACTCCTGATTCGATAGGGCCCAAATATCGGCCCATATTGGCCAATAGACAAAATTGGTTCTGGATCATCTTAAAAACTATGGAAAAAAGGATAATGGCTCCCGAAAAGAATCAAACTTTGACTGAATGTGTTCAAAACAATACATCTTCAGATTGTGAGCCTGCACACATCTGAAAAACCAACATGATCATGGCATACATCAAATGTGATTTAATTTCGAAAAATCTGACTGTTTGATAGTATGCCAATGATATGTTGTGTGGAAGATTAGAACATAAAATATCTCCATCGATTTAAATCAGTCAATCATTTAATCACGGTTGGTTTTGTGAGATTGAGTTAGCCCCATGGAATTCTTATCAACTAAAACTCGGGTTAAAGAAGGAAGAATCTTGTGTTCGAAATAATGTATTTGAAGTAAAAAAAAAGCTCCTCTGCAACGGACCTTGTCATAGACGTAACGTAAATTGGGGTTGGAAAGAAGCGAGTATGCCTCATTGAGTATTATAGCCATGTCGTGCCCGGCGGGGCCTGCAATGTCCGGGTGGCATCGCTTCTGAAGTGCTCGGTATGCCTTCTTTATCTCCGACTGATCTGAAGATCGATCGACGCCAAGAAGTTGATAGAGATCGTGATCGGAGATCAAAGACGAAGACGAAGCTGCTTTACATTTCAGAGAATTACTGTGATGAAATTTTCTCTTTGTAGAGTGGAAGAGATCGAAAATCTTTATTGAGGTCTTTGAAGGAGATAGATTATTGTATAGTAGGAGCCCTGAAGGAGGAGAAGAAAGAGAAGGCATTGCCTTTCTGTTTGGTGGCTGAGGGAGAGAAAGCTAAGTAAGGGATAAGGAATTGGCAAGGGTGGGGGGGAGGAGGGAGGTTTTCAATAGGTCGGAGGGGGAGATATTTTTTGGTACACTTTTGCATGGAATATCTTGACATGTTTATTAAAATGCCCTTTATCTACTTAGAAATGACAATATGTTACTTTAGCGAGTGGGTGGTGGTGAGCAGTTGAGTAGTCAAGTAGCCTTCCCTTTGAATGAAGCAGCCGACTCTCCTCACCGTCATTTATTTCAATGATCTTATACCATCAATGATTTAAGATGTGGGTTATCGGTATCGTAAAAGTGATAGATCATATATTGAAGTGCAAAAGGACCCAAAATGGTGTTTTAAGGAGATTTAAATTATTCAATATGCAGACTATAATATCCATTGCTGATTTTAATTTTAATGGCTGATATTAAATTTCATCAATTGAATGGTTCACAATCAATTATAGAGATGTTCCAATGATAGATTATCACAGCTGTCTGCCACATCCAGTAATGATAAATCGCACTTCAACAGTATGATAAAAAGTTTAATTTTTAAAGTAGGATCATTTAAGCACTTCCAGTGTTAAAAAAAAATAAGTCTGGGTCAGGAGCTATTATTCCTTGAATCAATATGTGAATATGTAGTTGACTCCTAGTGCTGATTAACCGATTGAATCCAAAATTGGGCGCAATTAGTCTTATGACACAAATGGATGCAAGGGCAACTTGACTATTATGGTTTTTTTAACTACAGTTACAATTCTGTTTTTCTAAAAGAAAGTTTTAAAAGGCGTATAAAGTAAAAGAGGCCTACAAATGGATGCAAGGACCGTAATGTAAAGATGTAAAACACGAGCAACCGAGTGCAAATAAGATATATCTGAGGGGGGATAAATGTTAAAACCCCTAAAAGGATTTTCGAAATGATTTTGTAAAGGAAGTTCCACAATCTAATCGCTCTGAAGCTACCAAAACTTAAATGGGTTTTTCAACTTTCAGGGATCAAAACAATAAAAATTAATTTTAGTGCTGTAGGAATGACGCCTTCCTCAAACAAATTGACAATGGCTTGCAACCATGTCGAACTAAATGTTTTGAGAAGGCACTTTGTAAAAGGTTTCTGGTAATCCATCTGGAAAGAAGATGTCATATAGATCTCCTCTTCACTTAGGATTGGTACAAGCCTTGCATTGATAGAAATAGGAAAGCAAATGAGATGAGCCATAATTCCCAATTTTGATCGAAAGCAATGAAGCAACTTCATCTAAAGCATCCGATCCAATTTCCTTTGGCTTTTCTTGCCAGTTTCCGTTGTATATATTATATAGACAGGTAGATGCCCCAATGGGGCATTGGGGGTGTGCCCCGTGGCGGAGCAACGTTCCATGGGGGATCCCGGGATCCCCATCCTTTCAAAAAAAAAAAAATTTAAAACTTTAAAAATCTATATATAATATTAAGTGATCAAAATTCTTTGAGATTTTTTTACCAAAAATAAAAGAAAATACTATTTTCTCTCTCTTGATTGATTCTCCTAACTTCTCTCTTATCTTTGTTTAGTCACCGAATTTTTGATAAAGAAACTCTAATACTAATCATTCAAGTTACTTATTTAAAACTATGTTATAAAGAAAAAATCTCATATTGCAAACAACCGTTATCTATTATTAAAAATTTTCCACCCCTCTTTTTATCTAAACGACAATATCTCTTTCCTAAAAATAAGGGTTGGTGTCACTATAACACCACTTTATATTATAGTCACTTCTTTTAAAATAAAGGAAAAATCAGTTGACTCCTATGAATTTAATGATAGAGATGTTTTCGATATTGAATATATGTGGCACACATCCTAAAAAGTGAATATGAATCATGCTTGATGGTCCATCACACGAGGAATAAACATCTAACCATTTGATGCTAGACTCGTGATCTCAAAATCTATTAAAGGGAAGATTAAGGCAAAAAATAATCTCTATCATCAAATTCAAAATAATCAACAAATTTCTCCTTTGCTTAAGTGAGGTGGTTGTAAAATAAAGTGTAGGGCCGGCTCGGCAAGAGGCCGCCATAATTGGACCCAAATGGAGCCCTCAATTCTTCAATGTCTATTGCCTCTCTCTCTCTCTCTCTCTCTCTCTCTCTCTCTCTCTATATATATATATATATATATATAAAAGCTCCATTTTAGTTCTCATTTATTAATTTGGCCTATAAAAATAAGTATGACGAAATTAGTAATATTTCACAACTATCATGGACTATCAGAAAAATTCTGGTGCCGCCACTGGCCTCAATGCTCCCGGTGGAGCTGCACTTGGCATTGAAAGCATTGTTTTGGTGTCACTTGAGCAAAGTGATTTTATTTAGATCATCTTCAAAAAAATTTCAAACATTCATCTTTATCGTATACTTTTTCTTAGCCTTAAAATCAACCCATTTATCATAGTCAATATTTGACTTTATCTTTATTTTTTTTAAAAATTATTCTAAATATTTATTTCGTACTCCACGAGATACAACAAGAGTGTTTTGGGCACCAAGTGGAGCTCTATGTAGATCATTGCGTCATGCACACCATTTGCCAGGCTTTGTACAAAACCTTCTTTTTCCATACTGATAGGAATTGATTTTTATAATTCTTATCATTCTCAACTCATAATATTATTGGAGCATATATATTATTGGAGTATATATATATATATATATATATATATATATATATATATATATATATATATATAGAGAGAGAGATATTTCTATGCTAATTGATATGGGCGCTATGTGCCTTTTTTGTGAAGTATTGGGTGATATGGGGCCCACTTTATTAATTAGAGCTAAACTTTCAAATATTTTAAAAGTTATATTCCTTTTTAGGAGTCATTTTTTACTTTTTTAGAAGTCTTTTTAAAGTCTATTTCTTTTCTCGCTCATCTCTCTCTTTTTGCTCTTTTTCTAAGAAAGTGTTAGATTTACTTTTTCAAGTATATTTTACTCAAAAAATATGAGCGCTCGGTAGTGAAGCGCTAGCACCATTGCAGAGAAGTGTCAGTGATTCGTTTAAGTGCGTCGGCACTTCGATTAAGAATTTATTTATTTATTTTATGGAAGCGTCAGTGTTTCGTTTAGGGGCGCCAGCACTTCGGAATTTTTTTATTTAATTTTTTTTTTTTTTTATGGAAGCATCAGCGCCCCTAAAACGAAGCGCCAATGCCTCATTTAGGGGCGTCAGCACTTCGGAATTGATTATTATTATTCTTATAATTTTATTTTTTATGAAAGCGCTAGCACCCCTAAAACGAAACGTCAACGCTTCGTTTAGGGGCGTCGGCACTTTGGATTTTTTTTTTTTTTAAAGAATCGAAGCGCCAACGCCCCTAACACTTCGTTTAGGGGTGTCAGCGCTTCGATAATTTTTATTTTATATTTTTTGAAGCGTTGGTGCTTCGTTTTTGGGTATCGGCGCTTTGTTTTAGGGTGTTGGCGCTCGCTATTGGGAGTTACAGAATAGACGGCTGGAAGAGTATTTAATTTTAAAAGTATAACCTTAGTAAAGTGGGTTCTATGCCACCCATCACTTCACAAAAAGGATGCTACGTATCACGCTCATATTAATAGCGTAGAGATATTTTTACATCTAGGCACATATATTCGAACCTATATACATATATATGTATGTGTGCATGTGTGTGTCTCAAGTCCATTTCACGCTCCACGTGGCACCCAAATATGATTTGGGTGACTTACCTCCATAGAAGAAGAGGAAAGTGATAAGATATGAATGGTTCAAATTTCAGACGGCATGGATCACAGGGTGGACATCGGATTTCATTTAAGTTCCATTTGGCACGTTTTCAACAGGCTCATTACGACAGAACATTTTCCATATATATATGTGAACAAACTTTAGGGTCCAAGACATTTTGTATTATTGTATCTTGTGTTGTTTGATGCTCATTTATTATAGTGCTATATGGATTGCGGAGTTCTTTCATAATCCCTATTTTCATTTCGGAAGAGTTGGGAGAAGGCTATCTGATCTGCTATTCTGCTTTGTTTTGGACAGAATCTCTTTTCGAATGAATTACAGCACAACCTGGGGAATTGGGTAAGGAACCGACAATTTCAAAGTTTCCACTCTTGCTAGTTGAATTTGAATAAAAGTTTTTGAAAGAAGATCTATAATTACCTAATGCAATTTTATTGTTTCTTGTGGGCTCTTCTATATTCAATGGCCCGTAGCCCGGCTTCTCCTGGCCTAAACAGCTCAATTAGACTCAGTCCTGGCGTGTACAGCAGAAATGGGTTGGGCCCAGAAGGAGGAAATTGGTTAGAATCTCAGGCTCGGGCCCTGTTACCATGTCTAAACTCTACTATGGATCAAAAAATCACTCCAAATCTCAATTTATCTCCGGTAAGATATCGGTTTCGGCCGGTTCCAACTACTGGAAATTTGACCGAAATTCTTCAAATAGACAGAAAATTTGACCGAAATCCAGGTTGATCTCGTTTTCGGTCATGACCGAATCCGAGTTTTTGATCCGTGGCTTGATAGTCGGTCAAACCCTGCTAAAATTCTTGAGCAAGAAGGTATTGAAGTTCAGAATCTTTAGCGTTGCTTTCACAACCCTACTGATGCTTCTTGTATAGCGGTTACTATGAGGCTCATTGACGTTGGTGGAGGAAGCTAAATTAGAGCTCCCCCTCAGTTTTTCTTCGGGTGAGTTTTTAAACTTTTTAAACTTGTTTCTCTACTGCTCATATTTAAATAAATTAAATAAATAAAAATAAACTAGGACCACGAAAGCCCCTGTTCTCCTCTACCTTCTGGAGTTGCAAGCTTGATCTGGCGGTATATAAACATCTCAAATAAATATCTCTTCTCTTGACATATTTACTTTATAAGCCTCGCTTCACATGACAGCAACCTATCGATGAATGAGCATAATGCTGTTGTCTAGCTCCTTTAAAAGTTGTAGCATGTTTTGAGTGAGGTTCTAGCGTACCTTACACATGGTTTTGTATAAATAGTGACGCTAGTTAAGTGCACATGCCCCATTGAACAGGCTGGGCTAGCCATTCAACCAGGTTCTGAGACTGTGGCAGGGGCAAAGATCCTACCCATTTGATTAGTGGATTTCAATGTTATGTTGCTCATCATTTAATGTCCAAAAGTGGTCTCGAGATTTTTTAGGGTTATTAGGTTACATGGTAGAAGAATATCGGCCGAACTGATTTGTGCATTCAAACGTCAAGAGATATTGCATTTCAAATGAACCATCACAGTGTCAAGCATGGGGAGATTTCTCAAAACACCATATGCCTTCATTCTTTTAAGTGTTTCTTTTGTCAAGGTTCCGGAAACTAAGGGCATGTCCCTGATAAAATTATAAAATACATAAGAAAATAAAAAAAAGATGAAAGGAAAATAAAAAAAAAGATAAAAAAAGATAAAAATATGTAATAGACATACATAAAGATTAAAAAAAATACGGAAGTTGCATCCGAATAATAAAAGGCGAAAAAAATAAAAAGCCAAAAAAAATGTAGGAAAAGTGTTATGACCCGGATTATTAAAATTGGATCATATGATCTTAGATGAGGAGGAGCACCAAATTCTGTATGGGTGCTCCACACCTTGTCACTACTCACAAAGATGTCACTACTCACAAAGAAAGAAAAAGATTGAGTTGGAATTGGGCACCCGAATCCAAGATTTGCATGTCATTTTTCCTCATTTTAGCTAACTAAGCCCAATAAAGTCTCATAAATTAAGGAATTTATTTCTTATTTGTGCCAAGACCACCCTTGTTTGCAAATCCCTAGAGTCCCTTTGGATTCTTGCTTTTTTTTTTTTTTTAATTCTTGAGAAATTTACCTGATCGACCCTGTCAGATACACCTTTAACTTCAGAGACCCTATATTTTTACCTTTACCCAAACCGACCAGCTTTTAGCCTAGCTATTTTCAGCTAGCACAAAAAGTCCGAAATACCCCTTCTTACACATATTTTTGTTCTATATGATTTAAAATTTTAAATATTTGCACTTTTCTATATTTATGCGGTGTGAAACGGGATCTATGTCGTATGATTTGAAGGCCACAATATAAAATCGATGGCACCAAAGATAGACACGAAAAAAGGCGATATCGCCTCTTTAAAAAAAAAAAAAAAAAAAAATTTAAAACAATCGATGACGACTTTTAAAACAGTCGATGGCAATTCTTAAAACAATTGATGGCGACTCTTAACACAGTTGGTACCGATTGTTTTTTAGCAGTTGATGCTTGATTACGAAAACAATCGCCATCATTATTTAGCCATTAGTGCTTGATTAAACGATGCATCGCCATCGATAAAAAATATAAAAACTTGCATGACACATGATCTCTCTCTGCTGATTCAATGCAGTCACAGTTTTCATTCAAATTGTGTAGCAAGTAATGGCTCCCACGGTATCACAATGTAAAGATCAATACCGCTTTCTTTCAAACACCATCTATGTTGTCTGATTTGAAGGCTACAATGTAAAGATTAAATGTATCAAAGATTGGCACAAAACATGCTCTCTAACATCTATTTTTTCACAGTTGACTATCAAATTTAATCATTAGCTCAACTAACGAATCGTCACCGATCAAATAATCAATCATTATCGCTCGACTAAACAATCGCCATCGATCGGATAAGCAATTGCCATCGATTGGATAAACAATCGCCATTGATCTGCTAAAGAATCGTCTTCGCTCAAATAGATGAAAGTATTTTAATATAAAATTATTAGCTTATTTCAGATTGTATGCTATAGTTGAGTTAGCTATTTGAAAAAGACACACTTTTAAATATTTTATTGAATAATTTAATCAATCACTTTAGTCCATTTTCTCTTAACACAATCTTGTAAGAGTCTCATTTGGTGTTGTTGCCTTTTCCATCTTTGCTAAAGATTCTTTTACTTCACATTTTCATATTTCATAAAACATCCACTTATTTTGCATATTTTATGTTTGAAGATCATTAAGGTATGTTTGCCATATATTATTTTTTATGATGTCCACTTTGATCAAGGCCCTTTCTTCTTCATCCGATTTTCTTTGCCCTACTACAAATATGTAGGATATTTTTATTTGCAACCAAAGATGTATAGTCATAACCAGGTTTGCAACCAAAGATGTATACCTCATAACCAGGCTTCATAATGATTTTAATGATGGATACCAATTTTATCTTACTCTTCCACACCATAGATCTTCCAATCAACTATTTCTACTTTAAAATTGATCGGTCCTCTCTCCTGATCCTTCTCTATTGAAACCCTAAACGCCCTAGAAAAAAAGTATTTTTTTTTTCATCTCACAAGGCATATAAATAGATGGATTGGTCTCTACTTCCTATGGATTTGGTAGAGAAGATTGGTCGCCATCTTCCTCTCTCCGATTATCTCCGCTTTGGTGCAGTCTGTCTCTTATCCTTCAATTTCCATGGCTCGTCCTCTGCCACGAAGACGATGACGACGATAAGGAGAATAATAAAATTCGAAAACGCGGTTTTCTTCAATTTGAGTGAGAAGAAACTCTACCATCTCGACATCCCAGAGGCTTACGGAAAACGTTTTTGCGGTTCTACTGGGGGATGGCTTGTAACAGTAGACGGGGACCAAGAGCTCCATCTGTTGAACCCTTTCTCTCGAGCCCAAATTCGGCTCCCTCCCATAAGTACTTTTCGCAGGGAACCCGAAGAGTTTGACTCCGACGGCAAACAAAAAGACGGAAACTACGAACCCGAATATTTCCGCGACGTTTACATATCCAAAGCCCTCATATTCTCATCTCCTTCATCATCAAATCCTTCCTCCGACTATGTAGTTGTAGCCCTCTATGGACAGTTTGGGAAATTGGCCTTTTGTAAGGCTGGGGACAAGGTTTGGACTACGATAGAGACTCCTCGGTATACTCGGTTCGACGACCGTATAAGATACAAGGAAGAATTGTATATCATTAATGCTATGGGAAGAATCTTTGTTTGTGATCCACTAGCTCCTGATCCAAAGGCCACGGAGTTTGGGGCTGAACGGCTAGTCTATAAACCTGGTAGGGGCAGGTATCTTGTCCAATCATCAGGTGATTTGCTAGAGGTGGTGAGAAAAATTAGGGAAATTTACCTAACCGACCCTGTTAGATATACCTTTTACTGCAGAGACGCTATAGTTTCACCTTTACCCAAATCGATTCGCTGCGCGTCGAGTCATCTTTTGCCTTTAGGAAATATCGGATTTATCCCCAATGTAATAAATAGTCATCTTCACCAAACCCTACACTGCTTACTTTTCTACTTTTTTACTTTTTCGTTCCAAGTCGGTGGAGAGGCGGTCGAGAGTCGCTAGCATTCCGTTCTTCAATCTTCAAGCTACCAAACCTGTAAATAACTAGTAAATAATTAATTTCTATTAATTTTTTTCTTCCTCTTTCGTCGGTGCACATTTTGTAGTAAATTTTATCGATATACAAGATCGAACTTGATTTTGTTATAGTAGGTTTTAAGGTGTTTTATCGTCGTCGTTTGACATTGGGAAATATGGGGGCTGGTAGGGATAATATGGATGATTCATTTGCTGTTGATGGTGAAAAATCATTTGTTGGTGATGGTTAGGGATAATAACGAAAGCAATTGCATATGCATACGAAAGCGATTGCATATACAATCGATAGTGATTGCATATGCAATCGCTTTCGTTATTATCCCTAACCATCAATGATTTTTCATCGGCAATGACAAATCGTCAAATAAGCATCCTAATGTAAGGGGAGGACCAAACACCATCACCAGAACCAGATCCTCTTCAGTTCCTTTGGGACGAAAATAATGAAGTAATGAAAATTTTGGCGAAGGAAGAAAAGAATAAGAAAAAGAAAAAGAAGAAAAAAGGAAAAAGGAAAAGAAATTGGACAATTGTATAGACTGTCGATTGTTAATGCTATCGACATCGATTGATTCAACAGTCGATGACGATTGTGTACACAATCGATCACGATTGTTTAGGGAATCGGCGAGTTTTTTTATCTAGCCTGATTATACCCTGATTATAAACATTCTCTTTCAATTTTATTATAGTTCATATACAGAAGCCGGCAAAATAGTTGTATAACGTGCTGTTGGCAAATGTTCTCCTACTGGCATTTTGAAGATTTACGAAGACGCTAGCCCGTAGCCGAAGGAGATGCTAAGTGCATCAGTTTTCGGGGGAATATTCTAAATGCCAAAGGGTGTTAGTTTTGCTGGAGATGTTGCGGATGCCATGTTAAGGTTTTGGGTTGAGAAAAATCACTTCCGAATCGGGAGGAGAGATGTCTATCTTCGGGAGATGGACGTTGCCTTAATTCTGGGCCTTGTAATTGTTGAACCCCAAGAGTATTCCTCTTCCATTAAAGCACCTAAAGTGGAAACCATTCGATACAAATATTTTCGGGGACTACCGTTCGGGAAAATTCTGCGGTCTCATATTGATAGTGGATTGAGGCTAGCGCAAAGTGATAACGACTTCGTCAAGTTGGCTCTTCTTTTTGTTCTATGTACATTCCTTTTTCTCGGGTCCCATCTTCAATTCTCGGAAGCCCACGTTGAACTCGTCGATGACGTGAAAATTTTTAAAAAAAACCCATGGGGTCTCTACGTCTTTAAAGACTTGCTAGAGTATATAGAGAAGGGCGTGACAAATGGAAAGACAGCCGACAACGATAAAGCCCTTAAGCCATATAATATTTATGGCTGTATGTGTGTACTTCAGTGGTGGGCCTATGAGATGCTGCCTGACGTCTCACCTCAAAGAACGTCAATGCTAAACCTTTTCCCCCGATTGTTGAAGTGGGCGGAGAAGCCCCAAACGAGGAATAAAAGCTATACTCTTGCGAAGATAGTTGACAGCAAGGTATGATGTCATTTTAACTAATTCAAATATGTAAAGGTAAACTTGTAACAACTTTAAAGAGTAATCTGGAGGATTCCGATTACCAAATCAATCGATATCGATTGTCTACGTAGTCGGAAACGACTAACTATGGAATCGGATCGATTGATTAAGCAATCGTTATCGACGGCCTACATAGTCGATATCGACTTCCAACACTGTCGGTGTCAACTTTCTACACAATCGGGATCGACTACCTACACAATCGGGATCGACTACCTACACAATCGGGATCGATTACCTACACAATTGGGATCGACTGTAAATGGAATCAGTTTCCACCCTTTAAGCAGTCTTTAATTTAGAGTCATTTTTCAAATTCTGTAAATTTTTCTATGTTATTTTATAACCTGTCCTTTTTCATAACAGATTAACGCTCCCCTCGAACCCGTTACCTTCGAGTTGGACATACCCCTCGTAAGGGATTATCAGCAGGTTTTAAAGGTTATTGGGGGGGAAATTGGAGGGAAGAGGAAAGAGGTTGAGGAGGTCAAGAAAGCTGTGGAAGTTGATCTTCGGCCCAAGAAGAAAAGAAATATTCCGGTCAAAGAAGTTGAAGAGGAAGAATTTGAGGACGAAACAACGTCTGACGAAGGCTCTTCGTCAGATGAGGTCCAAGGCCAATTAGACCGGCCTAAAAGGGTCGCCGCGAAGACAACCAGCAGTACACCATCCTCCTCTAATCAAGAGTTGTTGAGGAGGATTGATGGTTTGAAGTTGGATAACTTGAAACTCAACAAAAAAGCTAGCCATTTGAAAGAGCTAGTTAACCAATTGGTGGAACGGAATAAGCGGCTGGTGGAGGAGAATATGCTCCTTTGTACACAATGCAACTCTTTTGAAGAACGGCTCACTTCAAGAGATGTTCAATTACAAACGGCAGATCACTTCAACAAGTTGATCCGAAAAGAGCAAGGAAAAATTATAGAACTCCTTCAAACGATAAGGGAGGTGACACCCAAGGTATGATTGGCAGTGTAGTCTGTTTTAATTCGATTTTTTATTTATTCGATTGTTTACCGATCGTATTTACAATCGATAATGATTGCATTTACAATTGATAACGATCGTAATTACTATTGATACCGATCGTATGTACAATTGATAACGATTGCATTTACAATCGATAACGATTGTATTTACAATCGATACCGATTGCATTTACAATCGATACTGATCGTATGTGAAATCGGTACCGCTTGTAAATGCAATCGTTAGGCGATCGGTACCGAATGTAAATACGATCGGTATCGATAGTAATTATGATCGGCTTATATTCGGAATCGATTTATATTATTTTTAGAGGTCATTCTGTTATCTGTTTTTCTTATTTATCAATTTTATGTCTTTCGATGTTCAGGATGGTGCTGTTTCAAAGTTACTATCGGAAGTGTCTCTCTCTGCCGATATGGGACGAACTTTTGGTCCAACCACAGAGATCGAGGATGTGGCACTCCTCCCGCCAAGAGGAGTTGGTGGAATGATAACCAATCCTACGATGATGATGATAAGGGTGGTCTGGCTGGTGATGAGCAATCCGAGCAACCATTAGATGCTCGCCTGAGGCCTAGGATTAAAGCCAAACAAGTTGCCTCGAAGCCTAGGACAGGAAAAAAGCAGGCGATAAAAAAACTGCCAACCGAGACGATGCCCCCTCCTACGGTTGAGCTGACAGATGAGTAAAGGTTCATGAATGCCATCTGGACAGCTCCCGAAAAGGATGTCGAGTAAGTTACATATATTACGAATTTGTCCTTTTTTCCGATGATAGTAACAACTTAGAAGCAACTTTCGTTTTGAATTAAAACTTGGCCGTTATGTTTCATGCAGCATCTACGTAAGCTCTGTGGGTGATTATACACTCCGGATGCATACGTTCAAATGTCTGGAAGGCACGGCATACTTGGACAATCTTGTAAGTAACCAAATCTCTCATATTCAATTTCCAAAGTTATTTTCTTTTCAAGTTTTCTAAAAGTAACGACTGATTAAAAAAAGGGAACGATTGCCCAGATAGTCTAACTCGATTGTTTACACAATCGATGACGATTGTGTACACAGTCGATACAGATTGTCTTAACAGTTGATAACGACTGTCTAGACAGTCGATACCGCCTCTCTATGCAATCGCTAACGATTGTCTGAGCAGTCGATACCGATTGTCTAGATAATCATTAACGATTGTCATGCGAGCATGATATCGATTATCTAGACAATCTAACGATTATGCGAGCTGATACCGACTTTGCATTTACTGAAATTTGTTATCTTTCAGATCATGGGAGCCTACCTAAGACTTTTGGAAGTCATGGATGACGCTGCTCATCCTAAGGTTGGTGATAAATTCTTCTTGATGAGCCTCACCGGTTTGTCATATATCGCCATGGATTATAACGATTTCAGATTCTTTGTTGAAATTGAAAAACTCAACCAAAAATCGGTGGCCACGCAAATTGAACGGTGGGCTGCCCTTAAGGAAGAAACCAACCCAGGCAAGAAGATGCTCCAAAACTTCTTCTTCAATAGGTTGAGGAATCTGTGGGCTCACCAATGCAACACAGTATATTACGCTCTCTGCAAACTTTATTCATAATTTTCACCATTGTGTCCTCTTATATATTATATTATTCATTTCAGATATTTGTCTCAGTCCATAGCCACGCTCCTTTGCATTGGGCCCTTGCGATCGCTAAGGTTTTAGAACGATCGGTAATGATCGTTGATCCAATTTTGGATAGGCCCTCGAAGGACAAGTATCCCCTACAAATCAACATCCTAGTAAGAATTGTCCACACCTTCAAAATTGTCTAAACAATCGCTAACGATTGATTATACAATCGCTAACGATTGATTATACAATTGATTATGCAATCGTTGTCGATCATTTGGGCAATCGATCACACATATCTCTAGATATTTTTTCTGCTTAAGTAGCTTATCTTATCAAACATTATCTGACATTACACTTTTCAAAACAGACCAAATATCTTCCCGCGGTTTTACATGTACACGGGGACTCCATTGCATTGGAAGCTGCGACCTATCCGTGGTCAAGTTCTGATTGCAAGGTTAAATCCGTGCCCCGACAGAGCAATGGTTGGGACTGTGGGGTATTTGTTTTGAAGTACATAGAGTACTTCATGTTGGGAAAGAAATTCGACTTCAGCCAAGGCAATATGAGTCAGATCAGGACAGAAATTGGCCAAGCCCTCGCTAAATTTACTGCCGATGGAGAAGCTGAGAGAGCCATGGATGAAGAACCTACTACTGATGCAGTAGCATCCTAGTTTATTTCAAAAGTCAAGGATTATTTGTAAACAAAAATTATAAATTTTAATTGTAAAACAGTCGTATTTTTTTAAATTTATAATATCAAGTATGTAAACTTTTTATATGGGCTGCTTAACATTAGGCCGGGTATGGGCTTGTCGCAGGCTTTATTAAAGTGTGCTCAAGCAGTCGATAGCATAATCAATTGATGTCAATTGTCAAGAAGCATGTCCGATTGCTTGAAGCAATCGATATTATGCTTGTGTGACAAAACGTTTGAAAATTCTTAAGGTTACAAAGCTTGCCTTAAATTCGAAAATCAGGTTGGATACAACCCCAATGAAGTTACAAGTCAAACCCAATTCTCACCGGGGCTATCTATCAACACTTCTTTACATTTTTTGGAAAATTTATATCTAGTGGGAAATTTAGCCGACTTCTTGTACTGTATCAACCCATTTGACCAATTGTCGTGCAACTCCAGCGATTGTGACCATACTCATTGCACCTGCCACACTGTAGGGCCTTAACTTCACCCTTAGACCTTATCCTTCTCTTTCTCGGACGGTCGGCTTGCTTTCGACAATTGTAGGGTGATCTTACTTTCATATTTTCCGACAATTGCACAACTTGGAATGTCCATTGGCTTTTATCGAGGGTGGGAATCCATTGTTCATCGTATGTTTGTCTAAAGCAAACAGTGAAAAACCACTTCTCACAGAAGTTATGGTAATCGTAACTTCTCCGATTGATAGCTGCCATGGCATGAGAGCAAGGCAAGCCATGAATAAGCCAACGGCGGCAAGTACAGGTCTTGTGTTCTAAGTCGACGTGATGAATAAAATTTCTGAAATTGATCGCGCTCGTATGGTTGAGCTCTCTTCCTACCGGCCCATTGCAGTACCTTCTTCATATGCTCATTTGCTTTTAGACAGAGTATGGTGGTCCATTTCTTAGATATCTTTCTGCGCTTTTAAAAATGATTGGTAACTTTCTCTCTAGTAGTTCTGATTAGGTCGATAATTAGTCTTTCTCGAGCTATCTTTAGTACGCTGTTTAAGCTTTCGGCATTATTCGTAGTTAGAGAATCATATTGCCTTCCTTTCATATGTGCACGTGCTCAATGCTTTGGGTCTATTTTCAAAATATATTCTACGGCCCGAGGATCAGCAAGATCTTCCTTTATTTTGTTAATAAAATAATTAAATTTCTCTATTGAATATGCACGCGCGGCGCACCACCATAAACCCTTCACATTATTCTTGGGATATTTGTGTTACAAATTTTGTGTCATATGTCGCATGCAATAGTTGTGGTGTGCGTTAGGGAAGATATGTTTAACCGCCTTAATTAAACCCTTCGACCTATCCGTGATAAAAATAAAATCTTCGGTAAATTCACCGATCACGAATGCACCTACTCGTTCAAGAAACTACATCCACGTATCCTCTTCTTCTAATTCGACGATGGCAAATGCTAACGGTAATATATGGCCATTACCGTCTTGCCCCGAGGCAATAAGTAGGATCCCTTCGTAACGTCCTCATAGGTGTGTGCCATCTACAAGCAGTGTGTGACGAAGTGTACTACGGTAGCTTTCGAAGCAGAGGCCGAAACTCCAAAAAAATCTTTGAAATTTACCGTCAAGCGTTAGTTGAAAGGATGTTCGTATATTAGGATCTACCCTCTCCATCTCCTTCACGTAGGCTGGTAGATCTACAAATTGTGATTCCCAACTGCCTCTAATATCATTAAGGACAAGTTCTTTCCCCCTCCAAGCCTTAGCATATGAGATTTACACATTATAAGCTTTTGTAATATCAAATATTATCGACGCCGGAGTATAGTCGAATCCTTCCATAAGTTTCTCCTGTACATAATTGGCTACGAATGAGATTGCTGAATTATGGTGATTGTGCGGTCCGATCTTAGCGGCCCCTCATGTGTGAGTACTATTGAACGTCTTGATTTGGAAAGTGTCGAGCCCATTTAATTTAGACACATGTATTCGCCATGAACAACCAGTTTCGTAGCATGTGGCTGTCACTGGATAATTAGCGATTTTCAAAGGCCGAATTTAAAAGTTTCTCTCCACCGCGTGCTCTTTCAATACTCTTTGAAATGTTTGTTTATCTCTGAAGATCTCTCCAACTTCAAACATCCAATTCCGATATTCGGTTTCCACCTCTTGATCGGAAGACTCGTCTGATGTCTCTGACACTTCGTAAGCTCCATCTACTAATGGATTATCAATGCCCCTCGTAAAACATTTCGGATCCTCTTTTATAAACTCATCCGGTTCATCATCATAATCTTCGACGTTCTCTTCACCAGCAGTGTTTTGAGGTGGTTCACTAGATCCTTTTTCACCGAAGGGGTTCTGATGTGGTTGACTAGGCCCTTCACGGAACGGGTCATGACATGGCTGACTAAGCCCTTCATCGAACGAGTTCTGACATGGTTGACTAGTCCCTTCACCGAAGGAGTGATTATATGTATGAAAATAAGGTTGAGCTCCTTCATTAATCCCCATCGATGGCATAATAGAACATAATTCGTGAGTCATCCAAGTTGTGAATCCACCGGAAAAAATATGATGAAAATCGTCTTCATCCCCCACTCTTAGAGACGTGTAGTCTAACTCTTGACTACAATGTGCCCCATGCATATTTTATAGTAGGTCATCATATGATTCAACTGGGGCATGATTTAGATCAATAGTTGTCTTCATGAAAGATATGTTTACCGCAAAATCACCGTCATCACCTAACTGAATAGTATCATATGTAGGTCCCTCCTCCTCAAACTTACATGGCTGAAAGGAATGGTTACTCACAAAATCAGTCCCACCTAGAGGTATATGTTCAGCTTCGAATCAGAAGGAGGATGGTTCTTTAATGATGAATACCTTTATAATGTCCGACCCGGATTTATAAAACGAAAATACGGTGGCCAAATCATCCGAATCCAAAACGTCGGCAACCACAGGGGTGTTCACTATCTTCATAGAGAACTTTATGGAAATTGTTTCATCTGCTCTCACAAAACTGACAGCAGAAATTTGCCTTCTGAACCGTTCATAAGAAACACCCGTCGAAATTGTAATAACCCTCCGGCGGCCACCTTGATACAAACCATCATCGTATATAATATGACCATCAAAGTGACAGAGAAGAGGAATTTCCACACCAGACATCGCCTCTTTAAGAAGGAGAAGAAAGGAGTTATAAGACGGATGAATATGACAAATTAGTAGCAAAATAACTGATATCCAATCGGTATCGATTGGTAACTCAATCGTTACCGATTGAGTATCCAATCGCTACCGATTGAGTTACCAATCGATACTGATTGAGTTACCAATTGGTACCGATTGAGTAACCAATCGTTAACGATTACATATCCAATCGGCACCAATTTCAAATATATGTAAGAGCTGGTCGATTGGATATCCAATCGATATCGATTGTTTATGAAGTCGGAGCCGATTGGATAAGCAATCGTTAGAGATTGGTTACTCAATCGGTAGAGATTGGATACGCAACCGTTAACGATTGGATAATCAACCGAAGCATATCTTACAATCGACCAGCTCCTGCATTTCTTTACAATCGATATCTATTCACCTTTTTCAAAAGTTATTTCGATATGGTTTACACTGGATCTGAACATACCTCGCGTCGGAATGGGAAACTACAGGATCTTCAACTCCGAATGGCAAAATGCAGGTGCTTCTTCTCCCAAACCTCTGTTTTCTTCTTCCAGTTAGCAGATCTGAGGCAGAAGACGTCGTCACCTTCACCACCTCTTTAGCGCAGATTAAAATGAGAAAAAATGGAATGTATTTGTGTTAAAGAAAGTCAAAGAATGGGGTAATATGAACTTTTTATTCTCCTTATGGTCGACTATGCTTGGAGCTGGTCAATTTGGGTAAAGGTGAAACTATAAGGTCTCTACAGTAAAAGGTACATCTGACAGGGTCGGTCAGGTAAATTTCTCGAAAAATTATGTTTGTCGAATCATCAGGTGACGATGCACATGAAGCACATTTTACGGTTGCATTTGCTGTTTTCAAGTATGATGCTACTAATAAAAAATGGGTGGAGTTGAGAAGCTTAGGAGATCCCATATTGTTCGTGGGACATAATTCTTCTATTTCTCTTTCCTCTACCGATATTCTCGGGGCCAACGGAAATCTTATTTATTTCACTGATGACTTCTTGGAATATTATTTATATTCCCCCCATAATACCGATATGGGCGTCTTCAGCTTGACAGATGGAACTGTCAAGCCATATTATCCTCCTGCATGCCATCCGTATCGGTCACCACCCATTTGGGTCACTCCAAATCCATGGTAGGGCGTTACGAGGTAGCTTGATATCATGATGTTATTTTGTTTTGTTTTTTAATTTGTTGCAATGGATCCTTCAAGAGCCCCATTCCCATTATGGATAAATTTGTTCCTTTTTAACTTATTATAAGCTTAGTGATTATTTTTCTTCCTACATGTTTATGATCATGGTGAACTGATGTTTCAAAGTACTTCCTTGAAGTTTCAAGGATTGTTTGTTATGAAGAGCCACACTTTAATTAATGGACCTTTTTTTAACAGTTTAATGAATGAAATTATGGTTTTTTATTTTTCCCATATATTATTGTCTTATGTTCGATTAATGGGGGCATCACTGCCATGATAATAAACCTATCAAGCTTATGAAGCACCTATTAGCTGCCAAATCCTCTTTCCAGTTGACTGTTATGGGGTGGGAGGTGACATCTATTGACGTAACTCTCATAAGAGCAGATTCAGCTCTCCCTGCTCTCCGCTCTGGGAGAGAGCAGTTGTATGATTGTATCACTTAAAATAGCTACCCGCCAGGGCAAATAGGGTGAGGAGCTATGTTACAAAACAGAAAAGCAGTTCCCTGCAGTCACATAAAATCAATGACTTTTCAATTTTCACTAACAAAAAGGAACTCAATAGTTGCACAAGTATAAGTTCAGTGTGAGTGTGTATTGTATGCTTGTATTAAATAATTTGTATGATGTGTCTTTCAAGCCTCATAATTTTACTTAGACAAAATTCTAAACTTGTTTCTTTATGATACCAGTTTATAATCCCAATTTTTTTTTAAAATGTAAAAAATAAAAATTTAAAGTCTTCATTCTTCATCTCTATCCCTGATATCAACGACACCATCTTCTTTAGTAGTTAAGTAATCATTTTTTTTTTAATTTCTCTTTCTTCCGTAGACATCTTCCTCTTCTTCCTTTATTCGGAAGCGGTTGAAGATTTTTTTAATCAAGTAATTTCTCTCCTTAATCAATTAAGGATTAATGGTAAAAATCTTCAAGATCAAAGAATTGTAGAAAAAATTCTTAGAAGTTTGACTCGTAAGTTTGAATATATTGTTGTTGCAATTGAAGAATCTAAGGATTTATCTACTTTATCTTTGGAAAGTTTGTTGGGATCGCTTCAATCCCATGAACTTCGTATGAAGCAATTTGATTCTTCTCCTCTAGAGCAAGCTTTTCAAACTCAAATTTCCTTTAAGAAAAGTTCTAGAGGTGGAAGAGGAAGATATTCTAATCGCGGATGAGGAAGGCATAATGGAGAAAGATATCAAGCAAAAGAAAGAGATGAATATGAGCCATCTTTGTCATCAAGAGGAAGGGGAAGAGGAAGAGGTCGATCTTCTCTTTCTAATGTTCAATGTTATCATTGTCAAAAATATGGTCACACCATAAAATTTTGTAGAAAAAGATTGGCAGAAGAAGAAAAAAAGGAATCAAATTTTGCTCAAGAAAACAATCAAAGTAAGGAAGATGATACTCTCTTTCTTGCTTGCAATGTTCAAGAAGTTGCATTCAATGAAGATTGGTATCTTGATAGTGGTTGTAGTAATCACATGACGGGCAACAAAGGCGTATTTGTCACTTTGGATGAATCTATTCAAAGTGAAGTAAGGATCGGCGATGATAAACGACTTTCCGTAAAGGGAAGTGGTGATATTCTTGTTCAATCAAAGAAAGGCATCAAGCGCATCTCAAATATTTTCTATGTACCCGACCTCAAGCACAATCTTCTAAGTGTTGGGCAACTCATTTTAAAAGGACACAATATTTATTTCAAAGGAGATGCATGTGAAATCAAAGATATGAACAACGCTCTCATTGCCAAAGTAAAGATGACTCCAAACAAGATGTTTCCACTTAAGTTTCAAAATGAAGCTCTTCCTTGCTTCAATTTTATCATCCAAGACAAATCATGGCTATGGCATCTTCGGTATGGCCACTTGAGTTTTAGCTCGTTGACTCTCATGTGCAAAAATCACATGGTGAGAGGCATGACAAATATAGATCGCAAAGATCAAGTTTGTGAAGGATGCGCACTCGGAAAGCATGAAAGAAATTCCTTTCCGGTTGGGAAAGCTTGGAGGGCATCAAATCCTCTTGAGCTTGTTCATTCGGACTTATACGAGCCTATGCACACCACTTCTATTGGCGGTAATCGTTATTTCCTCACTTTTATTGACGATTATAGTCGTAAATCTTGAGTTTATTTTTTCAAAGAAAAATCAGAGGTATTTGGCCACTTCAAAACATTTAAGGCCTTGGTTGAAAAACAAAGTGGTTTTATAGTGAAAACTTTGCGTACCGATCAAGGTGGTGAATATGTTTATCATGATTTTAAGAGTTTCTTAAAAGATAATGGCATTCGGCATCAATTAACCACTCGATACACACCTCAACAAAATGGTATTGCCGAAAGAAAAAATAGAACACTTATGGAATTGGTTAGAAGTATGTTAAAAGTCAAAGGGATGCCAAATATATTTTGGGCCGAAGCCGTTTCATGTGCCAACTATCTTTTGAATCGTGCCTTATCCAAAAGTGTTGAAGGCATGACACCGCAAAAAGCATGGAATAGACACAAACCATGTGTTGCGCATTTAATGATATTTAGTAGCATTGCATATTCTCATGTGCTGGATGAAAGAAGAAAAAAATTGGATGATAAATCTGAAAAATGTATTCTTATTGGTTATAGTGAAACTTCAAAGGCATACAAATTGTTTAATCCTATCACCAAGAAAACTATCATAAGTAGATATGTAAAACTTAATGAAGAAGAAGCTTGGGATTGGGATTTCCAAGAAAAGACACAAAAGTCTTTGTGTCAATGAAGAAGAATTGAAAGATGCTCAAAATTGTGAGCATGAAGAGGATAGAACTTCCTCTCTATCTTCATCTTCACCATCTTCATCATCATCGTCATCATCAAGTTCTAATTCTCCTCCAAAGAAAACCAAAAGCATCAATAAAATTTATGAAGCATCAAGAAGACTTTTTGATAAAGATGAGATTAACTTTGCACTATATGCCGATGCCGATCCAATTTCTTTTGAAGAAGCATCTCAAGAAGAAAAGTGGAATCATGTAATGAATCAACACTACAAAAAATGTGTTTATTGGAGGCGGCTTTTGGCCGTCTCCAAAGGTAACTAAGCCGTCTCCAATAGTATTGGAGACGGCTTCCATGTAGTCTCAAATAGTCCTGCCTCCATTATCTTTGGAGACCAAATGGGGGGCCGTCTCTAATAGTCAAGGTTATTGGAGATTGTCATAAGCCGTCTCCAAAGATATGTTGGCGACACCTTAAAACCGTCTCTAATAAGTCATCTCTTGTTATTAGAGATGGCCTTTAGCCGTCTCCAATAAGTGATCTGATGTTATTGGAGACGGCTTAAAGCCGTCTCCAATAATTGATCTCCTATTAAATAGTTTTTTTTAATGCTATTTAATTTTTTTTGTTCCAAGAACCATATTGCCTAGCAGGACAATTTATAACCTGCATTTTTTATTTTATTTTTATGAAAATCCATAACCTGCATTTACATACTCACATTTTCATTCACATTAGCATAAACATATTAACATGCTTAAAACTCGTTCAGAAAAGTAAATTTTAATTTATTGCTATAGTGTTACAAAAGAAACGTGCATAGCATATTCTAGTTTGGTAATTTTTTCATCACTGAAAACTTTTTTGATATGCCCCATTCCACGTGTATTCGAACTTGTATCACCATTGTCGACTCATTTATAGTCTTGTAAAGAAAGAAGCTTCTTACCATCCACCAAAGCAAAGAAAGAAGTTTCTTCGCCTTCAAAAAACTCCTCAATGATGACTCAGCAACCAGCAGCCCCAAACTACTCGTTACCAGCATAGAATCAACAGTTTTGAATGCATTCGGACTTGTATCACCATCGTCGCTAAGTTTGCACAGAGTTCCTCCATCTATCGTAGCTTCCAGCTTCATTTCGAAAGAATTTGCCTCATATTTTGGATTGCCTTTGATCGCCGAATATCTGCTCGTATAGTTGGCCTCGTCAAGCACATCGATGCGGTTCAAAGTGTGCGTGAGTTCTTTCACAGCTACGCATTGATCCACACACATAGACATGCTTAGTAGTATTCTAACAAGAGCAGTTAATAATTAGGAATAGATCCAATGCGAATGAGAATGACTCCCCTTACCTTGATAGATGTGCAAATGGTCCTGATAAGCCACCAATTGCAATTCCTCAACATGATCTAAAGAAGACGTTGATGAAAAAACTTGTAGTAGTAAAATAGTAGGTAACCAGCTCATATTATTCTTTTAGAATATGTTCTTGAGCAAGGAATTATATTGCTATAAAAAGAACTGGATTACAAAAATACACATTAGGCAACACTATCTGATAATATTTAGCCATCGTCGAGATGGCAATAAGGATGGAAATACCAGACTTGTGGAGAAAGCAATCAACCAAATAATTGCTTTAATACCATAACCAATTTACCATAATTATTAGAACTTAAACCCATTTAAAATGCTCACAAATCCACCCTTGGATTAGGATGCCATTCCAGGAAGATGTCCCCTTCCATTGGCGTCAAAAATTGAATGCATTGATTGTTCCCCTGAATGAGATGACTTCTGCGACTTTGGGTTCTTGGGAGAACTCAAGTAAGATGTACTAAAATCACTGCCTGCTGCATAGAAGGATGAATAAACCCCATTGTTCTTCGGCAACCCAGTTGGATCAGTGCCTGGACTGTAACCTTTTGCAACAGTTTAACTTCAACTGGTAACTCTTCAAGAGTCTAATGGAAAGAGAAAAATAATTAGTGCACACCAAGTATAATAGCAGAAGGCTGGACTTAGATAAAATAAGAAGGTTAAATTGGCGTTGGTTGCAAGCATGGATGGGCTCTTCTGGTCAATGTCCTGGCTGTTAAGAGTTATCAATTGACCTAGTGGGCTCGCAACCCGGCCTGGTCACTGGGCCGGGTTAGGGCGGGATGGTGTGTAACTCGCCAAAGCCCGGCACGGATACCCACTATACGTGTGATGCACGCGTCACTGCTAACTTCAATTTTTTCTCTATTGCTCATTCATTTCTTTTTTATACATTTGTTTATTTATGTATTATTATGATTAATAAATGTTACCTTCTTACTCAATGCATATAGTGTTACCCTCTTAATACTAATTCCAACCATGGGTTAAAATATCGGGTTACCGATACGTATCGTCCGAGCTCCAAAATGATACGTATCGGACGATACGTATCGGTACCGGTCTGTATCGGACGATACATTGAATGTATCGTTCGAGTCCAATACCGATACGTATTGTCCGATACGTATCGGTATCGGACGATATTTTGATCCATGATTCCAACTTGTAATTTATATTCATAAAACTCTGTAAATCCCTAGGAAATCTAACCTAATTTATATTTATATAAATACTCTATATACCTAAACTGTAATCCTAATTCCTAACTTTAATACTTGAACCACTAATAAAACTATGAATATATATATATAGTAGTTAGAGGCCTAACATTATGAATAAAATTAATTAAATAATAATAATAATAATAAAAAACCTCCATAAAAGAGGCCCGCTACCCGGCCCGGCCTGGCAGAGGGCCGGGCTATGGTTAAGTACATCTTGGCCCGACCTAGGGCCAAGCGTAGTTCAATCCTGACCCGGCTCATTGAAAGCCTTATTGGCCAAGGATGAAAATTTCGGCCGAAATGATCGAAATTATAGGTTTCAGTCCCCACCGAAACAATAATTTGGGACCAAAATTTCGGTCAATTTTGTATGGGGTTGAAATTTTTGGCCGAAATTCAAATTTTCTGAAAGTATACCTGTAGAGTTTTCTGATAAAGACATCGTGCAGCTCTCGTTTTGTATGGTTGACCTGGACATGAATGAACAAATGTGCATAACAGCTTCATGATGGATATATATAAACACAATAAAATTATAAAATTAAATTGACATAACTAGATTACAAGATTTTCAACACAGAACTCTAAACAGCTAAGTTTAACAACATTACATAGCCTCGATTTATTTATTTTTTTCAAAAAAAAAAGGCTTTTATTTCCACATCCTGGCACGCAAACTTCAGGCATTGAAACTTTACCAGCAGAGACAAGCAATGAGGAACTGATCCATTGTGTCAAGTCAAATACAAAAAATGTTCGAAAATTTCAAATTTTAAAGCCTGAGTTTGGTATAGGGCTAATCTTTTATGTTGAATTCAATCGCATTGTACTCCATGGCAGTCATATCTCCTCGTCTTGATACTTAAACATAGTTTTCACTAGACTAAGAAACAGAGAGGAGTGAAAACTAGATTTGAAAATGGATAAACACCTTTCCCAATTTATTTTACAATTTCCATAATATTCCTTCATTTAAAAAACTCAGCCTAGCTGTTGAGTTCTTGAACAAAAAAGAGCAGAGTCAAATTTACATATCAGGCGAACAATATTTGAGAATTGTTGAATCTTTTGAACACTGGTTCACACGAACTCTATATGCAAACTATATTACTATTATGGAGGCTTCTTTTATGCCATTGTTTCACAGACATAAATTTAGATTTCTATACTGATAAGCTAAAATGGATAAGCATATATAACTAAATGGAATCATTACATAAAAGAATCTTATATTGGATATCAAATGGTAATAATAAACTTTTCTTCTTTTGTCCCCCTTTTTTTGATGAACAGTAATCTGCTTTTGAATAAAACACTTACCAGGAAGTGCATAATTGCAGCATTTGATACTTGAGATTGAAAGTGGAAGGTTTGTGATGGAGCCTTCATTATGGAACGGGAAACAAAACTAAGGAGCGAACTGCTCATTTTGCAGCAATAAGCTGTCTTCTCCAAGCAACGTGGACGAGACTGCTTATTGATATACCTGTGCATATCTCAAGGTTTATGTGCCACATGGCTCAATGACTCTGTAGCTCATAGTCTGCAATGGGGTGTCCAATCATTGTCTACAATGAGCTGTCCGTTCATTGTTGGCAAAAAAATTGGCATATGGACTTGTAATATGGAACTTGAGGCCGGAATATGATATAATCTTGAGGGTGTAGGTCCATTTTAAACTTATTTTCTACCAAAAAATAAAGAATAGTAGAAATTCAAGACTTGGGAGTGCATGAAAAAATAAAAATATAAATGATTAACCATCATCATCATCACAGCCTTATCAAATATTATAAATTTTTTATTAAATTTGTTAAGTTCATGCAAGATGATAGAAATAATTTTGATCAAATCTAGATGTAACATGAGTGTTCATATGACTAAAGTAATCTCATGGTCGAAAGAAAAAAGTGTGAGATCGCTTTGTATGCAATTGGATTTTGATTTATTCTCAGTTAGATGCAAGAATGTTCGAATAATAAAAATATAACAATTCGACTTCAGATTTGCGATTGTCATATACAAACATGACCTCTAGGCCAATGTCAAAGTTAGTTAGAGGGCCAGGCGTGCGCGTGGTTTAGGAGATTCCTTCATATGGGACTTCACCTAAGATTCTTACTTTGGGGAAGATGTCATAAAATAAAGCACAATATGGGCTGGAACAGATATTAATTATGGTGCTTGCATAGCTTCAATGTACAAACTGAAGTCATACAAGAAATCCCAACAAATCCCAACTAATTTACACTATTAGAAATAGAACAAATCCCAATAAATTAAGGAGAAGTCTTCAGAAAGCAATTATAAGAACGCTAATCAAGGTGGAAACAAAATAAAAAATCAATCAAATCTATTATTAAGTTAATTTACACCATGTATAGTGAAATTACTGATATCCAATGTACTTCTAGTCATTGTAAATAGATTCTTGTAGCATACCTCACAAAATCTGTGGTTGGGCACTGAGAAGAGTCCGATCAAACCCCATACTTAGATACCCATGTCTTTCATATACTAAAGCAACAGAGACACAATTATACAAAAAGTTTACCTAGACAGGAAAAATAGTAAATCTATGGAGCTTTAAATCTGGATTTACATGTTTGCAGCACATTTTTTGTTCTGCATACCTGAAAATTCACTAATCAGCAGTTAACAAGAGAAGGCAAAACAAACATGAAAAAACCTTCACATGAGCATGTATGGCCAATTAGTACACTTAAAGAGCAGGGTTGAATTGCTCTTTTAAAGATGACTAAATTCAGCACTTTCACTCTCTGAAAGAGTTAAAAAAACTTACAACCAAACACAATCCATACTAAAGTGCTCTGTACTAGAGCAGAGAGCTGCTCTTTGCCTCCAAAGAGCAATCCCAAAACATAACTTTATGTGCTAAATTGGAATTACAGTCGACCCTACTGACCAAAAATGCAAGAAGAGAAACCAGGAGTTGAAGCTCTTTACCCATTACTACTAGATGCAGAGAAAGCAAGTGCTGATGGACGTAGTATATTTTTTGTTTCACTGATAAGAGATTTAAAAAAGTTAGATTTAAGAAGAAAGATGTGTGGATGAATAGAACAAAGTAAGATTTCAGAAGAAAGATGTGAAATATAATATGAAAAGTTTCAGAAAATGAATAGAACAAAGGTATTTATCTTCCAAGATAAGTACAATTCAAAGGATTTTACTAAAGAGTAGAGATTTAAGAGCAACATATAATAGATTAATACAAGTTGATTATATTTATAATATATATATATATATATATATATATATATATATATATATAAAATTAAATTTTCTCCTAAATAATTTAGAGGAATTCATTCTCATCAAATGATACATCATACTCTGAAATATTCTGTTACAATATTATTGGGCAGACTGCATAGTTTCTTCAACCAAATCAACATTAGTATCAAAGCCACAAGATTCTATGATATCATTACTCTCTAATGAAGGCGAGTAGATCCCTATTCTATTAATTGCTGCAGCTGTTTCTGAGGTCTCTGCATTGGTTTCATCTATATTTTTATGTTCTTGTATTACCTCAAGGCAGAAAATCAAATTTGATAAAATCCCTACAGGTCAGTTTCATCTTATTTCCTTATCCTCTTGTACATCCCAAGATCTCTTGTCATGGCTGGAGTCGAGAATGAAATAAGGTTGCATCAAATTCTTATCACTATAAAATAAGTATTCTTGTAAAATGTCTCTTCAAGAGGAGTTAGGAAACAATATATAACCCTGTCAAGAGCAATAGCTACTCTTTCACGCAAAAACTTTTTTATCATCAATAGAACTCAAAAACTTTTTACCATGTTGGAACATATCAAACCCTTTTTTAAAAAAATTGATCTATATCATGTTCCCTTGGTCCACGTGGCACCAAAACAGGGTTTTGGCCCTTTTAAGTGCCATGTAGCACCAACTCCACCCCATCCATCCACAGACACTCACACAGATATACACACACACACACACACACACACACACACACACATATATTATTGTGTTCTGGATCAGCCATGTACCATAATTAGTTCTGCAAATTTGGTTTAGTCTCCTTGGAGTTGCTAAAAATTGAACTAGTACATTCTGCCAATTGAATTAGCAGTTATTTACTTAAACAACTACTCTTGACCATCTGTGATACCATCAATCTTAAAGTTCATTTGACTATAGCTAAAAGTCAGTTAGTTTGGACTATGACCCTCACAGAGTCCAAATAGAATTCGAAGCTTTTAGGTTTTCTTACCGATAAAAAAAGAAGTAAAAGCTTTTAAACTTTTAAATCTTGCCACAAGTAGTTTGCCCTTACACTTACAAGAACAAGTGGGTTGGTATTCTAAAGATCAGTCATGCATGATAATTAGTTCTGCAAAATTTGTTTTTTGATTTTACTCTCCTTGAATTTACCAACACAATCAACATACTCATTCTGCAAAGTATTATTGCTAAAATAATTGCTCCTGACCATCATAGATACCCTGAAATTTTTAATATTTTTTTGAAAAAAAGCCTACATTTTAAGCTATTAAATCAGGGCCATATATGAGTAGTTGAAATTTCAAAAGAGATTGGAGTACCTTTAGAGGGACACATCCACTTGGCACAATGTGCCATATAAATCAATAAACACAAGCTCAAAAATCAACAAGAAGATAAAAGAAAATTGCAATAGCAGAATCTTTAATTAAAACTGTTTTTTAGAAAAATTAAATCTTTAATATTTTATCATTTCTCTAATTTGGAAGACTAAAACTACACCATAGCTCAATACTACCATGCAAAAGAAAAAAAAGTAAATACATTGAAATATGATCCACAATCACATCTCGAAATTGATAGCAAAAAAATTAAACCTGCACATTGTGATCCGTCCAAAATGAAGGATCTTCAGTGATGTCAAAATTCAGAATTTCAACGGATTTATCGTTATGCTATGTGGCGCACATCTGTGATCATCTAAATTGTCCAAGTGCAAATCTATCATTAAAACATGTCTCAACCTTGTTTAGTTTATGCTAGATATTGACTAGTAGTACCCATAGATCCAACGGTCTATTGGCCCATCCACGTGGGCAATCAAGAATGGATAACTGTGTCCCACATGCCAATTGTATGGTGTGGATTGCCATGATGACCAGTATTGGCACTCATTCAAATGCTTTTAACTATATATGGTATATTTACCTGTTGTTTAGAGTCTGATGTTGGTGTGTTAGTAGGAAGGGTGGTGGGCTTTGGGTTTGGTTTTGCTGCTCCCAATGTGCCTGGTAGGCCAGTGCATTTTTCTCTTGGATCTGATTGTGAAAAATATACAAACTTTAAAAAATTTTACTGTGAGAAATGGAAAAAAGTAATGAAATTACCCCAAAACCATGTGAGTTACCTTCTTTTCAAGCATGGAATTTTGCTCCTGCAACAATTTCTCCTGTATAGAACAAATGTCAAGATGATACATGCAATATAGAGAGATCTTGGCAAGATAGTAGAATTTGTTTCTATAAACAATATATCTTCTTTTTTATGTTGATTTCAAGTCTATGACCTTGCTAAGAAATTATTTGACAGTTGGTATCGATCTCTTGAATGTAGTGGCAGTAAACTTCAATGTGTTTTGTCGGCCCATAAAAATTAGATGCAAAGAAAATCTGAATTTTATTCTTCGGAATTTGAGAAGTTTCAAGGGCTCTTAATCTGTTAGTCATAGATGAGAGTGAAAAACCAAACTGGTTCGTGACTAGATATTTACAGTGACACGAGACTCGATGGCCATTGGCCTTGAATGAAGAATCCGAGCTTGTATCTAATGAAGAATTCGTAAAACGACAGTTAATCGAAGCTCCTTAGGCAGCAGCCATTTTTCTCTCAAGAAATATGATGAATATAAGGAGGCGCTTACCCTTCCTTGAAGCTCAGCAATGGAATCCATCATGATTTGTGTCTGTAATGCGATGAAGCTTTGTGAGCACAATATTTAATGAACTGAACTGAAATCTTAAATGGGAGTTTCTATCATACGTGTATGACACAGAGAGAGAGAGAGAGAGAGAGAGAGAGAGAAACAGTGAAAATTTAACCATTGAAGGATTGGAGTAAATAGTACACTTTATTACACCATTAAAATGTGATTTACTATTATGCCATGTGGCATGTAATTTAAATTGTCCAAGTGGGCAATCCATCATTGGAATGTGCCTCAGCCAACCAACCAAACCTATAAGTGGTTGTGAACGATTTGATTGATGAACTTTAAATCAACCATTAAAACTAAGAACACTTGGTATTAGAGTGCACAGTTCGGACGATTCAAATTTCCCAAGAAGTGTGATTTTCTAGCCCATTTTATCCTTTACCGTAGGATCTATCACTTTGGCGGTATGATTACCCCCATATTCAATCAATGTTGTAAGATCATTTAAACACCATTATCATGTTTAAATGACATCCAGGAGAGTCAGTCTGATATGTATATAGAAATAGTGGTTTCTGACCGACATTTAAACACCAAATGATCTTATACCATTAAACTATCACTGTTTATCTTACACCATTAAAGAGTGATTTATCATTATGCCATGTAGCACACATCCAAGTGGCAATCTATCATTGGAATAGTGTCTACACAGAAATCATCATGCTAAAAGATACAAGAGTAATACATACTGGAAAGAAACAGCATTGCTTGAGGGCTATAAAACAGATAACTCCAATAGCTTATAGAAGTATTCACTAAACTAACCAGAAAATCCCCAGCATGTACAGGTCCCATCTTTATATCCAGCTGTTTCACAATGTATCGGAATCGTCTGTGATTTTGAACCATGGCTTAGAAACCTGAGATTTCCATATATTCCACCATTAGTAAAGTCAATGTTTTTTCATGCAGTTCAAATTCCAATTCCAGCTACAAGTAGAGGCTAATTCAATGAAGGAAAATGGCAGGTATTAATTACCTTTTCAAGACTCTTTTGCTTCTCTTCTTCAAGAGATTCTTTAGTACTATTCAGTCTAGCAAAAATAGTATCACTTATGTTCTTTGATTGCTGTCCGCATGAGTCATCCAAGCTTGGGCGAACCTTTGTGATGATCTTAGAAGAATCCATCCCTAGAGTTGCAGACACGTTATGCACAGCATTCATATACTCTTCCACTTTCAATAGCCTGTCACTCTTTTAGGAAAAAAAGACAAAAAGAATGAATCTCCGGTATATAAAGACAGCAACCTATCGCCTACCATTAATGCAAATAAAAAATTTCTTCAACTTCAGGACACTAGTAGGGATATAGGTATCTTTGTTTTTGTTCATATGAAAATCATATAATTTAGATATATGATTTTGTGTTTTAGAGTTCCATATGTGTGTGTGCGCGTGTGCTGCTTTGTGTTCAGGTATAATTTGGTGAAATCCCACGCCCCCAGCCCACACACACAAAATAATAAAAATGGACCATTCCCAAGGGTTATAGCCTCTTGGAATCAATATATTTTCATCCTTATAGCTGGCGGAAGTGGACAAGTCATGACTATCCCTTTAGTTGAGACATTAACACATCACATAGGTTAGTCCACTAGCAAGTCAATTGCACCAACTTAGCTCTTTATGATGGACCCAATGAACCGTTTATGCAGTAGTTTGTACTGGTGGAGTAGAGAAAAGACAATGAAAACGTAGGGCACTCAAAAATGTGCAAATATGAATGATTTACTCTTTGTCTTGCAATAAATATCCTAGGTGTAGATGGACTTGTCATTAGATCTTTTTTTCCAAAGTCAACTGTTGAACTGTAGTATGGCCCATAATATGATCTGCTTTGTAGAGAATTGATCATTCCATGAGGGGATATGAAAGCTGGTTTCTGTGTCATCTTCATTGGTAGAAGAGCTTTGACCTTTTTACGTATTTGGGTAATTTTTCATTTTGTTTCTATTTGCTTGATGAGTCATTCAGAAAGTTGGGGGAACTGACTTATAGCTCCATATGTTGTCGTCCATCTCTAGGGTGCCTAGTAACTTGGGAAGAGAATTGTTTCTTTTTCGTCCCATAAGAGCAGGGGAAAATCTTTTTTTATCTGAACTTAATATCATGTGGCCCGATGGGCCATGTGTTAGACATTAAACTGATAAGAGCAAATATTAATAGACCACCTTCCTCTAAAGCATCAAGATACTAAAGTGAGATGCATGTTTCCCCGAGCTTGGTTCAGAATTTTGTTTATGCAGTTAGTGTTGTGGTTGTTTCAATAATTTGGTCTTCTCTTCATTATCCAACATGTGAGATTGAAAAAAAATGTGACACTAAAGTCTGAGTGTATTTTGTACTTGACAAACATCACGAATTTTACATTAGTGTGTACACTTTGTATAGATATAATAAGGGTCCCTTAGTCTATAATTTGGTCTTTTCTTCATGGGCAATGGTCAAGTTCGACTAGTTTTGCAGTATCCATGCTGGATCTAATTGTTTTTACTTTTCTTTATTGCCACTTTTATTATTTTTAAAGGTGCTGATGTACTTGCTCTGTTTTTTGCTCAAGTGAAAATTAGAGATCTTGGTCTCGCAGAAATAGTAGGAGAAAGCCATGCAGCGCACTCCATCTTGGTGATGGCTGGAGTGAGACCCAGGGCGTTGGACAAAGTGAAGGATATGGAAACGAAGGCCTTCTCCTATCTTTTACTTGCCTCACTAATTTAGAAAACATCTAACCAGTCTTTTGGTTCTTGTAGAAGTTGAAATGTCATTAGGACCAGAAGAAATAGCTCTTCTAGAACAGAATGAAGCTCCTGTACTCAACAAAATCTTAATAGTTAAGTTTCAAGCATTAAGCTTTGTTTCTTGGTTTTATTTTTACCGTGATTTTGCAGTACTCTTCCCACTTATGCCTGCTTAAATTGTATTTAATACCCATGTTTAAAAAGTCAAAATTGACTCAGAAATCTATCAGGCAGTTTTCTAGTTACACGGCCAAGTTGTGAAATTTTTATGTGAGAACTTCTAGCGAATTTTTCAGATAATGTTTTAAAATATACACAAGATTTCTTATCATGCAAGTACTCATTTTCGAGAGAATTAAATAGGTTTTACAATGAAAAGTTTTGCCATTGTTATAAATTATAATATTTAACTATGTAAAATTTTCTATTCGATGGAGAATTAAATAGGTTTTATAGTGATGAACAAATTAATAATTCACCTAGCGAATCGTGTTGGGATTGAGCTCAAACGCTTTACGCCCAAAATTAGACAGGCTAGTCTCAGTCTAATTCGCCAGTTCTGACCTGATTTGAACATGGCGCTGCTCAGCCCACATTGGCAGCCCTAATCTATGTTACTTAATTTTCTCATTGACCTAGCGAATCATGAACTGGATATAGTGAACGAGTTCGTAGTTCAATTTAGTCTGATTTGGCATGACAAGCAAATTGACTGGTTATCTCTAGCTTCATATTTAGTCTGATTTCTTCACAACAAGATCTCAGTGATCTCTCTTTTGCAAATTCTAGATTACCTCTAGCTTCATATTTCTTCTCTATTCAAGTGCTTAAGTCTCTCCACCTACTTCTTATGCAGAAGGTTTATCCCTTGCGAGACTAAAACCCTAGACCATTAAGAACATTATGATATAGGTTAAGGGCATCTACCCACCCATACACAATGTCCTAACAATAATCTTTTCATTCATGCCACGAGTACTTATAAAAAATTGAAAGATCCACACCTTCATAAACTCTCCCTTCAACCTTTGTAATACTAAGGTAAGGAAATTTCACAATAGAGAGAAAAATAGGATCTAAATATGCCTACTTCATCTCCTTGCCCAGCTTTTATGTTATAAAATCTAAAATACTGGTTTGAACAAAGAATATTCTTATTTCATCTCCTTGCAGAGCTTTTATGCTGTAAAATTTATCATACTGATTCAAACAAAAGACTCGTATAAATTTAGAAAATAGCAACCCTAAACCATCATTTTAATTATCTGAATGCGTGTCCCCAAGGCTGTTGCATTTGATGCTTCGTGGATGAGGTCCGCAGCATGCAACCCCAAAATATGAACTCCGAGTATCTTGCTATGTCTGGTATGGTATCTAATTAATATTGTAGCTGCTCAGACCCAATCGAAGATGAAGACCTCTTGATGAAGTTGTAGATGCTCAGACCCAATGGAATGAAGTCTCTTGAAGTTGCGGCAGACTTGATCGAATGGAGTCTACTGATGAAAATGCAAGTCAAATGGAAAATGAAGATGAATCGGCTCACAAATCTAGGGTTAGCGCGAGATCAAAGATAAATAGCATAAGATCTGATGCATTTAGAGCAGCTAGGGTTTTGAGGAGAGGGAGAGATGCGTGAGGATCACTGATGCGTGAATCATGACGATCTCTGATGCATGACGAGCAGCTAGGGTTTTTAAGAGAGAGAGAGAGAGAGAAGAGACGATTTCAGAAAAACAGCATAGAGCGTATGGAATCGTGGGAGGTTGGTCCCAGTAGGTTATATACTTTGAGCCTACGCCGGCGGCTGCCCTTAATAGCAGCCATTAGGGTAACCTATTTTTTTTGTAGTGATGAGGAAAAAAATAAAAAATACAAGAACAATAATCACTAACTGCTGAACAAACTCATCATTTAGATCAATACTAGATACATTTTAGGAATTTAGATATTCTCTAAAGACAAGCAGAAAATCAACCTGCAACCTCAAAGTCGCAAGTTCAAATCAACTTACGAAACCAAAAAAAAATGACAATCAGCTTTAAACTTATGGATAACAAAGCTTAATCTATATAATTCAAGATTAGTAAAAAATTCCAGATGACTGAGTAAATCCACCATCATTAAATCACAGAGAACATTATTACCAAGTCATTACCGAAAAAAAAAAAACCAATGGCTTAAGGAAACCTAGTGCATGAAATCTTCTTTTCAATAACTTTATCAATATTAATACCCATGAAAACCTAAAGCAACTAATGCAGTTATACAATGTATAAACCATATCATCAATAATAGTCAGCAAAATAGGGGAAAATAAAATGGATCCTACAAACCTAAACTCAAACTATAAGAAAGAACAAAACTCCGAGTAAATTTTTTTTATATTCTCACATAAAAATTCCAAGAATAAATAGAGTATTCGGGCGCAAAGAAAAGCAGGGACATATAGATACTTTAAACAGCTTTTTAAGCTACTAAAATGGCAATCCAGTTCATATATATATATATATATATATATATATATATATATATATATATATATATATATATAGAAAATACCAAAATTTACTCTGGATGGGAAAGTAAAAAATAGAAGAACATCTAGATCAAAATTTATAATTAAAATAAAATTGAAATATCAAAGTAAAATATGCATGAAAATGGCCTGGACAACGAGATGAATGATGGCCATAAATCGGCAAAATATATATATATATATATATATATATATATATATATATATATATATATAACTCCAATCATTAAAAACAACAGCAAAACCAAGAGAAAACAAGGATACCATCTAAAAACTTCGGATAAAACGTTAAAAAACACAGAATCCATACATGAAATCCAGGTCAAATCATAAATCTAAACCAATCGAGCTCAAATTTGGAGTGAGGAGTTCAAATTTGAGCTCAAATCCTAACTGTTAGGCTTTTTCTTTGAAATCGGAGCTCAAACCCTTACCTAATTGATGCTCGAATCATGGATCAAATCCCAGCTCGGATGTAATCGAAGCAGAACCAAAATCAGAGTTCAAATCTGGAGTGAGGAATTCAAATTGGAGCCCAAATCCTAACTGTTAGGGTTCGTTTTTAAAAATCGGAAGCTCAAACCCTAAATGTAGCTGATGATAGGAGAAATGGAATACAAAGGATGCAAGGGACTCGTAGCTGATGACAGGAGAAATGGAATCGAAACGGTGGCGGGTTGAGTTCATTTTATAGGGAAAGAGTTTTTGTTCAGTGCTAAATAGAAGTACCAAAGCTTGTACAATAAAATAATGATCTAGACGGTTTGAAGTCGTCTAAATTGGTGTTAACCAAACTTTTTAGAGATGGTTTTTCGGTTAGTCTCTAAAGTTTTCACCTATCTATTCATGAAGTCAACTTTATAGAGACAATCATGGCCGGGTCAGTTTGTTATTTTATATGGGGAGACGGCTTTAGCCGTCTCTAATAAAAGCATCCGAGACAGCTTTTAAATGGTCGTCTCTTAGAGACGACATCGATAAGCCGTCTCCAATAACCGTCTCCAAAAGTCCTCTTTTTTGTAGTGCAAGAAATTGACTCCATCAAAAGAAATGAGACTTGGGAGTTAACGGAACTTCCAAATGGGCACAAATCCATTGGTGTGAAATGGATATATAAAACCAAGTTAAATGCAAAAGGTGAAGTTGAAAGGCACAAAGCGCGGATATTTTTACAAAGGCATTGAAGAAAGAAACGTTTATCAAGATCAAAGAAAAGCTCGGCGTTCGATCGGTCTAGCTCAAGGGGGGCTGTTAGAATTATAAGCTAGACCGACCCATTTGGCCCATTTTGTTTTTTGGGTCATTGGCCCATTTGCAATTATATTGGTTAATCTTAGAACTCTTTTTTGTCATAGGAAATTAGTGTATTTAATGTAGTGTCTTGAGAGTATGAAATATACTTTGAGAATGTAATTTTCTATCTTTTTCTAGGCTAGGTAGTTGCTTTGGAAGTGTATGTTTATTTATTCTCGGTTTTGTATTGTGGGCTATTTTTATCACTCATGTATTTTCATTTTATAAGTCATATGAATGAAATTTGAAAGGTTCTAAGTAGTATATCACTTTAGTCTTCATTTTTGGTGTTTTTCTACACAAGAGAACAACTTTCTTCTCTTTAGAGTGTCATCTTCTTCCAATCCTAGTTGGTGTAATCCAACACTTTTCGTTCAGCTCGGAAACTGCATACTGTGGCTGGAAACCATGATTCTCGATCAACCAGTCCTCCATCTTACGCACAGCTGCAGAGCCATCGAATACGTCTCCTCTCAGGACAGGCCCTGGAGCATAGTAAATTCTGACATCTGTATACATCTGGGCATACTCGGTATCTCCTTGTCTGTGTGCTAGTTCAAACTCGGGTTCAGGATACACCATGGTTTTGACTGGAAGTTTGTACAGTCACTACAAAAAATGTGTTTATTGGAGACGGCTTTTGGCCGTCTCCAAAGGTATCTAAGCCATCTCCAATAGTATTGGAGACAGCTTCCATATAGTCTCAAATAGTCCCGTCTCCATTGTCCTTGGAGACCAAATGGGGGCCGTCTCTAATAGTCAAGGTTATTAGAGACGGCCATATGCCGTCTCCAACGATATGTTGGAGACATCTTAAAGCCGACTCTAATAAGTCATCTCTTGTTATTGGAGACGGCTTTTGGCCGTCTCCAATAAGTGATCTCCAATAATATTTTTTTTTAATGCTATTTAATTTTTTTGCTCCAATGACCATATTTTCTAGCAGTACACATCTATAACCTGCATTTTTTTTTTTTTTATGAAAATCCATAACCTGCATTTATATACTCACATTTTCATTCACAATAGCATAAGCCCATTAACATGCTCAAAGCTCATATAGAAAAGTAAATTTTAATTCACAATAACGCAATTTCAGTCACAACAAATTTATGCATACAAGTAATGACTCCCATTTTTTCTTACTACAATGTTACAAAAGAAACAGACATAGCATATTCTGACATATTGATCTCGAACTCCATCATAGCAGCCCTGCAAAAGGTAGGATTGGCCTTTTAGCATCACTTACAGTAAAACAGACCAGATTATCAAGTAGAGAGATAATTTGCTACTTATATGTTTCGACATTAAAGAGCATATTCATCAATTCTATTATGAGAGCTTGCTCTGTGAATCGCACCCTACGCTTGTTGCATGATCGAACCAACTCAATTAGCTCTGCTCGGGTAAAATTTGATTAAGATTTGATTTGACATTATTAATTAAGCTTAAAAAAAGTTGATATAACGCACCTAATTTAGCTCCCACATGATTGATCCTTCAGTAACTTATATTCGAAGAAAGATAACTCAAATAAGGTTGAGCAAAACTGAAAATTAAAAGCAAGCTACAACCAAGAGAGGAATGAACAAAAAAAAAAACCTATTGCATCAGAGGTTTGAAGTGTGAGAAGTACCTTATCAGTTTCGATTTAGGCATCCACAGTTGAAGAAGAGGTGTTGGTGGGTCTCTCTCCGATCGGCAGAGGACACATCTAGTTTGATTTTATTCTTATCATCCAAAAAGAATAGAAATGATTAAATAGAGATTGTAAAGTAATAAATATGCAACAACCCTATCATAACAAAAATAAAATTAGAATAAGTGATAAAATTGCTCTCTGTTTGCTATATGCCAGAGCAGAGTTTATCTACTCTGACAGAGAGTTGCTTCTGTGCTTATAAGAGCTAACCCAAACACAACCAATATTTTTCTTCTTAAGAAATTTAGATGATGACCTTCAATCAAATCAGATAGCAAAGATAGTATTTCCATACATGACATAAGTCTCAAAAAAATATAAAGCCTACCTTGTGGGTGCAAAGCCCAAAATTTTCAAACGAGCCGTAGAATTTAAAGTAATTATTAAAAGTAATTAAATCTTACACACCCATCTACCAAAAAAACACTTCAGTTGCAACAGAGAGATCCGAAAAACAAACAAAACTGTTTTAAAACTTCAACCAGAGGGAATCCACTATTCAAAATTGAACAATGGCATTCGCTACATAGATCTGCACATTCCTTCCCAATTGATCCTGCAACCAAACACACAAAATTAGAAACATTATCAAAGCTAATTGCAATTAAAAGAAGCAATTACTAACCTAATCACTGGCTCAGATAGACCCGAGGTTCCCGCAGCCCGGCTTCCAAAAGCCATAACTTATTATTATTATTATTTACGGCTTTCAAAATGCTTACTTTCACAAATAATCTTTTAAAATATGCTCCAAATAGAGGGGCATACCTTTCATTTCTCCCTTGAGATTTACCATTGGCACTGGCATTATCTGTAGAGAAGAAAATATAAAACAAAAGAAAAAGCAATATTAGAATCTTTAGTGTAACCTGCATATAATGTAAGAAAATAGTCACAAGAAAGAACGTAGTTAGGTGTAAGTAGAGAAATTGGCTCACAAAGTCGACTTGCATATAATATTAAAGTGCAGGATTTTCTGTGCACAAAACCAGACACAATCACAACTATCAAAGCTGTAAACCAGCCCCAAATGCTTGTCAACACACAATTCCAACCCTTGGGATTTTATGTGTTTTCAGGCAATTACATATATATAAAAAGATTCAAAAATGCATACTTTGACTCCTATATTTAGAGCCCCTATCTACTACAGATTCAAAAACGCATATATATAAAAAAGATTCAAAAACGGATCAACAACCATGGGAATCTACCAATCTCATAGTGATCTTGCTAAGGGATGAGCTCATGCAAAAACAAAAGTTCACTGTTAGACATGTGAATGGCTTGAGTTCATAAATCCCAATTATATAACTAATTTCCTAACTCGGCTTGGTGGCAACATCAGACGGGTGGTGACAAAATTCTACGAGTCCCAACGTATAAACCTGTTTATGCGGTGAATCTTCCTTTTGGTGACAAAATTCTATGAGATTGGATCCTTAAATCTTGATGCTTTCTCAGGATCATTGTGTGTGTTAGTTCAAACTTTGTTGTGCTTGGGTGCCTTTATTAAGTTAAAGCTGCATTTATTAATATAAAACTGTTATAAAAATTGCAACCAAAAATTTAAAAATAAAATAAAAAATAAGTATCTTATATGGAATAAAATTGGCAAAAAAGAACTATAAGGAACAAATAATTTTGAAACTAGGAGAAAAAGGTACCTGCGATCATTGTCATTGCAAAAAGTGGTGCATAGCATGCCGTATCAATGGTATCACTGTTTATAAAGAGGTGGAAAATGCAGTTTGTCAGTAACAAAAGGTTAATTAAAAATTTTAAAAATAACATTAATTAAGTTGTTTTCTTCTGTGCCACTTTTTTGTTTAAGACTGAACAGGATATCACTTACATCATTCTTGTATAATGATATTAATATCAAGTTAAGTGTCTCAGTGACAAGATAGATACATGGAGGAAGAAAGAAAAGAACATCAAGATGTATGGAGGCGAACATGATATTCAAGAAAGGTATTGTACTATGGTAATACCTGAATGAAGAAGTCATAATTGCTGAAATTGTGAATTGTTAAAACAAAACATTCACAAGGCATCAGGTTGATTTAAATAATCTAATGGGAGAGGTAAATGTGAAAGGAATTAATAATCTTTGTAGATTCAGAATGTATTAGATGAGTCAAAAGTACGGAAAGAAAAAATACAAAATTTCAATATACATAGAAATTTTGGTTTATGCCCATGCTTGATTCGAGTGAATTGTTGACATCGGGAAGTTGATTCCCACCATGGTTTTGAACCCCGGCAGCAGCCATCTTATTGGTCGATGCCTAGACTGATATGTATCAGCCAATAGCGATACATACCAGTCAGTATCGCAATTTTATATTAACAACAATATGCTTAAGCACCATAGTAAACAATTTCAGATTCGGCATTCTTTTTTCTTTTTTGGGAGGGGGCATGTTAAGTTTAATCCCGAAATATTCAGGGATTATTAAAAATTATCCGTTTCAAAGTTAATAATGATGATACTGTTGGAAATAGGTGCATCATTGAATCTACGTGCTTCAACAATTTAAAATCATAAAAAAACAATACGAATAATGATTAAACCATATATCATGGTCATAAAACTTTGGAAATTTCATGCAAGTCGAAAATTTCCAGAAAATTTCGGAGAATCAATGAACAGAATATTCAGCAAAAGTATAGTAGGTCACCTATTCGGAGAATTTTGAAACAATACGAATTAATTAAGCGCAACGGATCTCAAACTACATCTTTATCTAAGCTAGAACGATGAATCTACACTGAAATCAGAGATCATAGATTTGGGGATTTAGATACAGCAAATCCTAATGGAGGATATAGACATCAAGCAATGGATTAAAAACCGACATCCAACACCATCAGGGATAGTGTTAGATTCATGACTTGGTAGAAGGTATCTGTCCCGAGCAGCGGGGCTCGGGTCAATCTTAACCTACGAACAGTGGAAATGCATTGATATTTTCGAGCACCAAATCAGTGAAATGTCGAAAGTGAACTTTTATTTATTTTCATCCTCATAAATAAATCTGCGACTCCCAAGGATTGACCACTTGGGACTAGAGGAGATTAAACAGAGTGCCAGTGGCAGCACTCTGGTCAGGTACCTAATGCCAGCAATTAGATTCATATATATCTGGCTCAACACATATTTGCGCCAAAATTTGTAGCAACATTAAACAGGCAAATAAGTCCCAGTAGCACAACAGCATACCTTTGTCGTGTGGAATCACACCATCCACACTCTTTGTATCAGCCAAAGCAGCAAGAGGTGGAAGTGTATTTCCCTCCTCATCAAACACAACCCTTGTCCCAACTGGTCTGTGTACATTGATCTTCAGCTTCTTTTTCTTCAAAATCCTTGTTGCCGAACTATAAAACTAACAATCAATAGTAATAGAATCAAAGTCAGTAATTGCCTAAATATGAAACAATCAAAGTAAAGCTGCAAATGGGTTGGGCTGACCTGGGTTGACCAGATGTGTCGAGCTACCTGTCCAGCCACATGTTGGGTTAGGTTCCAAAAACTGACCCATCTGGCCTAGTTTGGTTTAATACCTATACCCAATAAATTAACCAGATTGGGTTCATATTATTTACCCGAATCCGATTCGACCCGATTCCCTACCTTACTTTAACCCCATCTGGCCAACCCAACTCGAACCCACCTGAGTTTTGCTAGTTGGGCCGGGTTCGGTTTTGATTCGAGGGTTGAAATAATCAGGTCATGTCAGGTTTAGGTCGAGAAAAACTACAATCGGGGGCGTCCGCAACCCAACCCGTTTGCAGCTCCAACTTCAAGAGACAAATATTTAACACAAAGGAGGAATAACATACTTGGACCCTTCATTTTCTACAGTGGCGACGCCAATAATCCTGAAACTGCGTGCAGTCTTTTTGTATTTGCCTATAAAACAACACCAGGAATTTAGCCCGATGGCTTAAGAAAAGCGAAGTACATTTGTTTGTGTGTGTAGAGAGAGAGAGAGAGAGAGAGAGAGAGAGAGAGTTTCCATAGACCACCGATCTGCAAAGATGAACAGAGCATTGCTTGAAAAATGTCTTTGGAGGTTGGGAGATGACAATGAGAGAAGCTTACGGTGGCAGGTGGACTCTAACAAGTATGGTAGAAACGAAATGGTTGGGGGATTGTATGGAGGGAAGAAATGACATAGGATGGTGGAAAGGGGTTAATTCCGTGACCTCTGATTTCCACCAGTGTATTAACTTATGTTGGGGTTATAAGGACAAAATCAATTATTGGAAGGACAAGTGGATGGGTAATATGTGTCTGAAGGAAGAATTCCTGAAAATTCCACTACTGCTACTGCTAGAAAGTGGAAAAGCATAATGAGGAAGTCAGTTGGAACATCTAAACGGATGTGAGGAGTTTGTTATGCTCATTGAACTCCTTAATTCGACCAAGAGAAACAGGACCAACAGAGATATCTGGGTTTGGGACCAAACCTCCACATGGCTCTTCTCGGTGAAGTCCTTTTACAAGTTCCTCTGTAAAAGGATTCTCACAGGTTCCTCTGTAGGCAACCTCTGATAGGGCTCTTCTTAGTGTAAGAGAAACGGAGCCAACAGAGATATCCGGATTTGGGACCAGACCTCCATAGGGCTCTTCTCGGTGGAGTCCTTTTACAGGTTCCTCAGTAGGAAACCTCTGACACATCAGATTTGGACCAAGTTCTGGACCCGAAAAAATAATAATAATAAATAAAATTCTGCAGCTGAAGTGCTTCCTGGGGGAGAATATCCACTGTAGGCAACCTCTCTCTCTCTCTCTGTATACACGGATAGCACATTACACAACCAGGACAACCTCTTTTTCCTAGGAGTACATTTCAAGGCAAGTGACCCGTATAACTCTTGCTAACTATCTACTTTGCAATGTTATATTATTAATTACCATATGTAGCCAAGCTATGCATATGACAATTACAAAAAATGAACTAGACTTTTGGATAGTATGAGTTGAATGTTGGAGCAGTGAAGTGATTTGTAAAAATTTTGTCAGGTGATTATTGTTGTTATTTAAGTTCTAGCTATAAAAGCAATCGAACTGTTGTAGGTATATCTCATATGGGCTTTTAAGCAGGAGAATTTTGGGTATCTCTATATGGAGGAATGTCATGAGATCTCGTTACCTTTAATGATATTTTGAATTTTCTTCAAATGATTGCAAAAGAGCAGACTACTTGACTAGAATATAGTTTAATGAATTCCAATTCTTTTCGACATTTTTCATGCATATATGTGTGTGTATGTGTGTCGGCTCGATATTTCAAGGGGAGACCCCCACAAGGTCGCATGGTCTATTTGGCACTTTGTGAGTAGTCCTAGCCTTCGACCAGGATAGGCATATATAACCTGATATGTAATGAGATATAAAGACTGTTCCTGAAGAAATGATTTGATTCAAAAAAAAAGTGATATAATATTAAGATCATTCCCGATGAAGGATTGGATCTAGAAAATGTGATATAATATAGGGACCAACCCTGGTGAAAAAGGATTGGGTCCGGAAAATGTGATGTGATATAATATAGGGACCAACCCTGGTGAAAGGATTGGGTTCGGAAAATGTGATGTGACATAATAACCCACCCTGATGAAAGGATGGGGTCCTTATTGGTCTCGCGATAGAACTAAGGGGCCGGTGCTACTATTTTTCAGCACTTGCATCTGTAAGTGTATAACTGCTATAATTAATTTAATTTCTTTTTTAAATTTCTTTTATCTAAGAAAAATAAATTTTCTGAATGTTGTTCCATCTCTTTACAGTTTTGAGTCTATTTTTTTCACAAGGGAAAATGATTTACTTATGAAATGATGCGTATGATCTACTGCTCATCTTAACTGTTTCTAAATTTGTAAAAGACATAGCTACCTGTTACTTACTGTTAGGGTTTGCTAAGCTGCAGTTCACGCCATTGTTACCATTTCAGACTCTGCATACCGACCTGAAAATTTCGAACTGTCAAAGACGCTTGAAGACCTACTAGGGTAACAGGGTTGAGAAGATCATCACAAATTTGTTTCTTTTGTTGTTAGTATATCCAGTCGATGTGATGAACTGAATGGACACGTAATCCTACATGTTTTAGAATGTCAATGAAAATATCAGCTAACGTAGTTTTGCTTATCATTTTTCTTTTTTTGATAACCTGGGTGTCGGGGCCTCTTAGAGCACCCGACTAATCCCAGGGGCATGTGTAGTTTTGCTTATCTTATGATTTTGCTTTAGTAGTTGACTAGATCACACACCGGAATCTGACTCTAAGCTCGATTTCATGGCGTGACAATTTAATTAATTGTGACAGGCATAAAAAGGACTACCTAGAACCAGTGAAATCCAGCACTCTAAAATCTATCTTTATGTAAAAACACAGCAGTAACAACAACATTGAAAATTGCTAATTCTGGCTAGGGAATAAGATGAATTACAGCCCACAGGTTCCACTATTATACTACTAGATTGGTATATACACTGTTGTAGTAGGGATTATGATAAATTGATTCATATAATGAGTAATGTACCTTGATAATAGAAGATCAGCAGTAGTACAGTGTATTAATAATATCAATGGTATAACAGAGGATTTTCAACATAAAAGATGGTTGTATTATTAGCAATAGACCCCAAAAAAAATAATAATAATAAGAATCACGCAGAACTAAAAGTTCTAGTTGTCGAGATAATAACCTGATGTATGCAGCTAACGAGCCCACGCAAAAGGAATAAACTTCTTTATTTTGGATTTTATAAATCTCGGAAAATACTAAGAGTACAAGAGTCTTGGTAATTGTTATCTTCCCTAATTGTAACAATGTATCGCGTATCGTCCGATACATTCAATGTATCGGCGTTTCAATACATTTTTTTTTCAAAAAATCTAAAAAATCAAATTATCGTTCGTATCGGACGATACGGACGATACACATCGTCCGTATCGTTCGTATCGTTCTATATGTATCGCGTATCGTTCGATACGTATCGCGTATCGGCGATACATTGAATGTATCGTTTTGATTCTTTTTTTTTTTCAAAAAATCAAAAATCAAATTATCGGACTATAATTTGAAACGATAATTTGAAATTATCGCCCGATAATTTCAAAGTATCGTCCGTGTCATCCGATACGGGTGATACATTGCCCGTATCGGACGATAATTATCCTGTTTTTTAGGGGGTACGATACATAAGCAATATATCGTACCGCCCAGGTCCAAAATCGATACGTATCGGTATCGAACGATTTTTTGACCCATGAGTTGGAGAAAATTAAATTATAATGGAGAGAATAGAGATGTCCTATGAATTATGAAGTAGCAGCAAAGAATACATATGCCCTTTTAAAACGGAAAAATGGCATATAACTTTATAAGTTCCAATGCATTGATAAACTCATCAAGTGTCACATGATCCCAAAACAACATCCGGTTTGAGATAATGTGGCATGAGGCATGTGATTTATAAAAATAAAAATAAAAATAAAATAAAACTTTTAATGGTCAAAATCAAGTGCCCATCTACCTCCGCATTTGGCCCATCTCTACCCAACCTCCCTTGGACCATGTGAACCACGTCTGATTTGAATGCATTTGAACGCATATTCCTCTCTTTTAAAATAATGGAAAAATAAATAAATAATTACAAAAAAGGCATCTTCAATATTTTGTGAGTCATTTCTAATGCATATCAGCCCATATAATTAAATATGACCCAATGAGCTGATATGGTCTATCATTTGAGCTATTTGAACCAATATAAATCAGGGCGTATATGCAAATCAAATGGAGCCTAAACTGGTATATATTGGCTTCGGGTCGGGTATGGCCAATTTTTAAAATCATGGGTAGCAGCTCTCAAAATTTATCCATTTAGGCCTCAAAGTTTTTGGTACCAATATGGTTCATGGCCACCTCTACATAAGGCTTTGTGTCCGTGGTTCTACTTATAGTTTATATATTTTAACCATAAAAGTATTACATTTTCACGGCCAACACCAGTACATAAAGTTGGTGTCGCTATCAGTGTCGTCCGGTACATTTCATTTGTACCAGACAGTACAATCTGGAAAGAAATTTTTAACTCTGGATTATTATATTGGTTTCAGATCTCAGGGGTGGGAACGGGCCGGGTTTGGGCCGGGCTAGAGTATAACCAAGCCACCATCCCAGAAATTTTGAATCTAGCCCAAGCCCAGTCGTACTCATGGCCGGCTTACGATCCCAAGCCCAAACCCAGCTCGCACCAAACTTTCAAATCCATGCCCGGCCAAGCAAGCCCATTTATTAATCGGGCCTATCTACCTAAATACCTGAGCAGTTGCGGGATGGCCATGATCATGATCGTTGGCCCATTGAGACACATATAGAAGTGTTGCCATAATTGCTGTAATTTAAATGGAATCCGACCTGAAAATTGTGCCTCTAAATAGTTTCTAGAGTCTAGGAAGAGCATATATACGGTGGATGGTCAGAACCAAGGATCAAAATCACAGTTTCAGTCATTACCAAAATCGAAATCAACATGGATTTCGGCCAAATTCTCAGTCTTTAGAGTGATTATTTGAGATTTCGGTCAAATTTTCAGTAGCTGGGGCCAACCGAAACCGATATCTTACCATAGATAAATTGTCATTTCAGACGAGATTTTGATCCAAGGTTCAGAAATGAGCATGGCGATGGCCATGGGCAACAATTAATATTGACACAAAAAAGGGAAAATTATAAAGAGCAGGCCTCAAACAGTAGACCAACAACAACAGACTACTTACCTGCCGCAATGCAAATGGCTGGCCCGACTTGCATTGCTGGAACCCACTGCTCTTGCATGCTTAATCGCACCACATAAGCTGTCCGGAAATTAGGCATCTCCTCTTCAGCAACAACATGAAAAATATTATATATTTTTTATATTTTCCCCGAGCAAATTAATTAATAAAAATAAAAAATAAAAACCTATATATCATTTCACTATATATCATCAAAAGAGCATAGTAGACGCTAACTTGCTAAGATGATGACTAGAAATGATTGTATGGTGACCGATATATTACCCATATATGGTGATGCATGATGGAACCTCTCTCTCTCTCTCTCTCTCTCTCTCTCTCTCTCTCACATGCTCGCGGCTCACCTTCAAACAATTTGGACAAGTATCTAAGTAATGCGGAATGGTTGGGAATGAAGTGAGCTCCTCTGGTTTCACAGAACCTATGACCCAGCTCATGTTTGTTTGAATCCGGTTTGAAACCGTTGAAACGTTGACCAGAGATGGTTCAAACAGCTGTGAATGTGGGAACACAGTATTCCCGCTCCTACCGTAGCGCAGCTCTTCTCTCTCGTTTGCCTGTTCGAGAAGCCTCAGTTTCTCCAGCTGCGCTACGCCGACACCTCGCCGACGTGGGTTCTTTTTCGTTGCAGCTCTTCTGGAGATGCTTTTTTTGTTGTTTTTAATCTTGCAACCTAAGCTCCTACGCCCGCTCTTTGGATCCATTCCATCGACATTTTGCAAATCCTCCATTGTTGTACGGATTCAGAGCTCTGTCTCTCTTTGTATCCCGATTTAAAAGAAACGATTTCATCTTCAGTGATGAACAAATCGATAGCCAGCAAACTGATCCTTAAAAACCCATGTCTCCCTTTACTAGAAAGTTGCAGAAACTTGGTAGAACTAAAGCAAATCCATGCTCAAATCTTCAGAACAGGACTCGCAGAAGATCATCAAACATCTACCAAGTTCCTAGAAATTTCTGCACTCTCAAACCCACCAAATTACAGTTACGCTCGCCACTTTTTCGATCAGATCCAAACACCCAACACATTTGCCTGGAACACCATGATCAGAGCTCATTCAAAGAGCATAGAAAATTCAAAAAAAGCCATTGCCTTATACAAAGAGATGCTCCACAAAGGTGCCAAACCCAATGGGGTCACCCTCTCCTTTATTTCCAAGGCGTGCAGTAATCTCAAATGTTTGCCTGCACTAATGGGAATTCATGCAAAGATCTTCGTGTTGGACTTTACTTCCGATGTCTTCGTATTGAATTCTCTGATCCATGCCTATTCCGTTTGCGAATCCATTGATTCTGCCCAAAAGGTGTTCGACGAATTCCCCCAAAGAGATTTGATTTCTTGGACCGTTCTAATCAACGGTTATGTCCAAGCTAATCGAGCTAAGGAGGCTATCGACCTTTTCTTTCTTATGAGAGAGCAAAATGTGAGGCCGGATGAGGTCACAGTCGTTGCTATATTTACCGCGTGTGCCCGGTTGGGGGATTTGAAGTTGGCTAAGAGATTAGAGCGTTTGGTGATTGAACTTGGGGTTGAATATAATGCTTACGTGAGAAATTCATTGATCGATATGTATGCCAAATGTGGAAGCATCGGTGATGCGCGAAATCAATTTGACAAAATGTTAAATAAAAATATAATTTCATGGAACTCTATGGTTGCCGGGTACGGGAGATCTGGCAACATGGAAGCTGCTAAGAGACTCTTCGATCAGATACCGGAGAAAAACGAAGTTTCTTGGAGCGCATTGCTGAATGGGTATGTGCAAAATGGTGCTTTCAAGGAAGGACTAAATGTGTTTCACGAGATGCAGGCTAAAGGGGTGCGGACCAATGATGCTTCGTTAACTGGTGTTATTTCAGCTTGTGCTAATTTGGGTGCTTTAGAACTCGGAAAAGATATCCACACCAGTTTGGACGGAAAAATAGTAAAATCAGATATCGTTCTAAGCACCGCACTTGTTGATATGTATCTGAAATGTGGGTGTTTGGAGATTTCGCGAGCTTTATTTGATCAGATTGAAAACAAAAATTTAGTCTCTTGGAATGTGATGATTATGGGATTAGGCATACATGGAAAAGCTTCAGATTGCTTCGATGTTTTCTCCGAAATGGTGAAAGAAGCAGTGAGACCAAACAACATTACATTTGTCGGCATTTTGTCCGGATGTGCTCACGCGGGGCTATTAAAAGAAGGAAAAGAGTATTTTGATCAGATGAGCTCTATTTACGGGATTTCTCCGCAGGCCGAGCATTGTTCATGCCTTGTTAAACTTTTGGGGCAGGCCGGACTTTTCGATGAGGCCCTCGACTTCATCCGAACTGCTCCTGTGAAGCCCGATGTAGTTATCTGGGGGTCTCTATTGAGTGCTTGTAAGATCCATGGCAATGTTGAGCTTGGTGAGCTCGTCGCAAAAGAGATACTTAAGTTGGATCCTTGTCATGGTGGAGCTTCTGTACTACTATCGAACTTATATGCCTCGGCTAATAAATGGGAGGAAGTTATGGAGGTTAGGAAATTAATGAAATTAAGAGGGGTGGGAAATCGCCCCGGTTGGAGTTGTATTGAGATTGAAGGGACCGTTCACGAATTTCTTGTTGGGGACAATCTCCATCCTCGAATTAGAGAGATCTTTTCAGTTCTCGGTGTATTAGACTTTCAGATGGTTTCGCCGGACTAAATTAAATTAAAAAGGAATGGTAGATTAAATTCAAAGTCCCAAATGCTACTATAATGAATTCGCGCATGGGTAGTTTGAGAGAGAGAGAGAGAGAGAGAGAGAGAGGGAAAAAGGAAGGGATTTTGCCCATAACAGCAGAATAAAATGAGATAAATTTAACCACCATATTTGATTTCTATACTGAAATTGGTTTTCGCCATGTGCAAAATGAGGGTGAAAAATTATCAAAACGTTTTTTTATTTTTTGTTAATTTGGCATGCTAAAACTCAAGGTTTAACAAAGGATTACGGTGGTTAAACTTGAAGTGAGGACATCTAGGTTTTGAAGGGCTTTGCTTTAAATCATTGAAATTTAAGTATTTGGCCGATGCCATCCATGTTACGGATATTAAGGAAGTGCTTAGCAAAATTATCAACATCTATTAGTTTGATGTTACGCCCGTTGTCTTAAGATCTATTTTGTGAAAGATTAATTGTATTTTTATTTTTGGGATTTGTATTACGAGGAATACCATCTCAGAGATTTGATTTGAAGACCATGTTGAACATTTTTGGGCCAAACAATTGGAACAAAATATAATCTTTATAATTTGATATGCCTGAGTCGATTATTGAATTGGATGATGGCCTTTGACTCTATTAAATCGAATGAAACAGAGATCGCATTTCATATCAATCTTTAGCCTCAAAAATCTTTTCAGACAAATTAGATGGTATCCCATGTGGCACATATTCAAAAAATTATCGAAGTCTTTCTTTTTAGGGAACCTTTGTTCGTGCCAACACGTTTACAGAAAGTGCCTACGTCCTAAACCTCTTGAAATTCATTAACCACTTCAGATCACTCTGTGGAGATCGTTTTTCACCCGAATCTTCCACGAAATGAATCTTGCAACCATAATCTTACCATCAAACATTAAGTTTTTTATTCCACGTGCCAAATATTCCAAAAAAATGGTCTTAAAATCATGTTTGAGCATGATATGCATCCACCTTGTGATTTTAGGGCCATTTTTTGGGAATCTATGCCATGCGAAATAGAAAAAGACTGAAACAGAACCGAACCGATCCAATTTCGATTTTGACCAATTTGGTTCGATTTTCGAATTTTGAAACAAATAGTTGCATTTTTCATCTCTTCAGGTTTAGGGTCAGTTTTCTCTCCCTAGATAATTGGTTTTCAATAATTTTTTTCACCCCTCCACATGACATACATCTCAAAAAGTATCAGCCATTTTTTAATCACTAATACAAACTCATTTTGATTAGAGGATTCTAAGCACACCAACCAAAGCATTTTTGTGCATCAAACTGAAGTCATTAGATCATAGAGCAGTTTTAACCATCAATTAGCCTTTGCACCGAATTTAAAACAAAGACCGGTAAGTTTGGTGACCTCTACTATTTAAAAATACCATCTAAATCGTTTGATTTAACGGTCATGATTTAAAGATATTGAGTGCAAAAGATTAACACGAAAAATAATCTTCGTCATTTGATTAACTATAGTTAAAGGCTATTATCTAATTCAATAGTTGACTATAATAAATCATATGATAAAGATCATGTTTTGATCCAATATTGTCTATTAAATATCTCTAGATCATGAACTTCAAATCGGAAGGCTCAAACTGCATTTTCATCTAGCACATGTCTCAAAAAAGACCAAGTCTTTCTTTAACTTCGGTGCAAGGGCCGAGTTTTCGAGTGCAAGTAATGGCTCCCAAATATAACAAGCTGACTCTTATCTACGTTATAATTTTATCCTGCCAAATGGACACCTCTGTTTGATCAAGTGTACAGTATAATAACTCAATGGAGTGGACAAATTGCAAATTTTCTGCCCAATGTCATTTTGGGTTGCATTTTTATGGTAATCAATTTTATCCCAAATTTCAAACACTGAGATTGCAACTTGTCATGGTACCTTGAGTAGTATTGAACTCAGCTTACCTGAATTGATGAAAAGAAAAGAGAGAGAGAGAGAACACCAACAAATTCCACTAGAGCAGGTAAAAGTTTCTTTCCGACAGGAGGTACAAGCAAACCAGAACAAAACGCAGTGTCAGTTTAAATAAAAGGGAGTCAGAATGGTTGTTAAAAGGGCATGGTTTCTTTTAAATGGGGAGACCAAGGGTCAGTTCTAGCCAAGGTGGAGCAGGAGGAGAAACGCGTGAAGAGGCAAAGGACCGATCTTCTCCACAGTAGGTTGGACTAAATATCTTTCTACGTTCTCCAAAAACTGCCTCCAGGGTTCTCTCCGGTGCTGCACTATCATCCTGTAGTGACACATGAAAAAAATCTGTAAACATTATTATATATATATATATATATAGAGAGAGAGAGAGAGAGGAGAGAATACAGACGTCCTAGGAATTATGAAGTAGCAGCAAAGAATACATATGCCCTTTTAAAACGGAAAATGGCATATAATTTATTAGTGCATTGATAAACTCGCCAAGTGTTACATGATCCCAAAACAACACTTAGTTTGGGATAATGTGGCATGAGGCATGTGATTTAGAAAAGTAAAATAAAATAAAATAAAAATTTTAATGGTCAAAATCATGTGCCCATCCACCTCTGCAGTTGGCCATCTCTACCCAGCCTCCCTTGGATGTGTGCCATGTGAACCACGTCCTATTTGAATTCATTTGAACCCATATTCCTCTCTTTTAAAATAATAAAAAATAAATTAAAAATTACAAAAAAGGCATCTTTAGTATTTTGTGAGTCATATCTAATGCAAATCAGCCCATATAATTAAATATGACCCAATGAGCTGATATGGTCGAACATTTGACCTATTTGAACCAATATAAATCAGGGTGTATATGCAAATCAAATGGCGCCTAAACTGGTATATATTGGCTTCGGGACGGGTATGCCAATTTTTAAAACCATGGTAGCAGCTCTCAAAATTTATCCATTTAGGCCTCAAAGTTTTGGTACCAATATGGTTCGTGGCCACCCTCTAGGGAAGGCTTTGTGTCCGTGGTTCTACTTATAGTTTATATATTTTAACCATAAAAGTATTACATTTTCACAGCCAACACCAGTACATAAAGTTGGTGTCGCTATCAGTGTGGTCCGGTACATATCATTTGTACCAGACAGTACAATCTGGAAAGAGATTTTTAACTCTGGATTATTATATTGGTTGGTTTCAGATCTCAGGGGTGGGAACGGGCCGGGTTTGGGCCGGTCTAGAGTATACCCAAGCCCAGTCATACCCGTGGCCGGCTTATGATCGCAAGCCCAAACCCAGCTCGCACCAAACTTTCAAATTCATGCCCGGCCAAGCAAGCCCATTTATTAATCGGGCCTATCTACCTTAATACCTGAGCAGTTGCGGGATGGCCATGATCATGATCATTGGCCCATTGAGACACATATATAGATGTGTTGCCATAATTGTTGTAATTTAAATGGAATCCGACCTGAAAATTGTGCCTCTAAATAGTTTTTAGAGTCTAGCAAGAGCATATATACGGTGGATGGTCAGAACCAAGGATCAAAATCTCGGTTTCAGTCATTACCAAAATCAAAATCAACATGGATTTCGGTCAAATTCTCAGTCTTTAGTGATTATTTGAGATTTCAGTCAAATTTTCAGTAGCTAGAGCCTGCCAAAACCGATATCTTACCAACGATAAATTGTCATTTCAGACGAGATTTTGATCCAAGGTTCAGATATGGGCATGGCAATGGGCCTCAAACAGTAGACCACAACAGACTACTTACATGCCGCAATGCAAGTGGCTGGCCTGACCTGCATTGCTGGGACCACTACTCTTGCATCCACATAAGCTGTCCGTTGAATAGTCTCTGATTTGAGGTCCACAAAAAGGTCTCAGCTGGCTAATATCCTCTGACAATTACGAATTTTGGGCTGAGGCCATTTGGACATCTCAATCGTTGACTAGGTTTGCAAAAGTGCACCAATGTGGATGAACCATGTACCTAATACCAACTCATTGATAATTATCCGTTTATTTATTGTCAAATAATTTGTTAATACTTGTTGTCATTGTCAAACAATTTTTTAGAAGTTACCAATAAATAAAAATAATAATAAGAATAAGAAAGTAGAAAAGGAAAATCACCTGACTGTAGAAAGCCATAGCAACCTTAGGAACGAATTTCTCTTTTTCTTTTCTGTAATTGATTGTGGACAAACTTAAATCAAGAAATCCTCCACTCCATTCGAAACTTTCAAGCTCCATGCGCCCAGATTTCCTAATTTTTTCATAAATTAGGAAACAATAAACAGCCAAAGAAAAGTAGTTTAAAACTTTAAATACATCACGTAAAAGAATATATCTCTTGTTTATGGATTTACCCTTCTTCTAAGGCAGCATCATCCAGAAATTTCCTCTCTCGGGCTACATTTTCCATGTTGAAATCTTTTGTAGAGTAAATTGGCCGTCTCCTCTTCTGCAACAACATGAAAAATATTATATATTTTTTATATTTTCCCGAGCAAATTAATTAATAAAAATAAAAAATAAAAACCTATGTATCATTTCACTATATATCATCAAAAGCACATAGTGGATACTAAAATGATGAGTAGAAATGATTCTATGGTGACCGATATATCGCCATATATGGTGCTGCATGATGGAACCTCTCTCTCTCTCTCTCTCTCTCTCTCTCTCTCTCTCTCTCTCTATCTCTCTCTCTCTCTCTCTCTCACACACACACACACACACACACATGCTCGCGGCTCACCTTCAAACAATTTGGACAAGTATCTAAGTAATGCGGCATGGTTGGGTATGAAGGGAGCTCCTCTGGTTCCACAGAACCTATGACCCAGTTCATGTTTGTTTGAATCCGGTTTGAAGGCGTTGAAACGTTGACCAGAGATGGTTCAAACAGCTGCGAATGTGAGACCACAGTATTCCCGCTCCTGCAGTAGCGCAGCTCTTCTCTCTCGTTTGCATGTTCGAGAAGCCTCAGTTTCTCCAGCTGCGCTTCGCCGACACCTCGCCGACGTTGGTTCTTTTTCCTTGCAGCTCTTCTGGAGATGCTTTTTTTGTTGTTTTTAATCGTGCAACCCAAGCTCCTACGCCCGTTCATTGGATCCATTCCATCGACATTTTGCAAATCCTCCATTGTTGCACGGATTCAGCTCTCTCTCTCTCTCTCTCTCTCTCTCTCTCTCTCTCTCTCTCTGTGTTTAGCATGTCCCTTACCATAAGATGTAGAAGATGGGCCACAGAGATGTCTGATGAGTACTCTTCTCTGTACTCCACCTATTTGTTCGTACTCTTATGCATTATGTTCATATGTTTTATGTATCGGAATAACAGGTCCTTTGCCGACACGATGTTTACGATACATCCTTAAAATAGCAGTCATCGAGCATGCTCCACGGTAGCCTTTACTGCCTTTCGTGGCATTGGTTTTGCGACGTTCAGAGAGGAACAAAATAAAGGACAGCGTTCCGTATCAACAATAAAAGGACAACGTAATATGGACCACAAATGGGAAATTTACACAGGCCCTGTAAGATGCGCCTTTTATGTCAGAAGCCACTTTTACCCAAATAAACCCGCTGCGCGCCGAGCTGACGCACGCCTGTAGAAAATGCCCAAACTACCCCCAATGTAATAAATAGCCGTCCTCTTTTCAAATCATTTACTGTTTACTTTGTACTTTTTCGTTCGAAGTCGGTGGAGAGTCGTTGTCGCTTCGTGGACGCTCGCGTTCAAATCTACAACCTTCAAGCTTCCAAATCTGTAAGTTAGAATTAAAACTACCTTCCATCGCTATAGATTTTTTTTTTCTCCTCTCTTTGATGCACATTTTGACATAATTTTTTTAGGCTTTTCCATATGTAATCGATATCGATCTTATATGCAACCGTTAACGATTACATATTGAGTCGCTATCGATCACATTTAGAGTCGATAACGATTATATATATAGTCGTAATCGACTATATAAATAGTCGATGACGACTCTATAACAAATCGATATCGACTCTCTATGAATATAATTAATACCCATCATATGAATTAATTTCCCTATAATTATTACCCTCGATGCCATAATAAATCATACGAGGTTTTATATTTATCTCAGCCGACGTTCAATTTATTGCCAACTACCCTTTTGTAAAATCATTATGACAAGTTAAGTTGAAAAATTGAGAAAATTTAATACAACGATTCGTATTCCACCATCTAGGAGCTTTAAAAACAGGTATAGTTCGTCCTTAGCAAACCTATCATCCCTACCAGCCCATATTTTTCTTAATGTCAAACGACGAAGAAAAAACCTTCTATAACTCAATCAAGTTTGAGCCTGTATGGGAGGACCCACCACCACCACCAGAACCAGATCATCTGCAGTTCCTGTGGGACGAGTACGATGAAGTAATGGAGATTTTGGCGAAGGAAGAAAAGAAAAAGAAGAAGGAAGAAAAGAAAAAGAAACTTAAGACAGAACCACCCGCCTCTCCACCCCATCCACCACCTGCGCTTCATCCATCTTCCTAAATTTTCTTTTCATTTTTAATTGTAATTGAAAATTTTGAATGTAATTGAAAAATTTTGCAAGTAAATGAAACATTTTGGTTCAATGGCGACTTCATGAAATCTTTTGAGTCAGTAAATTAAATATTTTCTATATAAATAAACATTTTGAGATCATTGCGACTTTATATTGAGTCGATGGCAATTTCAAATGTAATCGATATCGATTACATCTAGACTCGATATCGATTACATATAGAATTGGTATCGATTATATATAGACTCGATATCGATTACATATAGGGTCGATATCGATTATATATGTAATCGATATAGGTAAAGAAGAAGGAAGAAAAGAAAAAGAACAAAAGAAAGAAAAAAAAACTTAAGACGGAACCACCCGCCTCTCCACCCCATCCACCACCTGCTCTTCATCCATCTTCCTAAATTTTGGTTAGAAGTGGAGGACCGCTTTTATCGAAGAATCTTCCTTAGGACGTTGCTGCAAGATTTTCTTTTCATTTTTAATTGTAATTGAAATATAATGAATGTAATTAAAAATTTTGCAAGTAAATGAAACATTTTGATTCAATGGCGACTTCATGAAATCTTTTGAGTCAGTAAATTAAATATTTTCTATATAAAAAAATATTTTGTGATCATTGCGACTTTATATTGAGTTGATGGAGATTTCATATGTAATCGATATCGATTACATCTAGACTCGATATCGATTACATATAGAATCGGTATCGATATCGAGTCTAGATGTAAAGACTGATATCTATCTTCGGAAGATAGACATTGCATTGACACTGGGCCTTGCCGTAGTTGGCCCAGAAAAGTATACCTCATCCGTTAAACCATCGGAAGAACAAACCATTCGATACAAATACTTTCATGGAAGGCCCCCTGAAAAAATTCTCCGGTCTCATATAGATGCTGCAATTTGTAGAGCGGAAAGTGATGAGGACTTCGTAAAGTTGTCCCTTCTATTTGTATTGTGCATATTTCTCTTCCCCGGGTCCCACCATCAGCTTTCGGAAGATCACATCGACCTCATCGATGATGTGGAGAACTTTAACCGAACTCCGTGGGGTCTGTACATCTACCAAGACTTGATCGAGTATATAATGAAGGGCGCGGCGAATAGAAAAACTGCTGAGATGGATAAAGCCCTGAAGACGTACAACACATATGGATGCATATGTGTACTTCAATGATGGGCTTATGAGAACCTGCCCGATATATCGCCATCCCAGCTAGGCCTCAAGGACCCTTTCCCACGGCTGCTGAAATGGTCGGATAGGGCGCAGTCAAGGATGAAAGGTTACACTCGTGGACAGATGTTAGACAGCAAGGTATGAGGTCTATTGCCAATTCAAAAAGCAACTTACCGATTCATTCTAGAATCGATAACGATTCATTACAGAATCGATAACGACTTTTTAAGAAGTCGATAGCGACTCAGTACAGAATCGTTATCGACTACTTAGGACGTCAATAGCGATTCATTTAGGAATCGATAACGACTTACTAAGTAGTCGATAACGATTCATTAAATAATCGATGGCGATTCAATAACGAATCGATATCGATTTTTTAAATAGTCGGTATCGATGCTTTACACAATCGAGAATGATTTATTATATATACGATCATTTTATTCGGTTATTCACCATGTTTCCTTTTCTTTCAAAAGGTTCGCGCTCCCCTCGTGCCTCAGGACTTTGAATTAGAGATACTCGTGTTAAGAGAATATCTACGTGTTCAAAAGGAGGTTGGGGGGAAGAGAAAAGAACCGATCAAGAAAGCTGTGGAAGAGATACGACCGAAGAAGAAAAGAAATTACATTCCGGCCGAGAATATTGATGAGGAAGAATGGGATGACTCATCGACATCAGAAGAAGAACCCCCATCGAAAAAGGGCCCCGTCCTTGTCGGAGAGGGTCGGCCAAGAACTAGGGGAGCCACCAAGGAAAGTCTGGCAGTGAAAGATAACCCAGCTGAACCGTCCACCTCCAATGATCTTTTGATGAGGAGGGTCGATCATTTGACGTTTAAGAACTTGAAGCTCACCAAAAGAGTGAGCGATTTGGAGGGAGAGATTAAGGTCCTGGCTAAACGTTGCACTTCTGTAGAGAAACTATGCAACTCCTTCAATGAGAGGCTGAATTCAAGGGATGCAGAGTGGCAGAAGTTAAATCACTATAACTATTTGGTCAGAAAGGGTCAGGTGAATATAAAAGAACTCCTTGAAAATTTATTGGAGGCGAGACCTAAGGTATGTGTCGACTGTATATAGAGTCGATAACGATTATATACACAATCGTTATTGACTTTATATAGAGTCGATACCGATAATATATGCAATCGTTATTGACTCTATATACAGTCGATATCGATTATATTTACAATCGATAGCAACTATATATATAATCGATAACGATCATATATAAAATCGATAGCGACTATAAGTACAGTCGATAACGATTATATTTAAAATCGATTTGGACTTTTTAAAATATAGATAAAAAATTAATTCTTATTTTACACCATTATTTCGATGTACAGGATGTGGCTATGGAGGAGTTGATATCGAAGGTGTGCGACACAGCCTTCGATAAGGAACCATCAGCTCCTACGCATCAGGTTCCTCCTCCTCCTCCCGTTGATGAGGTGAAGGCAGCTGCTGACGAGCAACCTGAGACTCAAACTGATAAGGGTCCTGCTGGTGAAGAGAAAATCTCTTCCCAATTGCCTCACCAACAAGCTGAGCCTCGCTTAAGACCTAGGCAAGCAAAACTCAGCAAAGTTATTGCCGTCAAACATAAGGCACAACGAAGGGTAGCGGCTAAAAAGAAGCCTACCGAGAAGGCCAAGGACTGAATCACGAGTGGACCGATCAAGGCCATTATCGTCACAGGTCTCATGAAGATGCTCTGAGCTTCCACCGAGCCGACAATGAGCAAAAATATATGCTAGACATATGAAATAAGCCTCTGAAGGAGGATAAGTAAGTTATTCTTCTCTGAATACTTAACTTTATTATTATATATTTATCATGAAGATTAGTTAAGTTGGCCATTTTTTATGCAGAGAATATGTTAACACTGTCGGCAAGTATAAGCTGGTGGTGCAATCCTTCAGATGTAATGGCACGCGACTGGATAACTTTGTAAGTTTAACATACTGTAGACAAAATCAAGAATGGTTAAAGCTGTCGACGACTTGAAAAAGAGTCGATATCGATTCATTATAGAGTCGATAACGATGACTTACATAATCGTTATCGACTCTCAAATTAATCGATATCGATGGCTTTTAGAGTCGATAACGATGGCTTATGTAATCGTTATCGACTCTTTAAATAATCGATATCGATTGATTTAAGAGTCGATAACGATGACTTAAGATATCGTCATCGATGACTTATAGGGTCGATAACGATTATATATTTCACTCTAACTGCATTGGTTTCAGGTTATGGGCGCCTACCTGAGACATTTGGAAGTAATTGATGATAAAATTCATCCTGATAAAAATCTTAAAAACTTCCTTATGGACCCTGCCGCGCTGACGTACATGGGCTATGAACTGAGAGATTTCAATAAGTTCCTGCTTGCTGAAAAATTATATGACCAATCGATCGAGGTTCAAGTTCAACGGTGGGCCGTCTATAGACAAAAAGAGACCGAAGGGAAGAAGCTGATGGAAACTTTCTTCTTCAATGAGCTTCGAAATCTGTGGGCTCACGAATGCAGCATAGTATGCTTTTATCCTCTTTATAATTATTCTTTTTAATATTTCTATCATACCCTTTGAGATTATATTACTTTTTTATAGATATTTATGTCAATACATTCAGAACAACCACTATACTGGGCGCTTGCGATCGTGAAGGTAGTCGAACGATCGATAATGATCGTCGACCCTATATTTAATATGCCCTCTAAGGAAAGATATGTGTCCCAATTACTGGCGCTGGTAAGATATTTTGCTTAGCATATCTTTTATCATTATTAGCTTAGCATATCTAACACTCCTCTCTATTATTTCGAAACAGACCCAAAACCTTCCCGTGATTTTATATTTGTACGGTGACTCTGCTGCACTGATCAAGAAGAACTATCATTGGTCATCTAGTGACTGCCGGATCAAAGCCCTCCCCCGACAGACCAACTCGTGTGATTGTGGAGTGTTTGTTGTGAAGTATGTCGAGTACTTCATGATGGGGAAGAAATTTGACTTCGCGCAATCAGATATAAATAGGATCAGGACAGAAATTGGCCATATACTGGCTACATACACAGGCGATGGTGGAGTACTGGTGAAGAACGACAAAAAGGAGGGGGAGCAGCAGTAGTGTGGTTGTATTTTAATATTTTTGTAAATATAAATGAAATATTTTTTCTTAATAAATTATTTTGAATATAATTGCACTATTTTTATGTAGCTGTGGTTAAAAAGTAGAAATAGCAACCGTTATCGACTACATATATAGTCGTCATCGACTATATAACTAATCGGTAACGACTCTGTATGTAATCGCTATCGACTATATATAGAGTCGTCATCGACTATATAACTAATCGGTAACGACTCTTTATGTAATCGCTATCGACTATATATAGTCGTCATCGACTGTATCCATAATCGATACCGATTCTTAAATGAATCGATATCGACTTTATAAATAGTCGATGGCGACTCTATATAGAGTCGATATCGATTATGGATACAGTCGATGACGACTCTATAATTCACTGGTAAAGATAATATTACAGTAAAAAAATATGGATTCTGAATTTCTCGTTTACATTCAATCTATCATTATTAAAAATATACACTGTCAACCCATCGGTCTCACTGTCGTGCAGCTCCTACGGTTGTGACCATACTCACTGCACCTGCTACACTGTAATGCCCTAACCTCACCCTTAGACCTTATCCTTCTCTTCCTCGGACAACCAGCTTGCTTTCGGCAATAATAGGGTGGTCTCACTTTCATATTTTCAGGGAGTTGCTCTGCTTGGAACTCCCATTGACTTTTACCGAGGGTGGGAACCCACTACTCGTCGTATATTTGTCTAAAGCAAGCGGTGAAAAACCATTTCTCACAAAAATTATGGTAGTCGTAACTTCTTCGATTGATGGCCACCACGGCATGGGAGCAAGGCAAGCCATGAATGTGCCAACGGCGGCAACTACAGGTCTTGTGTTCCAAGTTGACCTGATGAATAAAATTTCCGGAATTGACTTGGAATTGATCGCGCCCGTATGGTTGAGCTCTCTTTCTACCGGCCCATTGCAACACCTTCTTCATGTACGCGTCTGCTTTCAGGGAGAGAAGGGTGGTCCATTTCTCAGATATCTCTCTACGTTTTTGAAAATGATCGGCGACTTTCTCTCTAGTAGTTCTGATTAAGTCGATAATTGGTCTCTCTCGAGCTATCTTTAGCACGCTGTTTAAACTTTCGGCAATATTCGTAGTCAGGGAATCGTACTGCCTTCCTTCCATATGTGTGCGTGCCCAATGCTTCAGATCTATTTTCAAAATATATTTTACGGCCTGAGAATCAGTAGGATCTTTCTTCATTTCGTTAATAAAATAATCAAATTTTTCTTTCGAATATGCACGCGCGGCGCACCACCATAGACCCTTCACATTGTTCCTGAGATACTTGTGCTGCAAATTTTGTGTCATATGCCGCATGCAGTAGTTGTGATATGCGTTAGGAAAGATACGTTTCACCTCATTTATTAAATCCTTCGACCTGTCCGTGATAAATACGAAATCTTCGTTAAACCCACCGATCACGAACGCACCTACCCGTTTAAGAAATCACATCCACGTATCCTCTTCTTCTAACTCGACCACGGCAAATGCTAATGGTAATATATGACCATTACCGTCTTGCGCAGAGGCAATAAGTAGGATTCCTTCGAAACGTCCTTATAGGTGTGTGTCGTCTACAAGCAATATGCGACGAAGTGTATTGCGGTAACTTCCGATGCATGGGCCAAAACTCTAAAAAAAAATTTGAAACTTACCGTCAAGAGTAAGTTGAAAGGATGTTTGTACATTAGGATCTACCCTCTCCATCTCCTTAACGTAGGTCGGTAGATCAACAAATTGTCCTTCCCAACTGCCTCTAATATTATTAAGGACAAGTTCTTTTCCCCTCCAAGTCTTTGCATATGAGATTTGCACATTATAAGCTTTTACAATATCAAACATTATCGATGTTGGTGTGTAGTCGAATCCTTCCATAAGTTTTTCCCGTACATAGTTTGCTACGAAGGAGATTGTTGCATTACGGTGACCGTGCGGTCCGATCTTAGCGGCTCCGCATGTGTGAGTACTATTGAATGTCTTGATTTGGAAAGAATCGAGCCCAGTCAATTTAGAAGCATGTATTCGCCACGAACAATCGGGTTCGTAGCATCCGGCTGTCACTCGATAACTAGCGGTCCTCAAAGGCCGAATTTGAAAGGTTTTCTCCACCGTGTGCTCTTTCAATGCTCTTTGAAATGTTTGTTTGTCTCGAAAGATCTCTCTAATTTTAAACGTCCAATTCCGATATTCAGTTTCCACCTCTTCATCGGAGGAGTCGCCCGATGTCTCTGACATTTCGTAATCTCCGTCTACTAGGAGATTGTCAATGTCTCTCACAAAAATTTCCAGATCCTCTTTGATAAACCCATCCGGTTCACCTTCATATTCTTCTTCTAAGGTATCTTCATTCATGGCTTGAGGATGACTACGCCATTCACTAGCGGTGTTCTCGGGTGGTTGACTAGATCCTTCACCGAAGGGGTTCTGATGTGATTGACCGGATCCTTCACCGAATGGATAATGGCGTGGTTGGCTAGGCCCTTTACCGAAGGGGTGCTCATGTGTATGGACATGAGGTTGAGTTACTCCGGTAATTTCCATCGATAGCATAGTAGAACATAAGTCTTGAGTAAACTAAGTTGTCCATCCACCGGAGAAGATATGACTGAAATCGTCGGTATCCACCACCCTTTCTGAAGTATAGTCTAACCATTGACTACATTGTTGTGACCCATGCATGTATTTTACTGGTCATCATACGATTCAATCAGAGGATCATTTAAATCAAATGTTGTTTTCCCTCTGCCATCGTTCGCCGCAATATAATCGTCATCGCCTAACGGGACGGTATCGTATACAGTTTCATCCTCAAACTTACATGGCTGAAATGAATAAGTCACAAAATCAGTCCCGCCGAGATTTACTTGTTCAACTTCAATTGGGAAGGATGACGGTTCCTTAATGATGAATACTTTTATAACGTCCACCGTGGATTTATAAAACGTAAATAATGTAGCCAAATCATCAGAGTCCAAAATGTCGGCAACCACAAGCATATTCACTATCTTCATATGAAACTTTGTGGAAACTGTTTCATCCGCCTTTGCAAAACAGACAGCAGACATTCGCCTTATGAATTGTTCATAAGAAATTTCAGTTTAAATATTAATAAACCTCCGCCGGCCACCTTGATACAAGCCATTATCGTTTACAAGAAGGCCATCATAGTGACAAAGAAGATGAATCCTCACGTCCGTCATCGTCTGTTTAAGAATGAGAAGGAAGGAGTCATAAGACTGATGAAACAAAAGAGAAAAGATGACTATAAATCTTAGCCGATTGTGTATACAATCGATATCGACTCTATATAGAGTCGATATCGATTGCAAATACAATCGTCATCGACTCTATATAGAGTCGATGACGATTGTATTTGCAATCGATATATATATTTTAAAAAACGGATCGAAGGATACAAAGACCTTTCTTATACTACACGAATAGGAGATACTGCATCACTAAGAGACACTAATAAACTGAAAATGGGGTTTAAGTAGGATACTTCGCGTCGCAAGGACAAACTTCAGGGTCTTTTTGCCACAATGAAGAAATGCAGGGGCTGCTTCTCCCAAGCCTCTGTTTTCTTCTTCGAAATAGCAGATCAGAGAAATAGCAGATCGGAGCAGATCAGACTAAGTAAGGAGACATAGATCAGACTAAGTAAGGAGACGTCGTCTAGGGCACCTCTAACTTTTTTGTAGGATAAAATGAGGAAGAAGAGGATGCTTTGTTGGTTAAAGAAGGTCATAGAAGGGGGTAATTTGTACCTTTTACTCTCCTTAGGGTCGGCTAGGCTTGGAGCTGGTTTGTTTGGGTAAAAGTGAAACTACAGGGCTTCTGACGTAAAAGGCGCATCTGACAGGGCCTATCAGGTAAATTTCCCACCACAAATTCTATACAGACAAAGGGTAGGGGTTGATGTGGGCCCATGCAATTGGCTATATGTGCGGGGACATTTTTATATCGACGATAAGTTTTATGAGACAAAGTACAGGCGGTTGATGTGGTGTGACACAATTGGCGCAAGTGGGGTGGGGCTCAATTAATGCAAGTGTTGTGCAGTCAACCACATTGTGCCACATCAGCCGGTGGGGCTCAATTAATGCAAGTGTTGTGCAGCCAATCACATTGTGCCACATCAGCTGCTTGCACTTTGTCCGCAATAAATTTATCATCCGTTTATACTTTTCCTATATACGGTAAAGCTTAATTAATGCAGAGCGGTGTAATCAGTCTCATCGAGCCGCGTCAGTCACCTGCATTTTATCCTTAACAAATGTGTCCGGCTATAATTTTATCAAAATAAATCTACATTGCATTGCATTTTGCCAAAAGAAAATGCTTGAGTGCAGACCATCACTCCTGGTTCCCCAATAACGTTTTCAAATAGAACCTGAATACATTGACTCTTTGTTTTATTTTTTTTAATAATTTTGCTTTGAGCTAGGGCAACCAATGTGTTTGAAAGATGGGTCTAATCACTACAAAAAATAAGACTATTAGCGGTTGCAAAAAACTGCCGCTATTAACCAAAAAAAACTATTAAAACTATTAGCAACAAGAGTATTAGCAGCAATGTTTTTGTTAATAGCGGCAGTTTATGGCTGCCGCTAATAGTCTTATTTTTTATAGTGAATAATGGCATGCCCATGATCTCAAGATCCATCGTGTGAATGATTGAGACGAAAAACAATCTTAATCGTCTGATTCAAAGCAATCAAAGGGTTTCAAAGTGAGTGAACTCAAAGATTTGGTTGATGAATTTAAAGGAACTCATAATAATACAGGAGCTGAAACTTGCACGCAAGATTTGTGCTGCAACACATGGTTAGAAAGAATGATGTAGTTCTAGGATTTGTGTCATGTGAGGCCAAAAATTGGGCATGAAACATGATCTCTATCATTTGATTTGTTAGAGTCAACCATTAAATCAAATGATAGCCTTTTGATTGTACTGAATCAGATGATAAAGATTGCTTTTTGTGCCAAATTTTGGCTACAAAGATCTCTACGCCACAATCTTCAAATCAGATGGTCTAGATTTTGTTGCATGCGGCACAGATTCCAAAAATAATAGTGTCTTTCTTTATAATCATGTACCTCAGTACAAGTCCCTCGGGTGCAAATTTTACCTCCATAAGTATCTATTTTCACGCCTACATGTTAACCCTAAAATGTCAAAACCCACTCAAACCCATTAACTTCTTGAAATCAAAAGATTGAGATCGATTTTCACCCCAATCCATCACATGATAAATCTTGAGACCATGAGTGTATCATTAAAAGGTAAGTTTTTCAATTTCGTGTAGTACATATTCCTAAAATGTGGCCCTAAACTCACAAGGCACACTTCCTAGATCAAATGTGATTTTAGTATATTTTTTTGGGATCTATGCCCCGTTGAATAAAAACATACTATATGATGATAAGATTATGGTTTCAAGATTAAGGGTAAACATAGACGTTATATGGGTAAAGAGATGGACTAACATTTATGGTGACTACATCATTACCTAAAGCATGGTACAATTGAGATCATTTTTCATACGTATAATCAGATGGTCAATTTTAGATTTTAGATGGCACGTATTCCCAAAAAGTAGCCTAATACACACATCCCTTGTGTAGAAGATTTGGGCATGTGGCTTTCAATACGACCAACAGGCCCCTTCATATGAATCTCTCATGCACAACATAACATTTAATTTCATATTGTATGTGCTTTACAAGTGATCCGACCTCTCATCGTTTTCACTCCTCGGGGATCCCGGAGTGGCGAATTCGACGGCAGGTTACACCGTGATCGTGATGATGCGTTGCGTCTTGGAAGTGGAGATTCTGGGAATAGGCGGTTGATAGCGATTCAAGTTTCGGCTACGTTTCACCACAGGGTACCAGAATGGGATGTAATGATGAGGGTTAGATTCCTTCCATAAGCTCTTTAGCGGCTGCGTAAAGCGACCGGCGGTTTCGGTCCCACCGCTAGTTTTCTTCTAATTACTCATCCAAAATAAACTCTCTTTCTCATAAATATAACATGTTAAGCACATTTGTTTGTATTAGGTACATGCATCAGTTGTAAATAATGGAACCAAGGATGTTGTTCCTTGTTTGGCATAGCTCTTTTCTAGCTCCGTGTCAGAGGAGGGTTTACCTGTTTTAGCTAGTTTCCTTTCTTTCCGTTAAAATCATGTTTCCTACTTAAGCATGTATAGTTCTCCCATGCTCTGTACTCACTCCTTGTGAGAGCATATTTTATTTGATTTAGTTCGAAATTAGCAAAGAAAAGGGAGGTCTACTAAAAAAAGTATATCCAACTTTGGTAGACAGCTTACAAAGAGTAATGTCCAACACAGCCCTAGTCACCAATTTCATCCGGGTGTTTCGGTGATCTTACACCAATAAAGGCGTAAGATGCAAGCAATCCAATCCGTTAAGTGCTAGCTCATACTTAACACCACTTGGCCACAATATAATCATTTTTTGAGGGATTTAAACCATATGTATTAGATTTAAACCATATGTAGTACACTCAAATATCAAATGGTGCTCTTATTTTTAATGATCAATATCAAAGTTCCTTGATCAGATGAACTTATAAGACATGTTTATTTCAATGGTGGACTATCTTTTCATCTATTACAATCGATCACATATGTATATCATACTGTATGAAAATAAAGTGTACATTATGGGTGTAAGATGAAAAATACAATTTTAATAGTGCAAGTTTATTTAGGATTGCTACATACGAATACCACCTGTATTCTATGTATGATTCGATGTACCATCCTTGGTACTTAGGCTAGACCAACTGATAACCTCACTCTCCTTTTCCCAGTAACCATTGTCTTGGAAGATTCTAGATAGCATTGTCTTGGAAGATTCTAGATAGGCTGACTTGTCGTTTGTCTCCTATCATGTGCTGCACAGCTCGATAAAAGTTGTCTGATTTTATCACAGGGCATTAGTATTTAGTATTTACAGTGATTTTATCTTCCCAACTACCGGTTTCCACTATTAAAACTATTGACTTACTTTATGGACAATTCCTTAATATCCTTTTCATTTATAGTAAAAGATTTTCCTTGTGTGTCGGTGAAAAAAACATATCTTTTAAGAGAGAAATACTATTTCACCAATGGAATCACAAATATCTTACATATTCGTACTTAACGAAACATATAATTCACTCAAATGATAGAGTTTTTTTCTTCCAACACATCCCCACAAAAGATCTCCAAATTCTAGTGTTGGATTTTTATGATCAACACCTTAAACAATCATTGGGTTTCTATTAAAAATTAGGTTGGACCCTTAACCACACGTATCTCGAGGCAATAGAAAGTAAGTAGTTTCCTAATATAAGTGATATGTCTCCACTCTCTTTCTTTGATGGGTTAGGAAAGAAAGGTGATTATATAAGGAGACCATTGTCCCCTCTTCCTCTAACCCTAGTACATTCTCATCTAGAAGCTAAACTTAGAGAAGACGAGAAGTAACGTGGTCTCGGATTCTTTGACGGAGATCATCATTTTCATTGCAGAAGTCACTGGCGTATCGACCCAAAAATAAATACAAGGTACGCATGTTCTTTCAAAGATTTATATATTTGATCGTGTGATTCGAGTTTAGATCCTAAAATTTATAACAATTGGTATCAGAGCGCAGAGAGGCTCGATGATACGATCAAACTAGTATTATATGATCTCTGTTTGATGAGGATAACCTCCATTTGATTTTATATTAACTGTTTTCTTTTCAACGTGTTTTATCTTGGGTAAAGAGATGAACATGAATTTTACACCTTTGGATTAAATGCATCCAATGGTTATAAAATCAGTTGGATCCCATAAGTCACCTCAATCTTCCACGCAATAGCACTTGACATCATAGGCCTAACTTTATTAGACGGTCAGATGATGATCCCATGTGGCACAGATGTGTGCCACGATGATCTCAAGTTTTGATTAAGTGAGATGGCTGTTGGGGCTGGGTTTATATGTTAAACCCATATTTTAATCAACTATATTAAAAGAAACTTAAATATAGAAGGAGATTTAGGTCCCACGTGTAAGATTTGAGGGTTAATCGGGCGATTGGGTCATCACCGGCCATTGCCGGAGTCACCGGTCATCCTTGTGCCATTACAGGTGGTCAAAGGTTGTATTGTGGTTGCAAATAAAAGATGCTCTAAGTCTCTGGTTGTATTTTAGAAGAAGACGTCTATTTTTGTTTCCTCTTTTAGAAGAAGACGTCGACACTAGCTTTAGTTGCATGTGTTGTTGGAGCACCAAAGTTGGTGCCTCTCCAACTCTATACTCTATATGACTTGAAACGATATGGCCTAAGCCGATCCGTCCTCATACCTGGCCCGACCCGGTCTACAACTCGACTCGGTCTGTGACCCGGCCCAGTCAATAATCGGACTCGAGTCATGACCCAATTAAGCCCATGGTATATGACCCGGATTCAGCCCGTTTGATTAAGGCCCATTTTGACTCATATTACTCCTTATTCTTTTCGGGTCATTTATGGGCTATCTATAGGTCAAATTTTGGGACATTATATATGAATTTTGATTTTTTTAGACATTTCAGATCTATATTTTAGGTCTATTTTTTAAAATAAGCTCTGTGTTATGACTTTTTCATGACCCGATGCCTTTTTAATAATATTTTAATCGGATAATTATTTTATATTTTAGTGTCTTTAATTAAAGTTGGATTATGTGAGAAAATATAGGGTTGGGTATTGAAGATTGTGCTCTAGCACCAAGGCTAGTACTTACATAATGTTACCCATGATTTGATATCGATATTGACTAAATGTGACATGCATGCCCTTATAATCATAGTTTGATGATTATAGATCATTTGTTCACTTAATGCATAAGTATCTCATAACTGTTTGATTTTGGTTAATTTGTTCATCAATTGCAATGTGCAGCATTGATTTATCTTTCAAAAATACATTAGTTAGAAAGATGTGCGCATATCTAGAAATGAGTTTTTTGAAACCTTGAATCAGACTTGATATGGTTGGATGAGATATAGGTCATACCTTAGGGATCAAGGTAGACCGATAAAATAATCGTTCGAAGATACGTAGCTGAAATAGGCCGAGGTCTGCCCAAAGGTGACCACCTATGGAGATCGCGTGACTCTTGAATTTTGAAACTTGTGTCTCATTGAGATCAGATTGACACATGCTTGTATAAAATTTCTACCTTATGGCCAAAGCTGACTTAGGAGTTTCATATAAACAGGGTGAATAGAATGATCATAAGTGCGTAAGGGAGAGAAGGACAATCTTTCTGGCCAAAGCTGATGGAGAGTTTGGATCAAACATACGGCACGAGTTATTAGGTCTATACATATTTTCTCAAACACTGTCTTGGGAAACAAACTGCATGTTAAAGTTTCTGGCCAAAGATGATGCTGAGAAATGACGACTGATTGTCCTAAAGAGTGAAAATTGCTCATAGCTGACACTCTAATTAATTCGGATTTGTCCCTAAATCAGAATTTAAAAATTTAAAGAATAGTTAGTGGCATATGGTCATAATTTACGATAAACATTTAGTGACATATGGTCATAATGCAATCTTCGAGGACATATGATCATGACGTATTCTAGTTAGTGATATATGGTTAAATTGATTGATAGAGATTTAGATGCATAATCGACATATTTCCTTATTTTGCTAGTGATATGTAATTTTTTTTTATTTTTTTAGAGTCATAGACGGATCTATTATTCATAAGCAACTAGTAGGTGTTGAGCCTCTGGACGGCTCTAACTATTTCTCGTAACGTATGGCCATTGATATATTATTAGGATATATGGACTATAATTTTATTCTTATTGAGAATAAACTTCTCACACCCACTACGAGTTTTACGGAGTTAGAGAATAATTATTTTGCTAAATGAGAAAAGGCTAATCGTATGGCTATGATGATGATTTATTCATCAATTAATCAGACTCTTAGGGGTAGGTTGAATCCTACAACCACGGTAAAAGAACTCTTGAAAATAAACCTCCCATACCTACTACGAGTTCTACAGAATTAGAGAAGAATTATTTTGCTTAATAGGAAGAGGCTAATTGTATAGCTATGATGATGATCCGTTCATCAATTAATCAGATTCTTAGCGGTGGGTTGAATCCTACAACTACGATAAAAGAACTCTTTAAAAATATTAAAGATTAGTTTGTGGGTAAGCGAAAGCCTCTAGAGTACTCTTATCTTACACAATTAGTTAACATGAGATATGATGAAAATAGAAGTGTACATGAGCACATTTTAAAGATGTCACAGTGTGTTATAGGGCTCAGGGAACAAGGGACAGCTTTTGGTGATGATCTAGTTGTTCATTCGCTTCCGCCTTCATTTGATACTTTTAATGTGAACTATAATGCTCGAGAGACAAAGTGAGACTTTAACCAATTAATTTCTCTATGTGTGACCGAGGAGGAGCGTCTGAAACAGACTAAAGTTGAGTTTGCACATCTGACTATTAGTGTGTCAAGCCGGAAGATTTTACAAAAGAATCATAATCAGAATGTCAATCGAAAGTGAGCTGAAGCAGAGAATTCGAATAAGAAAGTCAAACCTGAAAATTTAAAATGCTGACATTGCAAGCAAAAGAGACATCTTCGGAAGGACTATTTTATATTTAAAAATCTGTTGAAGCAGGTCAAAGGAGGAACATCTCACCCCAAGAAGTCCCATAACTGAATCAAGTTTCTGTCATTTCTTTTTGCACGACATTAATTAGTACTTTGACATTTATTTTGATATACTTTGTTTGCATAAGTTTAATTAAATGATTATAAATAGTTGATGTTAAATTATTCTTGTTATTCATTGATTGCTATTATGAATGGCCAAATCAGTAGGAGATAACTCGCTTGGATTGACGAGTTTTTAAATATCTATTATGGCTGACTCATCATATAAAATTGTGCACGTGTTATTGAAGGTACATATGATTGTACTCAGACCATCTGCATGAGGATTGTATCACATAGCAGAGTGGTGAAGTTAGATCTCATTTTACCTGATATACTTGATTAGGCACCACATCGGTAAGCCTTCTTTTTGTTAGAATGGTGACGTGAGTCACAAGTGAAGAGCCAGTAAAATATCAGAAAGACATGCCCTGGGGTATGAAGTTGGACAAATATAAGTACGATATATGTGTGCGTTGTCTGATATCACTAAGTAAAAACTTAAGTCCATTAATGATATTAGCTTTGTGACCATGGATTGCCTAGTGTCGATTCGTAAGATGAAATACTGCGTGTGCCATGATCCTTTACTGGTATTGTTATTGAATTTGAGTAGTTGTTACAAAGCATCGAAGTAGTGGGGGTCAATGATTTTTCAAAATGTAAAATGGATGGTCATCCGCTTTTCAAAGTTTGTCAGTCCAAAGAGCCTTTTTCAAAATTATGTTTAGATGAGTTAAGGTGTAGACCAAGTAAGAGAATGTTGGATTTTTATGGTCAACACCTTAACCCATCATTGGCTTTTTATTAAAAACTGGGTTGAACCTTTGACCACACGTATCTCAAGGTGATAGGAAGCAAGCAGTTTGTCTCCACTCTCTTTCCTTGATGGGTTAGGAAAGAGAGGTGATTATGTAAGGAGACCACTGTCCCCTCTTCCTCTAACCCTAGCGCATTCCCATCTAGAGGCTAAACTTAGAGAAGACGAGAGGTAACGTAATCTCGGATTCTCTGACGGAGATCATCGTTTTCATTACAGAGATCACTAGCGTATCGACCCAAAAACAAGTACAAGGTATGCATGTTCTTTTAAAGATGCCAAACGTAGGATTTCGACTGGTGAATCATGTTGTGGATAAAGTGACTACAGGACCACCATTGTGGCACTTGTTATTATCTTTTCTCTGGTAGTCTTATGGTGCTTGTGTATTGGTCTATGAATGTTGAGGCAAGTTTATACTGACAAATTGGGATTTGAAAGTCATATTTTTTATTTCCTAATTTGTCTCAACCGATTCAAAACTAGTTGTCTGACATGTCTCATAGTCATAACTTATCCAAATCTACAAGGTTTTTCCAGCCTGTGTGCCTTGTTTAAACTCCCCTCAATCAGTATAATTAGCCATGCTGATTGACTCTCCCTATTTTCAAGTGACTTGGAAAACATTACAAGATTGATTGTAGTGGTATGGAGTATAAGCGCATTGAAAGCTAGTTGTTGTGGTAAGTATGGTTTGATTAATCTTGTGTCTTATATTTAATGTGGTGGTAAGTATGGTTAGATTAATCTTGTGTCTCATATTTAAGTAATTTAATCTCTTAGCTGGTATGTAGTGACTGAGTTTAAAGATATAACAGTTGACATAAAATATTTATTCTTGATTACAATGTTTCTTATAGTGCTGGCAGTATTAGAAAATTTTAATGCAAAATACTTGCAATGTGGAAAATAACAAAAAATTTAGACAACTTTGGAGTCTTAGGATCATCTTCATTCGAAAATTAGATATTTACTTTATAGTGTGATGCTAATCAATTAATAATCTTAGTGGTATTTTTATTTATATGTACTTTATTATAATGATCCCATCTTTGCCTTCTTGTAGGCCAGAGTCGTTGGGAATTGTCATTGGAATTGTTTTCCTGATCATTGCGATGCTACTTCAGCATTTTAACTTCACATCTAATTCCAATGTATGTTTTTAGATACATTTAATTTTTCAAATTTCCTATTTTTTATGGAGCATTTGTGAATATGTTCAGTCATAATTTGCAATTACTACTTATAAAATTTAGCCAGAAACTGTTTCATAAATTGGGTTTCATAATAGTATACTAGAAAGCACTGATGGGACTTCCATTTTCTCCATGTCCAAACTCAAGTTTAGTTAGTTTTGTAATAATCTTAGAAATGTATTAGGTTATATATTTGTTCATATAAAACTAATATAATATAATATAATAGAACCTGATGGTAGGGCTGTTAAGAAAATCCAATGCCCCATTTAACTTGGTTATTGGATATACTTGCCCCAAGTATAGAGACTGATACACTCTGCAAGGTTGGAAATTCGTCCAAGCCCAGTCTAAGGGGATTCAAATTAGTTTGGCCAATATTGGAATTCCATTTCAGAACCAAATTGTTTTGAAGTGTTTTTTTGGTACAAATAGGTTTGGAATGCCTAATTTATCTGTTGAATTGTTGATTCACCAATTCAATATGGAATCATCTTATTGATGGAAAGGTGGGGCACTAATTTGTTTTGAAGTTCTTTAAATGAATTTTTTTAGTATTGCATTTTCTTTTTGTATTGCAATTTATTTTAATATTTACTTGTATTAAATTCTTAGTTACATTTTTAAATTATATATAATAAAATAAAATATAAGTATTATTTTATTTTTCAAAAAAAATTTGTGACAATTTTTTTTTTATATTATAAAATAATATGAAATAGGAGCGCTATTTTAGGAACTCACCTTGAGCCCCCAAAATGTCAGGGCCAACCCTATATATGCACATGAGAAGAGTTTTGTAGATTGCATTCAACTCCAAATTAGTACCATGAACCTGACAGTTTAATGAAGGAAGGGCAAATGAAAAATGAAAATGGACCGTTACATTTTAATAGTGCAAATTCATATAGCAATAGTTTCACATTTACTTGCCACATGCCAAAGACATGTATGTGATAAGTGATCATGGTGTACCATCAAACAAGTTTTTGAAGTCAAGTCACTTTTTGGATGGGTGCCCTGTGGAATCAAAACTAACTCTTATCTAAGGGTAGACCTATGATTTAAAGATCACTATAGTCAATAGTGTCATATTCGCAAAGAAAGAATCTAGAGATAATGACTCATTACCAACATTTAAACACCAAAGTGGTGTTTAATTGATCTTACGTCAAGTATACTTTTTATCTCACACTATGAAAGTGTGATTTATGTTTATGTCATGTGTCGCCATGGTTCAAAATTTTGGCCAATAATTCAAAGTATCGGTTTCGGTCTCCACCGAAATAAAAACTTGAACCGAAATTTCGGTCAAAATATGTATGGAGGGGATTTTTCGGTTCAGATTTTTGGTTTGGTCATGCGTAAAATTGAAAACGAATCTAATATTTTGATCCTTGTGTGTCGCACATCTGTGAGCAATTTAAATCATGATTCAAAATTTCAGCCGATAATTCAAATTATCGGCCAAAATGTATCGGTTTCGATCCTCACCGGAACGAAAACTTGAATCGAAATTTCGGTCAAAATATGTATGGAGGAGAAATTTTCGGCCGAAATTTCAGTTCAAATTTTTGTTTTTAGTCATGCCCAAAACCAATATTTTGATCCTTGTGTTAGAAAAGCAACTTCTCAACACAACCTCATTTTCCGTTAGAGGTGGTCAGATATTTGTGTGAAATATGCATTTCACCCAACGTTTTTTTCCTTGAAAAATATTTTTTGGAAAAAGGTTGCCAAATAGGGCCATTGTTGGAATCAAGGCTTTTAAAGCTAGATTGGAGGTCAAACCTTTTAGGGCATCACTGCAGTCCATTAGGGTTGTCAACGGGCCAGGTTCGGGCTGGCTTTGATAGATTAGATTCTTTTTTACCCTAAATATTATGCTCAAACTCGGCTTAGATACAAAATCCAGCTAGGCTTGCCTCAAGTGCTTCTCGTCACGAGAGTTTTTTTATTTAAACCATAAATCCGACTTGAACTGGCTTGGGTCAGGCCAAATTCAAGCCAGCTGGCCTTTTCCCTTAATATAGTTGGACTTGCCTTAGTCAGATAGGGTTTGGCCCGGGTTTTGGTTAACCCGATTATTTTTTATTTTAAACTTTAGGTTTAATCTTGGTTGGGAGATAAAATCAAACCGGACTTGGCCTAAGTTTTTCGGGCTCAGGCTTTTTATTTGAGCACAAACTCGAACTAGGTCGGGTTGAGACCGAAGCCCAACCAGTTGAAAGCCCTACAGTACATACATGTCTGGTTGTGGCTTGATTGCGACATTATAATTTATTTTAATTAAAAATATAAGAGACAATGAGATATTTAATATATATATATATATATATATATATATATATATATATAATTTATTTATAAATGAACATTTTTACTAGATGGTTTAGATTCAAACACAAAAGTAATAAGGAAGTGCGTAAAATGCTAGAAGCCCCCCATAGCCACACCAATACTCCATAAGTAATTAAGAGAAAATATTATCTAATTTGGTTGGGTTATTACTAACTTTTCAAGGTAAGTTTGCTTGCTTGGGTAATTCATTATAGTAACTTTTAATATTCCAAAATGGCTTTAAAACATTGAGTTTCTATTAACATTGTTGGATAATATTATTATCATTAGGTAAAGCTGTCCCTCTATACCATTGATTCAGTGTTTCTCATACAGATACTCTGCTTTAGATATTATAATTTGTCTATCTTTATTTTACTTAATTTGTCTCTCTTTGTATTCCTCCAAACCGAGTTTTAAAATTTCCAAACTCCCTAAAATCAGTGAATTTAATTTCCAAGAGAATTTATTGATTAAATTCATGATTTTGTGGACCTTATCATCATTATTATGGGGTTAACCCATCTATTTTGGAGTCGATTTTGGCAGTTCCCTGTCTCCACTCGATTATGAAGGCTGAGCTCTCTTTAATTTTGGTATCCTTCATATCCTTTCTCGCAACTTTCCTTTATACTGATATTTGTCTTCAACCTTCTTGTATTTGTAGCTTCTCAACTCTTTGTCAAGGTCTGTTTTATGTATTTGATGAACATGTTCAAACTACCTGAAGTGATGTTTTACAATTTTTTTTCCTTTATACGTGTTACTCTCAAAATTTGTTATGTACTTGTTCTAAATTTTATCTTTCTTGTTAGTTCACACCTCACTCACCTTACGCATCTTGGCCTATATAATCTATCTTTTTTGTCTCTCGTTCGAAGCCTAACATTTTGCACCTTGTAATATGGAAGGTGTACCGATCGTCTTATAAAAATGTCTCTTCGATCTAAATGGAGCTCTTGGGTTATACAATAATTTGCTTGCGTGCCTCTATTTCATCTAATGTTCGTTAATCCTACTTAAAACATCCTCTTTAAATTTATTATCTGATTGTTCAGTAGAGCTTAAATAGCGAAATGACAATGTGTCATTAAATGATTTTCCATTTTAACTAAATTTTTCTCGGGGCTATCATGTTCACTAAATTTATATTAGAAAATTGCAAACAACAAATAAGTTTTGTGCCTGGAAAGTGTAAGTGGCTGACGTGGCCTGACCTGACTGGCTGCCCCGACCTGCATTGCTTGGGCCCCACTACACTTGCAACCGATTACGTCCGTCCACGTCAGTTGCTTGTACTTTGCCTGTACAAAACCTGCCTACCATATTACACTATCCATTTATATTATATAGGTATTTCGTTTTCTTTCTACTAATTTTCTAATTCTTTTACTCCAAAGTTTTTCTCTATAATTATAACTTATTATCTCCTTTTTTTTCTTTGTTTTTGCGATTAATATTACAGTCATTTATAATTAATATGCACCAAAGGATCTTTTCTTAATATATCCATAGGATCTCTTCTCATATGCCTTTGGGGCCCTTGATATTGATATCTGTAAAAAAAAAAAAGAGTTTACAATTAAGGATCTCCAACTATAAAAACTAGCTTTTAATAATATTTAGGGGGTTAAATTCACATATTTTGTAGAGTTTAAGCTTGATATATGTAAAAAGTTAATTATTATATAAAAAATATTGACTTTAACATATCTAAATTATTTTTTATTTTATTTTATGATACGACAATAAAACACACATTGCATGGTTAACGTACCAGAAAGTAACCAAACATAGGGCAATGATCAGGTCCTTTTAAGTAGCATCGGATTTTCAGTCCTATCCCATCCGGTGCCCTTAGAAATAGGAGAATCTTGACTGCACGTTTTGCTATAAATTTTTTTTTTAAAAAAAGTCATGATTCTCCGATTTCCAAGGGCACCGGATGGGATAGGACTAGTGCTATAAAAAGTAAAAATAAAAAAGTCAAGATTCTCCGATTTTCAAGGGCACCGGATGGGGTAGGACTGGAAATCCGATTATGCTTGGTAGGACCCCACCATTCCCCACCAAACACGTACACTCTAGAACATAAATGCAATCTCAATGAATTTATGCAAGTATTTTCTACATGTATTTAATTTTGGATCCGACTCTCTTGACCGTCATCCAAACACCAAAATGGTGTTTAAATGATCTTAAACCGTCAATTCATTAACATGTGACTTATCCATATCGTCAGTCATAGATCATACATTCAAATATATTCAAGCGCAACAGGCCTTTCACTTAAAAAACAAAAAAAGTGCAACAAGCCTAAAAATAGTGTTTTGGGGAGATTTAATCCATCTAATGTGATAATTATAATATCAAATGTTGTTTTCATTTTAATGACTAATATTAAAGTTCATCAATCGGATGGATCACATCCACTTAGGAGTATGTTTCTTTGGACTGAGAAATGTTACAATGATGAATTGCCACTTAATCAATTTAGATTGGTCACATATGTGCGCCACATGACATAATGATAAGCAGTACTTCGACGGTGTGAGATAAAAAATATAATTTTAATGGTGCAAGATCATTTGAACACCATTTTGGTATTTAAATACTTGTGAGATAATGGCTTCCCACCAACATTTAGATAATGGCTTCTAATCAATATTTAAACACCAAATATCAAAAAAATGTTGTTTAAATGATCTTAAGCCATTAAAATTATACTCTTATCTTACACTATTGAAATGTAATTTATCATGGACCTTCATTTTGACCAACCTAAATTTAGGGCTGTCAACGGGTCAGGCCGAGTTTGGGCAGGCCCATTTTTTTAAAAAGCTATAATGAGAGCTTGGACTTGGTGCAATAGCTAACCAGGCTGGGGTCTACCCGATTTTTAAATGTTGTAGCCTGAACTTGGCCCGATTAGCTATTCGGGCTGGACTGGGTTTAGGCCGGGTTTCGACTATTTTTTAAGATTTTTTTTTATAAAGGCCTCATTTTATCATGTCGGGCCAGGCCGGGTCCGGGCTTACACTTTGCACTCAAACCCGAACCTGTTTCTTACCTGGGCTTAGTCCGGTCTGGCCCGTTTATTAAATGACTTAAAATATTGAGCTTGAACCCAGCCCATTCAGGCCGGACCCGATTCGGGCCCAGACAAAAACCCGGCCCATTGACAACCCTACCTAAATTGTCTTAGTGACAATCCATCATTGGAAAATATCTCAACCCACAAAATCATACATATAAGTGGATGTGAACCGTCTGATTGATGCATTTTAATATAAGCTATTAAAACTAAAAATAACGATTAATATTATAGTTAGCAGGTCGACTGGTTCAAATCTCTCAAAAAGTTTGATTTTTGGGTCCATAGCCCTTCAATGTATGATCTATCACTTTAACGGTGTGGATCAAGGATCAAAATTTCGGCCGAAATGAAAATTTCGGTCCAAATTATTGGTTTCAATCCTTACCGAAACGATATTTGGACCGAAATTTCGGTCATATTTTCTATGGGAATCAAAATTTCGGTCGAAATTTCGGCCAAATTATCGGTTTTCGGCCGAAATTTCTGTCCAAATTTTTGGTTTGGGTCATGCCCAAAATAAAAATTTTACCCGATATTTTGATCCTTCTTGTGGATTACCCACATCTTTAACCCTTAATAGTGTAAGGTCATTTGGTGTTTAAATGACGGTCCGGTCCTAATGTTTAACTACTGTATCCGGTCCAATTCGGTATGATCGAGCCATGTTATCTCGCTGATTCGGTGACCGGTCCGGTTTTAGTACATTGATCTCTGACCATTGAAAGCGAAGCACGGTTAAAAAGGCCAACACATCAAACCAGGGGTCTTGATGGGAGTGAGAAGAAAAAATAAACACGAAAAAAAAACAAAGAACCGATGCTCCTCTTCAGTCTCTCATTATTTCTCTCTATCATTTCTCAACGATATTCTCTCTCCCTTCCGTGTGTCTCTCCCTCCCTCGGCCCCCTCTCCTTCATCCGCGCCGTCCAAATGCAGATTTTGTCGCCGTAGCCGTCACTCCGGTCGCCGGAAATTTTCATCGCCGGCGTTCGGGACTGAAAAAAAGTTTTATATAATCGATTTCCTGATTGATTTGATCGAGAGATTTTAGGGTTTCCAGGGTTTCTGTTTCTTCGTAGAACGAGTTTGGATTAGGGTTTTTTCGTCATGGCTCCGGGGCGGAGAAAGGGAGCGAATCGATCGAAGACGAAGAAGCAGTTGAGTTTGGGTGATCTGGTTCTTGCCAAGGTTAAAGGATTTCCTGCATGGCCTGCGAAGGTGCGTTTTTATTTTTTTGTTTTTCGTTTGATTTTGGTTAAAACCGTTTTTTTTATTCGGCCTTCACCGTGTCGCTTCTTTTGATTTTTCGAAATTATGGTTTTGGTTATTGTGATGAATCGGAGTCTCTTGTTATTAATTTGATTTTTTTTAATTTTTTATTTTATGTTGTAGTTATTTATATAGATTTTTTGGTTTTAAATGTACTTTAAGGTTATTTGAACTTTAATTGATTTATTATGTGGCTATCTAGTATGATATGTTTCTAAAGTAAGTTATTGGGTTGATTCTGCAGATCGGTAGGCCTGAAGATTGGGACCGATCACCTGATCCTAAAAAACATTTTGTTGAATTCTTCGGGACTGCTGAAATGTAAGTGTGCTGTATCCCCCCTTTGTTTTAAGTCAGATGGTGTTGAAATTTTTCCGACTGCAAATAGATTGGAGAAGGAGATAATGTAGGTTTTAAAAATTTTAACTTGGAATTTGTAATGCAGAATTTGTTCTTGGTGTTGGATTTGGTAGAATTGAACCTATTTGCTACTGTCAATGTTAAGCGCTTTAGTGTGTGTGATTGCTGATTAAATATATAAAACTGTGAGCAAGATGACCTTCTAGTATAAACAATATATCATAGCAAGTTTCTAGGAAGGATGAGAAAGTGCAACATGAACAGTACATGGTATAGTAACACTTTCAACTACAGAAAGGAAAGCCCTGTATGAGGAAGAAACTACATGACAATAAACATAATTGGCAAGGGGGTAAGCAATAACACATGAACAAACCTGCTTGCGAAGAGCAAGCAGTAAATCAAGATAAGATGTAGAAGATGGAGGGCTAATCAGGGGAGCAGGAGGAACCGAGGAACTACAATTGGAAGTACCATGAGTTTAAAATGCGAAAACTCGATTCGAAAGTCAGTTGAGCCGAGTTAACTCGAAGATTCGGATAAACTTGATTCGCTCCGCCTATAATATATAAATGATTTTTTTTTTTTGGAAGGAAAATGATAGAAAGATATGTTGATAAAATTGGTAGTTTAATATTTTTTAAAATGAGAAGGTTTCTAAAACCTTATCCCATGAAAATATTTCATATATAAGGGCTGTTTATGAACCCTGGTTGCATCATCCTAGCGAAATCTTCACCCGGCTCAATCTCAACTCGAAATCCCAGCGAGTCGAGTAACTTGGTCGAGTTAACTTGTCGACTCGCCGAGTTTTAGAGCTGTGGGAAGTACAACTATACAAGTGTAAGACAGCCCACTGGATCTTCTTGTGGAGAAGATTGAGGTATTGGCATGATTGAGGAGGGCTCATGATGATGTCTGCGTACATAAAAGCGTACCTACTTCCGTTGCTGCAAAGGAGGCTGAACAGATGTGAGAGAAGTGACATTAGTATGACGAGAAGTAGAAATGGGGAAAGAAGGAACAATATGATCTGTTTTAGTGGGTGAAGGAGGAATAATATTAAGAGTTAAAGGCATAGGAAAAGCACAAACAAATCCAGGTTAAGAATGTGGAGAAAAATAGGAACATGCTCAAAGAAAGTAACTTCCATGGAAGTGAAGGATTGACGAGGTGTAGGATTATAACATTGGTATCCCTTAGACATACCAGAATATCCAACAAAGACACAATGAACAACTCGATCATCTAATTCTTGATGGTTTGGGTGGAAATTTCAAACAAACCAAGTGAACCCAAAAACACGTGGCTCAATAGGAAACACCCAAGCCGGAGGGCGAAGAGTTAAAATGGGGTATGACCTAAAACTCGGAAGGGTACGGTTAATAAAAAAATGCAGTAAGTAAAACCATCGACCAATTGGTCTTAGATATATGCATATCCCTCAATGAAGAACAAGTAACACCAATAAGATTTCTATGCTTGCATTTGGCAATCCCATTCTCTTGGAGTGTGTAAGGACGAGAAAACGGATGGGTAACCCCATGATTATGAAGGTACCGAGTGAAGGAATGAGAGGTGTACTCTCCTAGGATCAGAATGGCAAACTTCAGTAGGAACCATGGATTAAAATATCATCCGATATTGATACGTATTGTCCGATACGTATCGGTTTTGGACTTGGACGATACGGTAAATTGGGTATTTCTCGGGGCCCCTTAAAAACAGTCAAATTATTGGTCAATTTATAGTCCGTATCGGACGATAATTTCAAATTATCGTCCAGTGGGGCCCCAACTCCAAGTGACGAAGGGAAACCCCTTTAAGTTCGGGTTTCCCTTTTTTTCTTTATTTTTTCTCCTATTTTCTCCTATTATCTCCTCTATTCTCCTCTCCCCTTCCCTCTAAGCATTGGATCTACAATCTCCACCACCCGGAATCCTACGGGAACGCCGTCGACTTGCCGGAGACCATACAAAAGGTATTTTCTCTATAATTTTGTGTGTTTTTTGTCCATTTGCTTCTATTTTTTGGTGGAAAATTATAGATCTACCCATAAATATTGTAGATCTATATTTTTTATCCCCAAATTTGTGGGTTTTGTGGTAAATTTTTTTGAAAAAAATAGAAAATCATTAAATATATATTCCCAGAATTTTAGGTTGTTTTTTGAGATTAAAAAAAAATAAAAATTGTACCAGGACGATACATTCAATGTATCGCCGATACATTGAATGTATTGGCCAATACATCGATACACATCGTCTTGGAGGCTGGACGATACATCTCGGAAATCCGAGATTTTGACCCATGATAGGAACACCATTTTGTCAATGAAAAATGGAATGAAACTCTTGAACTTAGAAAATACTTCATCTTAAGTCTTCATGAGATAAACCCATTTAATATGCATTGTTGTCAAATCGCATATGCCATCATATGCGATTTGACTGGCTGATCACACATGTGATTTTCATAATCGCATATGGCATCACTCAATGTTTTTCAATTTTTTTTTCAAAAAAATAAAAAAATCATAAAAAATTATAAAAAGTATTTGAAAAAATATAGGAAGGTCTTACAAGTTTAAAACATACATTGTGGTCTCCATAATGCAAAAAACCATTCAATAAAGGTAATATAACTTTCATTTTATTAAGGGAAATAACAAAAAAATATACATTAACTACATGAAAACCAAATAGCATATGTGACCGCATATGCGACAATATGCGATCGCATACTTCCTGTATCCCATATGCCACCATGTCATACGCGATTTAACCTTTCCAGATGGCATATGCGACCATTTATGCGAATATGTGGTTGCATTTGACAACACTGGTAGTATGCGAGTAATTATCAATAAAAACATAACATCGAAGTCCCTTGACAAAATTAATGGGTGAATGGCCTCAAACATCACAATGAACCAATTCAAAAGGAGCGCTGCACTTATGCATGTGAGAGGGGAATAAACATTTTTGACTTTTTTAGAGAGCGCACAAATATTGCATTAAAACTTAGTTGGTTCACAAACGCCTTTAAAAGAAGGAATCAAAGTATATAGAGTATAAAAGCTAGGATTCCCCAATTACAATGCCATAAGAAAGAGTATCATGGCTAGCAGAAATGAGGGAAAAACTAGTGGGAAGATTAATAGGAGAATTAGCAGCACCAATAGTAGTAGAAGGGAACTCATGATCTACATCCAAATAGTCGTCCTCCTTTCTCAATACCTATTTGTTCTTGGTGTTGGATTTGGTAGAATTGAACCTATTTGCTATTGTCAATGTTACTGATTAAATATATAACAAAGAGAGCACGATGACCTTCTAGTATAAACAATATTTGAATAATAGTGTGCTTTGAAAGTATGCTACAATAGCCGGCTTTGTTATGGGCTTGGCAATCTGTCTCAATTACTATTACTATATTATTATATGCATAGGAATATTGAGTATTAGTCAATTAAAGACAAGGTGAACAAAAAATATAATCGTCGCCATTATCCCGTCTTACCTTGGGATTGTTGAAGTTGGTGAATCTTGAAGAAACATAAGAAAATGCTGAATTTTTATGAATATATACATAATAAAAACTCCTTTTAATTGTGTTGGTCAAGAACCATCGAAGGGAAGGATGAATTTATAATACATACAAGAAGCAAAATTCAGCATTTTCTTATGTTTCTTCATTAAATTAAAGGAAAAGAATACATACCAGGGCGGGGTGGTGAGAGACAACTCCAAACAAGAAACCACCTCACATAATCTGAAGAATATTGGAGTCTCAAGGTATTGTTTACGAGCACATCTAAACCATGGGTCAAAATCTCGGATTTTCGAGACGTATCGTCCAACCTCCAGGACGATACGTATCGTATCGGCCGATACATTCAATGTATTGGCGATACATTGAATATATCGTCTTGGTACATTTAAACAAAATAAAAAATTAAAATCCCAAAAAATATTCTAAAATTCAGGGAAAATATATTTAATGGTTTTCTATTTTTTCAAATTTTTTTACCACAAAACCCACAAATTTGGGGCTAAAAAATATGGATCTATCATATTTATGGGTAGATCTCTATTTGTCCACTAAAAAATAGGAGCAAATGGAAAAAAACACAAATTATAGGGTAAATACCTTTTGTATGGTCTCCAGCGAGTCGGCGACATTCCCGTACGATTCCGAGTGGTGTAGATCGTAGGTCTGGTGCTTAGAGGCAAGAGGAGAGGAGAATGGAGGAGAAAATAGGAGAAAAGAGGAGAAAAAATAAAGAAAAAAGGGAAACCCGAGCTTAAAGGGGTTTCCCTTCGTCACTTGAAGCTGGGGCCCCACTGGACGATATAGACGATAAATTGAAATTATCAGACGATATAGACGATAAATTGGACGATACAAACGATAAATTGACCGATAATTTGACTGTTTTTAAGGGCCCCGAGAAATACCCAATTTATCGTATCGTCCAGGCCCAAAACCGATACGTATCGGTATCGGACGATAATTTGATCCATGATCTAAACTAAATTTTTTGAAACTAGCTGACAGGAGAATTGAACTGTGATTTCCCACTGATGTTGGCACTAGCTAGTTAGCAATCATTTTAAATCTTTGGATGACCATTTCCTCAAAAGAGAGATAAAAGGAGTTCACTAGTAATTGAATAGGAACATTGAAACCTATGATGGTTTATCCTGACTCTTGATATAAAGTGTTATCGTTTGGAGAAATTATTAATCATAAAGCACTCATAGCTTAGTTCTGGGTCTCCACTTTTTATCAAATTGAATACGTTTGTTCTATTGAACATGGGAGGACTGGATTCGATGCAATTTTACATGATTTTATAATGTATTGATCTTATGATACCTTGATTTAAAATTATGAATATACATATGGAATAATGGCACATGACTGCTCCTGTACAGATTATGCATGATCGTTCACTTATTAAAGCCAAGTGGCATGTGGCTTTGAACAATCCAATTCATCAAGATAGTGTGCCCAAAATTACACTCGTTGGAGGGTCTGAACCATCCAATCTATTTGTTATGAGACGAGTCTTTGTTTATATGTCTTAATGGTTGAAATTAAAGTGTACCAATTGGAAGGTTAGAGTTCTCTAATCGGCGTGATTTTTTTTGCTGATACATTGTCAATGGTGGGCTGCTAGTTGAACTACTTGGGTTGATCAAACATGTGCGCCACATGGCATGAAGGTGGATGGCCATGCCACAATCTGTTTAAAGGCAATCACAAAAGTCGACCTCTCTTATATATATATAATTTGAATATTTAAAATAATTTTTTCGTAAAGTAATTTATTTCCTCCTTTTAAAAAAATTTATGTTACTAAGATTAGCTATTTTTTATTTACCATACTTTAGCATTCAGGAGCTTAATTCGAGATTTTAATCAAGCCATAATTTAGTAATTTTCTAGATAATTAGGGGTTTCGTATTAAAACCAATAATTATTAATATATAGGAAATGCAATATTTTGAGTATCTGTGGTCGAGATATGTATTGAGATAGATGTGTGGGGTAACAAGAAAGGATAAAGTTTGGAACATGAGAGTGGTACCTGTAAAGGAAGAAATCAGAATGTAGCTTGAAGTGGTTTGTACATGTTCGTCGGAGGCAGGAAGCAGACTCTGGATGAAGGGTTGAGACGCTACAAGCACAAGGAAGTAGGAGAAGAGGAAGACCAGTGAAAACTTAGAGGGAAGCCGTGAGAAGGGATATGAAAGATTGTGAAGTTATAGAGGGTTTAGCGCTGATGAGATACGAGTGGAGAAAATAGGACTCGCAAAGCCAACCCCAAATAGATGGGGTAAGGCTGTGATGATGATGATGAGGACATGCATAATTTAGTAATTTCATCAAATGGAATAACTGTGATGCATGGTTCATTATTACCCATGATTAGGGTCATATATCTAACCATGTTCATAAAATGTCTATAACTAAATAATAAGAATTAACTTTCCTTTCTATGTAACATAGTCTGAATCCGTGCGTAAATTGACAAGTTCCTGTGTTCTGAATTAACCCCCCTTTGACAGAATAAATGTATGAAAAAATGAGAGATAGAAGCTGTAAAAAATGCATGACCACCTGGGTAACTTACGGGAGAAAAAAGATGAATAGTAAAGGTAGGTGCAGAGTATAAAATTTTGCACTTAATTTTAAAGTATTGAAATTATCGTCTCATAATTTTGATACTCTGAAATTATCAGACGTTACAAATGATAATTTGTTTGTCTTGTCCGATATTTTGGACGATACAAGGGGTGGGTCTTACATATGCTTATATCGATCCGCTCCCCTCAATACATATTAGACGATAATAGCGGGATTTTGAACCATGATCGTAACTTCAAAGCATAGGTGGAATGGAATGACTTATAGAGAGACCCCAAGATTGATCGAGAGTTTGAAAATTTCACCTTAAGTTATAACATTGAGTTGGTGATACACAACATGTGATGCAAAAGGGGTACTATTTACACAGTCCAACCTTGCAAGGCCACCGTGCAACAAGCTGACACAGATATATGCATCATATAGGTGTATATATATTAACTTCAATATTTAAAATATTAGAAGGTAAGATTCTTCGGTCTGATAGTGGTGGAGAGTATGCCTCCCATCATCTTCAATCTTATCTTCGAAGTCATGGAATTGAGTGACAATCAACTTGTCCTTACACTCCCCAATAGAATGGGGTCTCTGAGAGAAAAAATAGGCATCTTCTTGAGGTAGGACGTTCCTTGTTACTCAACATGAATGTTCCAAAATATTTGTGGGGTGAGGCTATCCTTACCAAGGATCAAAATATCGGTAAACCGATACGTATCATCCTGAACTCCAGGACGATACGTATCGGGTATCGGCCGATACATTCAATGTATTGGCGATACATTGAATGTATCGGTTTGATACATTGATTTTTTTTTTTTCTGATTGTCTACACAATCGGAAAAAAAAAAAAAAATATATATATATATATATATATATATACATATTATCGGACGATACATTGAAATTATCGTCCGATAATTTCAATGTATCATCCGATACGGGCGATACATTGCCCGTATCGGACGATAAGTACATTGTTTTTAAGGGGGTACGATACAATGCCTTTGTATCGTACCGCCCAAGTCCAAAACCGATACGTATCGGACGATACGTATCAGTATCGGACGATTTTTTGACCCATGATCCTTACTACTACATATCTTATTAATCGGATGCCTACTCCGATTCTTGATGGCCAATCCCCATTTCAACTCCTTTTTCAAAAGAAAGTTCCATTCCTTGTTCCACCCTGTATTGTTGGGTCCTTGTGCTTTGCTCCTATGCCAAATATCCATCGGTCCAAGTTGGACCTTAGGGACACTGATTGCATCTTTTTTTTGGGTATCCTTCTTCTCAGAAGGGATACAAGTGCTTTGACCTTGTTTCTCGCTGTATTGTTGTGTCCATGGAAGTTACCTTCTTTGAGGACACTCCTTTTAACACTCCCCAGTGCACTCTCTAGGTGGAGATTTGTTCCAAGATTGAAGAGAGCACCGCGGTTCTTCCTATAATTGATATGGAAGAAGAGGAAAATGGAGCAACAGTAAGAGATGAAGAAAAAGAAACAGGGTGAGGTAGTGCACCTCAATTTGATCGATATGGCAAAAAGTTGGTGTATGAAAGGAAAAAATTTAGGAAAACTTCTCAGAAAACAACAAAAAAGGACCAAGAAGGAGAGCTTCCTTCTCAGACAATTGATCAAGATCCCTCTCTGGATGAAGGTCCATCCTCCTTAGACCTTGATCCCCCTATTGCCGTTCGAAAAGGCTCTCGATCATGTACTCAGCATCCCATCAGTAGCATGTGTCATATCACAATTTGTCTACCTTGCACTATTCCTTAATTTCTTCTTTAGATTCCATCTCTCCTCTTGACTTCTGTTTTGAGTGCTTTGTCACAGCCACAATGGAAGGAGGCTAGGATTCAAGTGATGAACCCCTTGAGCAAAATAAAACATGGGATGTGGGCGGTCTTCTGGAAGGGAAGAGGATAGTTGGCTGCCAATGGTCTACACTGTGAAGTATAGATCTGATGGATCAATGGAGAGATACCAGGCTAGATTTGTGGTGAGGGGGTTTACCCAAAGCCAAGGAATTGACTATCAAGACACATTTGTTCCTGTTGCAAAGTCGAACACCATCAGGGTGTTAGTATCACTTGCTATATTTAGAGATTGGCCTCTTACCCAGCTTGATGTGAAGAATACTTCTCTTCATGAGGATATGAAGGGATGAAGGGAGAGGCTTATATGGCTCTTCCTCTTGGTTATATTAAAGAAGATGAGAAGGACAAGGTCTGCAAACTCAAACAATCTATCAATAGGTTAAAACAATTTCGTCGCGCCTAGTTTCAACAATTTAGAGAAGCTGTAATGGGATATTAATATCAGAGAAGTCACCATGATCACACCTTATTTGTAAAGAAAGAGGTGCATACAGCAGCTATCTTGGTGTATGTAGATGATAGTGAATATATTCTATGTCTAAAAGACCAACTTCGCAGGTCCTTTGAAATCAAGGATTTGGCCCCTCTTAAGTATTTCTTGGGTAACGAGGTGGCAAGGTCAACCTAGGGGATTTCATAGTCACAGAGGAAATATACTTTGGATCTTCTTCATGAGGAAACCTGCTATTAATCCCATTGAACAAAATCACAGGTTGAATGGAGAGGTAGGGGAACCTCTCAAGGATCCTAGAGCATATGAGAGATTAGTTAGAAACTGATCTATCTCACTGTGACTCACCTGAGTGTAGCCTATGCTGTGAGTGTGGTGAGCCAGTACATGAATTCACCCAGGAGCACTCATCTTGATGCAGTTTATAAAATACTTAGATATTTGAAAGGGAGTCCTTATATTGGAACCATGGACACATGGGCATTGAGATCTTCACAAATGCTGATTGGGTTGGATCTGTCCATGATAGAAGGCCCACTACTGGTTGCACCTTCTCAGGAGGAAACTTGGTGACTTGGAGATCAAAGAAACATGTGATATCCAACTCTAGTGCAGAGGGGGAGTACAAAGTCATGTCTCAAGGAGTGCATGAGGTATGTGGTTGAAACATATCCTTTTGGAGGAGTTCATGTTACCTCGCTTATGACTCTTTATAGCGATAATGAGGCATCACATTGGAGAAAGTCCAGTCTATCATGAGAGGAAAAAGAATATAGAAGTTGACTGCCATTTTATCCAATAAAAGGTTTGGTCAAAGGAAATATCCATACCACAAGTTCACTTTGAAGATCAATTGGCCGAAATCTTCACTAAGGGTGTTGGAGGAAAGCGTTTCTTTGACATCACGGCCAAGTTGGGCATGATCATGCACCAACTTGAGTGGGAGCGTAGGTGATACACTTAGTGTTATTTTAGTGGGTGTGTCTTGAGTACATATTGGGTGTGTCGTGTATGTGGAGTAACTGTCATAACTTACTCTATTTCCCGTAATTTTCAAATTTCCAATTCCATGATGCAATGATGGAAGTATATATCCAATTATTGCATTGGGAAGAGTGCCAAGCTAAGCAACTCAACCCTAATTTCTCCCTATCTCTCTCTCTTCTTCTTCCTCACCTAGCCCTAATCATAATTTCTACTTACACAAAGTAACTGAAGATTCCGAACAAAACAAGTGCACCCCAAAACACATGGCTCAACAGGAAACAGCCAATCCCGAGGGCGAAGAGTTAAAACGTGGTATGACCTTAAACTCGGAAGGGGCGATTAATTAAAAAAATGCAGTAAGTAAAACCATCGATCAATTGGTCTTAAACATATACATACTCTTCAATGAAGAACGAGTAACACCAATAAGATGTCTATGCTTGCATTCGGCAACTCCTATTCTTGCGGAGTGTGTAAGGGTGAGAAAACTGATGGATAAGCCCCATGATCCTAAAGGTAGCGAGTGAAGGAATGGGAGCTGTACTCTCCCATGATCAGAATGGGAAACTTCAACATGAACCAAGGATCAAAATTTCGGGTAAAATTTCGGCCGAAAACTGAAAATTTGGCCGAAATTTTGAGTCCCATACAAAAATGACCGAAATTTCAAGTCCCATACAAAAATGACTGAAATTTCGGTCCATAGTTATCGTTTCGGTGGGGACCGAAACCGATAATTTGGGCCGAAATTTTGGTCAATTCGGCCGAAATTTTGATCCTTGACATGAACACCATATTGACAATAATGAATAATGGAATGAAACTCTTGAACTTAGAAAATACTTCATCTTTAGTCTTCACGAGATGAACCGAAGTAATGCAAGTGTAATTATCAGTAAAAACAACATAATATCGAAATCCTTCAAGATAATTAATGGGTGGAGGGCCTCAAACATCACAACAAACCAATTCAAAAGGAGGGTTCTAGCTACGCAAACGAGAGGGATAGACAATTTTTTTACTTTTTTAGAGAGAGCAAAAATATCGCATTGAAACTTAGTTGATTCACAAACGCTTTTAAAAGAACGCAACAAAGTACACAGAGTATAAAAGCCAGGATCCCCCAATTAGAATGCCATTAAGAAAGGGTATCATGGCCAGAAGAAATAGGGAAAAAACTAGAGGTAAGATCTAGAGGAGAATTAGCAGCAACAGTAGTAGAGGTAAGATCTAGAGGAGAATTAGCAGCAACAGTAGTAGCAAGGGAACTCATGATCAACATCCCAATAGTAGTCCTCCTTTCTCAATACCTTTGCCTACAATCCTCTTTGTAGTAAGATCTTGAAAAACACAATGAGAAGGATAAAAGGTAAACAAAGTGCTTAATCTCTTACCCAGACTACTTACTGAAAGAACATTAGTAGATAACTGGGGAACATGTAGCAAATGAGATAAGAAAAGAGGAGGATACAAGAATGTTTCCCATCCAACAATAGAGGTAGATGAACCATTGGCTGAGTGAACCTTTGTAGATGTGGAGGAAGGAGAATATGAGGATAAAACCTGAAAATATCGTCATATTGTCTGTAGCTCCCGAGTCAATGACCTGGCATGATGGAGACTGGAAGCAGCGACAACACACACAGAAGTAATAGAGGAGATTGTTGTGAATTAGATTCAATGTTGGCCATCTTTGTAATCAGCGATCCTAAGTCCTAACAAACTGGAAGCCTGCTTAATATGTAATGTGATAAACAAATTTGTTTCATACCTTCATGATAGCAGAAGCCCACAAGCTTTAAAGATCTTAACAGTCCTCTACATCAGAAGAAGTACCAAATGACAAATTTCAGCAGCCCAAACGTATCCAGCAACCAATATCCAGCCACCAAGTACTAGCAGTAAACAAGCCAAGAAAAAGGGTGAAAGACAGTTCAACCCACAGATTGATTCCAAATTGATCGAATCTACTATCTTTGATAAGTTAAGAACACTAAAAATTAGCTAAAGATAGTCTATTTGGACCTTCAACACAGTCAACTAACACCAACAAAAGTTCTCTAAGCAGATATCAAAGCCACATTTGCACCAGAAATTGAAATTCCATTAAAAACATCAAAAATAGCAATTTTTTTTTTTCCAAAATATCTATGAACAATCCTTTGAACCTCTCATACATGGATCAAAATACCGGAAAACCGATACGTATCGTCCAAATCTCCAAGACGATACGTATTAGGTATCATTCGATACATTCAATGTATCGGCGATACATTGAATGTATCAGTTTGATACATACAATTTTTTTTTTCCAAAAAAATCTCGAAAAATGCTAAAAAAATCAGAAAAATTAAATTGAATGATTTTCTATTTATTTCAACTTTTTTTAAATTTATTTAAGGCTTATTTGATACATATTTCATAATTTTAGCAACACAAAACCTAAATTACATTGTACATGACTCATGATCAAAATTAAAATATATATTGTATATGAAAAACTTACTTTAAAGCCACATTGAATTTCGTGGTGGTGCTTGGCACTCGTGATCATCATCATCGGTGCGCGAGTTTTTTCTATAATGTTGGCCATATTGATACCCATGATCATATGTGCCCCTATGAAATTGAGGCATTAGCGACGAATATGACTCAGTGTAATAGGTAAAGGTCGGTCCTCCAAAAATTTGACCAACGAAGTCATATGGCCTAGGGTAGGTTGGTTGAGGCCGATAGTATGTGTTATTGGTTGCTGAATCTTTGGTATTTTGCAAATTAAATCCCCCGAAGCTAGAAGTCATATAACCCATATCATCTTGTGGACCTTGTGATGGTTGTGTTTGGTAAGATTCTAACGCTCCTCTTCTTTCAACCCATTAATCTCTAAGACAGATCAACATCATCCCCTCCACCACTTGTGCCAACGTGAGTTTTATCACCTCCACCATCACCCCCATCGTTGTCATTATCACTACCGGACTGGGTTTCGTCATCAGATCCAACCACCGAATGACGATTCAATCTTCTTTTCCGCCTCAGTGGTTGGGAAGCCTGCTCCTCCGCTACTCTTTCAGCATTGTCCAGCCATGCAGTGCTCTCAATATCCAACACTTGCTCTTCTCTCTTTCGATCCACTGATTCAAAGGGTCATCCGCCGTGAATATATAATCTAACTCGATGGGATCAAAATATTCACTATTTGTAAGGTAGAATATGATAGATGAATTAGTATATGCTTAGTCAATTACGTCAAATAAATATTGTATAAACTAAGACTTCATATAATTGCTTACCACGATTGGTCTTTTGCATATTCCTGACCCTTATTCGCATGTTATAGTGGCAATAGACTAACTTTTCCAATCGTTCCATAGTTAGCCTATTCCTTGTTTTCGTGTGAATGAGAGAATGTACTCCAATTCCGCTCACAGTTGGACGAGGAACATGCTTGTGATAAAACCCACATTGCAACCCGCCTCAGTATCAGACCATCACCTCCATAGTGCATCCACCAATCAACGGGTTTATCGTGCTTGATTTGGGATTGCGCCAACGGGGTTCCAAATGACCCATGTCTTTTGCGGAACATGTCAATCTACAAAGATGAAATACAATAACTCACATATCAATAAACACATCATATGACATTTGATTTATTAGTTATAAGGTATGATTACTCACATCTTGTATGACTTGACCTTGGTCCTCCAACTCAGCGAGCATTCGTTGGATCACATTGAGCAAACCACTGTACACTTCATCAGCCTCACTCAACTAGAAGCGTCGCGTATACTGGAAGGCTGGATTCAAGAAGTGTGCTATACATCAAATATAAGCAATCTTATTAGTATATGGAAGCAGTGAATAATATGAAAAATAATATTTAAATAAAAATCACTACATAAGCAGTTTAACATGTTATACCTGCAATATGCAAGTACTGGTGGAATTGTGCATCTCACCTCTTGTCGATAATTGCCCAATAGTTTATATATTTTGTAGGGCATTTGGTTTTAATAGCCAATTTTGCATTATCCATTGACTCATAAACATACCCTATCATTGGTTTCTCATTACCATCTACCAACCTCAACACTTGCACCAACGGGGTAGTGACGACGATAAGGTGGTTAACATCTGTCCAAAACTGGAGATTGTAGATCAAGTCAGCAACTTCATTGCAAGCATGTCTCTTTGCTCGTGGGAGTTCTAACTCATATTTGCTCCATTCTTCGGAGTTAACCATGCTTTTCAGCTCACGCCTATATCTAGCCAAGCTCTGTAGGGCTAAAAATTGTGTCGCAAACCGTGTAATCGCAGGCCGGAGTAGCTCGTTCTTAGTGAAGTCTCTCATCAAATTTATCAACTTGTCATCGTTGTATAGATAGAAAGTAATCGTTCTTCCCTTCTAAATAGTTGCCCGTGCCTTGCTTCTCTTTCCCAAATCCTCAAGAATGAGGTCCACGCAATGAGCGACACACGAAGTCTAGTACAAGTGAGGTCTCTTCAACATTAACTGTCTGCCTGCGGCTTTGTAATTGACGGCATTGTCTGTTATCACCTGCACAACCCGCTTCTTTCCAACATCTTCAACTACCTTATCTCCATTAGTTGGAAGAGGTAATCATCCGTCTTCGCATGTTTAGAAGCATCAACTGATCTTAGAAATACTGTCCCGATATCGCTGTAGACCAAAAAGTTGATCAAAGTCTTCCTTGTGGGACCGCTCCATCTATCGCACATAATTGTGCAACCTCTCTCATCCCATACTTCGTGGAAGCTGTCCACATAAGCACCTATCTCATCGTACTCATCATTTAGTAATGGCTCAGATATCTCGTATGCAGAAGGCTTTTTAACTCTTGAACCAACTTTTGTATTTGTATCAATCATACTTTTGAAGTACGGCGATTCCACAACCTAACTCAGAATGTGCTTGTATATAAAAAACTTTGCAATGGATTTTTCAAGCTTCTTCCCCATTTTTTTCAGTGAGATTGCACTCAATTTAGTTTGTTTGGAGCTTTCTGTCCGATACATGAACGGATCCATGGGACCTGTAGTACGGCCTTGTCTCTCTCACAGATGCTGACCTACGTAACCCGGCAGTCTCCTGAATGTCCTCATCATCAACAGCATGTGGCCTATGACTAGATCTACCATCAGCAACAGGCATGGATTGGCCCTTCAACCTGGACCGAAACCGATAATCGACTTACTTCCTGATCTCGTCGCTGTCGTGCTTCTCTAGCACTCTCCCTCATGACTCTCGCTATTTGCTTATCCTCATCCTCATCCTCATCCTCATCATCCTCAGGTCCAGTGCAGGAAACTCTGGATATCCCCTCCTTATTCTCTCATATATTTCTCTATCTCGGTTGGCTTCTGCTTTTTTCTTTCCCTTAGCAGCTTGCATATTGACTCTGACAGCTTCTCTCAACTCTCTGGGTACATTGGGACATCCTTTTATCTCTCCCTTAATGTGACTCAAATGCTCCTTCTACCGTGTGATACTTTCTCCCAATAATTTTTTTCCCACAAAGCTTATATTCTATTCAGAGTCTATCACCATCTATTGCTGTGCCGTATTGCCAGACTGGATCTTGTCCACGTACCATATTTATTTATTTCACCTATATGAATGAGCAAATGATTGGCTTAAATTACATGTGATACACCATTGCATGAATGAGTAAACGATTGGATTATTCTAATTTTTAATGACATGAGATAATATTTTTAAGTATTATTCTAATTTTTAATCACATTTTAAATATTATTCTAATTTTTAATGACATTTAAAATATTATTCTAATTTTTAATGACATAATTTATTAAAAATTAAATTTTAAAACTTATATTGCTAACATAATTTATGTTTAAGTGTTATATAATTTTTTTTTTTAAAAAAAAACTTAATTTACTAACTTTAACACAATTTAATAAAAAGTAATTTTTAAAACTTAAATTACTAACATAATTTATGTTTAAGTGTTATATAAAAACTTTAAAAAAAAAAAACAAACTTAATTTTCTAATTCTAACACAATTTATTAAAAATTAATTTTTAAAACTTAAATTACTAACATAATTTATGTTTAAGTGTTATATAAAAACTTAAAAAAAAAAAAAAACTTAATTTACTAACTCCAACACAATTTATTAAAAATTAAATTTTAAAACTTAAATTACTAACATAATTTATTTTTAAGTGTTATATAAAAACTTATTATTTTTTTTTAAAACTTAATTTACTAACTCTAACACAATTTATTTTTAAGCATATAAGAACTTCATTTATTTTTACAACTTAATTTACTAACACAATTTATTTTTAAGTTTTAAATATGGGGGTTTAATTAGTTTTTAAAACTTAATTTACTAACACAAAAAAGAAATTAGGTTTTAAAAACAAATTAAACCCCCAAATATGATAACCCCCAAAAATAAACCCTCAAATATGATAATATAGGCTCAAATTAGACGGATTTAACACAAAACTCCTAAATTTGGGTTTAAAATATCAAGATCTACCATATTTAAGGGTATATCTTGAAATAATAAACCCCCAAAGTGTAAGAAAATGGTAGAACACATTTATTCTCTATGATTTTCGGCGATTCGGGTGTTGATTTGGCGTCGATACGGGCATTAAATGTTGTTTTCGGAAGAACACCAAGCTTAAAGAAGGGAAAAATGGCTGCTGTGCAAAGGAGTCGAAAGAGGGGTTTTAAAACCCTCTCTCGTGCATCACATGTGACTGGGGGCCCCACCTGCGAAATATTGAAATTATAGGATGATAATTTAATTTCATTCTTTTAAGGTTCAAGTTTAACCAGCTATATTATTGAAATTATCATCCGTATTATCGGACGATAACTTTAAGTTATCGTCCGATAATAAGGTGGTTTTGTTAGATACCTGGTAAAAAGCTAATTTACCGTATCGTTGGGGGCCAAAACCGATACGTATCGGTATCGTCTGATATTTTGACCCATGCTCTCATACCACTCATCAAATCATCAGTCACGGCCAGAGGATCATGCATTAAAAGCTGGTGAGCCCTTTGGAGTTCCATCATAGATGGACGATCATATAGAATAACATACCTAGACAATCGCGAAACCTCTGTTTCACTTGAGATGAACCAAAATTTAACGAATCTCTTAAAAAACACTCACACAATCAGTTCAACAGCAGAGTCATAAGATTCGTGAAAAGAAAATGATCCGCTTCCATATCTCCCACAAGAGTTGTAGCTTCCACCGTGTCTGAACCATTGAAAAACAGGAAACTGTACAAATACTTGTAGCTGAAGAAGATGCCTTCGAAAGCCCTTGTAGATATCAAAAGCAGTTGCTGCAGAAGACAAAGGAGCAACAAATAGAAAACCAATTCAAATACTGGTATTTTAGGTCAAACGGAGGTCAACTTTTTTTGGCTTTGTTGATATCATACTAGGTGTCATTAGTGTGATGTGGCACAACACTATCACGAGGTCCGACAAGGCTTACTCTGATACCAAAAGAGGTTTGTGGGTTTATAGTTTAAGGTTGGACGGTTGAGATTAGGGTTTGGTTGATGGTGTTAGGGAGAGTCTCCATTAGCTTTAATATTAAGGGGAAACAAGTTACATGCACACCCAAAAATCCTCCCTACCTATGTTACTTAACTCCCTACTCCACCCTGCGAATGGTGAACTAGTTCGTAGCAAACCAATTCTTCATTAGATTTGGTCCAATTTTGCGTGATTGGGCTAACTGGAGTGATTGTATATAAAAACGCATATCAAAACCCCTGGAGGTGGGGCGAATTGAACCAACTAACTTCACTACTTTACACCCAACTCCCACACTTGTCTAACCAAGTAAGCTAACGTCTATTTTAGTATAAGAAGTTAACGTTAATAATTGCATTTTAACTTCTTGTTAGCTGCTTACCAAAAAAAAATTATACTAAATAACTAAAAACTCATCCTCCCCCTAGTGAATGGGGTTTGCATGGGAGTAGCAAATTGCGAATTACGAACTCGAATTCCAATCGAACTTATTGCGAATTAAGTAACATAGCACTATACACTCTCTCACACACAAATGCACTATACACTCATACAAAATGTATACCAACATGTTCCCTGGGCCTCAAACCAGTCCCAAACCTGCCCCCATTCGTGCTCTGCATCATCAAAGGAGGGAAAATTGGATGCTGCAACCAAGATTTAGTCAAGGTAGGGCAACCAGTCAAAAAATGGAGGGCGAGCAATAACCTAAAAGAAGAGACATTTTCCCTCGAAGGAAGGATCTTCTCCTCCTTTACCACCATGCTTTTTTTTTAAATCACGATACTGAAGATAATGATGATGGACATATTAGCAATTTGGTGTGAAATAACTTCACTTGGAATGGAAGGACAGCTCGGTAAGCTTTTGTTCTAGATGTTTTGGCATTGGTTGGTACTCGAACAAGATTGGAATGTTGAATGAAAGTTGAATCCACATCATGTCCATCTCACATGCTTCAGTGACGCAGGACGGTACCCTAAACTACGTGAATGATATGATTGAATTTTTGCCGAAATTAAATGGGAATTAAACTAAACAATGAAACTTGCAAAATATAACGAATACCTCAGGGTCTCGTAGTATTCCTTGGGAGAATCACGTATAATTCAGGCAGGGTTCAGTCCAGGCGCTAGATCCGTTAGGTTGCAGCGCAGATCGATCCTAGAGATAGAACTCTAGGTTTCTTTCCAGATTAGGGTGCTCACGATTCAATGATGGGATCACTGATTTTCTCTGAATATCAGGTGCGGAAGGTTTAATAACTCTACCGGGCTCTACGGTTGTTGAATCAGATCGATTCAAGGATTTAGAGAAGTTTAGGGTTTAGGATTTCACAAGAAGATGGTCGATTTAGGGTTGTAGAATCACGCAAACAAAAATAAAAGAGGTAGATAGAATTGTAGGCTTCACACCCTTGGCTTCGCACCAAACCCTTCTCGGGAAGAAGATTCACTCTTCGTAGAGGCTCATCTCAAGCACACATAAGCAAAAGCTCTTTTCATTCATAATCAATCTCCTTAATAGAGTGTTTACAAGGCCTTTATATAGGCTAAGAAAACCCTAAACGAAATAAAATTCGCACTAAAAGAGTTCTAAAATAATAAAAGACTAAAAAAAACAAATAAAAGAAAATTTTCAAATCCTTTGGGCCCGCCGGCGAGGATTATAACCGCTCGGCGAGGGCTCGCTTCGAGCGAAGAAGTGGCCGCCGGCGAGGGCCCGCCGGCGAGGATTATAACCGCTCGAGCGAGGGCTTGCTGGGCATTCTCCTTGCGGTTTCCAGAATATCTTCTCTTGCCTAGTTTTAATTTCCATTCCTCTTCTTAGGCGTCGGTACCGCGGAAAGGTCCATATCCGATGTCTACAATGTCGGCCCCGTCAATTCTCCCGGTGAAAAGGCTTCATCACCGATGAAGCGGTAGTGATAGTGCTTTCGAGTATGTCGGGGTTCAAGCGTCGAACTTCGTCTTGACCATGAGTTCTCGGTCCGCTTTCCAAACCACTTGACCAAGTACTTTTGAATTCCACCATCATGGGTGGATATCGCCATATCGTCTAGTATTCCTTGATCTCCTCTGCGTTGCTTGTGTGGGGAAGGGAAGGGTAGGGGGTTGCGGTGGGGTTGGAATGTGGGCTCGGGCTGCGTGGAAGGGGTTGTGAGGGGGGTAAACTCAGAGGAACCAGTCCTCCACATTGAATGTAGAGTGACCCCTATATCGTGGAAGCTCGAGAAGATATGCATTAGGGCCGCTCCTTGCCACAATTCTAAAAGGCCCATACGGGCTTGAAGTTTCTTCATGGCTCCCAATGGGAACCGCCAGCCTAACTCGAACCATGACGTAATCTCCAACTGAATTCCTTGAAGCGCTTTGTCTATATTTTGTATTGTTCATTGCTAGCATTAATTCTTTTTCTAATTTATGCAATTCATGTATATGTTGTGCAAATGAATCATCGACTCGAAACTCGATGAGATGCGAACATGGGAATTAGATCAATTGGTATTCTAGGCCTATGACCAAGGCGACCTCAAAAGGACTCATACCTAGGGACCTATTGGCTGAATTGTTATATGCAAACTGCTAAAGGCAAAATAGAATCCCAAGTCCTAGGGTGATCACCAACAAGACAACGGAGAAGATTACCTAAGCTCCTATTGGTGGACTCTGTGTGGCCATCTGTTTGAGGATGATAGGTCAAAGAAAATTGGAGCATGGTACCCATCATGTGCCATAAAGTTTTCGTAGTAACGGTAAATCTCACATCTCGATCAAACACAATCAATCGTCGGGTAAACCATGTAGACGCAACCTCCCCGAAAAATAGTTTGGCTATGTGAGCCGCCGGAGGTTTTGGAGCGGGGCATGAAGTGGGCCATCTTAGAAAAGCGGTCCACTACCACAAAAATGGAATCGTGCTTTTGTTGAGTCTTTGGAAGTCATACGAAATCCATGGAGATGTCTTGCCCAGGTGTGTGGCACGGGCAAAGGGTGTACAAGCCCGTATTTTGTTTTATATGCTTTGCAACTTGGCATGTACGACATTGTTTTACTTCGACCCTAGAGACATCTCTCACAAGGCTAGGCCAATAGAACCTATCCTCAACAAAGCGCCTTTGGTTTTATCGCGCCAAATGTCCCAAGCAATCCCTCGGCATGTAACTCCCGGATGAGGAAGTCACGCAATGAAGTGCGAGGATGCACAAACGATTCCTTTGAACAAATACCCATCCAAAGCAGGTATATTCGAGTTATTGTTGTTCGAATTTTCAAAGAAAGTGTATTCTCAGACCAAATCTGGCAATCAGATAATCTTGCTTCAACGCCAAACTGGTGACCTCGGTGCTCATAGATCGCAAAGTCATGACTCGACGACTAAGCGCATCAAGACCTTGTTCTCAAGACCAGCCTTATGCTTCAAAACCAATGTGAACCCTTGAAGGTACTCGACCCACTTTGGCCTCGGGTTCAACTTTTTCCGGAAGCAAGGAAACGTAAGGCTTCGTGGTCGAAGCAACACAAATTCTTGCGGTCTCAGGTAATGTTTCCAATACCACAGAGATCGGACGACCGCATAAAACTCTTTGTCATAGGTGGAGTATTTCTGCTTTGCCTCATTGGGTTTCTCACTAAAATAGGCCACAGGGTGGCCTTCTTGGCTCAAGACTCATGCTATGCCTACACCGTCGCCACATGCTACTGAAGACCTTAGAAAAGTCTCGTAGGCGCATGACGGTGCAAGAACTATTTTCTCTTTTATCTCGAGAAAGGCCCTCGTCATATTTTGCTCCATAGAACTCCTTTTCTCATGCAATCGGTAATGGGAGCCATGATGGTGCTAAGATTTCGGATGAAGCAACGATAAAACGTGGCCAAACAGTGGAAGCTACGGACTTCATGAATATTCTGAGGTTCGCCACTCCACAATGGCCTTAACCTTCGTGAGGGTCCGCAACCATCCGTCTCACCGAGACAATGAATCCCAAGAATACAACGAATCTCGCATGAAGGTACACTTCTTGAGATTCACAGATAACTTCTCTCCCCTCAAGGTTTCGCAAACCAAAATATAGGACAAGGAATTTGCCAAGGAATGGCCTCAACACTTGGGTCATGAGCCTCATAAATGTGCTCGGGGCATTGGAAAGCCCAAAAGGCATGACCATCCACTCATAAAGACCGTCTTTGGTCTTGAAGGCGGTTTTCCATTCATCGCTGTATGCGAATCGCACTGATGGTAGCCACTTTTAAGGTCTATCTTGGAAAGATAGTGGCTCCAACCATCATGTCAAGCATGTCATCGAGCCGCGGTATGGGAAACCGATATTTAACAGTGATCTTATTAATCGTTCGGCTATCCACACACATGCGCCATGTACCATCTTTCTTAGGCGTGAGTAATGAGTGCACAAGACTCTCGTGACTCTCTTTATGAACCCCTTTTGTAGGAGCTCATCGACTTGCCGAGTCAACTCGGCATGCTCAACCGGATTCAACCGTAGTGGGGCAGGTCTTGGTAATGTCGATCCGAACTAAGTCAATTGCGTGTTGAATGTCACGCATGGGAGGAGCTCACTAGGTAAGTCTTCTGGGAAGACATCCGCAAATTCATTCGGATGGGCTCTACCTCCTTGGGGTACTCACTGGTGACTAAGTACTCTCAACAAGAATAACGACATACACAACACTCTCATCTTTCGATGCTCTTTCAAACTCTGAAGGGGTCACAATATTGATGGCCTTGGATTGACCTCCCTTCTTCTCAACTCTGTTGACTGATGGTGCTTTGGGAGCCAAAGGGTTAAGAGTGATTTTCTTGCCCTTGTAATTGAGCGTCAAATGTTAGATCGCCCAAAAATAGTCACGTTCAAATCATAGAGCCATGGCCTCCCTAAGATAATGTGGCCCACATCCATTGGTACCACATCGCACCATAGAGTGTTAGTGTATGAACCCAATCAGAAGGGTACACGACACCTCCGAGATACGGAATGGATGAAGAGTCAACCCATGCGACTTTGTAAGGTCTCGGATGGGCTTCAGGTGTAAGCCCTAAGCGGGTGACGGTATGTTCTGACACCACATTGGTGCAACTTCCGCTATCCACAATTACCCTACAACTCTTTGTCCCACATGTGGCAAAGGTGTGGAAGATGTTCTCCCTTCGCCAATCCTCCTTTTCATCCCGTTGAGGCTGTGTAAAGACACACCTCACAACTAGAGCGCGACCCATGCTATCACCCTCCTCGTCACTAGGTGTGGCATTCGGCTCAAGGACCTCTTCCTCATAAACTCCTTCACTCTCTTCTCCTTCCCCGTCAATGAAGAGATTCCTTTGTGGGTCTCTCGTAGGGCATTGGGCGACAAAGTGTCCCAACCCTTGACATTTATAGCATTTGACATGAGACCCACTCTTCGAGGATTCTCGACTACACCCTTACCTTTGTCAAACCTCACATTGGTGGATGTGGGTTGCGTGGGCTTGGCATGCGGGTTTCCAGCAATAGATTTCACTTCGCCGATGCGGAATTGACTGGGGTGAAAATCAGATTGCCTAGTCACCGCCATTTTCAAATATCGTTCAAGGTCTTGAACGAGCTGTAACACTCTACGAGAGTCTCAACAGGTGGAGACTAACTCTTCTCGCAAGTCAAATCTCAATCCCAGTCTGAAATCAATAGAGTGACTTGGGGTCTTCGAGATACCTTGGCTCTCATCATGAACTCTTCAAATTTGCCAATGTAATCCGACATGCATACTACCTTGGCAGATTTTGCCATTGGTCAAGGAGCGATGGTAGTATGAAGAAGGAAACTTCTCTCAGTAAGTCGCTCCTTCATGTCCTCCCAATGGGTAATGGGAGCACAACCCGTGATTCGCTCGATGCGTTCAACGTTGACCCAAAAGAGTCGGGCTTGGCCTATGAGCTTCATCTTAGCAAGTCTAACACACCTCTCATCGCTCATGCCAAACCACTCAAAGTGCTGGTCCATATCGGATAACCAGTCAAGGAAGACTTGAGGATCTAGCCTTCCATCGAAAGTCGGGAACTCAACTCGGACATTTTTGAGGAGCCTCCCTTCCGGGTCGTAGTCATCTCCATGATGATCAAACCTATGATTCCGGCTCCGATTATGTTGGTAGCCATTTCGTTCAAAACGTGGACCATTACGCTCACGGTGTGGTTCAAAGTACTCATCACCCTCGTCTAACCGATTGGCTCGGTCTAACAATCTCTCATTGGATGTTTCGAGAGTCCTTTGGGCTGCCTCTAAGGTAGTCATTCGATCGTTGATCGATTTTAGGTCAGCCCTCAGGCTGTTAAGAGCTTCGGTAATCCCACTCATGTCCATGGTGATACAGTTTACTACTGACGGGCTCTAGAATGGAATGCAAGATGAACACTTTGGCCAAATAATAATATGTGATGAAAATAAAGTGCAATCAATGCAATGTCACACAGTATGCCCTAACCTAGAACCTAGGTCTCTGATACCAAAACTGACGCAGGACGGTACCCTAAACTACGTGAATGATATGATTGAATTTTTGCCGAAATTAAATGGGAATTAAACTAAACAATGAAACTTGCAAAATATAACGAATACCTCAGGGTCTCGTAGTATTCCTTGGGAGAATCACGTATAATTCAGGCAGGGTTCATCACCAGCGCTAGATCCGTTAGGGTTGTAGATAGAACTCTAGGTTTCTTTCCAGGTTAGGGTGCTCACGATTCAATGATGGGATCACTGATTTTCTCTGAATATCAGGTGCGGAAGGTTTAATAACTCTACTGGGCTCTACGGTTGTTGAATCGGATCGATTCAAGGATTTAGAGAAGTTTAGGGTTTAGGATTTCACAAGAAGATGGTCGATTTAGGGTTGTAGAATCACGCAAACAAAAATAAAAGAGGTAGATAGAATTGTAGGCTTCACACCCTTGGCTTCGCACCAAACCCTTCTCGGGAAGAAGATTCACTCTTTGTAGAGGCTCATCTCAAGCTCACATAAGCAAAAGCTCTTTTCATTCATAATCATTCTCCTTAATAGAGTGTTTACAAGGCCTTTATATAGGCTAAGAAAACCCTAAACGAAATAAAATTCGCACTAAAAGAGTTCTAAAATAATAAAAGACTAAAAAAAACAAATAAAAGAAAATTTTCGTCACTGGGCCCGCTCGAGCGAGAATTATAACCGCTCGAGCGAGGGCTCGCTCGAGCGAGCTTAAGTGGCCGCTCGAGCGAGGGCCCGCTCGAGCGAGGATTATAACCGCTCGAGCGAGGGCTTGCTGGGCATTCTCCTTGCGGTTTCCAGAATATCTTCTCTTGCCTAGTTTTAATTTCTATTCCTCTTCTTCCGACGTCGGTACACGCGGAAAGGTCCATATCCGATGTCTACAATGTCGGCGTCCCCGTCATTCAGTCCTCATGCATGTCCAAAAGACAAACCATTGATGAATGTTGTTCCATAAAGAACCACTAATTGTTTCACCACCTTGGATACATCAACTGCTTGGGTTTATTGATTTATTGATCTTTGTTGACTGTAAGTTGACACCTTTTGGGTTGCACCATGGATACCGTATGATAGTTATTGGGAAGAAAAGTGTGTAGTGATGCAAAGGCACACCGTATAAAAATATGATAGGTGAAGGTTTTACTTTAAATGTAAAGGACAAACAATCTGCAAATTGAATAAGAGTTTAATGGAACACTTACAGGTCTTAACTCTTTATAGACGAGAATAAAGAGAAGTTAATTTTATTTGCAAAAGTCCAAAAATTCTTTTACATTAAATCAAGCATATTTAAAAGGAAATTCATATGAAATTTAGGCCCTTTATTTTTGTTTTTATATTTCTATTTGGTTGCCAAAGCACTAGGAAACTCATGGAGTGGACACAAGTAGTATGAATGATTGAGGCCTTTAATTTTGGATGAAGCACCCCAATTCTTTATCTAAAAAATGCCGATGATACTCCCTCTCTGGGACATCAATGGAGGATGTGATATCTATGAAAGCACCGCTTAGGCGTTGATGTTTAAAAGTCGTATCGGAGGTGGTATCGTTGATGCTGAAATGTATTGGAGGTGGTGTCGTCGACACCTGATACCCAAATGTATTGGCTGATACTGAAACATATTGGCCGATACCAAATCCCTTCGTTGGCACTTGGCAGGCAAAGATTGACAGTATCGGCTGATCCCGTGGTAACCGATACCAGCCAGCACCAGCCGATACTGATAGCAAGGTATCAACTGAGTTTTGAAACTCTGTGGGGCGCTATGAGGCATCATCGAGATGAAAGGTGAATGCGAGAAATAATATGGAGATTGGAAATAATTATGGAAGGCAAAAATTTATGTGAAATTGCATACACCTTTGGCTTGCCAAATGGCTCTTCACTAACTATCTATGTTTGTCTCTTACTTTGAATTAGAAAGCTGCCGAAAAGTCTATGAGATCCCACTGTGCAGGGGTTTGATATTAGTTAGCCACATCATGCAAGGGTGACTTGCTGTCAATCGAAGGGAGAATCTCGCTGATCAAGTCATGTCCTTCCAAAAGTATGTGCGGTCGGTGAGTTGTATTTTTGAAAGAACTGGGGACAACTTGCATGGAGTATCATACAAAATGATTCATATAGACTTCATTGGAGGGTGAAATCATGAGTTTGGATGGTCTTTTGGGTAATTAAATAGAGTCTATGTACCTGAGAGGAAGACTAATGGTAGGTTATGAGTTTAGGACTCATGTGGACTCCTTCTGTCAAGTCTCAAGTATTATGCTTCCCTTCAGAGGCAACCACTCATTGTGACAAACTTTTCCGTTTTCATCAATCCGGACGCTCCAGCTCCTGATATTCTTACTTGTTTTGGGATTACAAAAGTTGTATTCTAATAATCTCAAGGGTCATAAGACTATGATAGCAATCCGATATGTCATGTGCCTAGCCAAAGAGGAATTAGTGGACTACATAATAAATCACTGGTTGGTTTCTCAACATATGGCACTACTTCCTTTCTCTTTGGTGTATGTGCTGCTTATTTTCAAATTTGCACGGCTGTTAGTAGAATGGGCTCAGATCACTATAAGCAAAGAGAGGCGTACTTTGGACTTGGGTTCCAGACTTCCAGTTCCTTTCATTTGGGGCATTTGGATAGAGATGAATTATACACACTTTAGAAACAAATGACATAGACTCGAATATATCAATAACACTGGCATATTATCTAGATATATAGTAGCAGATATCGTTTTTGACCATATTTTGGAGGGAGGTCATTTCAGTTCGGTTCATTTTGGGTAAAATTCACGAAAATTTCAGGATTATAAATATACATAAAAAATATGTAATACTTATAAACATAACTAACATATATGAACATATTTAAAGTTAAAACTGATGTGTTTGAACAATAAAATGGGTACCATACATATCACTATCCCTATGCATTACAAATTAATGCTCATAAAAAAACACTACAAAGTGGCAATAGAAAATATAATTAACCTGTGAATCCAATTTTATAAGTCATAACATTCTGAAGTTTTTCTACCGAAAATTCGGAGAATTTCGAAAACTTTCAGCAATTCTTTGAAATAGGAGAAATTCCCCCAAAAGTTTTTGTGGATCCCCCGTTTGATGAAATATTCAGTAAAATTTGGAAAAATTCGGAGAAATTTGTCACTATGTCTAGATGTGCCATAATATGTAAGAGCTTCACAATGTACAAGCAGGTTAATATACAAAGGAAATGAGAAATATCTTCAAATGAGGATCCTGAAGTTAAGAATGCTGAAATATGATAAGATCCTTCGTTGGGTTCACCAAAATTGTACTTTGATGAATGGTTCTAAAGCCATGAAATGACTTGAAAACATTATTAAAGTCAATTTATTTCCTTATTGACAGTCTTCTATTATGCCTGCTTTTGGGTCTTTACCTGAAAAGATTAGGCTGGCAGAGGCTGAGATGTGGTTTGCAGAGGCTGCAGTTTGCATCCAACATTTCCAGTAACTCATGGTTAAAGTTGCATGTTTAGGCTTGACATCTGAATTTTATTTGTTGCAAGATTTTTATCGGTGTTGTGGATATCCGGCACTTTCCAGAGCTTAAGTTCCATTAGTAATTTCTTTCAGCTGGAAATATATATATATATATATCTATTCCTTTCCCCTTTTGATGTTTGTGGAACTTCATTTTGATACATTTTTGATGTCTTCCCAAATGACGTTAAAAGGAACTAAGGGTGCGTTTGGGAACATGGATTTGAATTTAGGGAAAGTATGCGAGATTCAAGCATTTAAAATTCAAGATTTCAACTGTTTGGATTTACAAATCGGTTCTTTGGATTTAGTAATCTTCATTGTTTGGATGCACAAGTAGTGTATTTAGATTTGGTCTGAAGATTTCAACTGATGCTTTCCCCATTAACACCGTTGACTACCTTGAATTAGATGATGGAGATGGTTTTTAGTCCAAATCTTTCGCAGCATTCTTAGATCTTGAGATCATAGCGCACCTATCAGACGGTCAGATGTCAATTCCACATGCAACACATCTGTGATCACGGTGTAACATGAGAGGTTCTCGGGCAACTTTTAGGAATGTGTTTCATGTGGAATCTCTGATAGGTGGGGCATTTTCCCAAGATCTATTTTTTGAAAGATTGGGACAAAAACCAGTCATAATCATCTGATTCAAGGCAGTCAGAGGGAGGGAGGGTCTGCAGTTTTTTAAAGAGCGGAATAATTTTTTTTTTGTCTTCACGAAATTCTCGACCAAAATCACAGATTTGGTTTGAAATAACATGTGGGAAACGTTATTTCAAATCCCTGTCTTGTCTCTTGTGAAAGATTTTCGGAAATGATTAGGATTTGACAAATCCAAATCTGGCACTCTATCCAAATGGGGGATTGGATTTACCAATCCAAATCCAAACCCGACCCTTCAAATGAGAGTTCCCAAACGCAGTCACTCTAAAAGAATTGTATATTGCATACTTATTGTCTCGCTTTGAAATTTGTAGAACTACATTTGGTACATTTCTGTTGTCTTTCTGATGATATTATAAGGAACTCAGAAAAAAGCAGTTATTGCATTATTTGTTGATTCTCCTTCTACTTCTGACTTCCACTTGGCTATTTAAATAACTTTCATTCTCTTATTTCTTATCAATATGTTTAACAATTTGATGGATACTGATCTTGCATGTTGACAATGCACTGATCACCATCAATTTTTTAATTTCTTCTTTCTATACAGTGCCTTTGTTGCCCCTACGGATATTCAAGAATTTACTAACGAAGCAAAGAATAAGTTATTAGCTCGCTGTCAAGGTAAGACCGTCAAAGATTTTGCTCGTGCTGTGAAGGAGATTTGTGAGGCTTACGAGCAATTAAAACAAAAAGATTCAGGTAATGTTAGAAAAGATAGTGACAGGAGCGCCTTTAGCCGTGTGATTTCAGCTGATGGTGGAGAAGTCAGCAAACAGATAGAGCACAATAAAGCTGTTGAATTGAAAAACCAGGAGACATATGAAGCGATGAAAAGTGTTGATGATGAGTGCCTGGCTGATGAAGTGCATGCATTAGAGCGCTGTTCTCGAAGTCAGGCTGAAAGTGCCTCAATGGATATAAAACAAAGTATATTACATAATACAGAGCGTATTTTGTCTTCAGTTCCGTCTGTTAAGAGAAGAAATAAAACTTCGAATACCAGCACAATCTTACCAAGAAAAACTACTGTCTTGGTTTCTAACCCGGTTTCTAGTTCTTCCCCACATAAGGAATATATTTCTTCAAGCACTCTTCTTAATGTTGGAGATAGAATTGGCAGCGAGAGGCAGCCTGAAGGACCCAAACTCAGTGAGATGAAGACTCATTCAAAAGGTGCAGATGCTAGGAGAAGTGACGTTGCCTCTGATGCTGAAGGAGATTCTCTGGCTGGTTTGGATGGTAATGAATATGAGGATTCTCCTTTGACCGTTCGCCCCAAACATTCTATTGGTCGACAAATTGCATTAGCAAATGGCCAGAAGACAACAAAGTTGTCTACTGATCTGAGAAACCACACAGAGGGTGCTTTGGAGGAACACAAAAAGAGAAGTGTAACACTAAATTCAGTGAAGCATGATTATTCCGAGGGTTACGATGATCTCTCTGATCCTAGAGAACCCTTAAAAGATGAATATATTGTCAAAACTTGGCAAAAAAAAATTGCTTCACATGACAGCGTAAGAGGATCAGCTTCATTTACGTCTAAATCAGAAACAGATGTTACCAGTGCAAATAAATCCAAGAGCTTGGTTAAAGCTAAAAAGCGTTTGGTTAAGGCTGATATCTCGTGGGGAGTTTGCGATCCTAGCAAAACTGAATTCAAAAACTCTGTAGAACGTGATACGGATGGGTTATTATCATCAGCAAATCGCAGGAAAAAGGGGGGCCAACTTAGTGATAAAAAGCATAAGATGTCTATAAATGAAGATCCACGTCCAGCCAAAAGATCAAGATGTGCAGACATCAGTGATGATATGATTGATCGATCAGTTTTACTAAGCAGAAAGAGTAATTCCCCACAGTCTACTGTTGTTGAAACTATTGGAGATAAATTTGCGAGAAATAATAAATCAACATCACGTGTCATAGCTGAAAACCGGTTGGCGTTTAGAACTGAATCACGTAACGTTAGTGGTTGCTTATCAGGTGATGAAGACGTGCTACCCCTGACAAAGAGACGTCGTCGAGCATTGGAGGCTATGTCTGATTGTGCTGCTAAAGATGCTGGAGATGCAACTGAAAAAAGTTCTGACTTTGTTAAGAATGACAGGCTAAGTTCTCCGATGATCCAAGTCCAGTCTAATTATGGATCATTGCACCGCATCGATGATGAAGAAGAGGAGTGCAAAACTCCAGTACACCGAGAATCTGCTAGCATTTTAAAGGTGGCTTCAAATGCATCCATTTCTCACCAAGAAGATCTCAGTCCTTCTCGATCAATCATTCAAAATGTTACAGTTGAAAAGCTTTGTTCAACAACAGTTGAGGATAAAACCAAAGATAATATCTCACCTGTAATAATTCAGTGCCAACCTCAGTCACCTGTTCCATGGCACACCGGAGACAAGAGACCAAAGAAAGCAATGGAATCACATGTTGTCCTTAGTCCTGTGACGCTGGAAGCTCAAAAGCCATCTTCCAAGGAGGGTAAGCCAACTAAAGAGAGCATATCACCTGTCAAAATTCGGAGCCAGTCTCAATCACCCGGTCCAAGTGGCATTGTGGACAAAAGACGAAAGAAAGCAATGGAATCACATGTTGTTCTAAGTCCCGGGAAGCTAGAATCTCAAAAGCCATCTTCCACGGAGGGTAAGCCAACCAAAGAGAGCATATCGCCGGTCAAAATTCCGAGCCAGTATCAATCACCTGGTCCATGCTACACCGTGGACAAAAGACCAAATAAATCAATGGAATCACATGTTGTTCTTAGTCCCGGCAAGCTAGAATCTCAAAAGCCATCTTCCAAGGAGGGTAAGCCAACCAAAGAGAGCATATCGCCTGTCAAAATTCCGAGCCAGTCTCAATCACCCGGGCAACAACACACTGGGGACAAGAGACCAAAGAAAGCGATGGAATCACATGTTGTTTTTAGTCCTGGGAAGCTGGAAGTTCAAAAGCTATCTTCCAAGGAGGGTAAGCCAGCAATCCTTTCACCGAAGAACTCCCCTAAGATGGTTAATGCATCCAAGCCATTGGAACATAAAACCATCAAGCCCCAGGTTAAAGCATCTTCTACTACTACCATAAAGAAGGCTCAGGCTGGCTCTTATAAAGGTTCAGGTCTGGCTACTGAAAGCTTAAACCGCACCTATGATCAAGTGGCAAGTCAGAGGAACAAGCCTAATTTTATGTCAGAAAGGTTGAAGACAACATCAAGAACCAATTTGCATGTGGCCACAGAGAATAGATCTGAGGTTACTGTTTCAACCGAGCACACTACTCAGAAAGATTATTTGCGAGGGGAGAGGTATACAGATCTTATGGTTCTTATGCAAGCTCACTATATTATAAAATTTTCATTGGTCTTATGTTGCTTCTCATTTACGTGTTTTCACTTTGTCCAATTGCAGATTTGAAGCTTCGGAAGATGATAAAGCTACTAGCTCATTGATAAATTCCAAATTCTCAGATTCTTCTACATCTATGAAGCATCTTATTGCAGCCGCCCAGGCAAAGAGGAAACAAACCCACTCTCAACCTATTCCTCATGACGACTCTGCTCCTACTTTTATTTCCAATCCACATGTGGGGAGCCCCGATCCCGCTCCTGCAGTTCAGCCCTTTTCATCTGGCAATGCTCTGCAACATGATTCAAAAGGAATTTATGCTCGTACATTAACTTCTCCATCTGCTTATGCCCGACTGTTTGCATCACAAAATCAAATGGATTTTGAAGAACAAGACGAAGGCAGAGTTAGTCCCGGATACCGTGCATTGAGTGGTGGTACCGAAGCAGCTGTGGCTCGGGATGCTTTTGAAGGAATGATAGAGACATTGTCTCGGACAAAGGAAAGTATTGGGCGTGCAACTCGTCTTGCCATCGACTGTGCCAAATATGGCATTGCCAGTGAGGTTAGCTTTCTGTTAAATTAATGTATTTTAGTTTTGTTTTTGTTACCTTATCTTTAAAACTATTTTCAGTCGAAGATTAAAACCACAATCCAGTTAGTATTTTGGAGCGTGGTTAGGTGCACCAAGAAATCACCATTTCAGGTGATATCTTGGTGCATTGAATTGCAGTTGTGTTTCAGTGTACTTTTGGTCGTCCTTTGCAAGTTGGCTGGTTTTACTACCACACCATTTTATTACAGCCACCTCACACAAAGGAAAAATCCCTTGATTGCTTTAAATCAGATGATGGAGATCGTTTTTTGTCCCAATCTTACACTCAATAGATCTTAAGATCATTGGGCTACCATCAGATGGTCAGATGTTGATTCCAAGTGGCACACATCCCAAAAAGTGAACGTGAAATGCCTACCATCAAACATCGTTCACGTTCATTTTTTGGGATGTGTGCCACGTGGAATCAACATCTGACCGTCTGATAGTAGGCCCATGATCTCAAGATCTATTATGTGGAAGGTTGGGATGAAAAAGGATCGCCATCTTCTGATTTTAAGCGGTCAACGGATTTTTCCTTTGTTTAAGTGAGGTTGCTGTAACATAAAGTGGTGTAATTGTAACACCCGCCTTCAATTATTAAGGTCAATTTGGGCACAAACCACAGTAACTGTTGTTCGAGGCATGACGTGAGTAACATTAATTGAGATCTATTTGGACCAGCATCCTCACAGCTAGTGTGTCCAAACTCAGCCTAGATGCACTTGAGAAGCTCATGTTCCCCCTTCTCGAGTTCAGTGCTTGGTTTCAATTAACTGTTTCAGTCCTCTGACAACTTGCAACTTGAATATGAAAATAAAGATGTGTAGTTCATTTTCTGGAGTTGGGTTAACAATTTTTTCAAGCTCTTGAGTTATTATGCAAATAATGATTATCACTTTTTTCATTTCATTCGGTATTTGTTATATATGGTAAATGAGCCTTCTTTAACAGTCTTCCAAAGAATGGCCCTACCATATCCGATACCGGGATCTAATTCCTTGATTAGGATATGTTAATTTTTATGTTTCTATGGGTTATATTATATGTTTGCCTGTGATGGAGTTTAGCTACTGATAGGAAAATTCTACTGTTCCATATTGCGATTCTCCGATCTTACTGATGCACTAAGCTAAGTGAGAAAGCAGTCTGCCTGTGATGGTGTTTACCTGCTGATAGGAAAATTCTAATGCTCCATATTGTGATTGTCTGATCTTACTCTTGCACTAATCCAAGTGAGAAAACGTTTCCCTGAGAAATGGTTATGGAGACTGATAAGGAACGTTTTCTCATCTCACGAAATCTTTATAAAAATGGTAAGAAATAAGTTTCTCAAAAACCTGCAATTGTGGATTTTAAAGTTCAACATTTTCAAATTAGAATTTAGTTTTGAAATTTATCAGATAAGCAACAAATGAGAAATATGGAACACAGTATCACTTTGTGTTAATTGAAATAGAAGGAATTTCTTGTAATTAGCTGCCTGTGCATGTTGTGTGGATGATGAGCTTTATGTTGACACTGTCCCTTTCTTTTATTCAGGTTGTGGAACTTCTGATTCAAAAGTTGGAGAATGAACCCAGTTTTCACCGCAGAATTGACCTGTTTTTTCTTGTGGATTCTATCACACAGTGTTCTCATAGTCAGAAAGGTAGATACATTGAATAAAGGAATCGAGCAGTTTATATGAACTGTTAATGCTATGTATTTTTGTAGCATATTTTTGGGCTATCAAAGACTAATGGCACTTGTCAGCATATAGTTTTGCACTGAATAATTTATCAGTTTGCAACTTCAATTTATTTGACATTGTGCGATTTATACAGTACATTTATATTTGTTTTCTAACTGTTGACTTGAGCTATGTCAATTTCTATGCCTAGCAATACAAAGTGTCATATTTTTGGGTCAATATGATAGAACAGAAGTTTACATGCCTGCCCATGTCGAAAAAGTCACTTGCTGCTACTTGATCTCGTTGCTTCTTCAGGCATCGCTGGAGCGTCATATGTTCCTACTGTTCAAGCAGCCCTGCCACGTCTTTTAGGTGCTGCTGCTCCAACTGGAGCAGGTGCCCGTGAAAATCGGCGCCAATGTCTTAAGGTAATTATATTTTTACTATAATTAAATCATTTCAGGAGTTGGAGCAGGTAAATAAGTGTTTTCCTTCTCTTAGGTTTTGAGGTTATGGCTTGAGCGGAAAATTCTACCTGAATCACTTCTTCGTCGCTACATGGATGATATTGGAGTTTCAAATGATGACATGACGGCTGGATTTTCTCTTAGACGTCCATCTCGAGCTGAGCGTGCCGTTGATGATCCAATCAGAGAAATGGAAGGCATGCTTGTTGATGAGTATGGGAGGTGTGTACTGCTTTCATTCTTCTTCTTCAGCTGTATCCTGTTTTTATTTATTCTTCATTCGTACAGAGCAGTGATCTCCCAACTGGCATTTGTTATGGTTTCTTGAGCCTCTTATATTGGTGTACGGCAATGTGATAATCTCAATTTGTACTTTAGATCCGTTATCATGTTTTATTCTTCATAGGAATATTCATGGTATGGCATGGCTGTAGATGCATAAAATACATTTCGAAGTTTCCGCAGGAAATACAATGGTAAACTGATGGAAAAAAATGAAAAAGAAACTGTCACTTCGTTGTGATCGTTTCGGGAGGGGTTCTATTTTTCTCAAGCATCTTGATTAAAGGCCTAGTGCTGTACTTCACTTTATTTTCAATCAAATAAATTTGTAAATTACATTATTGATCAAAGAAGAAGTCCTAGCATTCGATGGGGAGATGGATGGATGATGAAGTGGTTTTCCAATCTGGTAAGAAATGGTTTAAAAACTGAGGAATTGATCCAAAACACACCTGGATTGACTCTACGTGGTTGCGTTTTGACTCAAGCTTTGGGTACGACTTCTACAATTCCATAATTGAAAGAAGCTTTGAACAAACTTCCCCCCCTCCCTCTCCTTCTCTTATATATATTGAGTTCTAATGAGAAGTACGGGCAATCCATGGGTAATTGGGGTATCTGCTCCACGGCTCACAGGGGCACGCCCGCTTGATGGAGAAATATTTGTAGCACGTGGCCGCTTTTCACTAGAGGGCTGCGGTTCAGCTGGGGCTGTGGTACTCGTATCCGCTTCTGGGAGGACAAATGGCGGGATGAGAGTCCCCTTAAGTCATCCTTTCTGGACATCTACGCCATTTCTCTGAACCCTTAGGGATGATCGACGAATTTGCATCGGATAGCCAGGGGGATAGGATGTGGGAGGTTACTACCAGAAGGCTTCTGAGGGATGACGAGGTGGTCTCGTTCTCTAATCTCATTCAGAAGCTTTATGAGGTGCAGCGGAACCCCCACGGTCAAGATCTAAGGATATGGACCCCGAGCAGAGATGAAAATTTCAGCGTTAAATCCTACTATAGGATGCTTTCGCGTCGCCCGCTGATTAGATTTCAAGGCGCAAGTCTGTGGAAGGAGACCATTCCACCGAGAGTTAAGTTCTTTGCGTGGACTCTATTCAAAGAAAGAATCCTAACGATGGATTAGCTTATTCGAAGGGGGAAGGATATTCCAAATTGCTGTGTTATGTGTAGCAATGGGGAGGAAACCGTTGTGCACCTCCTTCTTCACTGTCAGGTGGCTCATGATATCTGGTGCGTTGCCTTAAGATCATTTGGTTCGAGCTGGGTTACGTCGGCAACGCCGTATCTTCATTTCCTGATTTGGTCATCCGTCAAAGTGGAAGGTGATCTAGGGGAATATTGGATGGCAGCTTTGTTTGCCGTGTTTTGGAGTATTTTGCGTGAGAGAAATATGCGGATTTTCGAGAATAAAAGCCAACCAGTGGGGATGATCATGAAGTCGGTCAGAGATCTGGTGTGGTTTTGGGTGGCTAGAAGCGGAAATGGGCTTAGACTCGATTCCCGGGCTAAGGGGGTCGGGCTCGACAACTGTTTTCGGTCTTTGTAGTTTTTTTATGTCTTCTTTTTCCCTGTTTTTGGTCGTGTTTGTATTGGTCTTTCGGATATTGATAAAAAAAATGATATGATGGAGCTTTTATTGCTTGTGTGTTTGCACCGAGTATCGGCCAACTTAGGATTCCTTTTTTTGGCATGAACTTTTGGAGGACAGAAGGAAAAGTGCCTGAGTGCTTCCAATGCCATTTAAACATTTATGGGTCCCCCTCCTACGAACAGTGGTTGTGGGTGCTTAACACTTCTCGGCTTGCAGCGAGCTGGATTCATACTTAATGTTTCAATAAGTCCAAAATATAAATAAAGAGAATTAAGAAATTTAAAATGCTTCATCATCATCATCGTCACAGCCTTATTAAAGGATTTTGCACTCAGTGCACAAGGCTCCCGCTTTTAACGGGTCTGGGAGAAGTAGATGGTAGGCAGAGAGGCTAATTCCCGGTCTGGAACCCAAGATGCATCGCCTTGGGCGGGCAACACTTGGATCGCACAAGTTCTGACCTCTAATTTAAAGGGCCTCTAAAGATTTTTATGGTTAATATAATATCATCATCTCATCTATTTGAGGCCAGCTTAAATCTGTTTAGGACTAAACTCTCAGTTACTCCGAGATCCTTCCGAGATCCTTCATGTTGTTTCTCATTACTTCCTCGCAAGTCTTTATTGGTCTCACGATCTAAAACTTTGGCAATACTGAGATGTATGACCGATAATCTTGATTTCGATCAGGTGCCTAATGATACTAGACACTATTAGTTTGTAACAAAGATAAACATTTATATGACATTTTTTTCTCCTGTAAAATAATGACTATACTATATCAGCGATTCAAAAAAGGTTATGTATCGGTATTGACACTGATTTTAAAACCTTGGTTGGTCTTCCTCTTCTCCTTTTTCCTCGTTCTTGTATAGTTTCAATCATTTGTACAAGGCTGTCTTAGGTCTTCGATGGACATGCCCAAATCATCTCAAACAACATTCATTAATTTTCTCTTTTATTAGAGCTACCCCTGTACTACATCTTATATTTTCATTCCCGATTTTATCGTTTCTTGTTACTCCATGCATCCACCTCAACATACACATCTCAGCCACATGAGTTTGATCTTGTCGCTCCTATTTGTGCCCCCCTCCCTATACTCTGCATCAGATGATAATGCAGGTCTTTCGACTATTTTATAAAAACATCCCTTTATCCGAAGTGGTACTCATTGATCACGCAACACACCTCCCTCCCGCCTCTCACTTTGCCCACCTTGCATTGATCTTGTTTGAGTTGTTCTTAAACCCACCACCTAGTTGTATAGTCGAGCCCAGATATCGAAGCCACTAAATGGTTTTCCATTGTGATAAGATCATCTTCTAGGCTCTCATGTTTGCTAAACCTATGTGTATTCTATTCCCTCTTTGTTATGCATTTATATTGTTAATAAAATACAACATTCTTGGGTGCCACGTTGGCAAGTCTCGAACCATTGTGAAGGTAGTATTTCGGACCATGGCGAAGGTGGTCCTTCGGAACACATAATTTTTTTTTCCTATATATGTGTATGTGTGTCTCTCCAATTGTTAACTATCTCTTGGTTTCTTAACATACACCCTTTTCATTAAATGCTAATTTTTCGTTACTCCCGTTGTTTTCTTCTCTTTTATGTCTGTTTTAGACCTTGTTTACAGCTATATACATATGTGTGTGTGTGTGTGTGTGTGTATTTTTCATTCTTCATATAATGCATGTAGCTTTGCAGTTTTTACTACCTGTTATTGCTCCATGTAATGGTATCCTGCAGCTCTATAACGCATTTTCCTGTACAATAGCATGCAACTGTATCACATTTTTTCTTTTTTTAAATTTTATTTCTTTTATATTTTTCAGCAATGCGACATTTCAGTTGCCTGGTTTTTTATCGGCTCATGTCTTTGAAGATGAAGATGATCTTCCTAGCAGTTTACGCAAGGATACTGGTGACGAATCCCCCGTAGAATCTGCCAGTTCTTTAGAAGAGCCGGAAATATGCGTGGTTACTCCCAGTGACAGGCGCCACCGCATTTTAGAAGACGTGGATGGAGAACTTGAAATGGAAGATGTGTCTGCATCCTCTAAAGATGATGGAACCATGCCTGGCAATGATATTTCCGGATTGGAATTTCCGAAGCAGACCGCAGATGGAATTTTTGAATCAGCATCAAGTAATCATACTGAATTACCCCCTCTGCCAATGGGTTCTCCTCCATTACCATTAGATTCTCCACCTCCACTACCACCATTACCACCTTCACCACCTCCACCCCCTCCACCACCACCTCCATCATCTCCATCACCTCCTCCCCCACCTCCTCCTTTGCCATCATTACGGCATCCACAGTCGCTTTTGTCTTCTTCACCATCAATTGTATATCATCCTTCCATCCCTCAAGATTATTGTCCGACCCCAAATGTAAGTCTCTTTGCTATTATTTTATGAGTACCTTTAAATTCACCCACCGAATCTTGGAGTTCATCCACACTGAAACCCATTGAGTGCTTTGAATGAGATGATGGAGATCATTTTTCGTCCTAATTGTTCACACGATAGATCTTGCGATCATGAGCATACCATCAGACGGTCAATTTTTGATTTCACGTGTCACACATCCAAAAAAAGTGACCGTTAAAGCAGGTTTTAGCGTGATGAGTTCCACATGATGTTAAGGTCACTTTTCTGGGATGTGTGCCACATGAAATAAAAAATGACCGTTTTGATGGTACGCCCATCATCTCAAGATCCATCGTGTGAACTATTGGATGAAAAATGATCTCCATCGTCTCATTCAAAGCACTCAATGGGTTTCAGAGTGGGTGAACTCAAAGATTCGGTGCGGGAATTTAAAGGTTCCCTTATTTTATTTTCATTTCATGGGTGTAGATGTAATAATTTCCCTTTGTGTACAGAGCAACCAACTTGTCCAAATGGCTGGAAATGCTCCTATCCAAAGCCATGTTACTGCCACTGTGGGAAGCGAAATGGTTCCACAGCAGCGTCCTTGCTTTGGGGCAGCTAGTATATCTTCCTCAAGACCATATGAATTTACACATAATGATGTGTATACCCGCCATCCTCCTCATCATAACCAGCAGTTTCAAACGGGCAGTGCATCATTCCCACAGACGCCTTACCAGTCACTCCCCCCTGCAAACCCACAATCCAATCATTTCTCGTATGTGCCTCCTACAGTTCAGCAACATGTGCAGCAACCTTACCGTCCGTTCTCTTTGCCATCGCTTCCCAATGGTCGAAGGCAATATGTTACTGAGGAACAGTGGAGGATGCATTCTAGAAATTTTAGTCCGGATAATCCACATGGAGTTTGGACAGCTGGAGGAAGAACTCCATCGTGTTCAGGGACATCTTTTGTCCAGGAAGGTATGTGATCATTCTTGTTGTTTCTGCTAATTGAGCGCCATAAATGCCCAGAATTAGTCATGCAACTAAGAAAAATGGCAGTCTTTCATTTTACCTAGACGGACATGATATCAAGGTACCATCCTGATATGCATTGTTCCACATTTAGGTCCCTTTTGATCTATGGATTAAAAAATCACCAAATTTTTTGGCCTAAAAAAATGTTCCCAACCACTATGATTGGGAAACAAAAAGAGAGAGACTCAGATTTTTGTGGACTACAAAGTCCACTTTATCCCAAAATAAAGACATTTTCTTTTACCATAGCTGGTGGGTATTAGAAAGCCATCAAAATCAGTGACTTTCAAATCTCTACTGGCTTCACCAGTTCACTACCACACCACACACCATAATGACCAAGTCAGGTTGGGGAATAAAACGGCTCTGGAAATATACGGGAAAAAGGTTAATTTCGGCAGAAAAGGGGAAATTTTCAGAAATTAAAAACAAAAAATTATGAAAATTTGAAAGATATATATATATATATATATATATTGGCGAAACGCAGTTTTAAATGGGAAAAAATGTTTTTTTTCAGAAAGATGGGGTTTAAAATGTGTTTTTTCACTCTCGGAAAAGAAGGGAGTTTTACAGATATTTTTTTTTCGTGTTTTAAAAATAACACGTTTTTGGTCACTATGCCTCACCACCACGACCACCTTCTCCACTATGACCACCACCACTCCACTACTGCCACTTTCTACACCATGACCACGACCACGTTCATGATTGTCACCACTCCACTACTGCCACTTTCTACACCATGACCACGACCACGACCACGTTCATGATTGTCACCCCTCCACCACCACTACACCCCACCACAGTCACCACCACCTTTCCACAGTGAAAGGGGGTGGTGATTACCATTACACCATGACCACTACCTCCACTACCACCACCATTACACCATGACCACCACCACCACCACCACCACCACCACCACCATGTCTTCCACCACGATCACGGTGACTACCATTACACCATGACCACCACCTCCACTACCTCCACCTCAATGATGACCACCAATACACCACCACCACCACTTTCTCCACCAGGATCACCACCTCTCCAGCACCTCAGTGCCACGAATACCCCCACCCCCCCACCCCACCCCACCACCACCACACACACACACGCGCGCGCACCACACACACACACGCACACTTGCGCGCGCGCCAACACACACACACACACATGCGCGTGCGCACCACCACCACCTTTTCCGTGACCACGATCACTCCACCATTACCACCAGCAACTCTGCCACGATGATGACCACCACCACTACCTTTCCACCACCACTAAACAGTAGACTGATTTGACACTAGAAAGTTGCAGATGTTACCCTCAAATAGCAGACATGTTAGTCACTGGGAAATCCTAGATATCACCCACACAGTAGACAGAATAGTCTAGGGACATATTAGTCTCCAGACAAATTTGTCTCTGGATTAAGAATTAACTTGACTAAAAAGTCACAGGATCTAAACAGGTCCTTATGACTGGCATGTGTTTGCAACACTGGCCCTCGTGAGGGATGTTAACACATTTAGGAGATATCTCTGATGAAATTTTGCTTGTCAGGGTTTTATCGGTCAACCATGGAAAGACCACCCCATAATTCTATGGGTTTTCAACTTCCTGTACATAACTCTCTAGCCTCTGGAGCTACTGTTCCAGGTATAGTGACTTGAATGACCATTGTTATTCATTCTGAAAGGAAAAAAAATTGGTTTCTCTTTCTACCTTTATAAATAAGAATGTTTTTTTCTTCTTTTGTAGTTCCTCCAGGTCATGGTGTTTCCCAGATGTTACCATTCAGACCAGATATCTCTGCTCTTAATTGTCGGAGGCCTGCATAAGGATCATCCGAGAATATAGTTTTTTATTTTTTGGAACTCTGGTGAGTTTTCCTCTTTTTCTGCCTTCTATGAATATATATCTTATATTAAAGAGGTTCTTGGGTTCTCGCATTTCTTTATCTATCCATGAATATATAATGTTTACTATTATAATAAGAGAAGGCTGAACACCAAGTTTTTTATTCATTTATTTATTCTTTATTTTAATGATGACAGAAATACGCACCGTTTTATTTGCACAATAAGAAAACTTCAAACAACAATAATAAAGATATTAAAGTGTTTTAAATGATCTCTGAGCCCCCCCTCCCCTCCCTCCTTTTTCTCTCTGCGTGCATCAAAGTATTATATGTTTAAACAATTATATCGCAAAGGTTTTTATTTTTGCTAGCATAAGATTATTAGGTCCTCACTTTCTTTGCTCTTATATAAAGATTAATATTCATTCTTTAAGCATTCTTAACTAAATAGAACGTCAAGATGATGATCTATTGAAGTGTTAGTAGTGCTGTTTTGGCCATTGTTGCATGAGACATTAAATTACAAAATTTATGTCCTATTCTGTTTCAGGAGGAGTTATTGTTGTCTAGATGTCTTTCAAATAACCAGTTGCTACTAAAAAGGAGGCGTTGAGATCGGGGAGACTCTTGGCAGGACTGTGTATATTGTAATTTTTTCCTGACAACTGTATCCTGCTGACTTATCTTTGCTGAATGTAAGCCAACATTTTACAAATTTAACGTCTGTTTCTAACTTTGTAATTTTGTGATCAAAGTACTATGCCTCTCTTGTTTTATTTTATTGTTTATTACACCAACAAAATAAATCCTAGGTATTTTTTTGTAATTTGAATCTAGGATATGGTTTTTGGCAGGTATATGGTACTACCTGAAAGAATCTATATATTATACCAGGTAGAAACTTGATAAACATGAGTTTCTTTCTAGGAACTGAAAAACTTACATAATATGCTTGGTAGAAGCAGGATATGCATGAGTTTCGTAGTCATTGGTAAAAAAAAGTACATGGGTAGAAACGGGATAAGCAGGAATATCTAAGTGGAAACAAACCAAGCTGTTTTCTTGATATAGTATCTTTCAGAGCAATTTTTCCATTTTGTAGGTCCACATGCATTATCAACTATTATGCTAACAGTTGTTCATTTCGTATCATTAGTTTCTCTCCTCTTCTAGTATCATGCTCTGATACTCTGACCCAAATAGACGAGACAAGGTGATTGTGGAGGTGATGATCATCATGATGACGGCAACGATATTCTGATGATCAGAGATGTGCTTGATCCTCCATTATATATATTTTTTCTTCACCAAGCATTCGTACTTTTTATCACTGTCTTCATGATTTCTGCAGCTTCTGGCATAAGTTCAAGACCTAATCCTTTTTGCAGCTGTTTGAAAATGGTCGATCCTGACCATATCCAGTCTTTTGAGCAAAGTTGCATTTAGTTCTACCTCTATTTTCTGGATTTCTCTCTTAGTCATCCTTGGTTTATCTTGTAGTTCACCTACAGATCACATCACCTACAAATCACAATTGTGTTGGGGCTGTTTCCGCAACAATCCTGTCCTTTAAACAAGAAAAATATGCAGCATCCTCAAAAAGGGAACATCCATGGACATATGCACCCTATGTGTTAGAGGATCATAGCAACAATATCCTTTTGACCGAGATGATATAGCCAGCAAAAATGCACATAATAGTATATCATCCAATTTATGTCTGTAAGGACTTAGATTTTGAACAAAACAGATACATCCAAACACTGAGTGTCACTTGAAAAATATCATGAGGGTGCAAACACTGATATGGAATACCTCCACCTAAAACTCGAATCAGAGTGCGACCAATTAAAAAACAGGCGTTGAGAAAAACCATTGACCAATAAGACTTTGGTGCATGCATTCATCTTAACAATGAGCGAGTTACACTGACAAGATGTCCGTGCTTCTGTTCCACAACACCATTTTGTTCGGGAGTGTAAGGACAAGACATCTGATGAGAAATGCCATGTGACCGAAGATATTGGTAAAAAACATGAGAAATATATTCTCCACCATTGTCAGTGCGAAGAGTTTTGACACAATTCCCAGATTGTGTCTTCACCATAGAATCAAACCCCTGAAATTTCGAAAAGACTTCATGTTTTTATTTCAAAAGATAGATCGAGGTGAGCCTAGTATAATAAAAACGACACAGTATTTAAAGTTATCCAAAGACATAATAGGGGAAGGACCCCAAACATCTGGACACACTAAATCAAACGAAGCATGAGAACGATGTGTCTGAGCAGGATGCGAATTACGAGTATGCTTAGATAATTCACAAAATTTACATTTAAATTTAACTGAAGTGCATAAAGATTTACAACTAGGAATGAAATCACAAAGAGTTTTGAATCCGACATGTCTCAAATGAGCATGCCACAAGGCCAATGTATCACTAGTTGCAACTGTAGAAGAGGAAGAATAAAAATGGACGGAAGAAGAGGCATTATAAAAAACAGCAACATAGGCAGCCACATATTAACAAAGTTCGAATTGAGAAATTATTTGACAAGGGGTTAATTTGGTTCAGTTTGGATAAATACGAGAATCGATTCGGAAAAAATTCGGATAAACATGGTATATTTTTAAGTGTTAAATAAATTTATTCAACAGCTCTTGATTGACGATCATTGATTAGGTACATGTGGCACAATCTTTCATCAAGTGGTTGCACTTGATTAAAAGGACTCGTTCTACAGATTTGGTAGGTCCCATATTGCATTGAATAAGCTAGCTGAAGTGGTAATTTTTTCTTAAAAATTAATGGCTATTATATAATAATATTCTTTATAGATATATATGTTTTACAGCATATACTGCACATCTCTACCACTTTAATTCTGAGGCTGCTAATGCGACGTTGCATGTTTCAAGAGAAATAACAAACGCAATAAATGCAAAAACATATAGCGTTGTTTTGAAAGGGCAGAACTGCAGAGTCGTAAAAGAAAGAGAGAGAGAGATTTGGAAAAAGTAAATGATCCAAATCAATCAGCGACTAGCGATCACTGACTAATTCGATGACTCATCAAGACTCACAAATATGCGGCGCCTAATTCGGCACAATGTGTATTAGGTGAATTTTACCGAATATTCAGTATAATATACCGAATTTTGTGACAGTTGGCAGCCAAGCTATCTACTCAATCATCAAAGTAGTATATGCCCCCATGCTCTATACCTCTACCAACAATCCTCCTCGAGGCCAACTCCTGCAAAACACAATAAGATGGATAAAATGTGACAAAATTTTAACTATTTGGCAAGACGGCTGACTGAAAGTTAAGTTGTAGAAAAAAGGGTAACATGAAGAGTATGAGATAACAAGAAGGATGAGGATAAAGGGATATTCCCCACTCTGAGAACTTGAGTGAAGGAACGATCAACAAGACAAATCTGGGCAGAGGTACAAGGAGGTGCATAAGTAGCAAAGCCCTGTGACTCACTCGTCATATGGTCTTTAGCATCGGAATCAATGACCTAACGAGGAGAATATGAAGAAGTAGAAGTTTCGATGGCAGATATACTTGAAGCCCCAGGTGTAGAGGTGGAACGAGCAGTAGTAGCATGCGTTCGCAACTCAGTACGAACCTTCTCTAATATATCTGTCTGTAGTGTGCCCAATGAATCAAAGCAGATGAATTACCAATATCTTCAGCAATCTCTGGTCTAGATGTAGTAGAAGAATGAGCAAGTGATTGCTACTGAAAGGAATCAGGATAGCCATGCAATTTGAATTAATGATCTCGATCCACTTTGTCATAGTGGGTTGCTGCGACCTTTTCCTCCACAACCTTAGCACATCCACGATCTGATCCTTGACTACGGTCAGCTGGAGGGTGAGTGTCAGTGATAAAAGCAGAACTCCCAATCGAAGTGGTAGTAGGACAAGAAGACATGATAAAATGGTGCGGATCCTTAGAAAACAAGATCCCATAAACAGTTCTAAGAGATAGGAGAGAACTTGGTAAGAATTTAGGTCTTGGTCTGCTCATACTCAAGTCGATTAGAGATCTACTGGCGCACATATCATCTGATTAAAATAGAGGTAACAGCCTCACTGAATTGCAAAATAGGTTCATAGTGACTGAGCTCCTCCCACATACTCTGCAGAGTGCTGCAATACTCTCTCATAGGCACATCTCCTCGTCTACACTTAACTATACCTTGTGTGACCTTATAAATGGGGGTATCATGTTCAGTTGGGGCAAAGGTCTCGCCAAGCTTACGCCACAACAAGGAGGCAGACTGATAAAACATGGAAGTTCAAGAATAATAGCATAATCTGCCTCCCAATCTACTAAGTTGGGACATCCGGGTTTTAGGCCTTGGAGTGGTCCTAATAAGTAGCCCCATTTTTTTGTACGTCCTTGAATAAATAATTTTATGGCTCTTTTCCATTGAAGGTACTTCGATGAATCTAATTTTATGGTGGTAATGCTTGATGGAAAATTATCAAAGCTCATTCCATATACCTATCCCAATTATAACACACTAATAGGATAAAAGAACAACAGAAGACAACATACAACAACTATGACTTAATGAAAAAAAAAAATCATTGAGAGTCATGGCCATCTTCAACCGATAAAAAAACTAGCAAGGAATCCTAAAATATCCACAAAATTCATAAAAAAACTGTGAAAACAATGATTTGAATGCCAAATCAATCTATTTTTGTTGAAACATTTAAAATCGGTTGCTGCTGCTAATTTACGAAAAAGGGGACAACAAGAGCACTTGTATTGCGACCTCATCTTACCATAAAAAAGAGAGCACTTGTATTGTGAAGAAAACACCCAAAAAATACGAAAAAAGCCTTAAAGTCTTCAGATCTCAACCAAATCAAACTAACTTACATCCAATCAGTCCCTAAGGGAAATTTGATTCATCTCTAAGCATATTTGAGGCAGGCATGTGGTGCATGTGCAGTGGGGGCCTAAAAAAATGTGAATATGGTGAAACACGTCACCCTCCAATAAGCCTTCGAAACCCCTAGAAGGGCTCGTCACACAACGAAGCTCTAGAAGAGAGATATCATGAGGGAGAAAAACCGATCAAGGTGGTGCCATACCAAGGCAAAAAACTTTGATCCAATTGATGTCAACAGGAGAAAAAGTGTTGACAGGTCAAGGCTCTACTACAAATTTGAAATTTATGATGCGTGGCATAGATTATTTGGTGATGAGGATTAAGGTTAGGGCTTGGCGAGTAGATTTAGGTTAGGGCTTGGAAAAGGGGAGAAATAGTTATAATAGGATAAAATGACTTAGTGAGAAGAATTGTCTCACAAGCTTTTATATTAAATAGTTCTATTACCTACACAACCAATATTATGTACCACAATCCAAAACTAATAACCCAAGTACATTAATATAGGTACATCTGACTTTAGGCACATCCCCACTTTTTTATATTGTAATATTGATACATCCCCCTTTTCGTATATATATAATTTCGCTTTTTCATATGTATTATATTTTAATATAGGCACATTCCCTTTTTTTAGGTACATCCCCCTTTTTGGTATATCCTCGTTATCGTAAATATTATTTTAATATTGATAATCCTCTTTTTTGGTCGTGACCCTTGACCGCCTTCAAGGGTTAGGTCTTGCATTACCTCTTGTTAGTGCCCATTGACCACTTTCAAGGGCTAAGTCCTGTATTTCCTCCTTGATTGTGTCCCTTGACCATCTCCAAGGGCCAACTGCTACATTTTTTTTTTTTGATCAGTAAGGTAAATATATTGGTATTTCAGCAAGATGCTGAAATACCAATACTCTTGCTGAAATACCAATACAAGCAGATGACCAAAAACAGAACAGTACAAAAGAAAGAGACACAAGACCACAACAGCAACATGAAAGTGCCAATCCTACTCCACCCAACTTAGCCCGCGTCCCAAGGGAAAGACCCCTCTTGAGTGCCAGGCCCTCCGACCGAAACCCAGCTCCACAGCAGATCTCTTATGGACTTCATGACCATCCCCACCGGCTGGCTTTTATGCTCGAAAATGCGCAAATTTCTCTCACACCATAAGCCCCAAAAGACCGTGAACGTGGCTGCGTTCCAATAATCCTTAAGATGACCCCCTATTTTAGTGGCAACCCAGATCAGATACAGAGAATACGGCGTCTCCGGCATCACCCAACTCAGATCGAAGGACTTTAAAACAATGCTCCAAATCTCCTATGCCACGTCGCAATGAATCAACAGATGAGGGGCAATCTCCTCCTCCTTGTTACACATAACGCAACTATTTTGGATCTCCTTCCCCCTCCGAATCAGCTGGTCCATCGTTAGGATTCTTCCTTTGAATAACGTCCACACAAAGAATTTAACTTTGAGAGGAAAGACTTTCCTCCAAAAATCAGCCCCTTGAAATGTGGTCCAGGGACGCCTCGTGAGCATCCTATAAAAGGACTTAACAGTGAAGATCCCATCTTTATTCGGGGCCCAAACCCTTTGATCTTGGCCGTTGTGGTGCCGCCTAGCCTCATATAGCGTAAGCAATAGATTAGAGTAAGAGATTACCTCCTCCTCTCTCAGGAGCCTTCTAGTAACCACCTCCCACAATGTACCCCCCTCCGAATCCGAGACAAACTCAGCAATCCTGCCTCGGGGATTCACAGCAATGGCATGAATGTTCGGGAAAGACGCTGCGAGGGGCCAACTGCTACATCATCTACTCAATTGTACCCCTTGTCCACCTCTAGGAGTTGAGTCCTATATTCCTCCTTGAGGGCCTTGACTATGGCCCTTGGTCATCTCCAAGGGTCAAGTGCTGTATAACTTCTTTGACCTGTCTCCACCTTTTTGACTACCTGTAGAGTTAGGGTGTTAGATTGCTACATTTTTGTTAGGGTTATCAACTCATGTGGAATAAATTATCATTTTGTCCTTGATTTTTATGAGAAATGACCTTTTTACTCCTTCAATTAAAAATGTCATTTTTACTCATCTTTTTTCGGAATGTCCATTATGCCCCTAGACCAAAACTCCTTTTTACCTCCGTCTATCTTCGAAATAACCATTACGTTCCTTGACCAAAATTACCTTTGGTACCTCTTTTCTGCGAAATGACCATTATATCCTCCCAATTGTGAAAGTTGTTTTCCTAGTAAAATTTGGGTTATTACAATCGATTCCCTCGTAATCTTCATTGGTCTTCCTATTCTCCTACTTCTTATAGCCTCTGAATCCTTTTATACGGTTTGCTTCTGGTCTCCGCTAGACATGTCCAAATAACCTCAAGCGACATTTTGTAATATTTTTCTTAGATAGGTGCTACTTCCAAATTTTCTCTTATCAACTCATTCGTAATTTCATCATTTTTTTTTACTCCACACATCCACCTTATATGCACATCTCATCTTCTTATTGCTTTTTTCGTAGCCCAACATTTCTCACCATAGAGTATTGGACTTCTTGCTGATGTCTTATAAAAATTTCCGTTCAATCAAAGGAGAACTCCTGGGTCGAACAATACTCCACTTGCTTGTCTTCATCTCATCCAACCCGCATTAGTCCTATTTGAGATGTCCTCAAAACCCTTTGTTTGTATAGTAGAGTCTAATATCGAAATCTATGGCAATGTGGCACTAGACGGTTCTCTATTTTAACTAAATCCTCCTTCAGGCTGTCATATTTAATAAATTTTCACTCCATACATTCTGATATCATTTTATTAATTTTCAAAACCTCTCAACTCTAAGGCCTTTGTCCATTATTCTAGCTTTTCATTTATTTGTTTATTTGTTTGGGCGATTAGTACCACATCATCAGCAAAAACATTAATCATGGAGTCTCTTCCTGTTTATCTATGGTTAACCTACACATGATTAGGGCAAACAAATAGGGGCCCAAGGTGAACCCTGATGCGGCCTAAATCCGACATGGAACTCAACATTATTTACTGCCTGTTTGTACTTGTCTTGAATAATTTCAATAACTAAGTTTGGGGTGCGTTTCTGATGTAAATCGAGGGTTAAGCAAGAATAAGTTAAAAAAGTGGAAGTGGAAGAAGAGTTGCAGGTCACAGGGTTTCAGAGATAGGAGCAGTAAAACTGCCATTATTGGGCCTATTATTGGACCTATTATTGGGCACTTTTGAGGTTCTGGACAAGACCTTAATGGGCTGGTAATACCTGCCTGTGGAGCTGATTTAGTGGGTCTTACAAATAAATAAATAAAAAAGAAGACCCAAATATAAATTAAATGATCACCTGAGATTAAGTTGTCATGTGAGTTAGAGGAAAAGAAGAAAATGGGGCAAGATTCTGTTGGGTTCCGCATGAGAAAATCTGACCAGATTTTAAGAGTCACAAGAGACTTGGACTCTTCTATTCTTAGTACAGCTGGATGTTCAGACTTTCTCAGAACATCATTACGGAGAGTTGTCGAGAAAATAAACTCCTAAAGGGGCAGCACAACAAATCTGGCATGGAAGTGAAAGATTCTTAAGAACTGTCCAGGATTTAGAAAAGGACCAGATTGCACCTAATCTAGGTTTCTTCCTTTATTACTTCTTTATTTTTGGAAACATTAAAGTAGTATGTTCCTTATTAGTTTAGGACTCTTTCTAATTATTTCTTGCACACACACACACACACAGAGGGCAGCCCAACAGGGCACGGTGAGCGTGCCCCAATGGTCCTCGTGGAGGTCTTGGTGCCACGTGGAGCGTGGTTGGTAAATCAAGATATCATCTCCATTGTGTATTTTTTAGCCTTAAAATCTATACCATTGAAATCAGTCGGTGTTGATCAGTCAATGTTTGACTTTTGCCTTCAACAATTTTTTTTTGAATTTTTTTATAGAATTGATCTAAACAATACATCCGAGCTCCACATTGCACCGAAACAGTGTTTTGGGTGCTATGTGGAGCTCTGCATGGGCCATTGCGGCATGCAACCCTTTTCCACACACACACACACACACACACACACACACACAAATAGCGAATTAATGAATTTTATTTTGAGACCACCATGGGTTCTCTTTAAGGTTTTGAATCCATCTTCTAGTTGAAACATCTCGCTATTGAATTGTTGGAGATGATTCATAGTTGAAACAATCAGTTCATCTTCTGTACTTCTATTATTCTCTTCTAATCGATCTTCTTCCTCTCATATCACATCAATTTCTTTCTCAGCATCCATATTATCTAACTCGACACTGTCACAAGCCTTTTTCAAATCAATAAAAATTATAGGCAAGTTTTTTCCTTCTCTCTGAACTTGCACATAAGTCGCCTCAGTAGGAACATGACTTCAGTTTTTGATCTTCTTGGCATAAATCCAAATTGGTTCTCTGATACACTTGATTCATGTCTTTTTTATTTTCTATGCTTCATAGTCTGACGCATAAGTTTAATCCTCGAAAGTTGGGGCAATTTTGGATGTCCCCTTTATTTTTACAAAAAAAAACTAACAATGTTTGACCTCCATTCATCAAGCATTCTCTTTGTTTCCAAAATCTTATTGAACATTATAGTCATCCACTTCAGTTCTTTCTTTCTCATCACAATTTAAACTTCAATAGGTATTCCATCTAGTCCTAATGCTATTCTTTTCTTTATCTTTGCTAAGTCTGCTTTTACTTTAGCTTTTGATACTTCATACCTTATCCCTTGATTTAGTGAAACTCAACTGTGTGACAGAGAATTAAGAATCTGAATCAAATACCATAACGTTTGCAATCCGACTAGCATCTTACAAGGACAAGATCGTGAGTAGATACAATCAGGGAAAAACACTGAGGACAAATCTCAGTCAAATTCATCAACCATAGTCACAAAATCGGGATATAGCAATAATTTGGCAAAGGGTCATTTGGAAAAATTCTGACAAGTCTGACAAAATTCGGGGACATTGGGAAAAATAAAAACATAAGAATAAGTTTTAAAATGTATTATATTTTATTTCAAGTTAGAAATAATGTAACTAATTGAACATATGTCTTACTACTTCTCATCAAAATATATCACTTGATTAGAAGAAACCAATAGAGAGATTTAGTTGGATGCATATTGCGTCTAAAAAACATTTTCATTATATAATTTGGAGCATAGAAAATCACTAAAATGAACTGCTATTGTATAGCATATATGCAGTACTGATACACATGCTTTATACCACATTTTACTTAAAAAGAATTAGATTTTGGGTTTCTGTCTAAGACAGATATGATGTGAATTAAATTTTGACAGCTAGATATTTCTTGATGCGACATAAATAACATTAAAAAAGTAATCTGTATTTTCAGTGCTATCCCTTAAATTCAGCGAAGGAGAATAATCACCGATCTATGGTTTACACAGTATTCACCGAATCTATGGATATTCGGCTGTTTATATGGGAAGGTATGAATTCGGCGAATTTTACCGAATATTCGGTAAAATTTTGAATTTTGTGACTGGCTGAGAGAAGGAAGAGGCCTAGTGGTAATGAACTTGGGCTGGTCATAATCTTGTCGAAGTCCTTCATGAAAGTTATAGATCTGGTCTCTCTCCAATCTCTTAGCCAACTTGGCTGCAACCTCCTCGCTGAACTCTATTAAAGGCTCATAATGACTGAGGCTCCTCCCACATACTCTGTAGAGTACTATAATACTTCCCAATAGACAAATTTCCTTGCTTACACGCAATCATTTACTTGAACTGATAGAGACGAGTATAGGCTCCGCAAGGCGAAAGTATCAACCAACTCGCTCCATAGCTGCAGAATCGGAGAATAGGAACATCCAATAAATGTAGGATTTTTCTGGAATTAAAGAGCCAATTGAGAACAATGGCATTGTCCCACTGTTCACCAACAATAGTCCCAACTTTAGGTCGCGGATAGTGCCAGTAAGAATACCCATCTTCATACGACCCTAAATATACAACGCAATAGCTCATTTTCATTCCATGTAATTCATAGAATTGAGCTTGGTGGTAGTAATGCTTGATGAAGATTGTCGGAGTTCATGGAAACATAACCTTCAATGATATTTGAGAGGAAGTAGATAGGGCTGCCAACGAGTTGTGCTTGAGTCGATCACTGTCAGCTCTAGCTCGGCTTTACCATTCAAAATCTGAGCTCTAGCTCAGCTCTAGGCTCTTCAAGCTTGAAACTTCCGGTTCTAGCTCGGCTGTACCAAGCTCGAAGAAGAACCCTAAAATGCTGTTAGAAGTTGGCTGCAGCACAAACAACCATTAACAGCCCCCCTTTATGAATTCTCTATTGGCGTGTATTGGTGTGCGTGTGTGTTAGGTGTGTGTGAGTATATATATTGACCTGTGTACCACTTATGGTGTCTGTGTATTAATGTGTGGGGTGTATACAACATATTGCTCTTATTGGTCTGAAGACTAGTTGGGGTCCTCCAAACCCTTATGATACTATTCCATTCTCTATCTCTCGCTTCTCCTTCTCCTTCTACTAACCCTAACCCTAAAATCAAGTTTTTGGCAGAACGAAACTGCTATAAATAAGTCCATCAACTTTCAATCATTACTCTAACTTCACAAAAAAAAATCATATCAGGACAATTTTAGTCATGTTATGCGCCAACTGCAGCCACTATAATCCTCAAGTACATGCTCAATAATCTGAAATATATACCATTCATTCATGAAACAGCTATATGTATGTATATGTACCTGATTTGAAGATCGTTAGATAGTCGTATCTTCTGGATCACCTGCTGAACATAGCAGGGAGAGGACACTGACATGGATCATTAGCAGGCCTTGGGGTGTGAGCAAAACTACATTTTGCTGTCTTTTCATGTTACAGGATGATACTATTAGCCTAATATGGGCCTTAATATGTATGATGTGCCATTACGTTTTTATAACATCACTTCATTTATGTTGTTTTTTGCAAACATTTGTCATTTATATAACATAAATTAGGGTTTTTGTATTTACCGCCCGGGATATGTCTTACTTACACTCAGTTAAGTTTAGGGTTTTGTAGTTAGGTTTAGGGTTCGGAAAGAAAGGTGAAGAAGGAGAAAATAGATAGATGATTAGGGTTAAGGTTTTTTTTTTTTTTCATAAGCTCTTTATGACTACTATTTATAGCCAACTTACAATCTGATATATGCACCTACATTTACCTACACATACTCACACATACACCTAAGTACATAATTCTAATGGTGCTTAGATATCTATCATGCCCAACTTGGAGGTGATGCCAAAAAACCGTTTTCCCCCAACAACTTTGTCAATATGTTTGCTAGCTGATCTTCGGATCTTACTTGAGGAATGCAGAACTCTTGTGACTTGACTTTCTCACGAATGAAATGGCAGCCAATTTCTATATGTTTCGTCCTCACATGATACATAGGATTCTCTACTATATGAAGTACTGCTTCATTGTCTCTGTACAAGATCATAGGTAGTTTGACATCCACCCCTAGATCTGCCAAGATAAACTTTGGCCACATCCCTCCACGAGCACCTTGGGACATAGATCTATACTCTCCTTCTGTGCTTGAGTTGGAGACGACATGCTGCCTCTTGCTCTTCCAAGTCACTAAGTTCGCACTTAGAAAAGTACAATACCCAGTAGCGGGCCTCCTGTCACTCAAGGAACCAGCCCAGGCTGCGTCAATAAAGACTTCGATGTCTAAATGCCCGTGATGACCATAGAGTAGACCTCTGCCTGGACTCCCCTTTAAATATCTCAGGATCAATGTGTGTTTCTCTGAGTGCATGTGCTGGCTTACCACACTCACAACATATGCTATGTCTGGACGAGTCATAGTCAAATAGATGAATTTTCCCACAAGTCGCTGATATATACGCACATCCTTGAGAAGTTCTCCATCTTCCCCATCAAGCCTGTGATTTTGTTCTATGGGAGTGACCATTGGCTCACAACCCAACATACTTGTTTCTTTCAACACATCAAGTGTGTATTTCCTTTGGGAGAGAGCATTCCCTTTTTCAGATCTAGCCGCTTCAATCCCCAGAAAATACTTAAGAGAGAGCCCAAGTCTTTCATCTCAAAGACTTTACTCAAGTAGCATTTCAGACGTTTCCTCATTGTCATCCTCAGTGACAATGATATCATCAACATACAGGACAAGAGTAGTGATATGAGCTCCTTCCTTAATAAACAAAGTATGGTCATAATGGGTTCTTGTATACCCAAGTTATATCACAACTTTATTAAACTTCTGGAACCACGCTCTAGGAGGTTGCTTTAACTCATAGATGGACTTCTTCAATCTACATACTTTCCTGTCCTCCCCTGACGAGAGAAGTCTGTAGGGAAGGACATATATACATGTTTCTTTAGATCTCCATGGAGGAAAGCATTTTTCACATCTGCAAGGGATAAGAGGACCCGAATAGTATTGGACTTGGCAACTAGAGAAAAGATATCTTGATAGTAAATTCTCTTGCAACTAGTCTTGCCTTGTAACTCTCTACGGAGCCATCGAGTCTATACTTTACAGTGTAGACCCACTTACTTCCAATTTTCTTTTTTCCTGCAGGGAGCTCAACAACATCCCAAGTTTGATTATTGTCAAGGGCCTTCATTTCTTGCATCATGGCTTCCTTCCATTGTGACTGTGAAAGAGCCTCTGAGATACTTTTCGGATTGGTAGTAGAATCTAACAAAGCCACAAATCACGTGAGATGCAGAACAATTCTGGTAGGAAACGAACTTACTTATAGGTGTCTTGTTCCCTTGCGAAGGACAGTTGGAAGATCTAAATCTGAAACTTGAGGAGGAGCATCAACAACTGGACCATCTTTTGGAGTTGACTTTTGATTCATATCTTGAGTGAGAGGGGGTTGCTCCTTTTGGATTCTTTTTTTCTTCCTTTCGAAGTATTTGCCTTTCCCAAATCGATCCCATTCAGCAACTTTGGGAGCACTGGCACTTGCCTACTCTTCAATATCTTCTTCAATATCCTTTTCTACTATGTAAGGTAGAGGCAGAGGATTTCGATTTTGATTCTCGGTGCTCTCTTCACTTGCATTTGGACACTTCTCCCCTTGAAGATGGCACTGAGGAGTAGAAAATTGTGTGGACTCGAAGAATGTGATATCCAAAGTGACAAAACACTTCAGTTATAGGGTCATAACATTTGTACTCCTTTTGAAATGGAGGGTACCCAATAAAGACACATCTAACAGATTTAGGAGAAAGTTTATCCCGATGGATGAATGGAATATGAGCAAAGCAAAGACATTTAAAACAGGGGGTGGAATAAGAAAGAGACTTTTATTGGGAAACACCATTTTAAAAGGAGAATCACTGACGCGGGACAACGACCCTGAAATCCGTGAATGCCCATGATGTGATGATTTGTCGAAATTAAACTAATTAATTAAGCAATTAATCACAAATTGAAGCGATACCTTGGGGTTTTGCGGGATTCCATTTAAGTGACCATGCTTTGGATCACGTAGGGTCCAATCCGATGCGCGGGATCCGTTAGGATGGCGGAAGAGGCGATCCGAGACATAGAACTCTCGCTTCGTCTAGGTTGGGGCGTTAAATCATAATTCTTCGGGGAATCGGTAGCTCCTCACTAGGGCTTTTGAATCGAATCGGTTAAATGGCTCAAATCGAGCAAGCTCGAGTCCAACAACGGTTGGACTCGAGCTAGGGTTGAATTCGATCCATAAGGATGGACATCAATATTGCTCTAGTTCTAGGGTTTGAGATTTGAACAATCAAGCAAAAGGGAGATTTGTGATTCAAGAGATTAGTAAGATATTAGGAAGATAGAAGAAAGAAGATCAAAGTAACATGCGCATCTCACCCTTGGCCTCACACCAAACCCCTCTCGGGGAAAAGACTCACTCTTCAAAGCTTCTCTCAAGCTCAAAATGCAATGCATCATTTCATTAATTTATCAAGTGCCAAAAATGACTTATAAATTGGGCTTTATAGCCATTACAAGAGAATAAACCTAAAAATAGAAAAATACTAAGATACCCTAAGTGGTAACTTACAAATAGGACAAAATTTAAGGACAAAAAGGACAATTACGTCACTTAAGACGCTGAGGAGCTGATTTTCACGGATGTCCGACCTGGGGCCCACGGACGTCCGTCACCTACCCATGGACGTCCGTGCTCACTAGAACCGTGAGCACCTTGAAACTCAGACGTCCGTCCATGGAGCCACGGACGTCCATCACCTGCTAATGCTGGGTGCTCCTTAGATGAACTCTATGGCCTTCAGTCGCTTCTTTCGCCGTTGATACACCTTGTACGGCCTGAACCCTAGGTCTTTGTTGGTGGCGTCCCCGTCAATCACCCCCAAGACAAGAGAAGGCATACGATTGATAAGGTAGCTGGCAGTAAGAACAAAGTCACCCCATAGACGTCTTGGAACGTTCATACAAATGAGAAGGGAACGAGGGACCTGAGAAGATGCCAAATTTTTCGTTCAGCTACTCCATTTTGTTGTGGAGTATAGGAGCGGGAGGTTTGCCACTCAATTTCATTGGAGCATAGGTAAGATTGAAGATGCTGAGAGGAATACTTCCCCCATTATCTGATCTTAGGATCCTTGTGTTTGGAGATGAGTTTCAACCAACTTATGGTAGATGGGAAGGATCGAACTCACTTCATATTTAGTGTGCATCGAATACACAATGGTATAATGGGTGCTCTCGTCAATGAATGTTACAGAATATTGAAAACCATGCAAACCCACAACTAGGGAGGACCCCAAACATCAGAGTGAACAATATAGAAATGAGTAGTAGACTTATTTTCACTTGTTGGATAAGAGGCGCGACAATGTTTTGAGAGGTGACATACTTCACACTAAAAGTTTTTATACTCGGACAAATTAGACATGTTAGGAAACAATAGGTGTAAACGAGGTAATGAGAGATGTCCCAGATGGCGATGCCATAAATGTGCCGACTCCAATGATGAAGCACCAACTGTAACCCCTCTCGGAATACTATGTTATTCTTCAAATATATAGAGGCCCTTCTCCTCTCGTCCTCTTCCAAAAGTTCTCCCAGTTGACAGATCCTTAAAATTACAATATGAGGGAAAGAATGTCACACTACAGTTCATGGACTTCGTAATTCAACTGATTGAAAGAAGACTCATCGACATCTATGAAACATGTAAGGTAGAGTCTAGAGATAATCCACCAACATGCACATTTCCTACCCCTGCCACAGGAACCAGAAAGCCATTGACAACACAGATATTGCTTGGAGAGGATAACGGTATGACTTTATCAAACAATGACGACACACCGGTCATATGATCTGTCGCTCCTGAATCGATAATTCAGGGAGATGGAGATGTGGATGCGACATTGGTAGTGCTAACAAGTCCTGACTCAGCAAGGTGAGTGGTGTAGCCTTGGATACTTGAGGCTCGATGTAAGAGGTCTTGATATGCCCTCTGTGTAAGTGTTACAAAGTTGCTGCTGTCACCCATTGATGAGATATCTCACCCAATCAACAACGGTCCTCACAGACAATGGAACAAGTACTTGTTGTGCACCCAACCAAAGCACCCCCTCAACAAGAAAAAGCAGCCTGTAACAATACAAAGCTGTCCACTCTTCCAAACCCAGCCAAACCAAGTAAACAGCCCCTCCGAATAACAAGGGTTCAAGGGTTCACACAGGCCCGGTTATCCACTCGATATACCTCCACCCAATATGCCTTCTCTGGTACTGAATAGGGTGATCTTTTTGTGGCCAACACCAATGCCAATGGGCACTGCTGTACCAGCTACTGGGATCGAAGGGTAGAGAAGGTAAATGATGTAAAGGAGGGGCTGTTCCACTACAAAAACATCATCAACCCTCTTCCAGCCAAGTCACATGACCTCACAACAACCAAACTGAGCTATCATGCGCTACACAGCTCACGCACAAAAAAAAAAAAAAATCAACAACGCACTATTTCCAGCAAAAGCAACACTAATATCAGCCTTATATATCACTTTCCAACCAAAAAGAGGCCAAAAAACTGATTTCCAGCATCACTGATATCAAACACTGTCGGAATCAGAGATTTCATAGTATTCCGGCAAGTTTTAGACATCCTTAAGACACTTTCGAGAGCCAACAACAACAACATATAAATTGTGGAATAAGGCATGAAATAAGTCATTAAATTGTGGAATAAGGCATTAAAAGTACTTTTAGGAACGAGTCTGCGATGATTTGAAATAAATCTGAGAGTTACACAGTAATTTTACCGATTTCCAACAAATTCCGGCAAAAATACCAGTTTCCGACGACGATTCCGGCGAGTTCTGGTGTGACTGGGAGTCTTTCCGTGAGTTCTGGCGATACTCCAAGAGACAAAAATAACAAGAAAAAAGTTCCGATCACAACCCTATATCCAGAATCTGATTCCGAGATGTTGCCGGCGGTGCTGATGTCAGCCGAAAACGGGTGACGTCAATGAGCATCCTTCGTGTTCTTTGATGCGGATTTCTTGCTTTGGTACCAAGTTAAGTTTAGGGTTTTGTAGTTAGGTTTAGGGTCAGGAAAAGGAGAAAAGAGAGATAATTAGGGTTAAGTTTTTTTTTTTCATACACTCTTTATGATTACTATTATAGCCAACTTACAATCTGATATATGCACCCACATTTACCTACACACACACACATACACCTAAGTACATAATATTAATGGCGCACCAACACGCTCTGCCCCCCGTGTTTCTCCTATTTATACTGCAGCCCTTACTTTTATGTTTCCTTCACTTATTTGCCCTTACATTGATGGACTCTCCTACAAAATAACTTTTGTCTGCTTTGAGTCAGACGATGGAGATTTTTTTCCCCCCGATCTTTGACCCAATGGATCTTGAGATCGCAGGCGTACAATCTGACGGTCACATTTTGATTCACATGGCACACATGTCAAAAAGTGCCAAGAACGACGTTTGATGTATACCCATGATCATGTTCACTTTTTTTATTGTCTGCCTTTTGGAATCAAAATCTGACTGCCTAGTGCCAGGCTCCTGATCTCAAGCGGCTGATCCGTCACTCTAGGAGGTAATAAGGAATGGAAACACAAAAGCAAGGGCCAGAGTGTAAATAGGTGAAGCATTGAGAGCGGACTGTAAATTAGACATCTCAGGAGGGTAACTGCAAAAAGTCTTAGAAATTATTAGCTGTTTTTTTATGGCAGATATATTAGCCTAGCTTTCTTAATACTTGTATTTGCAATGTCTTATCAATGGTTGGGGATGCTTATGTTCAGCTATGATTGCTGAGTGTAATTTTGGTTCTTAATATGCATTGATTCTTGCTGGTTTACCCTAATACAGTAATTATAAGGTCTGACGTGGCTTATGTATTGCTCTTGAGACTAGCTACCATGGATCAAAATTTCGTCCGATACCGATACGTATCGGACGATACGTATTGGTATCGGAACTGACCGATACGGTACATTGAATGTACCGTATCGGTGGTTTATATGTATTTACCGGTACGATACATTGAATGTATCGTCCAGTACAGTCCGGTACCGATACGTATTGGTTTTGGGCTCGGACGATACGTATTGGTTTTCCGGCATTTTAATCCTTGCTAGCTACTTACCAAGTCCTGCTTTTGACATTTTTTTTCTTATATGTACGTTTCCTTTTAGAATCTTCTATAAATTATGTTAAAAACTCCTATATAGTTGTTCTCCCCTATTCTTAAGGCTGCGTATGCCATAGCTCTCTGTTAGCCCCTGCCATAGCAGAGTTCACCTGCTTTAGTTGGTTCCCATTCTCTTTTCTAACTCCTTGCAAAGGAGGATTTAACTGCTCTAGCAGCAACCTCCCTATTCCCTACTAACTCCCTATCAGAGCAAATAAAATCTGCTCTGGCAAGGAGTGAGTAGGGATGAGGGTAAATCTGGTGAACAGGTAAATATTACATAAAATCTTGCTATGAAATGAGTTATTAAGGAGAAGGGTACCTGCTACTGCTAAAGCAGGTAGCATGATGTTAGCAAAGAGGATGGGAATCTGCTAAAGCATGCGAACTCTGCTATGGCAGGGGCTAGCAGAGAGCAATGCCATACACATCCTAAATCATCTGAAATAGCTGACATCAGTTTTACCTAGGCAGTTCTAATTTTGGGATTTTTGCCGTGTTGACACTTGGACGCTCCTCAACACATCACGATACTTCTAGACATGTATGAAAATACTACATTATACCATCAAAATGTTCCTGGTTTTGATACGATAAAAGAACCATTGTTTTATAATGAAAAAATTGTGTCAAGTGTAGTAACTTTAAAATAAAAAGCTGGGGTCCTTGAAAATTATTTGTATAATATAGCATCCTTTAGTTAGGTTCAAGAGGTACATTATGTATCTTTTCATTACATATCTCAATTGATTCTCTAAGATTTCCTTCAGTTTTTTTTTTCTATATACGTTCTATTTTGATTTATATGTTTAAATTTATTTTTCTTAAGGCCGTGCTGCCGTATTAGAATCTTTAGAAATTGGTGTGCCCAACATCTATGACACCTTGACACTTGGCACCCATGCCACGTGTCTAGGTAACACTGGCCGACTTGCTTTCTTTAGATGGTATATTGGTAATGGTTAGTACACACACGTTGTACTCTGAGATGGATTTCTTCTTGCAAATATTTGTACTATGTGCATATCATAACAAATAGAGGTGATGCAGGTCTGGCCTACAACAATGATGATTTAGGGAACAATCCTTTTATGCATTATCAGGTTGGCAATCATTCAAGGAGTGTAAGTTCATCTCTAAACTTCAATCGCATTGAACTGCTTCAGATGTAGAGGTAAGTGCTAGAAACTGTGTTCCTTAGCAAAATGTACAGCTTATAACCTTTGTGAGATAATACAGTCTAACAGTATTTTTGAGGCATATAAACGGTGGCACCTTCATTTGAAGGAAGTTTTCACTAGTTCTTACCTACTGTTTATTGATGAGTTAAAGCTAATTTTGAGCAGAAGCATCCCGTAAGTGCAATTTTTCATTTTTTAATCACAATAATCTAGTTTAGGTGTTTAAATTTGGTTTTGTTAGTGGATGAGCCAGAATTCTTATGAGATAAATTTTGATGGATCTTTAATGTTCTATATATTTTGTTCTTTGGGCTGTGAAGCTTCGATGGGTCTGATGACGTTAATATATTTATAGAAGGTGCATGCACTATTCTGAGCTCCAGTTTTTTTTGTTTTTGTATATTATTCATTGAGTGCACTTGCTCGTGGCATGCATTTGACATTGCTCTCGTGCTGAAGTAAATTTTATCTATCATCAAATTTGCATTTCAGCAGAACCCGTTCAATGACAATGACATGCAATTCATTTGAGAGACGATCTATATTTGAGAGTTTTCCAATCGTGCATGAGACCCTGGGTATATTTGAGAGGATTCAACTGTGCGGGATGGCCAGTGATCTCCCATCTTTAGTAAGTTAATGCCATGACAAGTTTTACCTTTATGTGTTACGAACTCTTAGTAATCTCATACTGGATCCCAGTCTCATTATATAAACTCATTTCTTAGTTCTAACCACCGCCTACCACATCCAAGACTATTGACTTGATCGAATTCCACTTCAACCCTACTAATCTTTTTTTATTTGTAACTTTTTGCTATTTTAGATTCTCCATATAAGAAATCTAAATTTTGTCAACACAACGAGCCAATATTTTAGTTGTATTTGTTATATATAGACAATTAATGTGAAACATACAAAGGTTTTAATAATTAATGCTTCTCTGTCCTTGTTTCATGGAACAAGGTTACTCTCTTTGAAGTTTTGCTTCTTGAGTGTAAAGTGCTGGATTTTGTTCCCAGGAAAAAAATCTTACATAGATAGTGTTGTTTGTGACGTTAATATGAAACATACTAAGCTTCATGAATTCGTAGAGGATTTCAGATCTATCTTGGTGTCTTGTTCTACAATTTACGTAAGTTTGTTGTTGGAGTATGGAAGTGTAAAAATTATGGTGGTCAGAGGCAGAGGTGAGTGTGCCCATAGTCACAAATTTTGGCGAATTTTTGACAAATTCGCGAATAATTAAAGAATTTGAGGTTATGCGGATTAATCCCGAATTATTCGCCTTTAAAAAAAAATTGTGGAATAAATCATGATTAATTCCCGAGTTTTCAATAAATAATTTTTAAAAATTTATTATCATTTTTACTTTTTAATCTTATTTTATTTGATTTTTTTTCCCTCCAATTTTTCTCCGAATATTTCCCCGAACTTGCCGGAATTTTCCCAATTTTAACCTTGCCGAATTATTGCCGAACCCCGACTTGGTGACTACAAGTGCGCCTCATGGTAGTGTAAGCCTTAGGCATTCCTGTTAAATGTGAAAGTTGACTAGAAGGATTGTAAGACCTAAGAGAATGGGCAATGTGCAAGGATTGTGAGGTCATCCCAAGGGATTCATATGACGCAATGTATGTTAGTGGTTTTGAATGTTCATTCTAAGAGCCAAATGATTAGAACGGAAGCAAAAGGTTGTCTGACTATAACATGGTGAAACTTAAATGGAGAACACCTAATGCTGGCTGGATTAAGTTTGATATTGATGGCAGTAGGAACAAACAAGGTCACAAATTTCTCCGAAGTTCTTTGAGTTTCCCCCAAATGAGGGTCCATCAAAACCCTATTCGCACTGGGATAGGGGGACTTTTCCATAATGACTGGAAACAAGATGGCATCTTCCTCTGGACCTGTGGATATGATGAGCACTATGAATGCCAAAGTGGAAGCTTTATGGATTACTATATCCCACCTTCCTCTAGTTTTTTCTATAAGTGGAAGGGATTCTGTCAACACAAACTTTATTGGAGGCAAATGACAAAATACGGGTATGTGTTTAATACGGTGAGCGAGAAAGTCGGAAAAAGGCGAAGTACGGAAAAAAGGAAAAATTTTAAAACATTTTTTTTAAAAATGCGGGAAAAAAATGTTTAATACATGAAAGACGTGTATTATACGAAAATTATGCATTTTATTAACAAATACGGTATTATACATGTTTAGTACGTTGTGGCAAAAAAATGCGTATTTAAAAAAAAAAACCGTATTTTTTCACAATGATTGGAAGGATTGTAGGGTCATCCCATTAGATTCTTACTATGCAACATAGGTTAGTGATTTTGGATGTTCATACGAGCCAAATGACCTGAAGGGACACAAAAGATTGTCTAAGGTGCTGAATTGATACTTGAGAAAAAATAGCAACATTCCCACATGATTCTGGCTGGATTAAGTTTGACATTAGTAACAAAAACCCTGTTCACACCAAGCTAGGGGAATTTTCCACAATGACTAGAAACAAGATGGCATCTTTCTCCTGATCAGTAGGTATGATGTGCCCAATGACTGCGAAAGAGGAAGCCTTATGGATTGGGATATCCCCCCTCCTAGTTTTTGTCTCTAAGCTTTCAGTGGCAGGGTTCTCTTAATGGTAAATCTTGAAGAAATCTCATAAGGTATAAATATCACTTGATTTGTTGTTTTTTTTGTATATGTTTAATATTTAGATCTTTGAAATTAGGAATTATCCTACATCACGATTCCAAGAATGGAGGAACCACACTTCGTACATGAGTCTAGTTCCGAATTGCGGAATCATGATTCTTTCGAGTAGGGGAACTATTTGCACTTGGATCTTCTAAGGTGTGAACGTGATTTCTAGATTAGAACTGCTATAATTCATGGAAAATCAAAGTAACTTGGGATGGAAGGCTAAATAGAGTAGGGTTATGATCAAGAAAAAAAGAGGATGTGGAAATCTCAAAATAATGATATTTTTGGTCAACTACGATATAAAAAGTCATGAATTTAGAGATAAGGGAAATAAGAAGGAAAACATTTTTTGTAATAAAAAACAAAGTTGGCAGGCTGTGATGGGCGAGGCTGATTTGCTCACCATGTACAATCATTTGGATCATGGGTCAAAATCTCGGAAATCTAATACGTATCTTCCAGGCCCCCTGGACGATATATATCGGTGTACTGACCGATACATTGAATCAATGTATCGGCCAATGTATATTTTTCTAAAAGAAAAAATGCATAAAAATCTTGAAAATTATAATTTTATTTTAAAGTTTTTTTTTTTTTTTTTGAACTTTTCTACTTATTTTTTACTGTGTTTCAACCCTATTTATAGTGCATTTATCGCATTTTTTCCTATCATAGTAGCCTACGATCGAACGAAATCGTGTTTGCCAGGTTGAAAGTTGAGATGGGTGGTTAGGGAGAAGAGACTTGAGATAAGGAAGTGAGAAATAAGAGAATGAGTTGTTTTTACAACTCATTCTCGGGTATGGGGGGTGACACCTAAGTGGCACCCAACAAAAAATCAAAATCTCAAACAATACAATCAATGTATCGTTGGAGTTTTGAATAAAATAAAATATCAGACGATACAAACAAGTCCATGTTTGGATCGTCTGATATTTTGGACGATACATAGTAGGTATGATACATTGCGTATGTATTGTACCATTCACTGCTGATACCTGTACGTAGTGACGAGATACATATTGGTATCAGACGATATTTTAACCCATGATTTGGATTGTATCAAATTTGCAACGAGTATTCTAGTAGTATGGGATTTTTTATTTAGAAGATGAATATATTAAGAAAGAGATCGACTCGCATTGCTAGCTTTATCTTATTAAAGTATATTGAATAGCCTTTTATAGTCTATTGGATGCCCGAAGCTGACAGTTGCAAATGTCATTGGTCCTGCAACTGTAAATGTCGACTTCTGATGGTGAGAGATCAACTTTAATAGATAAATCTATTGAAGTTGGTGATGACCCATTAATCCACTAAGGTTGATTTTTCAATTTAGGGAGGGTGGGAGTACCTGCCGAGATAAAAGATTGGTGAGCATATAAAGAAAATAAACGGGTCTCACACAATGTTGTCAAACCGCTTAAGTCATGCTAAGTGATGTGACTGCATTTCATTTAAGAGAAATCGCTTAATTGCTTAAACCATGGCTTAATGATTTTATTTATTATTTTTTATTAATAATAAAAAACAAAAAAATAGGAATAACAAGTATTTTAAGTCTCTGCAACTAAAGTAACACTAACAAAAATTTGGAAATGACTCAATCATGACAAAGAAGGGGAAAAATATACATTCTTGTATTTAATAAAGAAGTATTACATACTAATATTCAAACTTATTTAATTTTGATACCGATTACCGGCAATGTACTCTACACATTGATCTTTAACCCATTGTGTTACATCTTCTCCATCAATACCACCATTATCACTAGCATTGTCATCGTTATCAGAATCATCTCCTTCTTCTACAGACTCTTCTTCTTCCTCTGTTTCTTCTTCATCTGAACTCACTAGTATGAAGTCTATATCATTTGGTTTTATGTCCTCTTCTATTATTTCATCTTCTTCATCAATATGCATGCCTTGGCTGCTACTACCTCCACCAATTGTTCGCCTCCTCTCAGTGGGTGCCGGACCAAGAGTCGCTTCTTCAACTTGGGCCCACGTCAAATCGTCCCCATAGAAGACATGCTCATATGTAGTATCAACCATCCATGGATGGTTGGGAGTCACATCATCCACACATATGAGATCATAGAATCCCGGTTTCTCTTGCCTTTCAAGGAATCGTTCGTAGTTTTTTATTGTACTGCACGAACACCAAGTCACTGAGCTTCTTTTGCTCAAGTCGGTTCCTCCTCTTTGTGTGGATCTGTTAGACACGAGGACCCTTAGAAATATGTTATTAAGAACTTTGCAATTTAATTAAAAAAATTCATGGATTGCGTTTAAGACTCCAATTACCATCTGGAAAGAATTTCAACCCGCTAACATCTGGATGTGGAACAAGTAAGGCCAAGTATCCTAATGGTCAGTTTCTTCAAAAGGAGATCCTTTGTTATCAGATCTACCCCATAAGAACAAATTAGGAAAGATCTTACGGGGTATATCCTAATGACCAGTTTCTTCAAAGCCTCGAAGGTAAGCAAACTTCAAATCTTCAATTCCGCTATTGGAAATTGTGGGTTTGAAAATCACCATTATTTTACTGTTTTGTCTTTGATTTCTTTTACCCTTCCAAAGCTCTGACACGTAGATAGACATCAATCTTTTCTTTATCTGTTTATTTATTTTTTTATTTTTTAAAATACTCCTAGCCAATAAAACTTGTTTAGCTGTTTTCTTCTTCTTAATAACTTATCTGATTTCAAATTCCATGAGTTATTATAATCTTCTACAAGAAAAATTTAGTTAGCTACTAAATAACTCAAGCGTTACGTCAGAGGTTTGATCCCAGCTTACTGTTTAAGAAAAAAACCTTACTTTTTTTTTTATTTTTTTTTATTTTTTATTTCTTTCTTTCTATTTTTGCTTGTTAGTCGGTTTAGCTCATTTTATTTGTTAATCACTGTTTGGGTATACTTTTCGTTGTTTGCCACTTAGTTTGTTACTTATTAGTAAGGTAGCCATATTAGTGACATTGTTTATTAGTTAATAGTTTGTTATTTTTTATTCTTTTGTAACTTGTCTACACAAACTTACTTCAATCGTTCAATTCAACAATTATTTACATCAACAGTGAAAACTTTTCAGTTATTTATTGAAATTTTCGATTACTATAATTTTTTATTAATAGTTCTTATTTTTAAGTAATAATTTTCTTCTATTTTTAAGTAGAATTTCAGTTTTATTTGGGTTTTGGGGTATTTTTTTCTTTCTTTTTTTTTTTTTAAATTTTGGATGGGGGAGTAGTTATTTTGTTCTTCTGTTGCCTTTTATTTTGGTCTTGTTGCTTTGGCCTCTCACTGTAACGCAGGTTTGTACCCTTTTCTTTTTATTAATATATTACCAATATCAGCTTTATCGATTAATTTTAAAAAAAAAAGTTTTAATCGTTTATGGTTACAGTTCATAAATTTGTTCATTTTTTTTGGTTTCTACAGCATACAATGATGTATTAACTACAATTTTATGACTTAAACAACTTGTCCTTTTCCAACTATGTATTGTTTGATAGAAGCAATTCTTCATATAATGAACATGAAAATCACCAAATTTGTGAAAACCAATAAGAATACAACAGAAAGAACTGAGCATGAACATCAAAACATGTACTAAAACAGTGAAAAATTTGCCTCAGAGCTCAAGATTTAAAGCATCATCTTCATTTTAACAACATGAAACAAATGTCGTATGCCCTAGATGTATTTACATTTATGTTATTATAATATCATTAAGATTTTAATTAAAAAAATATAATATCACCACAAATTAAGATGGAAAACGAAAAACAAGTTCTCGAAAACTCAATTTTTTCACTTTTTTAAATCTTTAAATCTTTAAATCAATATAAAACCTTCACATATGAGTCTCATCAAAACACCAGCTTTGATTCAAATCATATGATTAATTAAGGAATCAAACACTTCAATAGGAAAACAATTTGAAAAAAATTCATAATGATTTGACTTGAATTGTATGATTTTGACAATATTTGTAAACTCTGGCTATCTTGTGATCTTAAGTTATCGAACCACCTCAAAAACATATTCAAGATTTGAAACTTGACACGAAATGGTGTCAAGACTCAAGATCATCACCTTTATTATAAAAACTTTTTCACGAGCCCAAGCTCGAAAGCATCACTTCTTAGTCTAAGTACCCCCATGTGTAAGTCATAATTCTTCGATATCCTAATATCTTTATCTAAACCAAATCCTTATGATACCCACAGTCATAATATCTTCTCGGAATTTTTTTGTCACCGTCATTATCAATGATCAATACCTTGTCCCCTCTATTTGGGGTCGACTTTGTGAATCTTATTTACTTACTCCATTTTGTTTAGGATAAACTATTTGTTATTCCTCATTCCTTCATATCATTTTTCAAATTTCAATACTTGATTCCAAGTCCGTTGGATGTGTCCAAACCAATCTAAAATATTATTTTTAATGCCATTTTATTGGGGCCCCTCCTACACTCTCTCCAATGTTCTCAATATGATTTCCATGTCCCTGGTGCAGGGGTCACTTTTTGGGACACGAGCCATGTGGTTTCGCTATGCCAGTGATTTGAAGACCATGATCAAGAAACCTAGGCTTTAGAAGATTGGGATAAAAAAACCATTCCTACCAGTCAACGGCTTTAAAATGAACGGCTAAACCCATTTTGGGATTTCCATGGTAAGCATTAGTTTTAAAAGTGTTTGATTGTCTTGACTCACTGTTGTGATGTTTTTCTCATCCCAATCTTCTGCATAAAGCTTTTGATCATGGTCTTCAAAACACAGGACACGGTGAAACCACGTGGGACCTGTCCTAAAAAGTGACCCGGGAATCCACACTCAAGTTTCTTACCTAGTACCAACTCATGTTTTAAGTTTTAACCAATTGGAAGTGATTCCATAACTCAATTTTAATTTCTCATATTCATTTACATGTTTATTTTGTATTAAGATTCTTTCCATTTTCATTACTCTTTAAGAGAAAAAAATGAGGAAGATTCAAGCCCTAATAAATGGTTTTGATATGAACTTTTAGCATATAGAGTTAAAGGCATATACACCATCACTGAGGTGCTCTAGACATGTGAGATGCACACCTTGAATCTATCGGGTAAAGCTTCTCAAGGGCCTTGACTACCATAATAGAAGGGTTCATATATAACTGAAGTGGTGAGAAGGTTGAGTTCAATCTCAATATGTGGAAGCGACGTTCGTTTACTTGGTTATTATTGGATATTTTATCTAGGCCAACTTTCCTAAGCTTTCCCTATTGTCTTATGTTTTGCTTCATGGGATCTTTAGCAATATACAAAAGTATTGAGAAGGTTCAACAAAACTTCCACCGGAATGGGCGTGAAGAGCAATGTGCACATTTGGATGTATGGAGGTTTAGAGACCTCTATGCAAATTTGTGTTGGTGTCGAACTCATCTATAAGGTGTCGGACACCATCAGTGTTGTCATATGCAATAATCGCATATGCCATTATGCAATCGCATATGCCATCAGGAAGGGGGTGGATTGCATATGCCATGATGGCATATGCGATCTAGGAAGTATGCCATCACATACTATTGTATGTCATGGCATACTTCTCCAACATTAATAGGGGATTTCTTTCCTAATGCATACGACAACTCTCAAAGGTATGTTTTGGGTCTCTTTCCTTCTCTTTTGTATGGTCCACTTTATTTTTGTACCATTAGTTTGGACTTATTTTTTATATTTTCCCTTCTAACTTGTGGGTTATATATTATATTATGTACTTTTATTTCTCATTCTAGACTACAAAATTAATAGAGCACAAAATTAACACAAACATGTTACTTTTCAATATGAGGAACTTTGGAGATTTTTTTTAATTTTTTTATGCCATGGCATATGTGACCCGCATATGCGTTGGCCCTATGCCATCACATAGGGTCACATATGCCATTTGACTACATTGGACACCGTATCTTCGAAAAAGGCCGATGGATGGGACATATTACAATAACATTATGAAGAATAAAAAATATATACTAATATATACTATTGTTCGTATACATGCCTACTAATAGGGGAAAAGTAGGAAAGCTTTTAACGTTTAGAGTAAATATAAAAATAGATGGAATTATATAATAAATGTAATGTTTAAACATAAAATGCTGAAAAATAAGCTTTATTTTTGTAAATAGTTTATAAGTCATATATTGTTTTTTTGGACATGTCTAATCGTGTTGATGCGGTAAAAATGAAAAAAAAGGGCAAGTCCTTGTTTCACAGGTAGGCTTAGAGACAATGTATAGTATGTTGCATACTGATTCAGAGTTCGATTCAGTCTGATTAGCTAACTGGTTTGCTGTTGGTTTAGTCTGGTTTGCTTTATTTATTACTTTTTTTTTTTTTTCAAAATATGAATATCTGGTAAAAGAATTTAAGCCTAAGCCTCATTTCTCTGAACTACTGATTTAACCAAAATATGCTATAACACATTTATTTGTTATCAAAATGAATGTTATTGTAAATATTTAATATTTTTTTCTAGAAAAAATTCCTATCCCTAGGGAACTTTTCACTCAACATTTACTGAATTGCGAGCTGCGACACTGAATTCCAACCGAGCGCTTGTTCTAATACAACTTCTACCTCTTTTCATCAGAAAACATCTTTTAATACAACTCGTTCTAATATTACCCTAAACATTGTAACACACGGGATGTTGTTCCATATTAAATCTGTTTGTGACCACTTTATCATGATTGTTTTTGAGATCTTCAAGTAGGTCCTCAATCCCGTTCTCCTTTTCCCATCGAACTGCTGACGCGGGACGGGAGCACGCTAACCCTAAAATAACGTAAATCCCGCGTGATAGGGGTTGATTAGGGTTGTTGAATCTTCGATTAAAACAAAAATAAGAAGAATAAGATAGAAGATTCCCGGATTCACTCCAGAGAGACTTGTCATCTTCACACTAACGATTCCTAGGTCTCTCACCAAGGCTGTACGTCGGCTTCGCACCAATTCGTACGAGAAATTAAGATTCACTCCTCAAGTTTGAAGGAATCACTCCCTCGGTTGAAATTCATCGCAAGTCTTCTAGGGTTTTCACAAAAGCAAACTCTTTTTCATTTAATCAATCATCTCTAATAATGTCTTTGCAAGCCTTTATATAGGCTAAGAAAACCCTAAAAACATAAAACTCGAAATAGAAGAATCTTAAAACAAATAAAATTCATAATGGCAGATTTTCGTCACAAAATCCGTTACTCTAAATCTTGGACGTATCTCATGGATGCCCGTCAAGTGTCCACGGACGTCCGTCAATGGGTCATGGGCGTCCTTCCTCTGCTGACGATGTTGCTTCACGGGCCGTTTGAAAGTCCATTTATTGGTCCACTTTTTCCTTGTAGATTTCCTTTGCTTGATTCGGCTACGATCCAGACAGGTGGACCTAAATTCCCCTTCAATCCCCTCTTCTTTAAAAAAGTTTGACCTTGAACTTTGGCCGTCATCGATAGGCGTTATCAAGTATGTTTACTCCCCATTGATCTCGAACTTTTGAATGGTCTTGGGCTTGGTGAGGACAGATGCCTGTGCTTCAATGATCTCGGGCTCGGTAGGGCCTATCAAGGATGCTTGGGTTTCAATGGCCTCGGGCTCTTCAACAATTTCAGGATCTGCGACGGTCTCATCAACTGATGTGGACTCTTCAACTGGATGTTGTTCCGGCACAGGATCAATACGAATAACTGAATCTGTTTGTGCAACGGGCTACATCGGTTCTTTCATAGGCATGGAGGTACTCGGATCCACCGTGGGTTCGACATCTTCCACCGGTGTAGGTATCTTCAACTTCAAAGCTTGAATCACGTCTAACACATCTTCGGATAGATCGTGAATAAAAACCTTAATAATGGTAGTACTGATATTCTCATGCCATGCATCCACTATCTGCCGCGACCTTAACAATTCGCAATAAACGTTGTTAAGAAGTGTCATATGCTTGAATATGGGCCCATGCTGATCGGATGATCTACCCCTCTCTTCGCACCATAGTTTTTTCACTATCGCCATCTTTTGACGCACGATTGGAATGTTCCACCGTTTCACGAACGATCTTATGAAAACCATGTAGTCGTTCAAATCGCGAAAGGCTTCGAGAACTTGAACTTGACTCATTATTCACATCTACTCACCGAGGATTTGAACCTCTCTGATACCAAATTGATGCTGGACGGGAGCACGCTAACTGCTAACCCTAAAATAACGTAAATCCCGCGTTATAGGGGTTGATTAGGGTTGTTGAATCTTCGATTAAAACAAAAATAAAAAGAAGAATAAGATAGAAGATCTCTGAATTCACTCTAGAGAGGCTTGTCGGCTTCACACCAACGATTTCGAGGTCTCACTCCAAGTCGTACGAGAAATGAAGATCCACTCAAGTTTGAAGGAATCACTCGCTCGGTTGAAAACTCATCGTAAGTTTTCTAGGGTTTTCATAAAAGCAAGCTCTCTTTTTCATTTAATCAATTATCTCTAATAATGTCTTTACAAGCCTTTATATAGGCTAAGAAAACCTTAAAAATATAAAGATCGAAATAGAAGAATCCTAAAACAAATAAAATTCAAAATGACAAATTTTCGCCACAAAATCCGTTATTCCGTTAAGTGTCCACAGACGCCCATCAATGGTTTACGGATGTCTGTCAATGGGTCACGGACGCCTGTCGTCTGTTGACGATGTTGCTTCACAGGCCGTTTGAAAGTTCATTTATTGGTCAACTTTTTCCTTGTAGATTTTCTTTGCTTGATTCAGGTACGATCTAGATAGGTGGACTTAAATTCCCCGTCAACTGCATTCTTGATCATCTTGAATGCATCCTTCACCTTAATATCCCACACTTAAAAAATTTTCACGAGGACATGGTTGTCCTTGTCATGGATCAAAATCTCGGTCATCCGATATATATCGTCCACCATCAATACGATACTCATCGAAATCGAGAAGCAGAATATAGCCTACTAGGATTGGAAAGGGTTCCATTTACTAATCGGAATTGGGAATGATTTGCATCGGAAAACACATAGGCTATAAATCAAAGTACACTAGACCTTGGGTTTAGGCATAGACGCTATGGGCTCATGGAGTTGAGTGCTAACGATGGCAATTGATTATTTGTTGTCGAAGAAGTTTCTAGGTTTCATGTTATGAAAGGATATGAAAACCTTCTAGAAGGAAGTAGTGATGAAATTGGAGAAGACATGTATCTTGAAGATCCTTGTTTGACTTGGAGTTTTGTTGCAGAAAGTCGATCATCTTTCTTTCAAGGTAGGAGGGGAGGTCTTGGCCTTGTTGCGTTCGGGGTAGTTTCCGATTTTTGTGGATTGTTGTGGTGGTTAAGAATTTTGCCATTAGTGGCCCCCACCAAGAGATCTTCTTTCTTCATGTCTCAGTGAACTTTTGATTTGTTCTTCAAGGTTTTATGGATTCAGTGGGATCAACAAAGACGAAGAAAAAAAGAGCCATAGAGGACAGCAGATATGAGAGAACTCAGATGGGGTTTGTGAGGGTTCAACAACATATGTAGAGAGAGAGAGAGAGAGAGAGAGAGAGAGAGAGAGAGAGAATCAACATTCTTATTTAGATTTTTTTTAATAAATAATTTGGAAAAAAGAAATTTATAGAAACATACTAATATGTATGATATTAATGTAAATTAATAACTTGACGTTGATATATTTATATGAATATGTTCAATATAAATCATAAATAATTATGTTTGTATATAATTTAAAGCTTCAAGCAGTCATTTATTGAGCATGATGATGAATTGATTATGATTGATGAACAGTTTATTGTTTAGGCCGGTAGCTCAGCTGGAAGGTGCACTATGACACCACCTTGAGGTTACAGGTTCAATCCTAGCTTACTTATTGAAGAGAAATGTCATTTAAGAATGATACAACACATTTCCAAGTCTAAAATATTCAAGGGCATGAAACTATAGATTTGTGACTACAACTTATCCTTTCCAACTTATATTTTGTCGGATCCTTTTAGAGTTTGAATTTGTTCATTTTTAATTTGGGTTCTTCTAATTATTGATTTGACTCTTGATTTCTATTTTCTTTCCCCCTCGTTTCTTTTTTTCCCTTTCATCATTCTTGAGACCCATAGGTTTGATCATGTAGAATCTGATCCATTTTCTCATCGAGGGAATGGTACGAAATCCAAAATCAATCAGATGGATTTTATGAACAATAAAACAATACAAGTTGTACAGCATTACTATTTATAACCCTTTCTTGGCTAAAAAAGGTGTGGCCCAGGGGTGATATCCCAATTCTGGATTTTAGTAACTTCATATTGAATAATTGTTTCATGTTTGGGCCTTCCAGAGTTCCAATGCAGGAGAATTAGATTCCAACACATCCCGTGAACATTTCTTCAATAGCTAAATCAATGGCCAGCTGTTAGATGTTGCAGAAAAGTACTGATCAGAAGGATAATTTAATAAATAAATAAGAGGTGGCTTGTAATCATAGCTGCCTGATGTCGTTTATAGTTGAATAAAAAAAAAAAATAGTCTAAATCATAGTTCTAAAACTCGGCGAGTCAATGCGTTAACTTGGCCGAGTCACTCGACTTGCCGGGATTTCGAGTTGAATCCAAGTTGAGATTATTGAGTCAGAGCGAGTCGAGTCTATCTGAGTTTTCGAGTTAACTCAACTCAACAGACTTTTGAGTCAAGTCAAGTTTTCGTGTTTTAAAACCTGTCTCTAAATTATAGTTAATTTGCACCCTGTGAGGTTTTACAGTGAGCCTAGCAATTATGCTCCTAACCATACGGTGGTAAATTTTGTAATCAGTGAGATGGCCAGTAAGAGAGGAGGGTAAACGTTTAGTGTAGAGGTGTATCTCGGGCACCATTTTGTTTTATCTTGTTTTCTCTTTTAGGCATGTATGCTGGTCGGTTAAATATGAATCAACTCTTGGGGGAAAAATATGAGTATGGTACTCCTTGAAGAATCCACATGAATCCAATTGTCGTCCCCTTGGAACGTATTTTCGTTGAAAAGGCCGACTTATGTGGCGTTTTATGCAGGACTTGAGCATTGATAATTAAGATGAATTAGCTTGAGGGATAAAATATTCAAAATTGAACTGGAAGGATATTTGGATTGGTTAGGAAGCTCTATGTCAAAGATTTAGTCTATTTTAAACAAATTAATGTGCACAATATAACCAATTCGCTTTAGCCGAGCGAACCCGATTTGCTAGAAGTTGGATGAGTTTAAATATTTTTAAAATTTACTTTGTTTCTTTCAAAAGCTAACTTTAGTAGAGCTTGGTTGGTGCTGCGTGTTTTTACGAGTGAAGAATTGCAAGAAGAAAAAAATGGGAGGCTGCTCTTTGAAATATGAAAAACATCTCTTTTAAAAGAGTGATTTCATGCTCTTTTGAAAATGGTTGTTTTACCTATTTCAAAGAGTAGCCTCCCTCTTCATTTCTTTGCAATAATACAGAGTAGTTGTTGCTCTTTTCTACTCTCTTAGGGCTCACTCGGCACTTTCCGCCGAGAAACTCATTTTCTGAGGAAAATGGCTACCTCAGTTTCTGCCCAGAAACTCATTTTCTGAGGGCTTGTTATTGAATTACTCATAAACTTATTTTCTTAGAATTTTTTATATTTTCTTGTGTTCTACACTTTCTCAAGAAAATGTTAAGAAAATGTGGTGTGTTCTTCCGTACCCTATATCCGCACGTATTTATGACCTTCATCAAAGCGGCTATATTGATCGGATGATCGTCAAAATTTATAGACATCCAATCGACAATGTGTTGACGACTTCTGTCGGACAGATTATGAGAAAAATCACTTCTATGATGGGTTTTTTTAGGCGGTTGTTACTATGTTAGAAACTAACTTGAACCGAACACCAAAATTGAATCGAAAACTGAGGGAACCGAACTGGACCTAACCACACCGAATAATTTCGTTTTCGGTAAGGGGTCATTTAGTTTCCAGAAAAATTTAGTAGTACAAAAAGTGAATATATGAATTATAATTAATATTTAAAAAAATCTTATATTATTTAAAAATAACTAAAAAAATTCATTAATTTCGGTTAAATTTCGTTAATTTTGCCGAAAGTTTCGTACGACCCCTATTTCGGTGGATTTGGGAGAAAAAAATGTCACACTGGGAGTGGTACATTAGTGACTTGATGAATGTCGAACTAGATTGACTACGAAGATTTGTTGGTATTATGCAAAGCCGAGATACAAGAAATCAGACAATTCTAATCATCTGATTGTTCCACCTCTCACGTTGAATATAGAATTAGGCGCCATCTCTTCTCTGCAGAGGTGCTAACTCTTCGCTACTGGGCGGTCATATTTATTGTATAAAATATACTTGAAAAAGTAAATCTGACACTTTCTTAGAAAAAGAAATGAGAGAAAAGAAAGTGACTTTAAAATGACTTCTAAAAAAGTCAAGAATAAAGGCTGAAAAGGAATATAACTTTTAAAATAATTTAAAAGTTTAATTCTAGTTAGTAAAGCGGGCCTTATGCTACCCCTCACTTCACAAAAGTGGCGCGACGCATAGCGCGTTTTTTGTGAAGTAATGGGTGGCATGGGACCCACTTTATTAGGCAAAGGGGAAAATGCGCTCGGGCGTAGAGATAAGAAATGATGGGTGACATGAGGCTTACTTTACTAATTAGAGTTAAACTTTTAAAATATTTTGAAGGTTATATTTCTTCTCAGGCGTCATTCTTGACTTTTTTAGAAGTCTCTTTAACTTTTCTCTCTTTTTCTAAGAAAGTATTGCATTTATTTTTTCAGATATATTTTATTTAAAAAATGTGAGCATTCGATAACAAAGCAGTGCACCTCTACAGAGAAGGCGCTGGCGCTTCGATTAAAAAAGAAATATATATATATATATATATTTATATGGAAGCGCTAGCGCTCCTAAAATGAAGCACTGACACTTTGAAATTTTTTTTTATTTTTTATTTTTTATAAAAGCGCTGAATCTCGCAACTGAATCGTAAAAGTGAAATGCACAAGTTAATAAAGTCAAGTTTTGGTTCTCACCCAAGCCGTAGCTTATTAGGTATTAGACTGTTCTGGGTGAAAAGCGGATTCTTATCAAATCCCAATCAATCAGGTAGAATCCTTTTGAGGGCTCAAAAGTGATTCGAAAGTCTTTGAAAAGCATTACTAAACAAGTCCTTTTCTATTGGGCTGTCAATGGGGTTGGGTTCAGGACGGGCTAAATCTTTTTTTGTTCAATGAAGAAAAGGTATATTCCAGACCCGACCCAAAAGTGCACACGACTCAACCTGACCTGATTTTTCTGTAACTGACCCGGCTCAACCTCTTAATTGATTGGTTGAGTCGGATGTCTCATGCCCAACCTGACCAATCAAGTTCAAGTTTATGTGCCTGACTTGGTAGCATATCATGCCAGATTGGGCTTAGGCCAACCCGTCTAGTTGACAGCCGACTTTTTTATTTCCAAATAAACAAATGCAATATGTGCTTGCTAGCGAAAAATGGTATAGGGAAAACAATTGAGGTAGATATAATTTTAAAAAAAATTATGGTAAAGGTAGTCTCGTGCCAAGGACATTGTAACTTACATGGTCCTACAGTAATTTGCAATTAGGTGACATCTAATCTTATGATCGGATGTTATGGATAGGAGTGGCTCGTGATCATAATTATTTTGTGAAAAAATTTAAAAATATAAAATTATATAATCAATGTCATCAATTATGGTGAGAAATGAACGGTAAAATCATGTGATTTTGCCGTTCATTTTACATGCAATTAACTTTTAATTGCACGGTTGATGTCATTGACTATATAATTTTATATTTAAATTTTTTTTCCATATAATCGTTATGATCATCGAGCTGCTCCTATCCGCAATGAGATTGGGTGCTTGAGAGCTTCAAATTAATGTCGAACTAAGTAAGTTAATCCATGGTACCAAGCTGCCTTCACCTAAAGAAATAATACTGTTGTACCAAAACTTGGCCAAGCATACTACCTTTACCCAAAATAATAATGTCTTTTCACCAAAACTTGGCATATACAATTCTTGGTAAGTTACTTGTTTATGATACTAAGTTATTTTTAAATAATAAAAAAATAAGAAAAGGGTGGTCTTCTAATGGAGAATGGTGAGTACCCTCCAGGATCTTATATGGGGCTCTATGTGGCATTTAACACTGTTTTGATATCACATGGAGCATAGGTACATTGCATAGATCATCTTTGAAAAAAATAAAATTTGAAAATTCATTTTTATTATGTATTTTTTTAGCAATAAAATTTAGATCGTTAAAATTAGTTGAAGTTTGACTTGGTTTTGGAGATGCGGGGTATCGATCCCCGTACCTCTCGCATGCTAAGCGAGCGCTCTACCATCTGAGCTACATCCCCATTTGTTGTTCCAAGAAAACTGAAAATGAAATTATTGAATGAATAGAGAAAAGTTTCCATTTCCGGCACCTTCCGCCGCTATCTATCCATAGAGATTTGAGACGCTTGAAAAGGCCCGCGAAGGCTATTGAAGTAACGGATAAGAGAGAGAGAGCGAGAGAGAGAGAGAGAGAGGGAGCGTGGCATCAATGGCTGCTCTGCAATTACCCACCAAATCCAACCCACTTCTACTAAAACCTTCGTTAGATTCCTACTTCACAAGGAGGACTAGCTATTCTCGCATTGCTCAATCTCGCGTTGTTCCCAGGGCCTGTCTCCAGCCATTTTCAATAAATCGGAGACAATTCATAGCTGAAACCGCGGGGATTTCAGTATCTCTGGCTCATTTGACTCAATTTGTCGAACCTGCGAAATCCGAAGATGGTCTCTCCGAATGGGAGAGAGTTTTCCTTCCAATCGATCCCGGGGTCGTTCTTCTCGACATCGCATTCGTCCCCGACGACCCAAATCACGGTCAGTTCGGTTTCTAGAGTTTCGGTCCTTGCTCGATTTTATATAATTTCGTATGACCTACACAATTGTGATGATTTTAGTTGGATCACTATTATTTATTATTTTTATATTCTTTGTTGTTGTTATAATAATTATTATTACTCTAGTTTGTATTTTCCTTGATGAATTATGGCTTATGTGTAGGGGTGCAAATTAAAACTGAAACCTGAAACCCATAGGGCCTTCCGAACCGGACCTAAACCCACACTGAACTGAAATGTTTCGGCCCGGTTCGATTTCGATTTGGCTAACTGAAAACCGGCCTGGTAGGGTGAAAAAACAGACCAAAAACTGAAAAAAATAAAAATAAATAAATATATATATATATATATATATATATATATATATATATATATATATATATATATATATATATATATATATATATATATATGAAGAAAAACCGGAAACCAAACCGAACCGACCGAAACTGAAATCTGATAGATTCGGTCTAAGCCGGGTGAGAAAGCCGGTTGACCGAAACGTTTTGGTTAGGGCTTGGTTTTACGTGAACTGACACTGAAACCAAAATTTACACCCCTACTTATGTGCCATGTAAATATCAGGAGTGTTCTTTTTCTTTTTTCTTTTTTTAAAAATATAATGCTAAGAAGGTGTGAATACTGATATATCAACTATAAATTAAGGTTTTTATGCTTGAGGTTCAATGCTTTGGGGTCACTGAATTACGTTTTCAGGTTCCGGAGATTCGTCTCGGGAAATATATCATGATGATGACACCATGCACCTTGGGGTCAAATTATTTATTTATTTATTTTGTCTGAATCCAAAAAGTGAACTCTCTGGATTCTCCAGCGTTGTTGGAACTCAGCTTTAACTCGCTGGATTCTCAGATGCATGACACTTGACGCCTAGCCTGTTGACGCCGAGAAGCATTCTTCTTTACGTTGTTTTCAGTAACTGGAGAATAGCTGTGGTTTTTTCAGGAGCATGAGGGCCGACCCAAGAATCTCGGCGTAGATGACCTGATAGCAAGAACTGTGGCATATGTGGTTTTTTGAATTTGAATTCCAAAATGTTAAAAATCTCTGGTAATTGGTTTTCAGAATGGTTGTACATGTTATTGTTTGGATTCTTCTCTTCAAAGGGCATTGTGATGTGTCCCTACAAAAGGCATTGCGAATCTTTAGAGAGATTTCTCTTTCCAGAGATGTTTTTATATTTTTTAAATTAGAATTGTGAAAAGGTTCTATATAGTTTTTTGACAGAATTTTCTTTCTTAACTTTTGAGCGTACAGGATTATAAGTAGTTTTTGGGAAATGATATACTGCAACACGTTGTGTCCATTGCATCCTGAAGTCTTCGCCACTGTAACTTTGTTGTTGACTTGTGGTAAGGGAGAGAAAAATCTTAAAGACAACATGAGTACACGACTCAACAAGTTGTAATGCTTCCTTTATTTTATATCACTTTGGTCATTATCCACCGAGTGAAGGCCTCTGTTTTTCTCGGGTGCATGTCTATCAATGTTTTTCATGGATCAAAATATCATCCGGTACCGATACGTATCGGTTTTGGACCCGGATGATACAGTAGATTGGGTATTTCTCGGGGCCCCTTAAAAACAGTCAATTTATCGTTTGTATTGTCAAATTTATCATCCAATAATTTCAAATTATCGTCCAGTGAGGCCCCTAGCTTCAAGTGGCGAAGGGAAAATACTGGTATGTATAGTCCGAAACCGATAAGTATCGTCCGATACGTATCGGTTTTGGAGTTGGACGATACGTACCGGTTTTCCGAATTTTTGACCCATGATGTTTTTAAGCATGTATCGTCCTTGAATGTTAGGGGCTTGGGTGACTTGGATAAGAGAGGGTTGATAACGGCTTTCGTAGTGGAAAATAATCCAGCAGTGGTGACCTTTCAAGAGAGTGTCTCGGTTCTTTGGGGCCTCAGGTGGGATTAGTGTGGCCTGGATCTTTTTCTTGTGGAGGGAACGAAGTATGAAATTTAGGGATTTCTTTGTTTCGATGTCCTTTCATAATTAAGGACGGTGGACCTGAGTGAGCTTTTAGCAGGGTGTAAAGACCCAATGCGGATGCTACAAGGGATATGTTTTGTTTGTGGTTGCGGATATTTATTATGTGTAGCATGTTCCTTGCCTCCTTGGTGCTTGGGGAGAGTTCAAAATAATCAGGTTTGATCACGAAAAAATGGAGGGAATCTATATAGAGTTGGGGATGAGAGGCTTTGTGGATTTGTTTAGAGAATGTGGGCTTATGTACATCCCTATGGGAGGATGTTGCTACACATGGTCCTATCTTTTTTTCGTGTTTTTTATTAGCTACATGGTCCTATCTTCAAGAGGTTCCGATTATGTGTTGGCTTCATAGGATATGTTCTAGTACTTGGGATGCTTTATTCCCCAACGCTATGTTGGACGGTTTGGCTAGACGAGTGTTGGATTACATTCTGATTCAGTTGAAGTGTTTGACTAACGAAAAGGGCCTTGAGCCTTTTCACTTTGAAAACTTGTGGCTCCAGGAAGTGGAGTTTAAGGTCTTGATTGGTGAAGGGTGGAATGAAGATTCGGTCAACAGTAAAATCCAATCCTGACATCTGAGTAAATCCTTTAGCCACAAGGCAAGCTTTATAGCGCTCTATAATGCCATCCTTTCTGTATTTGACAACAAGCACTCATCTACGACCAACTAGGCATTTGTTAGAAGGGATATCAACAAGCTCTCATTCTGATTTTTCTCAAGCGACTTCATTTCTTCATGCATTGCAGCAGATTAGTAGGGATGTTGAAGAGTCTCTCCAAATGGAGCGAGGAATAGAAATAGTAGAAGCTCTAGCCAAGGAGGCACAATATAATAGAAATAAAGCATGATACGAAGAAACATATTGACTAATAGGATGAGCAATAGCACAACTTATTTAACATTTACGAAGGGCAATAGGTAAGGAGAGGTCATCAAGAAGAGAAGAAGACACAATAACATGAGAAGCTAAAGGGGGAGATGGTGTAGGAATACCTAAAGGACCTGAGTTGGAGGGGTCTGGTGCCACAGGAGTTTGAGTGGGAGGTACAAACTTGCTTCAGCATTGATAAGTGTGCTTAAGAGGAAGGAGTTAGCTGCATATGAGGAACATTATAGGAATATGAAACATCCTCAAAAAAGTAACATCCATAGAAACAAACAACCACCTGATCTTAGGATCAGAACATCGATGTCCTTTTGACAATGCACAATATCCAATAAAAACACGATGAATGACTTTTTCATCAAGTTAATGTCGTTGGGTATGAAGATGCTGAACAAAAACGGTGCACCCAAAGACTTTGGGCATAATCTAAATAAAGTAACATTAGGCTTAAGAAGATGAAAGAGGTTTGACCTTTCAAAATTCGATTTGGGGTACGATTAATCATCTGAGTTGTGATAAGCAAAGCAACATACCGATAAGATTGAGGAACATGCATTCCACATAGAAGAGATCTAGTAACATTCATAAGATGCCTATTCTTATGCACTGCAACACTATTTTCTTATGGAGTGTAAGAACATGAAAGATTATGCATTGGTGGGGTGGTACCGGTGGTTGAGGAGACGATGTTGATGTTGTTTATGTGTTGGAGAAAGAGGATTATGCAACTTATTTTTTACTTTTAAAATTATGCTTATGAAAGAAACCCAAACCCTGAGAAAAAAGAAATCCTTATCTGCAGTTGACCTCTAGTGATGTCAGAGATACAGAGGAGTCATTCGTCGAAAGCTGATGATAGGTTCAAGGCGATCAAGCCGATTTAGCGGTGATAGTCTACGCTCTACCCTAGATTAAAAAAAAAAAAAAAAAAAAATTCTCAAAACCATATACATCTTTATACGAGAAGACCCTGCAAGAAAGATTGGAGTTCTGCTGCCTGCATCAAATGACCTTTAGCAGATATTACAGGGCATAATTTTCTTTTATACCCTTATGGATTCTTCAAATTGCAACAGAAACTTGTAAAGAAGGTTAGAAGGGTAAGGGGTATTGAAGGTAATAGGATCAGAATGTGAAAGTAACTGGGCAGCAGATTAATTTCTGAGAATAGATTAATTGTAACATAAATTTTAAATTTCGCAACCACTCTTTAAAAGTGGTTGTACGTGTAATATGTGGTGGTGAGAGAGGACATATATATGTATGTGAGTGTGAGTGTGTGTGTGTGTGTGTGTGCATATCATACCTGTGTCCTATTTGTTCTGTATCTATGTCGTACCTAAAATGCATATGAAGTACCAATGCTGTACCAATGTAAAATGTTCTGGAAACTTTTTGCCACACATTGTACCGGTTCCAGTACCCCGTACCAACTCCTGGCAACTATACTTTATAACTTTTAATTACGGTATTAATGAACGTATGATTATGAACTCTTGCATACAATTACCTAAAGTTGCATATGTCTACTAATATTGTACCAGTATCATACCAATGTTGCATCGATGTCTTACCAATATAAAACCTACCGGAAACTTTTTCCAACAAATCATACCAATACCCTGTATGAACTCCTGGAAAATATGATTCTAATTAGTGATCTTGTCATGGTTATTTATTATTGAATGATTTTGACTACTTGGGGAGTTGTGATTTCTGCATATAAGCACTCAAATAGTTACGAAATTACTGTAACCTGTCTTGGGCTCTACCAAGGTATCAACTCGGGTATTGGTATCGGCTGATACGCCGATATCGTGTTTTTGTTTTTTTCAATTTTTGAAAAAAAAAATCTGACACATTTTAAAGAAACTGTTAGATTTTAAAATCTGAAACTGTTAGATTTTAAAATGAAGTGAATATGGAACTTTTAGATTTTTTTTTTAAAGAAATGAAACACTTTTAAAAAGCAATAAAATTGAAAGGTCTCAGCCGATACCCGATCTGTATCAGCCAATAACTGATACGTATCAATCGATACGGTGCAGTATCAGCCGATACTGGTAACTGATACTGGCATCAGTATCCGTTTACCGAAAAACCAATACGTATCGGTATTGGCCGATACTTGATACCTTGGGCTCTAGTTTCTCATGCAAGTTATATTCGAAATCCTTAGCACTTAGGTAGTCCTTTTCTTTTGTAAGTTTTAAGAATCAAGATTGCAAAATTTTCATTTTTCAATCTACAGATTTAACATTTTTTTTGTCATAGTTTCACTTTTGGTATAATTTATCTTGTAATGATGAGTGGTACATTTCTTGTAATCTTAGTTTGAGATGCAGTTAAGGCACTCCAAAAATTAATAGCCATAAATGGCCTGCAATCCATGTTAAATGAGCTTACGGCCCTTAGTTCCACAAACCAATATCAAAGCATTTACTCCCATCATGATTTGGTGATTCAGGTTTTCTGTTGGGGACGAGGCAAACCATTTTGGAAACAAAAGATGGGGGAAACACTTGGGTTCCACGTTCAATACCTTCTGCAGAAGATGAAGACTTTAACTACAGATTCAATTCCATAAGCTTTAAGGGAAAGGAGGGTTGGATTGTTGGAAAACCTGCAATTTTATTGCACACATCAGATGCTGGAGAAAGCTGGGAGAGGATACCATTAAGTAATCAACTTCCAGGGGATATGGTAAGAATACCCTGTTGGAGTTTGCATGAATTTTTGTTTTCTATCTTGTACTAGCATGGTATAGTAGTTATCAATTAAAAAAAAGTAGCATCATATAGTGATAATGAGCATTATGACAAATACAACATTTTAAAAAAAATACGCATATAATACACTTTTTTTGTCACAATGTACTAAACAGGTATAATACCCAAGGAAGCACGGATAATCCAATTTTGGCAATGTACCCGTATCGTATCCGTGTCGGATACCAATACTTGAGGGATACGGCTGCATGCGTACCTAGGCGTTTCTGAAAAAAATAAATTAAAAGGACGAAGAAAAATAGACTGTGAGTTTGGGATTTAGGTTTTTTTTTTGGAAGTAGAAGAAGCCTACCAACGTGTAGTCGACCCATTCGAAATTAGTCTCTCAAACTTTTTTTGTTTCTATTTCATTTTCTTCTTCTTCTTCTTCTTACATTTACTAACCTAAAATATACCTAAACATATGTAAAAAATATTCTTTATATACATGTATCCTTCACGTATCGTATCTTGATTTTTTGAAAATTATTGTATCACGTATTATATCGTACATGTGTCCCGTATCTGTATCCGTGCTTCTTAGATAATACCTGTATTTTTTAATAATACGTATATTTTCGTATAATATGCGTATTAAACGCCTTTTCGCGTATTAAAACATATTTTCCCTATTTTACTGTATTTAAAAAAAAAAAACGTTTTAAACCTTCTTTTTTTTTTTTTTAATGTTATCTCTTTTTTTTTCCCGATTTTTTCCATTTTTTTCATCTTCCATATTTTACAATTTTTTACCTTTCGCCTTTTTCCCCTTTTCTTCTGTATTTTGACTTTTTCTGATTTTCTCTCTCAACGTATTAAACCCTTACCCGCATTTTGTCACTTTGATAATAAGTTTGATGATAAGCATGAAACATCTACCATTAATTTTGGGTCACAGATTTTGTCACTATTTGGGAAAGTTTACATAATATATCATCATCAGTGTTTGCTGTTCAACCTATACACATGAAGAATACATGCATAACTAATTTGTAAGTTGTGTGATAACACATCTTGGGATGAGCAAATATTTGGGAAGTGCATACATTTTTAGGTTCCACGGGAAGTGAGGAAGTCACTTGATGAATGCATGTTTGGAAGGCTGCACTATGTGTGTGTGTGTGTGTGTGTGTGTGTGAGAGAGAGAGAGAGAGAGAGAGAGAGAGAGAGCCTTGACCATAACAAAGTATTAAACTATTAATTTATAATTAAACTTCTAATTGAGTAAACTAATTGTTTTCTAGGTATTTATGAAGCGTTCTTAGTCTGATCTATATTTCTAATTACAAGAACCTCTCTTATCTAAACAAAAGCTTTAAATCATAAAATATCGAGAGAAGCCTTTCAATATAAAACAATCTCTAGGATTCTATGTTAACTTTGACCAAATTTGTACTAGGGTTGACTGAGTTGGCGATTCCCAACCTATCTTTTGGTTACAAACTGTATCATTCTCTCTCTGTTATAAGATTGTTCTCAACTTTTTTATCACACATTGGGGCCCTTCACTTTTCTCCATCAAGTCTACCTTCTCAAAGTCGTGCTCTATCTACTACACCTTCTATAACTTATAGATCTAAGAAAGGATCTAAAGTATCCTCCTTATAACCATCATGTGTATCATATTTTCGCAATATATCTGATCTCACACCTTGCAACACTTCTTTTTTTTATGGCAAGTATAGAAAGGTTAGAGAAATCGGAAATTTCCCAAAGATGAGCTTTGCGTGCAATTTTTCCGATCTCTGGCTTCTCTTGATGCCTCGCATGCTACTTTTCATTGTGGTCTTGTATTTTCTTAACCCCTAGTTTTCCTACATCCTCTAGGCATACAATCGAGGGGGGAGAGCCCGACAGAGAGGAACGTGAAGCGAAGGGAGGGATTCCCTTTATAGAAGCCTGACCGCAACGTAACGCTTTAATAAACGCAACAAGTGAGATTCACTCATTACTGCCATCTCCAATCAAAATTTATGCACAAAACTGGCCTGATAAGTGATACCTAATAACGCAGAATTAAAAATTAAAAATTAAAAATAATAAAATCCAATGAATCAATAATTACCAATTATTAAGCCTGGCATATAAACCCAAGTTTCTACTCAAAAGATCACCCAAATTACAGGTAAAGAAGAAAGATCACTCAAATTCAAAATTATGACGGGGACGCCGACATCGTAGACATCGAATGTGGACCTTTTCGCGTGTACCGACGTCAGAAGAAACGGAATGGAAATCAAAACTAGGCGAAAGAGGAAATTCTGGAAATATAGAGGAGGCCCGAGCATCGTAGCCTCAGAGGAGAAACAGATACAAACAGCGAGGAGAATAGTGCCACAACGAGCCTTGCTCGAGCGCTCACTTAAGCTCGCTCGAGCAGTTATAATCCTTGCTCGAGCAAGCTACAGTGACGGAAATTTTTTTATTTTTTTATTTTACCTTTTTAGTCTTTTATTATTTTAGGACTCTTTTATTGCAAGTTTTATGTCGTTTAGGGTTTTCTTAGCCTATATAAAGGCATTGTAAACACTCTATTAAGAGATTATTGATGATGAATGAAAAAAGCTTTTGCTTGTGTGTGCTTGAGATGAGCCTCTATGAAGAGTGAATCTTTTTCCCGAGAAGGGTTTGGTGCGAAGCCAAGGGTGTGAAGCCTTCCAATCAATCAATCTATCTATCTATCTAAATCTCTGCTTGTGTGACTCTACAACCCCAAATTGACCATCATTCTTGTGAAATCCTAAACCCTAATTTTCCCTGAACCCTTGAATCAATCCGATTCAACAACTATAGATCCCAACTGAGTTATTAAACCTTCCGCATCAAATACTCAGAGAAAATCAGTGATCCCATCTTGAATTGTGAGCGCCCTAATTTGGAAAAACCTAGAGTTCTATCTCTAGGATCGATTCTTATTTGCAACCCTAACGAATCTTGATTCTCCCATGGAATACTACGAAAACCTGAGGTATTCGTTATATTTTGCAAGTTTTATTGTTTATTTAATTCCAATCTAATTTCGGCAAAATTAATCATTGCATTCACGTAGTTTAGGGTACCGTCTTGCGTCAATTTTGGTATCAGAGCCCTAGGTTCTAGGTTAGGGCATACTGTGTGACATTGCATTCATTGCACTTTATTTTCATCACATATTATTTCAGTTTTGGCCAAAGTATTCATCTTGCATTCCATTCTAGAGCCCCGTCAATTAGTAAACTGTATCACCATGGACATGAGTGGGATTGCTAAAGCTCTTAACGGCATGAGGGCTGATCTAAAATCGATCAATGATCGAATGACTGCCTTAGAGACAGCCCAAAGGATTCTCGAAACATCCAATGAGAGGTTGTTAGACCGAGTTAATCGGTTAGACGAGAGTGATGAGTATTTTGAACCACCCCTGAGCGTAATGGTCCACGTTTTGAACGAAATGGCTACCAACATAATTGAAACCGGAACCATAAGTTTGATCATCATGGAGATGACTACGACCCGGAAAGGAGACGCCTCAAAAATGTTCGAGCTGAGTTCCCGACTTTCGATGGAAGGCTAGACCCTCAGGTCTTCATCGATTGGTTATCCGATATGGACCAGCACTTCGAGTGGTTTGGCATGAGCGATGAAAGATGTGTTAGACTTGCTAAAATGAAGCTCATAGGTCAAGCCCGACTCTTTTGGGTCAACGTTAAACGCATCAGAACGAATGCGGGTTGTACTCCCATTACCCGTTGGGAGGACATGAAGGAGCGACTTACAAAGAAGTACGTTCCTTCTTCGTACTACCATCGTCTCCTTGACCAATGGCAAAATCTGCGCCAAGGTAGTATGCCAGTATCGGATTACATTGGCAAATTTGAAGAGTTCATGATGAGAGCCAAGGTATCCAAAGACCCTCAAGTCACTCTATCCAGATTTCGCACCGGATTGAGGCTTGACTTGCAAAAAAAGTTAGTCTCCCACCCTGTTGAGACTCTCGCCGAGTGTTACACCATTGTTCAAGACCTTGAACGATATTTAAAAATGACGGTGACTAGGCGATTTGATTTTCACCCCGGTCAATTCCGAACCGGCGAAGTGAAATCTAGTGCTAGAAACCTGCCTACCAAACCCATGCAACCCACGTCTAACAATGTGAGGTTTGACAAAGGTAAGGGTGTAGCCGGAGAATCCTCGAAGAATGGGTCTCATGTCAAATGCTATAAATGTCAAGGATTGGGTCACTTTGCTGCCCAATGCCCGACAAGGGACCCACAAAGGAATCTCTTCATTGATGAAGAAGGAGAAGAAAGTGAAGGAGTTTATGAGGAAGAAGTCTTTAAGCCGAATGCCACACCTAGTGACGAGGAAGGTGATGGCATGAGTTGCGCTCTAGTTGTGAGGTGTGCCTTTGCACAACCTCAACGGGATGACAAGGAGGACTGGCGGAGGGAGAATATTTTCCACACCTTTGGCACATGTGGGACAAAGAGTTGTAGGGTTATCGTGGATAGCGGAAGCTACACCAATGTTGTGTCAGAACATACCATGACCCGCTTAGGGCTTACACCTGAAGCCCACCCGAGACCTTACAAAGTCGCATGGGTTGTTGGGTTCATACTCTGACACCTTATGGTGCGATGTGGTGCCGATGGATGTGGGCCACATTATATTAGGGAGGCCATGACTCTATGATTTGAATGCGACCATTTTTGGGCGATTTAACGTTTGTACGTTCAATTAAAAGGGCAAGAAAATCACTCTTAACCCTTTGGCTCCCAAAGCACCATCAGTCAACAGAGTTGAGAAGAAGGGAGGTCAATCCAAGGCCATCAATATTGTGACCCCTTCAGAGTTTGAGAGAGCATCGAAAGATGAGAGTGTTGTGTATGTCGTTACTGTTGCGAGTATTTCTGAGTTAGTCTGTGAGTACCCCAAGGAGGTAGAGCCCATCCTGAATGAATTTGCGGATGTTTTCCCCGAAGACTTACCTAATGAGCTCCCTCCCATGCATGACATTCAACATGCAATTGACTTAGTTTCCGGATCGATATTACCGAACCTTCCCCACTATAGGTTGAATCCGGTTGAGCATGCCGAGTTGACTCAGCAAGTCAGTGAGCTCCTTCAAAAGGGGTTCATACAAGAGAGTCTGAGCCCGTGTGCCGTACCAGCATTACTCACGCTTAAGAAAGATGGTATATGGCGCATGTGTGTGGATAGCCGACCAATTAATAAGATCACTGTTAAGTATCGGTTTCCCATACCGTGGCTACCATCAGGTTCGTATTCGCCCTGGCGATGAATAGAAAACCGCCTTCAAGACCAAAGACGGTCTTTATGAGTGGATGGTCATGCCTTTTGGGCTTTCCAATGCCCCGAGCACATTTATGAGGCTCATGACCCAAGTGTTGAGGCCATTCCTTGGCAAATTCCTTGTCGTTACTTTGATGAGATTCTGATTTACAGCCCAGACAAGGAACAACACATCATCCGCCTGAGGTTGGTTTGCGAAACCTTGAGAAGAGAGAGGTTATACGCGAATCTCAAGAAGTGCACCTTCATGCAGCACTCTATTATATTCTTGGGATTCATTGTTTCGGTAGACGGGATGGTTGCGGACCCTACGAAGGTTAAGGCCATTGTGGAGTGGCCCGAACCTCGGAATATTCATGAAGTCCGTAGCTTCCACCGTTTGGCCACGTTTTATCGTCCCTTCATTCGAAATTTTAGCACCATCATGGCTTCCATTACCGATTGCATGAAAAATGATAGTTCCTTTGGAACAAAGCTGCGACGAGGGCCTTCGCCGAGATATTTTACTGCACCCGTCATGCGCCTACCAGACTTTTCTAAAGTCTTTGAAGCAGCATGTGACGCGTTGGGTGTAGGCATAGGCATAGGCAGATTACTGAGCCAAGAGGACCATCCTGTGGCCTATTTTAATGAGAAGCTCAATGAGGCAAAGCAAAAATACTCCACCTATGACAAGATGTTTTATGCGGTCGTCCGATCTCTGTGGTATTGGAAACATTACCTGAGACTGCAAGAATTTGTGTTGTTTTCTGACCACGAAGCCTTACGTTTTCTTGCTTCCCAGAAAAAGTTGAACCCGAGGCACGTGAAGTGGGTCGAGTACCTTCAAGGGTTCACATTTGTCTTGAAGCATAAGGCTGGTGCCGAGAACAAGGCTGCTGATGCGCTTAGTTGTCGAATGGCGATTTTGCAGTCTATGAGCACCGAGGTCGTCGGATTTGAGCAGTTGAGGCAAGATTATCCTGATTGCCCAGATTTCGGGGCAGAATACACTACTTTCCTTGAAAATCCAAACAACATTAACTCCGAGTATACGCTGTTGGATGAGTATTTGTTCAAAGGCAATCGTTTGTGGATCCCTTGTACTTCATTGCGTGATTTCCTCATCTGGGAGTTACATGCGGAGGGATTGCTGGACTTTTTGGGCGTGATAAAACCAATGCGCTTGTTGAGGATAGGTTCTATTTGCCTAGCCTTGTGAGAGGTGTCTCTAGGGTCGTGAAACAGTGTCATACATGTCAAGTTGCGAAGCACATCAAACAAAATACTGGCTTGTACACCCCTTTACCCGTGCCGCATACCCCGTGGCAAAACGTCTTTATGGATTTCGTGCTTGGACTTCCAAAGACTCAATGGAAGCACGATTCCATTTTGTGGTAGTGGACCGCTTTTCCAAGATGGCCCACTTCATACCATGTTTTAAAACCTCTGATGCCGCTTACATAGCCAAATTATTTTTCGGAGAGGTTGTGCGTCTACATGGTTTACCCCAGACGATTGTGTCAGATCGAGATGTGAGATTTACCAGTTACTTCTGGAAAACTTTATGGGTACCATGCTCCAATTTTTGTCGGCCTATCATCCTTAAACAGATAGCCAAACGGAGTCCACCAATAGGAGCTTAGGTAATCTTCTCCGTTGTCTTATTGGTGATCACCCTAGGACTTGAGATTCTATTTTGCCTTTAGCCGAGTTTGCATATAACAATTCAGTCAATAGGTCCCTAGGTATGAGTCCTTTTGAGGTCGTCCTTGGTCATAGGCCTAAAACACCCATTGATTTAATTCCTATGTCTGCATCTCATCGAGTTTCCGAGTCAGCCGATTCATTTGCACAGCATATACATAAATTGCATGCCGAAATTAGAAAAAGAATTAATGCTAGCAATGAACATTACAAAATATCTGCGGATGCGCACAAGCGCTTCAAGGAATTCCAGGTTGGAGATTATGTTATGGTTCGGGTTAGGCCTGAGCGGTTCCCATTGGGAGCTGCAAAGAAACTTCAAGCCCGTGGCGCTGGGCCTTTTAGAATTGTGGCAAGGAGCGGCCCTAATGCATATGTTCTCGAGCTTCCACCAGATATAGGGGTCAACTCTACATTCAATGTGGAGGACCTAGTTCCTTCTTTAGCCCAAGCCCCACCCCCTCACAACCCCTTCCAAGCAGCCCCGAGCTCGAATACCATCCCCACCCTACAACCCCTACCTTTCCCTTCCCCACGCAAGCAGCGAAGAGATGAGATCGAAGGGATATTAGATGATTTGGCAATATCCACCCATGGAGGCGGAATTCAAAAGTACTTGGTCAAGTGGTTGGGAAGGCTGGACTCTGAGAACTCATGGTTAGCTGAAGACGAAGTGCGACGTTTGGACCCCGACATGCTCGAGCGCTATCACGACGCCGCTTCATCGGTGATGAAGCCTTTTCGACCTTGGAGAATTGACGGGGACGCCGACATCGTAGACATCGGATATGGACCTTTTTGCGTGTACCAACGTCAGAAGAAATGGAATTAAAATCAAAACTAGGCGAAAGAGGAAATTCTGGAAATGTAGAGGAGGCCCGAGCACCGTAGCCTCAGAGGAGAAATGGATATAAACCGTGAGGAGAATAGTTCCACAGCGAGCTTCGCTCGAGCGATCACTTAAGCTCTCTCGAGCGGTTATAATCCTTGCTCGAGCGAGCTATAATGACGGAATTTTATTTTTTTTTACCTTTTTAGTTTTTTATTATTTTAGGACTCTTTTATTGCGAGTTTTATGTCGTTTAGGGTTTTCTTAGCCTATATAAAGGCATTGTAAACACTTTATTAAGAGATTATTGATGATGAATGAGAAAAGCTTTTGCTTGTGTGTGCTTGAGATGAGCCTCTACGAAGAGTGAATCTTCTTCTCGAGAAGGGTTTGGTGCGAAGCTAAGGGTGTGAAGCCTGCCAATCAATCTATCTATCTATCTTATTTTCTCTGCTTGTGTGACTCTACAACCCCAAATTGACCATCATTCTTGTGAAATCCTAAACCCTAATTTTCCCTGAACTCTTGAATCAATCCAATTCAACAACTGTAGATCCCAACTGAGTTATTAAACCTTCTGCATCAAATACTCAGAGAAAATCAGTGATCCTATCTTGAATTGTGAGCGCCCTAATCTGGGAAAACCTAGAGTTATATCTCTAGGATCGATCTGCGCTGCAACCTAACGGATCTAGCGCTCGGACTGAACCTTGTCTGAATTATGCGTGATTCTCCCATGGAATACTACGAAAACCTGAGGTATTCGTTATATTTTGCAAGTTTTATTGTTTATTTAATTCCAATCTAATTTCGGCAAAATTAATCATTGCATTCACGTAGTTTAGGGTACCGTCCTGCGTCATATAATCATCATGAAAGTCTCATTCAATGACTATTAAACCAAACCCTTCCTCCAACTCTAGTTAATAGAAATTTTGCTTCTAATTGAAGGCAATTATATTATCTCTAGGTAATTAAGGGGAAATCTACTACCCCAAAAATAGTAATGCTTAAACTTATTCCTAAAGCAATGCTTTTGAATTTTGACTCCCTATAAACCATTAACCGAAGAGAGGTGGTTTTGCCGGTTATGTTAGTACCACACAACAAGTTGTGTAATACTTCCTTTATAAGGGTGCAAAAAGGAATCAGTTCGACATGCTTTGTGGTTTGACTAATGCAGAATTTGGGTCTGTATGTTCGGATCAAGACCGGGTTGAGCATAGACGCCCAAAGAAAGTGGACATATAAATGGACCTTTAAAAGACCCGTGGAGACGAGTTCCCTCCCCTACTCACCCGAGCAACCGAAATTTAGAATTTTAGTGGTTTTAGGATATCTATTTGTGGTTTACTTTAGGATTAGTTTCCCTATTTAAACTATTTAGGGGTCAAGTACACATATGTGATATTTGACCATTAATGTCGTCAATTTTAGTACAACCCTTGGAAAAGTGGGCATAATTCCGTCAATACATGTCGGGATTGCACGATCTTATCTTGTTGAAAAGTTGTTTCAATAAGCTTTCAAGCAAGACTAATATCGTGTTAATTAGATACCGTTTGACCATTCGCGTAACAGGAACACGGGATTAGTGGTGAAATAAATTGTGACCGTTAGATTAGAAATTTTAATAGTTAGTTAGGAGTCTTATTTTAGTAGAATTAGACCTAATTAGAGTTTCAAAAGTCTATATAAAGCATTGTAATCTCTTATGAGAAATAGTTTATGATGAATGAAAATTAAGGTTGCTTTTGTGCATCTTGTGAAAGAGTGAATCTTTTGTAGAAAACTTGCGAGGAGTTTTCACCTTAAGGAGTGATTCTTCAAAGCTATTGTTGGTGTGAAGCCGTCAAGCCTCTTTGGAGTGATTCCAAAGATCGTCTACCTCTTTTCTTCTTTTATGTTTGTTTTATTTGAAGATCAAGAAACTTAAATCCTATCGTGCGAGATTTTACGCTATTTTAGGGTTAGCATCATTTCCGTCCTGCGTCACTGACCGTGGATTTTAAGATTGAAAGCTTTGTGGGCATGGACGTGGTATTGGCTAAAACCTTTACAGACCTGTAGACCAGATAGGCTTGTGAGGTTAACAGCCTGGGCATGTGCCCAATTGTTTTTGGCTTGTGCTTGGCCAAGTTGGGCTTGTGACTAACTCCTTACCTTGGGGCCAACAGCGGGGATAGGACAGTCCTCGCCCAGCCTAACTCCATCATTTTTTCACCTCTAATTTCTCTCTATCCCCTAGCCCCCTTTGATCTTGCACCCAGAACGAATGGAGTCTTTTACCCCCTAGAAGTTCAGCTGTGTCAACATTATAATTATTGGCTTCAAGGGATCTTATGAAGAGGGGATGTATTGTTGTTGCTTCCAATGTAGTCAAATGGTATATACAACCCTATGCGATGGCATAGGGCCATTGCATATGCAGGTCGCATATGCCATTATGACATGGCATAAATTTATTTTTATTTTTTTCAAACAAATTCCAAAAAAATCCCCAAAAATTCCCAAAGTTCCCCATATTGAAAAGTAATATGTGTGTTAATTTTGGGCTCTATTAATTTTGTAGTGTTTAGAATGAGAAATAAAAATATATAATATCAGTAAATAACCCATAAGTTAAAAGGGAAAATATAAAAAATAATACCAAATAGTATAAAAATAAAGTGGACCCTACAAAAGAGAAGGAAAGAGACCCAAAACATACCTTTCAGAGTTGTGGGATGCATTAGGAAAAGAAACCCCCTATTAATAGGGCTTGGGGAAGCTTAAAAGCCAAAAAAATAAAAATAATGTTGGAGAAGTATGCCATGGCATACACTGTATGCGATTGCATACTTCCTGGATCATGGCATATGCGATCCACCCCTTTCTGATGACATATGCGATCCCATATGACAATAGTGGTTGCTTGCGATAGAGTGAGATTAGTGGGAAGGGATGGGATGTCAAAATTTAGTCGATGGATCTGACAATTATATGGTGACTTGAATCATTATTACAATATACTGGTGACACATTTGACCACACATAGACAAACATTCCTTATGTGGATCTTCAGCTTTGATACCTACAGATATAAGACATATTTCTAAATCTAGGGGTTTAAATGTTACTAAACTGTGATATTGTAGTTCTAAAGGATCGATGTCAAAATGCATCGTATTGTTGTGATCTATCCATCATCCCAACAGTAACCACAATGAGGTACTCTTTTTTTTTGATTCGTGAAGTACTTGTTGATTAAGTGGACACAACCCATCCAAGAGGTCACATGCATGGGTCAAAATTTCGTCCGATACTGATACGTATCGGTTTTGGACTGGGACGATATGGTACATTCAATGTACCGTATCGCCATTTTGTATGCTTATACCCGGACGATACATTCAATGTATCGTCCGGTATTTTACTATTCCGATACGTATCGTCCGATACGTATTGGTTTTGAGCTCGGACGATACGTATCCGATACCCGGTATTTTGACCCATGGTCACATGAGTGATTGGTCCAGATTATCATACATGTGACTCGAGTCAAAAGATGGGGACACTATTAAGTTTATGTTGTAGATCTCCATGATTCTATTTGGCCATATTTATCTTTCACCATGATTGACTGGCCTTGACCATCTTATTCCTGCCTTTTGCACGCTGACTGTCACTCAATCACTTGGAAAATCATTTTCTAGCTGATTCATGCTAGCACCCTCTTCCATGGCTTCCCATATTAGTTTAACTTTGGGTGCTTCGTTTGGGTTTTGAATATGGGGATCCAAAGGTTAGGGCCCTATTTGCGCCAAAGAATTTTGGGCCTGCCTAGAGTGTTCATGCTCGACTCGCATTTTTTGAAACCTGTTGGCATTTTTAGTTTTTTTAATAAGCTGGCAGATAATATTTAATAATCATCATTGCCTTGTTCCATATATTTGGGGGCATAATCTATTTAATTTCTATAAATTCAATCACCATCACTTCCAATGAAATCTTGGGTCATCTTAGGTCTCCTATCCAATTTTCAAGTACACTTGTTTCAAATTTTGGTGCACGTTTATGTTGCCTCGAAATTCATTTACTAACACACGCACACACACACATGCTAATGTTTTGTTTTAATAATGGCGCAACATATTCAAGTTTCATTACATGATAAACAATTAGATATTATTTTATATGGCACACAAAGGACATGAGCAATCACTCATTATCATCACAGCCTTATCCCATCTATTTGGGGTCGGCTTTGCGAGTCCTATTCCTTCACTCGTTTCTGTTCAATCGTTCATACCCATTCTCACAGCTTCCCTCCAAGTCTTCGTTGATCTTCCTCTTCTCTTACTTCCTTGTGCTTGTAGCGTCACAACCCTTCGTACAGGGCTTGCTTCTAACTTCACTTGACCATATCCAAACCACTTAAAGTGAATTCTGTAACTTTTTCCTTTATAGGTGTCATTATCAAATTTCCTCTTATATACTTGTTCGTAATTTTATCCTTTCTTGTTACTCCACACATCCATCTCAACATATGCATCTCAGCTACATGTACTTTATCTTTTTGTCGCTTTTTCGTAGCCCAACATTTCATACATTTAGTATGGCATGCCTAACCGTCGTCTTATAAAAATGTCCCTTCAATTAAAGTGAAACTCTTGGGTGGCACAACTCCCCTTCCTTGCCTCCATTTCGTTTAACTTGTATTAATCATGGATCAAAATATCGGTTTTTCGATATGTATTGTCCAGCCCCAAAACCGATACGTATTGGACGATACATATCGGTTCCAGACGATACTTTCCGGTTTTTTCTCCAAAATAAAAATAAAATTAAAAATAAAAAATCAAAACCGATAATTTGAAATTATCGGACGATAATTTCAAATTATCGGACAATCGATAATTTGACTGTTTTTTAACGGGGGCGATAAAAACCGAATGTATCGTATTGTTCAAGTCCAAAGCCGATACATATCGTCCGATACGTATCGGTATCGGACGATATTTTGATCCATGGTATTAATCCTATTTGTCACATCCTCTTCAATTCCACCACCTAATTGTAAAGTAGGGTCCAATTAGCAAAATCTATGTCAATGTGGCAATAAATGGTTTTCTATTTTAACTAAATCTTCCTCCAGGCTATCATGTTCACTAAATTTGCACTTCATGTGTTCCATTTTGTTTATAGCTAATTTTCAAACCCCTTGACTGTAAAGCTTTTGTCCATAATTCTAGCTTATAATTTATTATTTCCTTGGTTGGGCAATTAATACTACGTCATCTGCCAATGACATACATCATGAAATCTCTTCTTGTATTTCTATGGTTAACTCATCCATGACCAACACAAACAAATAAAGGCTCAAGGTGGATCCTTGATGCAACCCAACTCCGACAAAGAACTCACTCGTCTTCTACAGGTCGTTCTTACACTAGCTACCACCATCTCATACATGTCTTAGATAATTTTAATATATAAGTTCGGGATGGATTTTTTCCTCAATGTCCACTAGATTATCTGGCTCGACAATCTATCATAAGCCTTCTCCAAATCAATAAAGATCATATGCAGATTTATTCCTTCTCTCTTTGAACTTCTCTATAAGTTGCCTCAATAGGAAAATAGCTTTCGTTGTTGATCTTCCGACATAAATCCTAACTGGTTCACTAAAACATTTGATTCTTACCTTAATCATTCTTTTACTATTCTCTTTGAAAGTTTCATTGTCTGGCTTGTTAGTTTAAGGCCTCGATAGTGGCACATTGTGGATGTCTCTCTGTTCTTATAGAAAGGGGCCATAATGCTCGTCCTCCATTTCTCAAGCATTTTCTTTAGTTTCAGTATCGTATTGAATAATTTAGTCAACCAAGTCTATTCTCTCGAAACACAATCCAAACTTCTATAGGTATTCCATCGGATCCTAATGCTTTCTTTTCTTCATCTTTGCTAAGGTTGCGTTTACTTCACCTTTTGATATTTCGTTGATCATCCCTTTCTTGGGTTCCTCTTCTTGATCTACATCCTTCTTAATAGATCTTTATTTATTATTGCCATCAATTTTTTTATTTCATCCTCTTTTATCAAGACCCTTTAATTTTCGTCTCTAACGCACCTTATCTGATCGAGATCTCTTGTTTCTTTTCTCTAATCTGAGCAAGTTAAAAAATTTCTCTCTTCTTTAGATGCCATCTTAGTATAAATATCCAGATGATTCATACTCAATTTTACTCACGGCTTTCATAGCTCCGTCTTTTGGCGAGCTTAAATCTTTCAAGAACATCTACAGTTCTTGTTCTTTGCTATTCTTTTAAACACTTCTTCTCAACAATTGACTTTTGAAAGTTTGCATTCCACTGTTATGTTTCTGTTTTTACACCTTTTCTTCTTTTAAATTCTACGAACGCCTCCTTAGTCGTTTAAGGCATTGCGCCATTTGTTCCTACATCTCATTTGGATCCTCTTTCCACTACCATACTTCTCGCCTCTCAGTCACTCGTTTTTCCTTTAAAGGTTGTTATATTGTCTCCTTTTAATTCCCACCATTTTATTTTTGAGGGGATCCTTTTGCATATCTTTAGTCGCGTAGCTATGATCAAAATGTCCTATCAATACATGTTGCATTTTAAAAGTCTCTCTTGAGATGAACAATCACCGATAGATTTCGCTATTTAGGCTATGACTGTCAGTGCAAAGATAGTCAGAAAGAATGCAATCTAATAGAGTTTATACCAAATTCATTAAATAATGCTTTGGCTGTTCATTTCTCTAATGTACTTGTAGGTAGTTCGAGATCCTATGAAATGTTTTATTCAGAAGGCTGGGTTGATCTTATTGTTACCACTTCTGCAGGTTTATATAAAAGCAACCGGGGAAAAAAGTGCAGAGATGGTCACTGATGAAGGAGCAATTTATGTTACATCAAACAGAGGATACAACTGGAAAGCTGCTGTTCAAGAGACTGTTTCAGCTACCCTTAACCGGTATCTGTTTACTCAGAAGTTAATATTAGTGATAAGGCATTTTTAATGGTCATTAAGAAAATTATTTTTTGACCACTCTCCTGGATAGTTGGTAATTGGGACCTGAGAAGCTTGAAATTTGGTTCCAACAGTTCTCTGAACTCTTGGAAGAAAGCAAACTAGCAATCAGCACGTCCAGGGGCTCTTCGCTTTTTGAAGCTTAGAGGAACTTGCCTCAAACTGGATTAAATTTTCGACATAAGGTAGAAAAAATCCCCAATCAGCCACTGTTCGTCATCCTATTCCAATTTATAAAATATTTTGACATAACTTATGCTAGCCTCTTCCATGCCATTTGTTATATTTGTTCTTGGACACCCTTTTTCTTACCTATTTGTTATATGTAACTTACAGTGAAAAGGTTAGCGAGTGATCTTTTCCTTTATGTTTTTCAATTATTTCAACAAGGCTTTATTTTTTGTATGGATTCTATAATTTTCAAAAAGTAAGATCAATATTAAATTATTAATAGAAGTTTCGGTGTTGGCAGCCTAGGGCATAAAATTCCATGCCTTTTAAACTTGTGTAACACCATTGCTTTTGCAGAACAGTTTCTAGTGGCATTAGTGGAGCAAGCTATTATACGGGAACTTTTAATACTGTAAATCGTTCCCCTGATGGTAGCTATGTTGCTGTCTCAAGCCGTGGAAACTTCTACCTGACTTGGGAACCTGGGCAGGTGATATTTTCTTTATGGTTTACTCCAACCTTTTCCAATTTGAACATTATATGCTATGATAGATATAACAATGGCTTGCATTCTTCTGACATTATAGAATGCTCTCTTTGAGGCATGTGTCTGAAGGAATGTTAGAAAAATTATTGGAATTCAACTACAGGGCCACCATCTCTCCTCTAATCTTTCTACTAGTATCATATCTATTATACATCCTGATTACATATTCTCGAGGGCTTCTACATGTAGCTACATCCCTCTTTACACTTGCTGCCCTGAATTGAAGCTGTAAATTACAGTGTCAATATCGGTATCGGGTATTGGTCCATATTGGTTGATTTTTTTTTTAAAAACAAAGCAAAAAATATATAAAAACTGGTTGCATTGGCTATTATCGGCCGATACCAAGACAGTATTGGCCGATACTAATACAGATACTGATACCACCCCGATACCTGTATCGGGGTGGGATTAATTCTCAACGAAACCGATACATATCGCCGATATATGTTGGTATCAGCCGGGTTTTGAAACCATGTCTGTAATATGCCATTAATATTATGAACCCTTGAATATGTATTTTTATTCAGAGTGACTCCTGCCTGACATTAAACATAGCATCTCTTAAAAGGGGCTAACCACTGTTAGATTTGTATATGACACTTTTTTCGTCGAAACTTACAACGTGGTACACAAGGCCGTTATCTAGATTAGATTCACCTCCAAGATTCCATCATTAAACCATTGCTAAGATCTGATTCACCACCATAAAAATGAAAGGCTAAGACAGGTGTTGACAATAAAATGGTATCTGTTCAATTTCTAGGCTCTTGATCACATATAGATATGGTTTTATGGTGCAATCTTGGGGTGCATCTAATGCATACAATGGCCTTGTCTACCACGTGGCATGTTTTGATGAAAAAACGTGCCACATGCATGGACCCAACCCTTTAAACAGACTTTATCGGTTTAAAGTCGGTCAGGATCCATTTTTCTTCTTGATTGATCATGGAACACACCCCACTAATCTAGTTGTATAGTGTTACCTGATTCACTGGTTCGCTTGGTTCGAATTTGGGTTCGTAATTTGTGATTCGCTACCTACAAGCAAACCCTGTTCACTAGGGGTAGGATGAGTTTTTAATTTAAAAAATATTATAATTAGATATTAATTGTGTAAATCATAAATTTTTTATATATAACAAAATGTATGCAATTTGGTAAAAAATGTGCAAGCTGGAGATGGTTCCCTAGCGAAATGGATGAGGTTCGACTCTTGTCAGCTGCACTTTTTCTTTAGCTTTTAAAGAGAAAGATATTAAGTGCATGGCCGGTTCCCCCATGCCAACTGAACTGGAGTGAATTGTACCGCGAACCGGTTCTTATTGAACCGTTCGTGATTCGCTGGGATTACTAGCGAATTAGGTAACCCTGGTATAGACTATTTCAACCCTAGCCTTTTCAGTCTTTATGCCTTTATATATTAGTATTGTAAGCAAGTTAATCTGGGTATCCCTCAAACTAAGATCCTATTAATTTCACTCAATTAATTGATCTTTTCAACTTTGGACATATACTTCCCTTGCAAATGTTTTTGAGCTGTTCTCTTGGCTGTAATGGATTTTGTCACGTTCTGATTTGGTTATGTTGGCTATACTAGACTTTTTTACCTAGTTATTTTCAAAATTTGCAGCCAATTTGGTTATGTTGGCTATACCAGACATCTTTTACATATTTCTTTTCAAAATTTGCAGCCATACTGGCAGCCTCATAATAGAGCTGTCGCACGGAGAATTCAAAACATGGGATGGAGGGCTGATGGTGGTTTGTGGCTTCTTGTGCGTGGTGGTGGACTCTATCTCAGCAAGGGCACAGGAGTAAGTTAAAGAGAATGGTTCTCATCCTAAAGTTGAACTGTAAAATTCAGTATTCTAAGATGCCTAAACCTTTTGTTTTCTCCATGTGAATATTATGTTTCCACCAGGTAAGGTGCTATGTGAATGAACTGCTAGTGTTCATGGTTCAAAATTCTGGCCGAAGCCGGTACATACCAGCCGAGATGTTTCTGGTATGCACCAGATGGTAATTTCAAAGTTCCAGTTTACCGGACAGAATTTCAAAATTCTGTCCAGTAATTTATTTTTATTTTTACTTAAAGTGGCACCATATACCCGAAATCCCACTCCCTCACCTTATTTGTGTTTCTCTTTATTTCCTCTACCTCCCTCTTTGGCACTTGGGACCTTGCCTCCTTAAATCTAGCCTTATTCAATGTAATATTTCTGGATAATGAACGCAAACCCACTAGAAGTCTTTGTAAGGTAAATTTTTACCTTTTTTCCTTTTCATTTTTTGAAGATAAATATTTGTGACGGGGGACGTCAAGATCGAGAGCATTGAAGTTGAGCCGCAACAGAATTTCAGCTTCAAGGAGAAAAGGGGGCTGAAACTGTCATCAAGCGATGACGTCCACAACGTGCTATGAATAGTGCCACGGCACGCTGTCCCAAGCGTGCTGTGAACAATGTGATAGTCTTGCCGTTAAACAACGCGTCGACTCGTCAACAACAACGGAATTTCTATTTTTCATTTTAGTTTTATTTCTTTTAGAACTCTTTTTTATTTCGAAATAATTATTGGTGGCCTATATATAGAGGCTTGTAAAAACTTTTTAATAGGTTATTGAATATTTTGAATGTTTTATGCTTGAATATTCTTTAACCCGAGATGGGTTTGGTGTGAGACCAAGGGAGTGATTCTCCTCTATCCTCTTTTGCTCTTTTATTATCTTTGCTATATATTTTCTCTGTCTTTCTCTTATAATCCATTATCCATATTGAATCCCTAATCCAAAACCCAAAACCTATTTCCATCAAAACCCTAGTTTTCATCCGAGCCATCAAACCTATCGAATCCTACAACCCTAGTTCGAACCCGTGAATCTACATCGGATCGAAGACGAACGCCCAAGCCTGGAAAAGCTAGAGTCCTATCTCCAGGTCCGATCCCACCTCAAATCTAACGGGACTTGCGCATCGGATTGGACACTCTATTCGGATCTCGCGTGATTTACCAACCGAAATTCTATAAACCCGAAGGTATCGAGTTAATTTTGAGATTAAGTTTGTTTTAATTTTATTTAATTTCGGCAAATCGCATCAAAATCATATTCACGCATTTTAGGGTTCCCGTCTCGCATCAGTTTTGGTATCAGAGCCCTAGGTTTTCTAGGTTAGGGCATTTTATCTCATTTGTGTTCAAAAGCATGCACGTCTACTATTGACAAAATTCTTCATCCATTGTGGTTCATTTGCATGACATTTAGCACCTGTGTTAGTAAGCCATGTTCACCATGAGCATGAGCAAGATTGTCGATGCCCTTAGGGACATCAAAGCCCAAATGTGTGCAATTAATAATAGAAGCCGCTACACACCAAATTCTTAGCAAAGTCTCAAAAGTCATGATGAGACTAGACTTAGGGGATACCCTCACCATCGTGAACCCGAGTACGATCATGTTGAAAAGTTTTTAGCATATATTCGGGAGAAGTTTTAAGGGATGGATGTGTCCTCAAACCTTCATGGAATGGTTGTCTAGTGTAGAGGACTATTTTGATTGGTATGGCGTACCAAACGAGTGCAAAACTAGGCTAGTGAAAACAAAGTTGGAGGGTAATGCCAAATTTTTTTAAACTCGCTTAGAACGTCGCACTGAGTCTCTTCGGAATAAATTCATCTCCACATGGGAGGACATGAAGGTGGAACCTATCGAACAATATGTTCCTTTCACACACCGTCACCTCCTATGGGGTTTGAAAACCAAGACAGATAAGTGTCCTGATTGCCTTAAGTGTCAAGGGTTCAGACACTTTTCTTACCAGTGCTCCATTAAACTCACACTCCGAATTTATTGACTGAAAGCGAAAGTTCTAAGGAGCCGAAAAATATGAAAGTAGAAGAGGAAGTGTATGACCCTAGAACCATGATAAGTGAAGAGGAGATGGAAGAAGCTGACGAAAGTCTAGTTTGTGTTGAAAATACTTCTATTTTCCTTGTGAATAATGATGTTGGGTCGAGTACACATGAGTCCATCGAACTGGGTACACAAGAACCATTAGTGTCAATTTAATCAAGTACCCCAGAGTCTTTGGTTTTGGTCGAACCGAGTACACATGAGCCAATAGTGTCACTTGATTCGATCACACATGAGTCACTAGTGTCAATAGAGACCACTACATGCTAGTCGTTAGTGTTGCATGCACATGAGAGTATCGAGTCCATAGATGCACATACACATCACAGTCTCGAGTTGCATACCGCTTCACATTCCGAGTCTTATTGTGAATCAAGTTTTGAGTCTCATTTTGCATTGCATGCCGAAATTAAACAGAAGATTAATTCAAGCAACAATCATTACAAATTATCTGTTGATACTTCGACTACCGAGAGTACATGGGCCAGTCATGAAAGAGTTTGCCGCTTAAGTTCTTGTAATCTCGACCGATATCGCGATCACACTTTATCGGGGATGAATTCCTTCGGGTTTGGAAGAGTTGATGAGCAGTCGGGTTATCAGGTTTATCATGGAGAGGTTTATCGTGTGCATCCCGCTACAATCAACCGAGATGAGGATCATACATAACCAGGAGTTGAGGTTGTTTGCGATAGTTGCAAGGAGTTCCACCGTGCGAGTTCCGATACACTTGATCAGTACCACATGTGTGTTTCATCAGTGATGAAACATTTTGAGTAGAGGAGAATGATGGGGGACATCAAGATCGAGAGCATTGAAGTTGAGCCGCAACAGAATTTCAGCTTCAAGGAGAAAAGGGGGCTGAAACTATCGTCAAGTGACGATGTCCACAGCGTGCTATGAACAATGTGACAACGCGCTGTGAATGGTGCAACAGCGCGCCGTCGACGACTCCGTCCAGTAACGGAATTTCTATTTTATGTGAGAAAATTGTTTTTTTAGTTTTATTTCTTTTATAACTCTTTTTATTTCGAAATTATTATTGGTGGCCTATATATAGAGAGGCTTGTAAAAACTTTTTAATAGATTATTGAATATTTTGAATGCTTTATGCTTGAATATTCTTCTTCCCGAGATGAGTTTGGTGTGAGACCAAGGGAGTGATTCTTCTCTATCCTCTTTTGCTCTTTTATTATCTTTGCTATATATTTTCTCTGTCTTTCTCTCATAATCCATTACCCATATTGAATCCCTAATCCAAAACTCAAAACCTATTTCCATCAAAACCCTAGTTTTCATCCGAGGCGTCAAACTTATCGAATCTTACAACCCTAGTTCGAACCAGTGAATCTAAATTGGATCGAAGACGAACACCCAAGCCTAGAAAAGCTAGAATCCTATCTCTAGGCCTGATCCCACCTCAAATATAACGGGACTTGCTATCGGATTGGACACCCTATTCGGATCTCGCGTGATTTACCATCCAAAATTCTACCAACCCGAAGGTATAAAGTTAATTTTGAGATTAAGTTTGTTTTAATTTTATTTAATTTCGGCAAATTGCATCAAAATCATATTCACGCATTTTAGGGTCCCCGTCCTGCGTCAATTTATTTGAGGTAGATCCATGGTTTTAAAACACGGAAACTCGACTCGACTCGGAAATCATCTAAGTAGAGTCAACGCGAAAAATTAGTCTGACTCGGGTTATTTAAAATATATTTATATATATATATATAATTTAAATATTTAATAGATGAAAATTCATTATTGTGGCTTATAAAGTGAAAAAAAAAAAACAGATTTTAGATTTTTATGGCACCTGTGGCTTATGAAGTGGGGAAAAAAAACAGATTTTAGGGCACGCTACAAATCTATGGCGCAAACATGAAAAAAAAAACAAAAAAACAAAACCATATTTTAGGGCTTATAAAGTGGAAAAAAAAAAAACTTACATTTAGGGCACGAGAGGGGCGGCTGAGGGCTGCAATAGATGGACCGGTCTTTCTTCTTCTTCTTCTTCTTTCTTTCTTTCTTCTTCTTCTCCTTCTTCTTCTTTCTTCTTCTTGTGTCTTTCAGTCTTTCTCATCGACTTGTTGTCGAGAGCCCAAGGGCTTAAATATATAAAGGATTAAAATGGGCTAAATTACAAGTATGCCCCTAAAATCTATTTAAAACCCCCTCCAGCCACCACATATCTTTGATACTTAAGTGACTCACCGAGTCGACAAACTCGCCTGAATTTTCGAGTTGACCGAGTCGAAGCCCAGATCGAGTGCATATATGAGTCGACCCAAAACTGGGTCAAGCGCAGTCGACTCGTCAAGTTTTAATACTATGGGTAGATCTACTCATGTCAGATAGATCTAACTTAGATCAACCTTATTTTTAGGGTAGAAATTTAGATAAAAAATAAAAAGGTCACGATCGTTCAAAAAGTTTGGGAATTTTTGTTTTTACAAAAAGATTTCTCTGGAATTTTTGTGATTTTTTCATATTTAAAAAAAAATTGTACCGGCCGGAACATTGATCAATGTTCCATCGAAAATTTCAAAATTCGGCCCGTAATTTTGGAATTTTCTGTTTTGGAGCCTGAAGGTACATTGCCGGAATCCAGGATTTTGAACCATGGTAGTTATTGTGGTGGAGCTTAGTTATCACTGTGATGGAGGAAACTATGGGAAGAGAACTGGGAGATCTTTGAAAAGGGGGAGGCAAAGGGGGAGGCAAGGAAGTAGTAGACATTAACGCTCTTGTTTATTTAATGTTGAAGTGATTAACTTTTTGTTCTCAACTGACTGGGTTAAACGGCTTTGTCATCTGTTATTTGTTCATCTTAGAAGCCTCATATGTTGGTTTTATATCAAGTAATTTTTAGACATATTAAAGTTATTAGATGAAAAGATGATAAACCGATTATATTGTGGATAAAGAAAACATATCAAATTACTTCAATATGGCTCAACATCATATGTAAACTTAATGATGTATCGTAACAACTGTTAATGATTTTCTATATTTATCACGCATGATTGATAATAGAACACATTTTGCTTCAATAATAGCAAAACTTTCCTCAAATTCACACAACCTGTTACTTTGAATGCATTTTCATCTGACAAAAAATTTCTTCCTTTTGTTAAACATGATCATAGACTCCTTTCTCTTGAGATGGAAGATGGATAGGAACTGAAAAGAGGGATTGTATTCCTTTCTCTGGCTCAAGTTGATTGATTGGAGCATAGTGACCAAATTCGTTGAATTTTTTAAAATAAATAAAATCCAAATTATTCACGAACTTTTGAATAATTTGTGAATTTCCTGAATTATATGCAAATTTTATGTCCTTTCCCATATTTTTTCCAAATTTGGTCCAAAACGTTTATTTTTATTTCTATTTTTTATATAATTTTTATTAATATATTTTATTTTATATTTTTCCTGAATTTTGATCATATTTTTCCCTAATTTGATGAATAGTGCTGGATTTTTTCGAATATTTTTCTGGCTCAAGTTGATTGATTTTTTTTCGGATTGTATTCCTTTTCTGGCTCAAGTTGATTGATTGGAGCATAGTGACCAAATTCGTTGAATTTTTTAAAATAAATAAAATCCGAATTATTCACGAACTTTTGAATAATTTGCGAATTTCCTGAATTATATGCAAATTTTATGTCTTTTCCCATATTTTTTCCAAATTTGGTCCAAAACGTTTATTTTTATTTCTATTATATATATAATTTTTATTAATATATTTTATTTTATTTTTTTCCTGAATTTTGATCGTATTTTTCCCTAATTTGATGAATAGTGCTGGATTTTTTCGAATATTTTTCCGAGGCAATTTATTACCGAACCCTGACTTGATCACTATGGATTGGAGGATAGACTACACGAAGGAGGAGAAATAGATACCCATCACAAATTGTTTGTGCTAAAAAGGGGTTTCTGCTCTTTCAAACACCAGTGTGCGTGTGGAGGAAGAGCTGGAATAAGAGAGAAAATCATGTTCTGACCAAACAAGCCGGTTGAATAAGCAACAATGCTTCCATTCTCCTTCAATTGTTTTTCTTATATATGTCCAACTCCTGTAATTTTGATGCTGTAATTTGCACCAAAACAGGTTGATGTTTGTAAAGGTAGTTTATATTCTCATACTTTCCCGTAATATTTACATCGGCTTCGTAAACCTTTGTGTTTGCTTTAGTGAAATTATCTTTGCATATTGTTTGTCCTATCATCCTTCCAGTTTTACACACTTTTCTGAAATTTCATTGAATTATATAAGAGGTGTACTGTTCACTGAGTAAAAAAGGTACGTTTTTGCCAAGGAATAGTTAATTTTGTATTTTGGTTGAAGCATTAATGATCATTTTACCTTTTTCAGATCACCGAGGACTTTGAAGAAATTCCTGTTCAGAGTCGTGGTTTTGGTATTCTAGATGTTGGGTACCGTTCCAAGGTGAAATTTAATTATATTTCCTAGCCTTGTGCTCAAGTTACTTTGAAACTATAAAACTCCCCCCCACTCACCCAAAAAAAAACGAAAAAAGGTGAATACCAATGAGAAAATACCAAAAAAGAAAAAAAAAACCAAAACAAATATGCGAGAGTGAACTCTTGGAAGAGATTAATAAATAAAACTGTAAACTGTATTGGTGATTTTTTTAAAATAAGTAAAAGTAATTTCATATGTACATTTCAGACTTCCACTAAAATTAAACAAATTTGATCATTATAATGGTAGTTCTTTATCATCCACATCTTGACAGCGCTTAATTTTTTTTTCCCTTAATCAATTCTCAACTCTATAGTTCTCCGCTTGAGTATTCTGAATAATTTGAGGGTCTCAGGATGAAGCTTGGGCTGCTGGGGGTAGTGGCGTTCTGTTGAGAACAACAAATGGTGGCAAGACTTGGATCCGGGATAAAGCTGCAGATAACATCGCTGCAAATCTCTATTCAGTAAAGTGAGTATATATACACGTTTTTTCTACATTTTATATCTGCTTTCATCCTCAGATTATTAAGCTGTTATATCTTTCTAAAAGGGAACTATACACATTGGTCTACCCTGTACAGTTCAATATATATATATATATATATATATATATATATATATATATATATGGGCGCAAAGACCTTAGGTTAGCGACCAAGGGTTGAACCCTGTTCTAGTGTCATTTGGGTGCCAAGTGGCACCTAATTTGAAGATTAGGTACTGAGGCAACATGCACAAGATCGATCACATCCAAACCCCCGAAAAAAAATTCCTTTTTGGATTTTTTAAAAAAAATATTTTAGATCACATGCCACGTGTCCAGGGATCTCAAAATGGGGTTTTTTGGGGATCACATGCCACGTACCATGTGATCTCAACACCGTTGTAGGGTTCAACCCTACAACACTAAAAAATTTAAATTTAAACAAAAACTCATTTTTTACCTTTAAAAATGTGATCAAATATTGGGTAATGCCCAACATATTTGGCGCATTGAATTTTTTTCAACTTTCACCAAGTTTTGAACAGTCGATTAGATGTTTTTTCAATTTTCCCTTTTTGCCTCGGTACCTAATCTTCGGATTAGGTGCCACTCAGCACCGATGTAAGGTTCAACCTTACGACACTAATGTAGGGACTCTTTAACCTATATATATATATATATATATATATATATATATATATATATATATATATATATATATATATAAAGAATATTAAGTTTATTAGAATAAAACTAAGCAATACAAGAGGATAAAAACAAAGTTACAACCTTATGGAAGGGGAGACTGACGCGGGACAACGACCCTAAAACACGTGAATGATTATGAGATGCTAGTTTGCCGAAATTAAACTAATTAATTTAGAATTAAAACTCGAATTAAAGTGATACGTTAGGGTTTCGTGGATTTCCGCTTAAGTGACCATGCTTGGTTCGCTTAGTCGGGCACACGAGATTTATTAAGATTTGCGGAAGGTGCGATCCTAGAGATAAAACTCTAGCATCCTCTAGGTCAGGGCGTTCGATCGTGGCTCAATGTGGAATCGCTAGATCCTCGCTGTGGCTTTTGAATTGAATCAATCAACGACGCAAATCGGACAATCTCGAGCCTAACAACGGTCATGGATCGACAGGTTAAGATCGGAGTTTATGCACAAGGATGGGCATCAAGGTTGTCCTAGATCTACGGTTTTGGGATTTTGAACAATCAAATAAAAGGGAGAAAATGGATGCAAGAAATTAGCAAGGAAATAGAAAAATAAAGAAAGAGAAGATCAAAGATAACATGGGCATCCTACCCTTTGGCCTCACACCAAACCCACATGGGGAAGAAGAATCACTCTCCATTAAAGCTCATCTCAAGCTCTCAATACATAGAATTTTCATTACAATCAACCAATTGCCTCAATTTGGCTTACGTCATTACCTTATATACTAGGTGTAAAAAGAAACTAACCCTAAAATAACAAAATACTAAATTGTCCCCAAATGGAACATTACATTAAACTCAAAAGGCAAGAAAAGAATAAAGAAAAAGGACAAAATGGACAACAGTCGTCACTTGACTCGCTCGAGCGGGTTTGGTTCTCGCTCGAGCGAGAATCTTAAAGGGGTTGCTCAAGCGACAATCAGGGATCGCTCAAGTGACAAATAGCTGAAAATTGACCTTGCTTTTTTTATGCATTCTCGCTCGAGCGAGAATGGTGCTCGCTCGACTGGGAGCCCTATTTGTCACTCTTCAAGGTCTCTTCTCGGTAGATGTTGGCACCTGGTGCTTCCTTCTTCGCTTCTTCTTGCGTTGATACACGATGCAGCTCAAAACCTAGTTCTTCGGTGTCGGTGTCGGTGTCCTCGCCAGAGACCCTCCCTGATATAGATTAAAGCTCCACTCTATGATTCGTTTCTCTCCAAATCTGCTAAGTGAGATATATGGCTCTTCACGTATTCATTTGCCTCATTAAGAAGCAGAAAGAGTCGCCAAGAACCACTACTCTTGTGAGAATCCATCATATGGCATTAGCTGATCCACCTTCCCCCACTATCGAACCACCAAGATACTTATTGAAAATTCTAAAACCTTCCAAAAGAGCCCTACACTCCGCTTTATTTGTCTTTAAACCCTATAAAAAAGGGTCCTTGAAGGCCTTTCAAGCATCTCTAAAATGATTGTGAAACAAACCGTTTAATCCTGCTAGTCTTGGATTGCCAAATGAGCTTTCATCAAAGTTAAATTTATGTGCTCAACTCTCCTGACTGTCATTTAAACACCAAAAATGGTGTTTAAATGATCGTACACCATGAATGGTTTAAGATGTGGGTGATCCGTACCGTCAAAGTGATAGATCATAGATTGAAGTGGAACACGACCGAAAATGTTGTTTTAGGGAGATTTAAACCATCTGATTTGTGGACTTTAATATCAACCATTTTTTCCAGTTTTAATGGCTGATATTAAATATCATCAATCAGATGGTTCACATCCACTTATAGGCATGTTTCTTTGGGTTGAGTCATGTTCCAATGATAGATTGTCACTTGAACAAATTCGATTGATCACAGATGTTCACCACATGGCAAAATGATAATCACACTTCAATGTTGCGTGATTAAAAGTCTAGCTTTAATGGTATAAGATCAATTAAGCACCATTCTGGTGTTTAAATGATGGTCAGGAGCCATTATCCCTAAATTTATAGCTTTAATGGTTTCTCTATTTCCATATCTTGGAATGTAATCCCACTAAATTATTTTCGTACTCTAATCTAGCCCAATTGTTGATTGAAAATTGATTTGGCTAGCAATCCTTAATGTTTGAGCTCTGTTCTCTAAGATACGTTATATCTTTCCTTCCAAATTCCCCACAATAAAAGGATATGGGAGAGAATGCCAAAAGATTTGACCCAAGTACCGAAACAGTTCTCCGCCCCAACTCTCCATTAGATCGGCCAACAAATCCAGGAATATCCAAATCAAATTAAACCAAACCAACCAACTATAAAAATACTTGTTGCTCCTTCCTAGTCACTATACGATGAAGAAAAGATGATCCATCATTTCTTTCCCTTCTTGTTTCATGATGCATTGATTTGGTAACGAAAATTTCACCATTGGAGATTATCCACTGTAGGAATACGATAAACTATTGTCACCCTACTAAAAGTCTCCACCCTTGTATCCAATGGTGGAGACTTTTAGTATTCCACCATTGCAATAGGATAATGGGGAGGTTCCTAGGTGAGGTGCCTGAAAAAGAGAGATGTCAGAACACAATTGGTTTCCTTTTTCCAAATTCTCCTATCACCTATACAACTTGATCTTAGTATCCAATTCCTCCTAAACACTATTTACCACGCAACTCTCCCACCACCCTACTTTCACATTTTCTTATGACTAATCCTTTTGCTTGAACAATTCCATACAAAGTTGAAAACACATGAAATAAAGGATTGCCTCCCAAGTGTCCCAACGACAAATCCTCCCCAAATCTGATCATTCTGCCATAACCCAACCTAAACCTTAATGTGCCATTTTTGTTTCCAATAATTCCTCCACAAAAATTAGGCTCCTCCTCAAATGATTATTATCTATGGAGAGAAACATTTCTCCATGAAAGCCTATCAATCTCAACCTCCCCCTCCCCACCACCCAAAACTAATACGTATCCATGTACCAGCTGATACACGAAACAGTATATCGATGTATTGATACATATAGGCTAGGTCTATTCACCGCTAGGCCAATTCTGGTGGCTGATTGGCCAGGTGTCAACCCGAGACGATATATATATATATATATAAGTATCGACCCTGTCCATGCTCTCAATTGGCACTAACATTAACCTTCTCCCCCCCCCCCCCTCTCTCTCTCTCTCTCTCTCTCTCTCACACACACACACACACACTCACACACATTTGACGCACTTTTATTTTTATCAAAAGCTGCAACTAGGCCCCCTGCTTGCCACATAGGACAATGACTGCCTAGGCATAGCCTGCTTACGCTTTACCCACCTTAGGCCTCATAAGGAGACACGCTTTACCCACCTTACAAATTGTTCGTTTAAAATAAAATAAAATATTAAAAAATTTCATAGCTATGGGATGCAATTTAGACCCCCTAACGGCAAACTTCATGTGCATCAATCACCACTTGAGCTTGGGCCCAATCCCTTAAGAACTCAAATTTTTCAATCTTTTATAGACTAATCAGAACAAAATTAGATCAAGTCACTGTCGTCAAATTTTTCACTTTATCAAATTAACTTTAGATGTGGCCATTAGTGACCAATAGATGCCTTTAAAATCCAAAAACTCATACTAGTATGTTTTTAAAACCAATGATCTACTTCTCATGATTTAATTATTCAATTTGTTAATTGTTGCTTGCTAGGTGTGAGTTGTTATTTTACGCTTTCAACCTATAATTTTATATGATGATTGATACTTAGGGTAAATAACCACGTTTTTATCATTATTTGTTACTCCTATAAGTCATTGATTATAAATCCTCTAAGATTACTATAATAAGTAAAAAATAATAATTGCAATATTATTTTTTTATCGGTAATAGAGATTATATAGAAAGCAGCAAGGCGTTGAAAGACCAATACAACCCCCACTAACACAAACCAAGGTAGTAATAATTGCAATATTACTACTTATTAGATGTAACGACTCCAAATTTTCAACCCAAAACACATGAAAATTCCGGATTGCTAGATCATAGTTCATAATTCAATTACAGAAATTCTTTGGTATTTGATTAGAAAGCAAGTCATTTAACTAAATCAATTGCATAAAAATTTATAATGCAACTTATAAAGTCCAAAAGTAAAACCACCGGTAGCGGCCGTTCGTCACACAAACGCTGATGTACAATATAGTCAAAAATAACCAATGTCTACTAAATCCATATCTGTACCAAGTCTAAGTCACCAAAAGAAATCTAAGGGTAAAACTCATTCGGTGGAATATCTGCTTCTTCTGGTACAAAGTCGAGATCTCCTTCAAAAGCAGGATCTGGGACTACTTCTGTACCTGTGACACGTAGTGCCGGGGTGAGCTAACAGTCTAAGCTCAGTAGGGTGATGCAATACACAATTATATTTCACATGATCAAAGTATAGTTTCAATGATAGATTCGAAAGCATTCTTATAATGACAAAACAGAATTTCTGAAGTACAAAGATCGAAAACATATATTTATAATGAATTTCATATGAGGTTCAATGGTGCTATCCCTTATAGTTCACATGAATATTCTTTTATTCTTAGCGAAATTCTGATACCAAAATCTTATTCAATGTGTGTCGTAAATCCATAACTTAAGTAATCTCTAGATTGCAAATATAGTGCTAGAGTCGAAGTCAATACCGATAGGAATCCTAACCATCGTCGTTCTAAGAATTATGTTCCAAAGTGCCCAAGCCCCTGCATTGTGAGGGATACTTGTGTGGTCCAAAGGTCCAAAGGTGTCGAAGCATAGGATTCGTTCCACATAAATCTCTATAACTCACATGCCAAAATCTTACACATAATTCAATGTTCATATATATAAGGTCCAAAGAGTCCAAAGGTTCAAAAGTTCGAAATGGATAATTGCTTTAAAGAGTTCAAATTTAGATCTAATTCCATATTAGAAATCAATTGCGGAAAACGGTATCAAAATTCAAATGCAAGAAGTTTCATAATTCAAAGTAGGTTCTAATATTCAATATTCAAACTGATTCCAAGTTTTGATGCAATAAAGTTCAGTGAGATCAATGCTATCATTTCACAGATTTATCTCGAGAGTATCACTAAAGCCATAATTCGAAATTAAAAAAATATGATTACGCATTGAATTTCCCTTACCTCAATTCCGAAGATCGTAAGGTACAAATTGAGATACTTTCTTTGCAATATCTCCGGTTTTCTCTTCTATGGTTCATGCACAATTTACACATAAAGGGAAACAAATAATCAAAGGTTCGAAATTAGTTGACTGAATCGTATGAAAAAATATTCTGTTTTTCTCTGTTCTCAGCTCGCTGTTGTCATATGACAGCAAGATGTGGTCTGTTCACAACAAGCTGTGACTGCACAAACATCAGAACCTATATTTTGCTTTAATATACACAACTAGCTGCTATGCTATGACAACGAGTTGCGGGTTGTTCACAGCGAGCTGCGGATTTTCCTGAAGTGCTTCTGTTTTCGGTATCCACAGTGAGCTGTCACATATATCACAGCGAGTTGTGGTTGTTTTCAAGCCCATTAGATGTATCGTCTCGAGCCCAAAACGATATATAAGATCAATCGGACTTTTCTATCAAAAATTATGGCCTTCAAAAGATGCTTTCTTTTAGTAACAGTGAGCTGCGGGTGTCTCCACGGCGAGTTGTCATATATACCACAGCCGCTGTGGTATTGCTCACAGCTAGCTGTTGTACCTAACAGCACGTTGTGACTTAATAACACCGCGTTGTGGTTTCTATCATAGCGAGTTGTCATTGTTGTTTTCAGCGTTACGAACGATGCATGTTCTAGGTTCGAAAATCAAAGTCTGAACATGAATCATTAGTTCCAACTTCAAGATCTTAGGCCCGTAATTTATGAAAAAATAACGTTGATACTAAGGAATCGTAAATTCGATGATAAGAGATGGTGGATTTACCTCTCGAAGCGTGAAACTATAAATCAATCGACAATACCTCGGTGTTGCCCACGTTCGCTCACGTCCTTTCTTCCTCTTGCTTGTCGATGATCACAGTGTCTTGTGGAAGAACACCTTAACGATCTTATGAAGGTTAAAGAACAAGAAGAAGAATGGTTGCTAGGGTTTTCTTAAGGAAAAACTAAGAAGAACAAAAAGAGAAGAGACTAGGTTCTTATTTAAAGAGAAAATTAGGTTTTCTCTTACAATTCCTTCTAATTAGAGTTTTAGAGGGTTTAGGAAATTAAAATCCTCGGAAACCATAACTTTAGAAATTCTACGTGAGTTGTCTTTTCTAACTTCTTAGGTAACATTCCAGTGTTAGGCTGACACACCTAGCTTAGGTGTATAGGCTTTTGCCACAAGGTCCAAAATAGAGCTTTTTGAAGTCTCTAGCAATGTTTGATCCCTAGACCTCTTGCTTAGAATTCAAGCTTCTTACCACTAGTGCTCTCACAGAGCTTGTGTAACTATTTACACAATTATATATGAGTCTTTTTTAGGCTACGGTGCATATTAACTTTAAAAATATTTCAGAAATTAATGGTCAGTGGTGTATGCCTTATTAAGCATATACTTCTATTGTGTGTATTGGTGGTTTTGAAAAAATTGGGGTGTTACACTAGACCTCACTACTTAGGCTGCATCTAGACCCCGCTTAGCTCCAGGCTACCGCTTGGTGCATTTAACAACTACAGCTTTAACATGGTCTAACATTGTGAAGGACGTTTGACGATTCCTCCGAACACTGAATTTGAGGCCCTGGTTCAACTGTTTTATATGATCTCCATCTTTCCTTCCTCTTTTTACGAGTTAGGAATCCCAGATCCATAAAGCCAGTGCCCCCATCAGTAGGCATGAGCAAAATGGGAGGGACAGAGATCCAGCTGATATTTTCAACAGTCAATGGATCTCAATATTTAATCTATCAGTGAATATCGAGTTACAGCTCGTCTTTACTTAAAGCTTCTCTGACCAACAAAAAGGGGTTATGATGGATTGAAGGCTCATATTTTTTGAGTGGGTTGACTGAGATTGATCGAATTTACTTTATAAGTGAAAAATCCCCCCCCCCCCGAAATAACATAAATGCTCCATTTTAGACTTCAAGTCACGGATGCTTTTGTAGTAGTTGTTATCATTCTCCCTTTCGTCACTCTCAGATCACAACCTAAAAAGAAAAAATAAATATAGAAAGAGAATGGCTCTCCTTTGAGTCATACTTCTCCAAATGGATCTCAGTCCTATGTGCCACAGGATTCCGTGAATTAAAAAACCTTCATGAATCCCGAAGCTGTAAGTGAAGGTGAAATTTTCACTGGAATGTGCAGCGGGTAAGAACTGTGAATTCTGTTTTTGAAATAGACTGCGACACTAATGCCTAGGGGTGTAAATTCAGTTAACTGAGCCGAAACCGAAACCAAAATTTCTGTTTTGGTGTCGGTTCACCTAAAACCGAACTTCCCACCCCCCTGAAGACCTGAACCAAAACCGAAATGAAACCGAAATCGCATTTCGGTTTTGGTTCAGGTCTTCAGGGGGGTGGGAAGTTCGGTTTTAGGTGAACCGACACCAAAACAGAAATTTCGGTTTTTCTTATTTTTCGTTTTTTCAGTTTTAGGGTTGGTTTTCTCACCCTACCCGACCAGTTTTCAGTTTTCGGCTTTCAGCTACCAAACCGAAACCGAACCAGTTCAGTTGGGTGTCGATTTTCAGTCGGTTTCGGTCCAATTGGGGAGGCTCAGTTTTCGGTTTTAAATTACACCCTTCCTAATACCCCCTTAAATTATAAGTGTGTGAACTTTTACATGAATTACATGCACGTACAGATACACAAGCTCTTGATGTGTTTTTCTTTCATGCACAGGTTTATTAATGACAACAAAGGTTTCGTACTAGGAAACGACGGTGTCCTGCTTCGGTACCTTGGATAATGCAGCAGTTACAGGCCTTCATGTATGTGATTCACTTGCTTTTCCCAAATTGTTTGTAAAATTCACGTGCATTGGTTCCATCATAATCTGATTCATTGGTTCCTCAAGGGGTTAGGTGAGTTGGCCAGGTACCTGCTTCCAAAAGCAGGAGACCTGAGTTCGAATCTCCTCCCCCCTTTGAGGCCACCCTAGGGATTTATATCCTGTGCTGACCCGGCATGTGCTGAATTTGGGGTGCGCATGTACCCCTAGGATTAGGTGGGTGGTCTAAGAGGCCCGAATACCCAGGTTATCAAAAAAAAGAAAAAAGCTAACAGTGTTACATAGGCATGTGGCACAGGTCTCAAGTGTTGGGCACATTAATTTCTGACAATTCCAATATGGTGGTACATCCATAAAAAATAAAGATGTTAAAAAATTTGTATAGTAAAAGCAAACGGATGGGAAATCTTAGAGCTAATTGAAAAACTTACTTGGTGAAGGGATGAAAAGTATATATAATATGTCATCAAAACTGCCTTAGAAATATTCTACATTATGCAAATGGTTTTCAAATATGCTACATTCACAATTTATTAAACGTTATATAAAGTTTTTCCTAAAATGACAACTCATTTTACTATGTCGAAATGAGGCACATTTTGATGGTGTTAGCTTTTTCTTTAGCACTTCTTAAAATGTGTCATGTTGAGGAGTGTCTAAATGCCAACAAGTGTCGGCACGACAAAAATCCCAAAAGTAAGTGTCCATGTAACACTCTCAGCTAGTGATAGAGGTGAGTCCGCTAGTATATTCATCAATGTCCTATCATAAATTGGATGTGCTGCATCCCCGCGTATAAGGATGCAAGTTCAGGTCCGCTAGTTCAGTTTTGGGTTAGGTGGACCTGGAATCGAAACCGAACCGAAATGGAATCGGTTTGGATTTTATTTTTACTTTTTGAAACCGAACATAACCCGAAACTTTTGGGTTTTTCGGTTTGGTTCTGGTTTTTTATTTTTTGTGTGTATTTTAAGCTACTTTTTCTGCTTTTTCATTTTTTTTGGATTATTTCCAGTTTTCTCATCTTACCTAATCGGTTTCAGTTTTCACCACCGAATACTGAAATAGAACTGAACCACAATTGATTCAATTTGATTCGGTCTGAATCAGTTTTCAGGTCGATTTACACCGGTTCGGTTCACTTGGTTTTAGGATCTGGTTCGGGTCAAAACTTGCATCCCTGCCCGCATCTAATAAAATGAGATCTTTACACTTTAAATTTGCATAAAGCCCTTAATATGTATTCAACTGTACAGGTTTGTTCAAAGATACGAGCAATTTTGTAATCTGAAAATATGAAACCGCACTTCTGGGGGTCTCGGATAATGCCTCAGTTATAGAGGCTCTTGTGCATGTAAAAGAAAGTCCACTGTTTCTTCTATATGTAACTCTTTAGCTATTCCATTTGTTAATGTTTTAATAAGTGATCAGATCATGTATTTTTTGCTCAGAAGTAGAATGTTGTGTGGTCTGTTATAAGGTTTGAGCCAATCGCTATTATGCATTTTTATTATGAACATCTAGTCCTAACACCTTGGACTTATTATCAATTGAAATTGGGCAAGTAGGATGCCTTGTTGACGGGAGTTAACCCAGAAATCATCTGATTGGATGCTCCTAAGGCCTCGTTCAGGTGTTTCTTAGTTTTTCCTTGAAAAGTTCAGATTCTTGAATACTCAGATTCCTGCATATTTTTAGCAGACTCAGATTCCTAACTTTTTCCATATGCGTTCTTAAGTTACTCAAATTCCTAACTTTTCTTATAAAAGATTTTTTAAAGTTCCTCCCAGAAAATCCTCAAAATTAATTCAATGGGTGATTATGCTATAATAGTAGAAACATTATCTAATCATCGGTTTATGTCTCGTACTCGAATTTCTCTCAAAATTTACGGGAAATCAATCAAGATGAGGGTGAACGTATTTGACGAAGTATTTTTTCAAATCTGATTTAATGGCCATTACTTTTAAAATAGGCTACTAATACTCAATCGAAAAGTTAGTTAATTTAACGTCCTACAAAGAACATTAGCATAACATATCACATACGACAGTTTTTATATATGGGAGCCGGTTTTGTCCTCTATGGGAGGACATGGAGGACGGTCACCGTCCTCCAAGGTCTATGTTGAGGTATATATGGCACCCTAAACACTCTTTGGTTGTCACGTGGAGCACAAGTGAATGGTTTAGATCAATTTTTAAAAATAATTTTCAAATTTTTTTTTTAAAAGCGTAAGTTTTCACGGCTCAAAACACACACGGTGAAGATGAGTTTTCAAAATTATTTTTTTTAAAAATGATTTATGCACCCGAGGTCCATGTGGCATTGAAACAATATTTTAGATGTCACGTGGACCGCCACCTGAAACCTTGGAAGACGGTGACCGTCCTTCTATTGAGGACCGACACCTTTTCTTTTATATATATGAAACAAAATATATAAATTACCAAACGATTAAGCCAGTAAGACAAAATTGACTTACATTGCAGCTCAAATTTTATAATGTATAAGAAATTTGACACTCAGACATAATCCATTCAAACTCAGTCATATGCAAGTATAACCAAGATTTATAGCAAATGTATAACCCAGAATTCAAACTTAAACGTGCTATCAAACACATGATTTATAAGCTCCCATCACAAATGAAATTTCAATGAGGAGTTTCATCAAACATTTGGTATGCACCATCCAAACAAATGTATGGAAGATCGAATAGAGTTCATCCAAACTTTCATTTGTAACCAAAAAGGTGAATAAAATAGACCCGCTACAAGCGTGATCAATCCATGATGACCTGCAAGAAAAGAGATGCAAAGGTTCAAATGAAAAGGAAGAAAAGAGTATAGGGAGAGAAAGAGAGAGACAAAAAGTATATACATCATATCAATCCATGATCTAATGTATATACTTTTTGTAAAGTATGCATTGCAGCTCAGATTTTTCACTCAGAATCTAACCTTTTCCGAGCAAATGGCTCGGACGACTAGATGTCATTTTCATTCAGATTATCTCAGAAACTCAGTTTCCAATGCTAACTCTCGAACGCTAGATTCACCCAGCAAAACTCAGAATCTTACTATTTTTTGAGTAAAAACTCAAATTCTAAGTTTTTTATAACTCCCGAACGAGCCCTTAAGTGTTTATTCGAATCATCGGTTCAGAAGCAATCACAAAATTTGTCGATTTTTTGAAAAATTACAAATAATATGCAATTTTGAGTGGAGAGAGATTTGAAGTGTAGATCACACATGATGGCGAATTACATCCATCATCTAAGGCTTCACCCATCCCGTCTAGGTTTTAGGGGAGAAAAAAATCCAAACCTTTTTACCATTCAAAACACATGTCCAAGTTAGTATGGATGGTCCACCTTTTATAGACTAAATCTTTATATTAATATCATAAAGACGATTTTTTTCTAGTGATGTGATCAATCTCCTTGTCAAAATGGTCAAGCTTCCGCGAAAGCATAGCTATCTAATTAGCAAATCCGTGAAACTAAACTATTGACTAGCCATTGACTTGACACTCAAAATAGAGGGTGGAACAGAGATACTTACCGCAAACACGAATCACAAAGCTAAGGTTGGTTACGTAACACCAACTCTTTTTAAAAGAGTTGGTATTAGGTACCCGAAGCGAACACTGAATAACAGTGTTTGGGCCAAGAGGGCCCAGTCTTTGGAGGTCCACAGCTATTTATGATTTTAGTGAAAGTACACTTTTAACCTTTTGTCGTTCAAAATATTTGGCATCTTCGCTTGGGCAGTGGAGGAGATTGAATGAGCACTGGTGATGATGCTTGGGCAGAATACCTAATGCCAGCAGCTCTCTGTTTTATTTGCTTAAGTTGGTGTTTGCTTCTCTCCAACCCTTTTCTATGGGGTTTAACTGCTCGGGTCGGATTGGACAAAAAATTGAACTACAAAAGTTTAATGATCGTGTCATTGGGTGAAAATATTTAATTGAGTACCTTCAAATTCACCCATCAAATCTTTGAGTTCATCGACGTTGAAACATATTGATTATATTGAATCGGACGATGGAGATTGTTTATCATCATAATTTTTCACATGATGGATTTTGAGAATATGGCCATACCATCAGATGGTTGATTTTTTATTTCATGAGGTACACACCTAAAAAAGTGATCTTAAAATCAATTTTGAGTGTGCGCATGATGTTAAGGTCATTTTTCTGAAATGTGTGCTAGGAAAAATAAAATACTAAGTAGGTCCATGATCTCAAGATCCATCATGTGAAAAATTAGAAGGATAAACAATCTCCAAGTCAATGTGTTTCAGTGTGAGTGAACTCAAAGATTTTGTGGGTGGATTTAAAGGTTCTCTCTTTAATTAGGTAGGATAAATTATAACTTTAGTAATCATGATAAATTACATACTTTCACAAAAAGGTGAAATATTTAATTATATCCAGAGTTTTGCTATTCTTAGATTTTAAACCAGGTTTACAACGCAAAGTGAAAGCATTTAATTACTGTAGCAAGTCATTTTTCGTTGGAGTTGTAATCATGGTTTAAAGTCTCGGATTTTCGAATATAACAAAATAAAAATATTCTTTTAAATGATTTATACCTTTAAAATAGGTGAGTGATCTTATACCATTAAAGAATATTTCAATGTTATGTCATATGATAAATTTCCATGATCAATTTAAATAGCCCGCGTGACTCACTATGGTTGAAACATATCTCAATTAAAGAGATAGAATACAGTGAAAAAATTAGTGTCATATGTATAAAAATAATTAATATACTTTCATTGGTGTATTAGCTTAACATCTTATATAAATTAGCATTTAAAAAGTAGAGTTTATGTAATGAAGATCAGTCGCCAAGAAGTAATTTAAAACTACTGTTGTAATCCACTAGTTTATCCTTTTTCTAATTCAAATAAAAAGAATTTAAAATATTGAAATTACGTAACCCGACCAGAGCGCCCAAGCTTTTGATAATCAAGTCACTTTTTGGGATGTGTGGTGTGAAAAATTATAATAAGTGGACCTCAAATAGCAAACCAGCAACAAATTGTTGGGATGTGTGGTATTGAAAATTATAATAAGTGGACCTCAAATAACATACCTACAACATATTGTTTATGTGGCGTGATGCAAGTGGATGGCCCGACCTGTATTGTTGGGACCCATTATGCTTGCATCACGTCATATAAGCGGTCCGTTGAATGATATGCTCTTTGCTGTCCGCCCATCCTATATCAGTGTCCTTTGTGTCATGTGAAATCTCAATATATTTGTATGACTTGGTGCCCATGATATAAAAATTTAGGTGCAAAAGATTTGGTCAAAATAAGATCTCCATTATTCTTATTCATAGCTGTATGTTAGATTTACAAGGTATCGTGATTAATTTTAAACTTCATTTCATATGATTTAGATGATGGAGATTATTTTTAGCTTTCCAAAAAGTCTTTTTAAATTATGACACACCAATCAAACCGCCCAAATCATATAACACACGTTTCAAAAAGTAACCCGAATACCGAGGCTCTTGGCACCCACGTCACTTACCTAATACCAACTCTTCAAAAATTCGATTAGACTTGTTTTTGTCCTTATAGCTCACTCTCAACCACTTGGCTTCACTCGGTTTGACCGTTGACCGGCATGGGATCATGCAATGTTGTTTAGGGAGGACCCCCTAATTCGGCCCGTTGATTACAAATAGTTTAAAAAAGAAAATTTTGATAATTTTGAGACACGTGGCATGTAGAATACCATCTAATCATTTTGACATGAAGATTTTTGGTGGCAAAGATTTTTACCAAAAACACTAACTCTAACGTTGTGGTTTAACGCAGTCAAAGCTCATCATCTGATTCAACTGTTAACTGTGTTGAATCAGATGATAGGGATTATATTTCGTGCCAATCTGACATTAAATATCTTTGTATCGTAGCCTTTAAATTATACTACTTAAATTGTATTTCATGCAACACAGCTCCTAAAAATATCAAGTTTTCATTTTAAACAGCATGCAGCGACACAAATCTCAAGTGCAAATGGTTGCTGCCAAGTAAATTGGGTTCCAATTTTGGTAGTGCTGTAAAAGGGTTGGTTATATTAATGCTAGTGGTTTGATTATTAGTTACCTTAATACTTTTGGTAATCCAAATCATCAAAAATGGTAGTTCATATCGAGAGCTATCCTTGGTTCAAAAGTTATACCTATTAGAATATTTGAGCCATTTCCTTTATGCGTTGTGTATAATTCTTTTAGGGTATAGCGTGATAATAAGGACCATGTAACTTACTTGCTTACACATTAATTTGTTGTCCCGTGATACTCAATCAAATAATCTCAAATTCTGAGGCCACATCAAAGAACGGCTCAATTATAATTATTCTAAAAAATAAAAAATAATATAAAATATACAAAATCGTGCAGTCAACTATACAAAAAAGGGTTTTTTACAAATACCCCCTATGTTATGTTGATATTATAAATAACCCCTCAAGTTATAGCTATTTGCTTTAAACTCCCTGAGTTAGCATTTTGGTGTTTATAAAACACCCTCTTTAACGGATGCTACTTTAAATGATTAATCAGCCGTTAAAGAATAGCCTAAATACCATATTTATCCTTTTAAAAATTAAATTATTAAATTGCCACCCTCTACACATGGTAAGAATAATTTTAAATTCACCCCTCCACTTACAAAAAAGATTAGTTTTAAATCCACCCACCAAATATTTGAGTTCACCCATGCTGAAAAAAAATTGACTGCATTGAATCGGACGATGGAGATCATTTATCGTCCCAACCTTTCACACGATGGATCTTGAGATCACGGTGGCACCATTAGACAGCTGACTGCATTGAATCAGACGATGGAGATAATTTATCGTCCCAACCTTTCACACGATGTATCTTGAGATCATGGTGGCACCATCAGACTATTGACTGTATTGAATTGGACGATGGAGGTCGTTTATCGCCCCAACCATTCACACGATGGATCTTGAGATCATGGTGGCACCATCTGACAGTTGATTGCATTGAATCGGACGATGGATATTGTTTATCGTCCCAACCTTTCACATGATGGATCTTGAGATCATGGTGGCACCATTAGATGGTTATTTTTTATTTCATGTGGTACACACCCAAAAAAATGACCTTAAAATTAATTTTAACCATATACGTGATGTTAAGGTCACTTTTCTGAGATGTGTGCCACGAAATAAAACACTAATCGTCTAATGGTATGCCTAAACGATCTCCATCGTCTTATTCAATGCAATCAATGTGTTTTAGCGCGGGTGAACTCAAAGATTCGATGGATGGAAGCAGACGCGGTTAGGCAATCCAATTCCTAAAAATGGGTCTTGAATCATATAGGAAATTGGAGGGACGAGTATTTTGAGTAGAACATGTAGATTGAAGGTTTTCTTTTCAAGAATAATTGCATCGTTTGCCACAAATCCTCTATTGGTTGAGTATTCGTCCAAACGTTGGCATGCTTTAATGCGGGAATCACCTATCAGATGAGTCTTGAATCTGATGGGTGAATCAAGGGCCTTTTAGAAGAGTACCTTTAAATCCACCCACTGAATCTTTGAGTTCACCGACGCTGAAGCACGTTGATTGAATTGAATCGAATGATAGAGATCATTTTTCCTCCAAATCTTTCACATGATGGATCTTGAGATCATGATCGTACCATCAGACGGTCAGTGTTTTATTTCACGTGGCACACATCTTAGAAAAGTGACCTTAACATCACTTGCATGCTTAAAATTGATATTAAGGTAACTTTTAGGGGTGTGTACCATATGAAATAAAAAATCGGCCGTCTGATGGTACACCCATGATCTAAAGATCGATCTCATGAAAGATTGGGACAATAAAAAATCTCCATCGTTTGATTCAATGGAGTCGATGTGTTTCAGTGTGGGTGAACTCAAAGATTTTGTGGGTGGATTTAAAGGTACTCCTTTTAAAATAGTGGCCAATTATAATGGCATGACTTGTAAATAAAAGTGAATGAAGGGCCTTTTAGAATGGTGATAAACTTTAATGGCATGACTTGTAGATATAGATGAATGAAGGGCCTTTTAGAATTGTGATATTTTTAAAATATTGGTTTCATTAAGGGCAAAATAAGCTTTCCGTCCATAAGCTCACGGCTAGTTAACGACAGGGGGTTATATGAAATAGAAACACAAAAGTAGGGATTGCAGAAGAAATACCCATAACTCAGGGGGTTTCTTATAATATTAGCATAACAGGGGGAGTAATATATTATTATTATTATTCATAAAAATTATTACCATTAAGTTGTTCCTTTATATGGCAATCGGTCATGATTAGATGTAACGTAGAAACAGATAAATTACTTGATCAACATTTTAATGATCGATATGTGCACTAATCAGGCATTCCAATCTTCTCAAAAGTATAATTATTTGGTTAAGATCCTGTGCCAATAAAGAGCTATTTCGAAACGTTTACAAGGGGCTTTTTACAGGAACATGCTATGTGCCATTTTTTATCATAAAAAAATCAAACGCCAGTTTTTTCCTTTTTCGTAATAAAATATAAATGGGATACATTTTCTACTTTTCTCATAAAAAATAACCAAGGATGCGGTGAGCGTGGATCGAACACGCGACCTTCAGATCTTCAGTCTGACGCTCTCCCAACTGAGCTATCCCCGCTTTTGATAAATTGCATAATGCATTATCTATTTGTAGTGTTGCTTAAATGTCTAACACACTATTTGTAGCTTTGTAATAATGTTTTATAATAAAAATGACTCAATGCTCTTGATGAACCCAGATTTATTGTTCAATGCGACTCACCCTTTTAGAGTGACTCTTGATCAACACTTGGCAAATTATTTCTATTTACCTGATCGATCCTGTCAGATACACTTTTTATATTAGAGGCCCTCTAAAGGATAGCAAAAATTCCAAATTACTCCATTTCTTTAACGCTCAAAAACATCATCTTCTTCCTCATTTTAATCTGCTATAGTTTCTAAAAGCTAGAGGTGGCGAAGGTGACGACATCTTCTCTTCAGTCCAATCTACTCCGATCTGTTATTTGGATCGACCCAAATAGATATTTTTTGTGAAAGACTATAGCAAATTAAAATGAGGAAGAAGATGATACACCTATATAATTTAAAATTTTAAATATTTATATTTTTCTATATTTACACGATGTAAAATGAAATCTATGTCGTCTGATTTGAAGGCCACAATAAAAAATCGATAATGCCAAAGATAGATATTAAAAAAAGGCGATATCGACTTTGTACACAATCGGTATTGACCATTTTAAGAGTCGCCATCGACTCTATACACAATCAATGACTCCTCTTAAAATGGTCGGTACCGACTATATTAAGAGTCAACATCGACTGTTAAAAAAATTTTATTTTATTTTAAAGAGGTGATATCGCCTTTTTTTGTGTCTATCTTTAGCGCCATCTATTTTATTATGTGGCCTTCAAATCAGACAGCATAGATTCGATTTCACATTGCGTAAATATAGAAAAATGTAAATATTTTAAATCCTGTAGAACAAAAAAAAGTGTAAGAATGGGTATTTCGAACTTTTTGTGCTAGCTGAAAATGGCTTGGCTAAAAGCTGGTCGATTTGGATAAAGGTAAAAATACGGAGCCTCTGACCTAAAAGGTGTATCTGACAGGGTCGATCTGGTAAATTTCCCTTTTATTTAATAGAGCTATTCACCTACTGTGTTCGGGGTTGCTCTCAAAGTTCAAAGAGCGGCTATTTGGCTCTTTGGCTTCCAAGGGGAGCTAAGATCGTATTTGGTATTAAAACTCCCTGCTCTAGTTGATCTGATGGGGGAGTTTTTAAGTGATAAAACAGCCCATCAAAGCAGGTTTTACCTGTGTAGAGATACCTGTGTAGAGAGCTAGCGTCTGCTAAAGGAGAGTGGACCCAGATTAAGCCTATCTGATATTCTTTTCATCAAGACTTGCCACGTGTACACAAGGCCATTTTCTATATTAAATTCACCTCTTAAGATTGCATCATTATATTATCTCTCTGGGGGAATAGTCAGGTCCTATCAGGCAAAATGAGATTTCCAGTCCTACCCTCTCTACTGCCTTTGGAAATAGGAGAATCTTGACTTTCTTAATTTTCATTTGGTATAGCATGACGTGCAGTCAACATTCTCCTATTTTTAAGGGCAGCAGATGGAATAGGACTGAAAATCCAATTCTACCTCGTAGGACCTGAATATTTCTCTAGTGATTCACAGTAAAAACAGTAAACAATAAAAAATAAATGGTTAAAAACGGCATGGACAATTCCATGACAGCCATTCATTTTTTGATGCAATCTTACAGGCCAAGAGCATCATTTTTTAGTGCAATCTGAAAAATAAATCTAATGCCTAGACAGCCTCGTGCATTACTTGACACGTTTTGATGAAAAATTTTGCTACATGTACACATGTAGCCCTTTTATATATGACTTAGTCTACAATGAGTGTCTACCCTTCATGTGTAGACACCTCAGTCAACACGTCTGTGTGACTATATAACGTATACGAACTTTCAGTGCATAAAAGTTCGTGCATACATCACGGAGTCACATAGATGTGTGAACTGCTTTAACGCACATGATGGGTGGACAGCCATTGTGGACTAACTCTTTATCCATTTATTAAGGGAGTTGAGAGATCTGTTAGTTCTTGTTATTTTTTCTGCAACCACCTTTGTCAATCATACATAGGGATGCAAGTTCCGTGTATCGAACCCAATTGAACCCGAATATTTTGGTGTTCGGTTTGGTATGTTTTTTTTTTCTTGAACCCGATTTGGTTCGATTCGGTGTATGTAAAATACCTACTTTTTTATTTTTTTAATATATATTTTTTCGAATTCTTTTAATTTTTTTCGGTTTTCAGTTTCAAGTTACCCAAACTAAAACCAAATCAAATTGGGGTTCAATTTGAATTGGTTTTCGGTGCCGTTGGGTTCGGCTCGAGAGCCTTGATTTTCAATTTCAGTACTCGGTTCAAACCTTGCATCCCTGACCATGCATAAATGCATGCACACAAAGGAGGGGCCACATAAAATGGCTTGTGTCACATTCTTAACGGTTACCACTAAAAGTTATTGTATTGGAGGACCCATCAAATTTATGAATGATCTAGTATAAGGTAACTTGTTTTAATTGGTGATTTGTTGTAAGCCACTTTTGGGATGTGTGCCGACTCTAGTGTTGTTAAGGTATAATGACTCTAGTTTTGTTAATGTATAATGACTCCTGAAGGTAAATATCAAAATAGTGTTTAAATGATCTTATACCATTATTTTAGTCTTTTGATATTACCTGATTAATGTAACTATACTATTATGTTATGTGCATACATCGTTGAACAATTTAAAATATTCGATTAATAATCCATCATTGAAACATGTCTTAATAAAAAAAGTACACTTATAAGTATATGTGAATCATTACAATGATGAACTTTGATACAAGCAATTAAAAGATAAAGAACAATGGTATGATAGTTGCGGAGGAGCGTGAGGGAGTACTAACTACAGTGGTGAGGGTTAACTAGTAGAACCCCCCACACCTTATAAAACACAAGGGTGAGAAATAGCATGGAGGACAACCTACTCCCTCACAATGGAGGGAGCCTACCAACTAGGCTAATGCCTCTTTGGTTCAAATATATAAATTTATTAATGAGGAGTTTTTTTTACACATTTCTTTTTAATGTGTAATCTATCACTTTGACGAAATGGATTATCCACGTGTTAAACTATTAATAGCGTGAGAGCATTTAATGATTTAAACAATGGTATAATGTTTTAATGACGGATAAGAGAGCTAGGTCTTTCAAGAGAAAAAACAAAAAAAGAAAGAAAAATATAAAAAAAAATAATCAATCAAATAAGTTATTGAAATTTAATTGAGCCCTACTGCACTTGCAACCATAATGAACTCCAAAGTTAACTTGAGTTCATTGGTCAACCGGGCCCAAGACTCATGAGAAGATATATGAATACCCGATATGAGACTAAACTTTAACATGCCCTCGTATGTGTTGGGGGGATTGAGTTAAAGCACATGGATAATTGAACTGAGTGACATAGAGTAGAGAAAGGTCTGCTCTGATATCATTATAAATTTAGGTATCCATCTCAAAATCAAGTGGCTATCAATGGAGGGTTCGGGATCTTATGAGAGGAGAGACAAGGCTATGAACCCCGGATGCGGGACTAAACTTCAACAACATGTCATCTTATAAAATTGAAAACCATGGAAGTAAAGATTCTCCCATATCTGATGGCTGCAAATCTGGTTGAACATGAAATCAAATTCAACCCTTCGATCTTGACCATTGCCCTCTACTCCAAATCCAAACCAAACTAGCTGAAGAAATAAAACTATATATGGTATTTAAAAAAATAAAAATAAACTATGACACTGAAGCCCACATCACCAAAAATACATCTACTAATCTATATATTGGGAGTCATTACTTAAACACACTTTTCAAGTGATTGCACCCGATTTCACCAAATTTAAAAGAAAGACTTGTAAGTTTGCCCACTTCTACTTGTGAAAATATCATCTAAGTCTGTTTGATTTAAAGATATCTTTTGTAAAAGATTAGAACAAAATATAAATTTCATCATTCGATTAAATGGAGTCAAAGGATATTATATAATTTAACAATTGACTATAATAGATCATGTGACAAGTATCACGTTTCACTCCAATTTTATGTACCAGAGATTAATTGATCGTGAACTTTAAGTCAGATGACTATATTGCATTTTTACATATCACATGTCCCTAAAATACCAAGTCTTTTTTTAAATTTGGTACATCACTTAAAAAACGCATGCAAGTAATGGCTCCGTCAGAAGCAAAGCAAAGCGCCAAAGTGCTTTCATGACAGCAACACAGATTTTTGGAAATTTTACTTTTTTGGTTAATATTTAATATTCAGCAACACAACACAATAACGCAACTCAAATCATTTCTCTTTGGAACCCTAAATACTACACTCTCCCCTTAAACGATATGACTTTCCTGATTTTCACCTTTTCTAGTATATGAGGGTCTTGATTGCACATCACCCTATAAAAAATAAAAATAAAAAAAGTCAAAATTCTCTCATATCCGAGAGCTGCAGATACTGTTGAGCTTAAAATCGGATACAACTTGATGGGATCTAACCATTGCTCTCTCTTATATCGGTAGTATCAAGGTATTAAATATCGGTTGATACCGATGTGTATCGACAATATGTATTGATTTTTCGACAAACTAATATATATAGGTATCCAACTCGGTATCAGTAGTGGTATCGATATCGGCCGATTCGTATCGATCTTCTAAGGAGGGATGCCTGATACTGATACGGATTTTGTTACAATGGGTAGAATATCCTCACCACTAGTCATACCTTTTAACATTTTACAAAATCAAATGTATTTAAAAAAAAATAAAAAAAATATTACATCACATGCTTTGATATGGAGATGGTGAAAGTTCACCGAACATGGGCCGCAGATTACAGGTCGCGTGGTAGTGGCACACCCATCGTAAGAGAGGTCCATGGAACTGAATCGGATGGCCAATGCGATAGCAGGGATTAAGGTTTGGTGGTCCTCCCGGGGTTGAAGATAGCACGTGTCGTTTACTTAGACTTATGAATGATGCATCTCGTTTTTTTCTTTTTTGTTTTTTTCATCACATGGGTTTTGCGACTACTTTCTAGTAATTAGAGATGAGGAGAAGGGCTAACTTAAGTTTTAAAGTTTATTAATTTTATGCTTTTTCTTAAAAGTACCTAGTATTTGTAGCTGACGATTTTTGGTCCCTGTAGCTTGAATTTTCCACCGTTGAAATCATTGACTGGCTTGAAGCAGTCGTTTGAGATTATTTTTCATCCCAATCTTTCAAGAAAGAGATATTGAGATTACGGGCTATCTAGTAGACGGTTAGATATTGATTCCACATGAAACACAACTTCAAAAGTGACCATAATATATCACACCTGGTAGCTTTTGGGGATGTTTGCCGGGTGAATTGTGAAATCAACATCTGACTGTAGGGACCTGTCAAGTTCTATTTCATCTGATATTGAGATGAAAAATGATCTCCATCATCTTTTTCGAAGCAGTCACAAGTTCAACTATGGAAATCACAAGTTGCTGAGATAAAATCTTCGGCTGCACATACAGATTCCCTGATTGTCCAACGGCATGGGCTTTATTTCCACGTCATGGTTTCTCCAAACTCAAAGTCAGATTGCATTCCCAATTGAAGGAAGAGTTGCGACTAATTTTAGACCACTGTATCTATTGTTTCCACACGATAGCATTCTATAATACGCATTGAAACACCCTCTCTCTCTCTCTGGTTACCCGTTTTTCTCGAGATTCGCACCAGTGATCAACGGACGATAAGAAGCGAGAGGCTTTTGGATCATCTCCTATTGAAAGAAGAAGAAGAAGAGCTTGGTTTTAGGGGAACCACACCATCGGACCCAGGTTTATTATCGTCTCCCCCGTTTCTTCTCCTTTTCTTCCTCCGCTAAATATAGCTGCGTTTTTCTGTTATTAGCACTGCAGTTAAATTTAGCTGAGTTCTTAAACTCTACGAATTAGGGCATTTTACAGTTTCTCTGAATTTGATGAAACCATTGGTAGGGCTTGAGTAAATAATCTCACAAGTAATTTCCTTTAGAAAAGTAATTTATTGTTAGGTTTTGTGTATATCGATTTTGTTTTTGTTTTTCTTGAATTTCTAGTTTAAATAATTTTCTCCACAAAATTTGGCATTTTTTTTACCGGTTTTATACGATATTTTTTTTTCCCAGTATTCAGCATAAAATTAAGGATCAGAGTGGATTTTCGTGGGGAAGGTGAGTTTTAGGTAGATAATTTACGAGTTGGTAAAATTCGTATCAGAGACGTTTTCCTAGGTGATGTTTATTAACCAATTTTTTTGTAAAATGCTCTAAATTTTTAGTCCGTGGTGTCAAATTATTGTATATGACTCCCTAGAGGAGATTTCATTTCTTGGGAATTGGCTTCAGTTGCAGTGGATGCCCTATTTTGAATTTAATTCTCCTTTCAATTTTATCAAGGTATATATATATATATATATATATATATATATATATATATATATATATATATATATATATATATATATAATTTTTATTATTATTATTTTTTTCTGGCTAGTTGTTTGTGAATTATGATTCTAAGATTACATTGTATCATGTATCAGTAGTTTATTCTTTATATGGTGAGTTTGGATTCAGTTGGGGATACAAATTGTTGAATTGATGATAGATAGATAAGCTCTGTGGACTTTACTGGATTGTTTGTTGTTTTCCAGGAGTTGGATTTGATGCATTTTTTAATATATTAAAGTGTGCCACATTGAGAGTATGTCTTTTCTAATAATCGGCGATTACTTCTAAATGGGCATATTTTGTTAGAAATGCATTTACAGAAAATAAGGACAACATGTCCCATGTGTCAATATTCGACTACGTACTCGCCAATGTTAGGTCTTCTATATGAGTTGATATGGGGTATCTAACTTACTGCCGTTGAAATTTATTAAATGTTTTACTTATATATATATATATATATATATATATATATATATATATATATATATATATATATATATATGTCTTCTTTGCTTCTTTTGGACTTCCAGTTGCACTAATATCACGGTCTTCCCTTATTCATCAAACACCGATACTTCACACCACAGGCTCTGTGGTTGAGGCTTCGTAAGATCTTCCTTCTGTGAGTTTCGAAGCCTTCCTTTAGCTGTGGAAAAGTGGATCCACCTCTGCTTATGTGTATGTTAGGAGACCCTCACTTGTGCCAACAACCATTGAGCTGTCTGTTCTCTCTCGAGTCCTTTGCACCTGAGCTGCCAAGTGTCCCTGAGACCAAGGTGTTAAAGTTGCATGCCTTTTTTTCCTATGCAAATTTTTATTTTAATATATATATATATAACAATAAAATGCAAAAAATAAATAATCATTATGGGGACTGGAAAATACAATTTAACAAACTAGACTAGTAATTATCTAAGACAATTTAATAAACTAAACAAGTAATTATCTAAGTAACAACTAACAACTAATGAACTAACAGGTAACAACTAACAACTGATAGTAACAAAAAACAACTAATGAACTAACAAGTAGTATCTAATAATCATCAAATATAATTTACAAAAACATAAATAAACATCATCAACAACTAAAAATTATGTGCGCTAAAAAATTATTTAACTAGTAACTATTTGAGTAAAAACTAACAACTAACAATTAAGCATCATGCAACTTAAGCAAGTAAGACATTTATATAAACTTACTTTTATCTAAGTAGCCTACGAGTTACTTATAATTTAAACGTTATATAGGACATAAATTTATAAAACATAAGTATATAACTAAGTTTGTATATATAAATTTATATTTAAACTAAAGCGGGCGTAGGCGCATACCTTGAAAATCACGCCTAGATGAAAAAGTCATGCCTAGGCGCACACATGACTGCCAGGGGCATACCTTGAAAAGCGCGCCTAAAAGGCCAGGGGCAAGCGCAACAGGTGCACCTTGGCATGCCTTTTACACCACTGAGGTGCGCAGATCTGATCACATTCAATTTCATTTTCTCTGTATGGCATTTTTTTACTGGTTTGTTTATATAAATTTTTTTGCAGTTTTCAGCGTCAAATTAAGGATCGGAGTAGGTTTTTGTGTAGAGGGTGGGTTCTAGGTAGATAATTTTGATGAGTTGGTAAATTCTTTTCAAAGTCATTTTCCTATTTGATTTTATTAATGAAATGTTTTGTAAAAAAACTATACCTACCTTATGTAAAATCGGTAATTAGGTCAGCTGGTCTGTAGTAGTTTTTGTGTTATGAGGATCAAATTATTCTACACGGCTCCCCAGAGGAGATTCGTCTCCCTGGAAATTGACTAAAGTTGAAATTTGGAATTCAAACCTCGATTTAATTTTATCGTCATATTTTTGCAGTTGTTTATGAATTGTGATTTTAAAATTGCGTTGTGTCACGTATCAATTGTTTGTTCTTCTCTATGATGAGTTTGAATTCTGTTAGAGGTACAAATTGTTGAATTGAGATAGATAAGCTGTATTGACTTTGTTGAATTGTATGCTGTTTTCCAGAAGTTTTATGTGATGCACCGTTTAATAGAAATAATTAAAGAAGTTTATATTAAAATTTAAAGTATAAAAAAGAGATGCTTTGTATTGGAGAGATTGTATTTTTCTGGAGTACCTCCTAGGTACGCCGAGGTCCATGTGGAAGAAGGCAGCGTTGTTTAGAACTTTAGGTCATCTTTAAAAAAAGTAAAATTAAAATACATTTCCATCGTGTGTTTTTTGAGCCTTGAAATCTGCACTGTTGATGTGGAGTCAAAAATTAACTTTCACCTTAAAAAATCGATTTTGCTAGCACTGAACAGGTTAAGCCGATTTTCCAAAAGTATCGGAAGGCTTGGGTGGAGTACCATCAATGGACTCTTAAGGGAACAAAAGAGAAGAAAAGCAAATATGAGGAAAATGAATGATCTAAACAAGCCTTCCACAAGTCTTCATATTGGTCAGCCATTCTAATCAATCCTCACACACGATGATTCTTCTCTCATGGGCTTTACATGATTTTCTGGATTATAGAGCTAAGGAGTAACTCTCTCTTCAATACTTGGAGTTTTTTATGTTGTTCAAGAAACTTAAATTTAGCATGCATGTATGGTCTTTAGTACAAATCTGAATATAATAAAAAGGACCCATAATATGAACAAAAATTCCCAAGCTCGGATGAAAGAGCAGTAGGATTAGTCTCAGGTAGACAGCTTGTTGAAAAAATCCCCATCAATAACTTTCTTGGCAAAGTCATAAGCAAGTCTGCAAAACCAGCCCTAGGATGATGCGATTTTAAGCAAAGGAAATGATGATGAATAGTATGAAGAAAAAGAAAATCATATAGTGTCAGCAGGGTTAAGAGTTGGTTGGATGGTTTGTGGTGGTGCCAATGTCCAATATTACCGGATAATCCGAAATGAGGGCAACATCTCCATTTCTTTCCATTGGAGCTGGAATGTAAGGAGAATATTTGTTCCATAGGAATGAGATTGTGCATAAAACTGAACAAACACTTCTTCATTTCACTGCCAATATTGAGTGCCCCTATCCTCGGTGCTCAGGCTCAGTGCATAATACAAACCCTATGGGAAAATTTGATCCAGCAAGGGAAGTAGTTTTTGGTTGGCCTTTTGTCAGGCTGCATAATTGAAATAAAACATAAACTGTAATGAGATGAGACACATGTAACAAAGATACTTAAGGGGGTATGTACATGTGTTACTACTAGCAAATTTTTGGGTACAACTGTAGACCGTTGTTTTCCCTTCTGTAAATGTGTTTCGCTTGAAACAAGTTAATCCTATGGGCTTGTTTGCGAAACTTCAGCAAGAATGGTTGATATTAAGATGGAAGATAGAGTCAATTTTAGACATTGAATTTATACATGTTTCCTTATTCTAGGTTGTTTCTTTCTCAGAAGATCCATTGTAGCTATCTGAGCATGGGGTAGAGGCTAGCCAGTAGATTCAGGAGTAGTGGTCTGTATAAGAAATGTTCCTCACATCAAAATAATTTATGCAAGCAACGGATTACAAATGGGAGGAAAAAATTTATTCTACTCAATATGCCAAAATCCATGAACTGATATTCATCAATTGTTCATAGTGAAGCATGTAAAAAGGGTATTGCAAACAGGTCTTAAAATATGTATTGAGACAAATCAGGATGAAATGGTCTGATTTCCATTAGTTGATTTTTAGGTGAATCCAATATGATAGGACGTTTCAATACTTAGAAAGTTTCAGTGCATTGCATGTGGGTCTGTCAATGTGCTAAGGTTAAGCCTTAACTTGGTCCTAAGCCTGTCGAGCTTGAACATGCCAAGCCCCAGACCAAGGCCAGGCTTTGAACTTTCTAAATTTCTTAATGTTTAATTATTATTATTATTTATTATTATTTTAACAAAGGTAGTCCCTGACTCCTTGCAATTTTTTCCCCCTTTGATAGTGCTAATATTGTCCATATATATTCGTATATGTGTGTGTGTGTGTGTATTTATCCACTGTTTAAAAGTTGGTCAAAGGTGCAAATTGTCAATGCACCAGGTTCAGGTTGGTGGATGAGGAAGTTTGACGTGGGTTTTGAAGGAAACCTGGTTCTAAAAATAAATTTTTTTTCTCTAAAACTGTAAGGGGCTGGGCAAACCCTTAGAGCATAGGTGTAACTCATGGTCACGTGGCATGTGACGTAACATTCAATTGCACGGTCACCATCGTGCACTTGAATGCATATTCCCATATATATATATGTGTGTGTGTGTGTATATAGAGGTCTGGGACTATGCGTCCGGATGCAGGGATCATCTCGGCGTCCACGCCAGCTGAGCATCATGTGGCACCCATCACAGGATCGGGTGTCACGACAACTTGGATATGATCGATCAAGTGCCACATGAAATTTGGGCACGATCTGATGCATATCTAACATGGAAAATGTGGTCAAAGGGCCAAATTCAGTGCGCAAGTTTTGTGGGGCATTATGGTATCTTTGACCCATCAAATGATGACAAATGAAGTAATTTTTTTTTTTAACCACATGCCCCATGGCTGATCAACCCAAAGCGAGTGTTTGGATTGATCATGCCATGTGATCTGGCGTCCGGCTGCAGGGATCAACTAAGTTAGCCGGTCCATTGCTTAGTTGGTTGCCCTGTGGCACTCAATCACATGATAGGATGCTACGTGAATCTATGCCTCGGTGATCATGATCATTAAAAGAACATAAAAAAAAATATATAACTGCATGGAAATTGTACGGTGAAAAGTCATAATAATGTTTCATGATTCTGCACAGTTGACCCCCTTGACCGCATGGTTTTATTTATTCAGTTTTTTTGAATTTTTATCAATGGTCATGATCATTGGGATGCTCATTCATGTGGTATTGGATCAGGTGACTGGGTGCCATGTAGTAGTCAAAAAGTGTGGGACTAGCTAACTGGTCCATAGGTCGGTGTATTTGTTATATATATATTTAGGGGTGTATAATCCAGTCGAGTACGCTAGATAGATACTCCAAACCCACGTGGCACCCAAAACATTGTTTTGGTGTCATGTGGATCTCTAGCATGTTGTATAGATCAATTTAAAAATTAAAAGAAAAAAAAAAAACTGAAATTTTAACATGGAAGTCAAATTTTTAGTGTGATTCAATGGCCTAGATTTGAAGCTTAAAAAATACATGTTGGATATGCTTAGAATTTAACAAAAAATGATCTAAACAATGCATCAGGTCAACTTTAGCCCATTATCTGTATGGAGGTGGGATATGGCTCTGTCTTCTCTCAAAGTATCATGGGGTACATGCTCCCACTAGCCATTCGATTTGAGGCTTTGGACTGGTCAACTTTATTCCTCGTGTGTGTGCAAAAGCATGGTCTCTCTCTCTCTCTCTCTCTTATATATGTATAAGAAAAGGGTTCCGTACGATGTAGTCTGAGAGATTGAACCTTATGACGGTTTCCTTTTGGGCTGTCATGTGCCACCCAAATGTTATGTGGCAATATATATGTATAAGAAACGGTTTCCCTACAATGTAGTCTGAGAGATTGAACCCTATGATGGTTTCCTTTTGGGCTGCCACATGGCACCCAAATGCTATGTGGCACTCGTTCCCTCCTAGGGTTCATCCGACCCTAGGAGGTTTTAGTAAAAAAATTATTATGTCGTCGTGATGTAACAATGTGAGAAGTAATGATGACTTGATTTTTCAAGTCACCGTTCATTTTAACAGCCATTGACCACTATGGTCAATGGTGATTAAAATGGTATTTGAATTTTTTTTATGGTCTTGAATGGACCTTGTGCACGTCCACATGGCACCAAATAGTATTGTCGTAGACCATGTCCTAGAGTCCTGGCGTGCATATATATATATATATATATACATATATCTGTGTGTGTGTGTGTGTAAAGGCCCGAGACTATGCGCCCAGACATAGAGATATCTCTGCGCCTATTGCTATGGGCGTGACACGTAGCTCCTTTTTGTGAAGCGACGTGTGTTAACTAGGGTTACCTTTGTTTTCAAAGAAGTAGATAACCTTTTTGAAATACCTTGACTCACCTCTTTTCTACCCTCTCTCTCTCTCTCTATTGGGGTGTCAACGCTTCGCCATTGAGGTGTCAACACTTCTCTCCCGAAGTGTCAATGTTTCAATATCGAGGTGTTAGCGCTTCTCTACCGGGGTGCCAGCCCTTTGCTACCGAGGTGTCAGCGCTTCGCTTCTCTAACGGGGTGCCAACACTTAGCTATCGAGGGGTGCCAGTGCTTCACTATCAAGGTGCCAGTGCTTCTCTCCCAGGGTGCCAACGCTTTGATATCAAGGTGTCAACGCTTCTCTACCGGGGTGCCAACACTTTGCTATCGGGGTGCCAGCATTTCGCTACCGGTGCCCACATATTTGAGTAAAATAGACCTGAAAAAATTAGTCTGACACTTCCTTGGAAAAAGGGAGAGAAGAGAGAGAAAAGAAAGTGACCTCTAAAAAAGTCAAATATGACGGCTGAAAGGGAATATAACTTTTAAAATATTTTAAAAGTCTTAACCCTAGTTAGTAAAGTGGGCTCCATGCCACATGTCGTTCATAGAGCAATTTGGGCGGTAGAGAAATTTCTACACCTGGGCGCATTCTCCCCTCAGCCATATATATATATATGAGGCCAGGAACCCTGGACCTCAGTTCCATGGTTGATCACTGGTCCATAGCCAGTTGGGTGTTACATGGATGTGCGCAAGGTCGATCCAAGACCTTTCTCTCTCTATATATAGATCGATGGTGGTCAATGGTTTAAAAAATGAACGGTGAAACATTTCATCGCTCAGTTTAATCGCCATAGATCATGGTGATGATTTTTTCTCTAAAGCCCCCTATGGAGGAGCAAACCCTAAGGGGGTACAGGTGCCACATTGCACTAAAAAGGGCACCTAGACCAGCATAAAACCATTGGACTGAGGCCCAGCGGCCTTTTTTCCTACATATAACATTATATATATGTATGCGCCAGGTTTCTAGGACATGGCCTACGACGGTGCTAGAGTCGTGTAGATATACAAACATATAGATATAGATAGTAAGAAATGGATTTAGCGTAGGAATGAATGTTTGTATTGGAAAAGAAGGGCCAATTAGCAAGAAAAAAGAGGAATGTTTAATGAGAAAGAAGTAATGTTGAGGGGCATATTGGGAACAAGGGTACGTTGGGAATAAATGGTAGGAATAAAGTGGGAAATATTCCTTGTTTAAAAGGGTTAGTCACATAAATGTAAGTCTAAGCCGGGCGGATCCTTATGCTATCAAGCCCTGGCCTAGCCCTTTTTTTTTCCATGCTTCCATGTATAGGGGTTGTAGCCCAGACCTAAGCCCTATAACCATAGCTATTTGGACCGTGCCAGTCCTGTGGGCCAGCTCAGTCCATTGACAGCCCTAACTGTGTGCATATGTTCTTGCATGCATTTATGTGTGTGCGGGCACGTGTGTGCGTAAGTGCCTAAGAAGTGTTTCGATCAGTCAATTATATTATTTCCATAGTTGAGCTGGCAATCTGCCTATTTTTCACTTTAGAATGATAACATGTCTCGAGTAAACATATTGTTCATGGTGCCAAATCACAATTTAGCCACAAAGCTTTTAGGGTCCCCTGGTCGAGTGTCTATTACAAAATGGGATCAAATCTTCAAACAAATGTGAAAATGTCAGGCCTAGGGCATACGACTCTCAAGTTGATGTGGAACTTGAGTGAATTGCATTAATCAATGGTAAAACCACAAAAAAGAAATGAAAAAATTAGAAAAAATGAATAATTGATTGAAAGATCCATTTTTTTATGTTGTCTTACCTCTACACCTACAAAGGAAGTGAGTTTGAACAAAAAATTTAAAGTGGTTAGAAGATGAGGGGGGTGTTACTGGGAATGCATTGCAAAATGGGGTTTGATATATCACAATGATTGGAAGCACAATTGGTGTTTTTTCACTTGCCTGAAATTGGTTAATGGTTCTTAGAATTGCTGTTTTTTTTTAAGTTTAAGTTTGAATATGTTTGTATTGTTAAACTCGTCTTTAAAACATATTATTTCCTGTCACTCATTCCTTTAGTGTCAATATGAACAGGCACGACAAAAGATGCAGTGTACCCTTGGACGAATCAATAGCAATATTGAAAAAGTTGTAGATGGAGGAAGTGACACTATATTGGAAAAATCTTTAGGACCCACTAATAGCAAATTTGGTTCAAAGGTCTGTGTTCTCTCTGTTACAGTTTAATAGATGAAATGCTAAAATTACTTTGTTTTGAATTTGATAACTTTGTATAAAAATTTATTGTCCTTTTAATGTTGTTGGTGGATGTGAATTTCTTTCTCCAGGACCCTGAAGTATTATCTGCTCTTATTTTGAGGGATCCTGATCAAAGGTAATGTAGTAAGGTTGACTAGTGGGCAAGGTGTCAATATTGGGATAGGTACCGGTCCATCTTGGACCGATACATATCAGCGATACGGGTATGGTATCGCTGATGCCGTCTCAGTCGATTTTTGTTTTTTTTTGGAAAAAAAAGTAAAAAGCATGTATAAAAAATTGATTTTACCGGTCAGTATCGGCCGATACCGCGACAGTATCGGCTACTACAGACCATTATCGGTCCGATACCGATACAGATACAATACCACACCGCTCCTGGTATCAGGGTGGTATCAGTAGTGTTACCTGGACACGTGGCACAGGTGCCAAGTGTGAAGGTGCCAATAGATGTTTGGCACCAATTTCTAAAAATTCCAATACAGCGGCACGGCCTTAAGAAAAATAAAATAAATAAATTGGACATATATAGAGAAAAATTGAAGGGAAATCTTAGAGAACCAATTTAGATATGTAATGAAAAGATCATAGTATATGTCGTGAACCTAAATAAAAGTATATTATAGCATAAAATCGTTTTCAATGACCCAAACCTTTTTTCAGTAGTTACTAAACTTTACACAATTTTTTTAAAAACAAAGTGCAATTTATCATTGTCAAAACGATGAGCATTTTAATAGTACGTGGTTTTTCATATATGTCTAGAAGTTTGGTACTGTTTGAGAAGTGTGTCGGCACTTGTGCTAAGTGCTACCAAGTGTCGGCACGATAAAAATCCCAAAAGTAGAAGCGCCAGGGTAACACTAGGTATTGGTATCGGTTCTCGACGAAACCGATTTTCGGTATTTGCTGCGTTTTGATGCCATGCTAGTGAGTTTTTGTGGCATGATCCCATCTGGTTGCACAGCTTGGGACTGTAAGCTTGGTGAATTGCTGGTTTGTGTTCGGCCCATGATTAGCTATAATCTTTAGTTTTGATTTTCTCTTGATGACACATTTTTCTTCTCATTGTGAGAAATTCCATCATGCTCTACTTGTAGTTATTACAGTCCAATGTACTTTGTAAAACTCAAGTTTTGGGCAGCATGCATGGTTCCAGTCGTTTTGGCACTGAATGCATGTATTTAGTGAATGTGACATCATGTAAGTGAATTCATCATTTTCTATATCAATAGAAAAAAGAAAAGGGCAAGCAGTAGTAAACTCACAAGCAAGGTGTCAGTATCGGTATCGGTCCATCTTGGGCCAATATGTGTCGGCCAATACGGATACGGTATCGTCGATACCGAATCAGACTTTTTTTCTTCTTTTCTTTTCTTTTCTTTTTTATAATAATAATTTGTAATGGCCAGTATCGGCTGATACTGAGTCAGTACTGGCCGATACCGCGACAGTATCGGCTGATACTTATCCATATCAGTCCAATATCGATACCACCCTGATACTGGTATCGTGGTGGTATCGGTGTCCGTTCTCGATTAAACCAATATGTATTGCGATACATATCGGTATTGGCCGAGTTTTGATGCCATGCTTGCAAGTGATTAAGTGTTTGGATGGCTACCTGCAATCGATGTGGGGATCCCAGGCCGTTTTGCTAATGACTATATCCTAATTTTTCTTTTAATAACCAAAATATTAGTCATGTGACTTCTTTGGTATCTCTCTTTCATCAATTGAATGTAATGAAGAGGTATGGTTAAAAAAAATTTCCTTTTGTTCATTTATCAGGTATTTTATTGTCACATGGTTGGCGCCTCCCTGGAAATTTGTACTGCCTCTTCATGGTACTGATCAGAGAAACCAGTTGACCTCTGAAACTCATGTAAAAATGGATGGTCTTGAACCAGTTTCTCAGCCACCTTCAATTCCTGGCCCAGTTGATCTGCGTAGGCGACTACAGAACCATCCATCTGGGTGTATCTACTCTGCAAAGTCTAACACCAGTAGTTCTGGAGAAAATATTCTGGGAAAATCACGAAGCAGGAGCTCTGTAAATAAACAAACTAAAGCACTTACTGTTTCTACTAGTTCTTGTCAGCAAAATAGTTTTCTACCTAGCGATTCTTCTGGTTCAGCATATGAAAGTTCCAATGCTGCTAACTCAGCTGATCTAATCAAGGATATGTCTAAAGGTGATAAGCCCATAAAAAAAAATTCAAGAAAGAGAACAAAAAAGAAAGGAAAACAGTACAAAAAACCCTCTCGTAGTCTTGATTCTGTTCCATTAGAAGCTGCCTGCATGCGAGGTATCTCTGGCATCGATGGGCCAGTAAGTAGGGATGGAATGCCTTCTGGTACATCGTTGGAGGAAATTTCTGTGGAAAAAGATGGTAATGAGGAAATCCATAATGACGTTATGAACTGTTCTACAACGCCAACAACTTGCACTTCTTACAGTGATGAGGTGGATGAGTCGGAGACCACAGCATCTGGCCTTCGGGATTTTAGCGGTGAACAAAACAGCAATTGTGATGACATTTCTTCTTATGCTCTATCTGTTGAAAATAATGCCCCAATATTGGACTCATTATCTGATGGTTGGAATAGTGATCACAGTACCAATGGGCGGTCATCGATTAAAAAAGAGAATGGGAGTTATAATACCTATGATCATAGTCGTACTGATAGAACAAGGTGTTGTGGTGAGGGCTGTAGCAGTAGTGGGGTTCGGTCTTGTATATCAGGCAAGAGAGGTAGGCAAGGTGGAAAACCGGCTGGGACCGGGAGTTCTACTGGGGGTCACAGATCTAGTAGCGGTGCAAATATGCATACTCGGTCAGGAAAGGAGAATAATCATTCTGTCTGGCAGAAGGTCCAAAAGAATGACACTGATGAATGCATCCGTGAAGTGAAAAATGTAAATCCTGTCTCTTCTCCATTTGATGCTGCTTTGAAAGAGGCTCAATTTGTGGGTCTTAGAAAGAACGAGTGCGAAAAATCCAGTAGATCTGCTTACGTAGATGAAACATCTGCCCAGACCAATGCATTAAAAAGGGTATCAAATACTTTTGATTCAGACTTGTTCTTTCAAAAACCAGAAGATGACAGCTCAACAAAGAAGGCCTTTGAAAAGGTGAAAAGAAAATCTAGTATGAGATCAAAGCAAGAAAATAATCACTATATTAGGAAAGGTCTTCATACTGATACAGCCAACTTGATTCTCCCTACCAAGACGAATGAATGGCAGAAGGATTCATTACAAATTTCAACACATCTGAGCTATCAAAAAAGGCTCGATGCTGGGTCAAGATCTCCTTGTGACACAGATAGTCAAGGAGCAGGAACGGCTCTAACTGAATGCTGTCCTCTAGAACCACTTCGAAACTCAGAAATCTATTTAGATGAAACAAAGCTACGGGAACATGTTTGTACTGAAGAAGCCGATGTGAATGCTAGATTAACACAAAGCATCCCCATGTCAACGATAGCAGATTGTTTAGATCAAACTTGTCTGATTGAAGCGCAGTCTGATAATATTGTTAAGTTCCATAAAAATTGTCCTGAAAATCTTTGCCTGTCTTCATGTAATGGAGGTGATGGATCTGCAAAAGTAGAAGTTGAAGTTTCTCAGGCAGAATGTAGCAATGGATTGATCTTGCAGAAGTGGATTCCTGTTGAGAGAGGCGATTCAGTGGAACTGAATGCAGGCAGAGCTGAAAATTTGTCGACTTGTCATCTGGACAGATTGCTTGCTGATAAGTGGAATTTGGAGAACATTGAAGAAGAGAAGCCAAGCTCTCATGATCACCGTCATTTTCCTTTGGCAGATCTTGAAGTCGAATCTGTAGGTTCTAGTTCTGAAGATGTGAATTCCTCATTTCTTGAGGATGTAGAACGAACTGGTAATTCGATAGATCATGAAATCAGCACAGCTGAAGAGTCAAAAGAAATAAACCAGAAGATTCCAGGCTTTCAGACCGAGTTAAATACGATATCAAAAGCTGTAAATGATGCCTATAGGTTCCAAATTGCTTCCAAAGGTGTTCAACTGGAAACTGGTAGGCCGATTGCTGAGTTTGAGAGGTTTCTCCACTCTGCTTCTCCGGTTCTTGGTCAAACTTTCAGCATTCGTCATTGCAAGAATTGCTCAGGGGATCAGTTGGTCAGTGATTCTTCTCTCTGCAGACATCAGATACCTAAGATTTATTTGGGAAGCCTATGGCAGTGGTATGAAAAACCAGGGAGTTATGGGTTGGAAGTGAAGGCAGAGGATTATCGGAATTCAAAGAGATTGGGTTGTGATCGCTTCGAGTTCCGTGCATATTTTGTTCCATTTCTCTCAGCAGTTCAGTTGTTTGGTCATTCTAGGAGTTCCATGTGTATAGACAATGACCTTGCTAAGTCTGAGGTGATGAAAACTGCTGAGGTAGATAAATCGTCAGGAAATTCATCTCATTCCAGCCTTCCAATTTTCTCAATACTACTGCCCCAGCCTCGCAAAGAAGAGGAATCCTCTTCTGCATCTGTCCATAATGAGTTTCCTAATCAACAGGTTAACGGTGCATACCTTGGCGATTCAGAGCTCGTCTTTGAGTATTTTGAATCCGAGCAACCTCAGCAAAGGCAGCCATTGTTTGAAAAGTAAGCTTTCAGTCCTTGTTTTTATTTATTTATGTAGGTTCTGACTCTCCTGACCGTCATTTAAACACCATTTTGGTATTTAAATGATCTTACATCATCAATGGTTAAAGATGTGAGTGATCCATACCGCTAAAGTGATCGATCATTGATTGAAGTGCAACAGGCCCAAAAATGGTGTTTTAGGAGATTTAAACGATCTGATCTGTGGACTTTAATATCAACCATTGTTTCAGTTTTCATGGCTGATATTAATGTTTATCAATCGGATGGTTCACATCCACTTATAGGCATGTTTCTTTGGGCTGAGACATGTTCCAATGATAGACTGCCACTTGGACAATTTAGATTGATCACATATTTTCTCCACATGGCATAATGATGATCACACTTCAATGGTGTGAGATTAAAAGTCCAACTTTAATGGTATAAGATCATTTCAACACCATTCTGGTGTGTAAATGTCGGTCAGGAGCCCTTAATCCCTCTATTTTGAAGCAAGATCCATTCCACTTAATCATACAAAACATTTTACACAAAAATCTCATACCATTGAGGTGCCTTGAATAGTTGAATGGCTAAAGACTTGTCTCAAATGTACAGTTTGAATCTTTATAAGAAGTAGAGCTGTAATGACTGCATTTATAGTGTTCTAAAAAATATATCAGACCTGGACAGGTACCCACAATTTTAAATCATTCTTGCATCACAATATCTTCAAGGGTAAAGGTAGCCTGGGGCCATGGACCAAGTAACGTACCTGGTCCCACACTAATTTGCAGCCATGTGACACCCAATCACATGATCGGATGCCATGGATAGGAGTGGATCAATGATCACAACTATTTTGTGAAAAAAATAAAAAATAAAAAATAAAAAACCATGCGGTCTAAGGAGTCAATTGCACGTAAAATGACATTTGGTTTTTCCGTTCATTTCTCACCACAGTTGACGCCCTTGACTATGCAGTTTCAAATTGTTTAATTTTTTTTTTTTTCACAAAATAGTTATGATCATCGAACCGTTCCTATCCATGACACCCGATCATGAGATCGGGTGCCACATGGCTGCAAATTAGTGTGGAACTGGGTAAGTTACCTGCTCCATGGTGCCAGACTACCTTTACCCTATCTTCAATCTCATTATGAAAACAAACTGAAACTCTTTTTGCTACTGGTTTGCTACACTATCCCAAAAAATGTTAGTTTGCCTCCTCAGTCTTAAGTGTGTTGATGATTAGAACTTACATGTCTGGGGATCTTTTCCCTCACAGCAGCTCCCTCTACTTCCATTGATTGCATTATTGAATTTGTGCCTTAAAAAATTGTTTGTCAGACTCCCGCCTGCATTTGATCCTGTAAAAGTTTGCGTGACCAGTTGAATTGCCTTTGTTTTACTTAGACAGATTGTTTTTCATGATAAGTTGTCTTGCTGTACGTAGAATATTTTTTATGAATATGAGGTTTCCTAGAGTTTGAGCAACATAACTAGCCAATTGTAACAACCTCAAGGGGTTTGGCGACCTGGCCAGTACCCGCCTCAGGAAGCGGGAGACCTAAGTTGGAATCCCCCTTGAGGCTTGCTTACCCGGCATGTGCTAACTTTACGTGCCCCTGGGATTAGTTGGGTGCTCTAAGAGGCCTGGACGCCCAGGTGATCCAAAAAAAAAAAAAACTAGTCAACTGTAAGACCCTTGTATCATATGGTGCAGAATATTGGGCTAAGAAAAAGTGACAAGAAAAGAGTGCACGGGCTGAGATGTGTATGTTAAAAAGGATGTGTGAAATAACAAGGACGGGCAAAATTAGGGACAAGTATGTAAGAGGAAATTTGAGAGTGACACATGTAAAGGAAGAAATTACAGTCACTTAAAGTGGTATGGACATGTCCACAGAGGTCAGAAGGAGACCCTGTATGAAGGATAAAAACGCTACAAGCTCATGGAAGTAGGGGAAGAGGAAGATCAGTGAACACTTAGAGGGAAATAGTGAGATGGGACATGAAGGATTGCAGAGTTACGTAGAGCAGCTGATGAAAAATGCGTGGAGAAATAAGACTCGCGAAGCCAACCCCAAATAGTTGGGATATTGATATGGTGATGATGAAATGGCTAGTGCGCAAGCTGATTATAAATACTCATCATCATAGCCTTATTTCATCTATTTGGGTTCGGCTCTCCATTCGTTTTTGTATAGTGGTAAGCTCTTTATAACTTCAATCTTTCATGTCATTTCTCATTGCTTCTCTCCAGGTCTTCACTGTTCTTCCCCTTCTCCTACTTCCTTCTACTTGTAATGTATCAATTCTTTATACAAGGTATGTTTCCGATAGACCTGTCCAGACCATCTTAAATGGCATTCCATAATTTTCTCCTTAATAGGTGTCACCCTCAAATTACCTCTCCTGTACTTTTTCCTTTTTTTTTTTTTCCTTTCTTGTTACCCTATTAATCTATCTTAACATAACATCTTGTAGTCGTTCCTAATTTTTTTTCCTTTCTTGCTACCCTATTAATCTATCTTAACATAACATCTTAGCCTTATGCACTCTATCTTCTTGTCACCTTGTATACGCCAACATTCTTCACCATATGGTAAGGAAAGTCGTTTCATTTTCTTATAAAAACATCCCTTTGATTGAAGTGGAACTCTTGTTTCAAACATTATCCCTTTCTTTGTTCAGCTTGCATTGATCCTCTTTGAGATGTCCTCCTCAAATCTGCCATATGATCATAAAAGAGAGTTTAAATTATCGAAGTCTATGACATGTGGCACTACATGGTTTTCGTTTTTACTAATAAATCATCTTTCGTTCTATCATGTTCACCAAAGTCGCACTCTTACGTTTTGTCTTTGCTAATTTTCAAGTTTCTAGACTCTGAGGCCTTTTTCCATAAATCTAGCTTATCATTTACTTGTTTCTTTGTCGGGAAATTAGTGCCACGTCATCAGCAAATAACATGCACCATGAATCTCTTCTTGTATATTATTGTTAATGCATCTGTGATCAAGGCAAGCAAATAAAGACTTGAGCCAGACCTTTGATGCAGTCCAACTCCAACGAGGAACTTGGTCGTCTCTCCACACGTAGTTCTTATACTCTTTACCGCCCTTTCAATATGTAAGTCTAGGATACGGTTCTTCCTTCCTGTCTATTGGATTATCTATCTCATCACTCTATTGGAAGTCTTTTCCGAATCAATAAAAAGTATATGCAAGTTTTTTCCTTTACTCCCTGAACTTGTTACCTAGGCACCTCTACTTTTGGGATTTTTATCTTGCCAACACTTGGTGGCACTTGGACACTCCTTAATATAACACAATATTTCTAGACATGTATGAAATTACCACATACCATAAAAATGTTTCTCGTTTTGACATGATAAAATTAAACATCGTTTTATAAAAGGAAATTTGTGTAAATTTTAGTAACTTATAACATAAAAAGCTTGTGTCTTTGAAAACGACTTGTATACTTTTAGTTAGGTTCATGGCATACATTATGTATCTTTTCATTATATATCATAATTGGCTGTCTAAGATGTGCCTTCAAATTTTTTTTTCCTATATACGTTCTATTTTTTCTAATTTTATTTTCTTAAGGCCGTGCTGTCGTATTGAAATCTTTAGAAATTGGCGTGCCAAACATCTATGACGTCTTGATATTGGGCATTTGTTTCACGTGTCTATGTAACACTGCATGAACTTCTCCATAAGAAAGCCTCAATAAGAAAATAGTCTCAATGTTGATCTTCATAAATCCAACTAGTTCTTTGATACATTTGATTCTTGTCGTGATTGTTTTTCCATTATTCTCTCCCAGAGTTTCATGATCCGACTCAATAAGTTTAAAGTCTCAATAGTTGGCACAGCTTTGGATGTCCCCATAAAAGGGACTACAATGTTCTTCCTCCATTCCTTGGCTATTTTCCTTGCTTTTAGTAACTTGTTGAATAATTTAGTCAACCAATTCAGTCCTCTCCCTCCCATCACAATTTGTATTTCTTGTGTTCTCTATCTAGTATTCTAGTTGAACAATTTAGTCAAACAATTCTTGGCAGGCTGATTATAAATACTGAATAACAAAAAAGAAATTTGAATTATAGAACCTATTATGATTTTTCAAAAGAAAAATATATCAGAACAAAAATTCAGCAATACCATGTGTGCTCTAGAAGCACTACATGGATCAATTGTTTGATCAGCCAGTAAAAGGTTTGCAAGTTAATTCATGTTGATAGCTCTCTAGAATTGGTTTAAGGTTCCCTAATGGAGAGGAATACTTGCATTGAACCCATTAGATGGAAATGAGGAAATGGAAAAACATAAGTGATGCGGGAACTTACTAAATGTAATGTTAGGGCTGAGATTAAATAGGAATTAATTTAAACAATTAAAAATGACAATATTTCTAGCCAAATTCGCGAAGAAAATAGCAAGAAATTCAATTAAGTAATTTAATTTCGGTTCCCAATAGCGTTACTTTTCGTGTACGTTCCTTATCGGATCTAGAAGACCAGAGTTCTTACGAACGGCTAGATCTTCGATAGTTTTAGGGCGTTGAACGAACTCGCAAGCGGGTTCTTTCAATACCGTACGAAAATAAAAGACTAATAATGATTTAATGAAGAATGGGTAATTTGATTTTGAATTTTTATAAAAGAAATAAGCTAAATTTGGATTTAATATAAAATTAGATAACTAGGGTTATGCTACTTACGCCAATCGTTGATCGAAAGAAGATAGAAATGGAAGAAGAGTTGGCCTCACACCAAATCGCACGCAAGATTGAAAAATCGCTCTCCATTTTGAGAGAATCACATCCTCACGAAAGTTTAGAACTCTCAAGTTTGCAATGACAATTTTAGTTCACCAAAAACTAATAATAAAGTTGTTTACAAGCCTTTGAATAGGCTAACTAAAACCCTAATACGAAATTAGAAGAATCCTAGTGCTAATAAAACACAAAATGAAAACTTTGACTAAAAAAATAAACTTCCGTCAAAATTCGCGCAATTGCTCGATCGATCGATGCTTGGGGTCGATCGACTGAGTAATTATTTAAGTCGATCGATCGATTAAAAAGTATAATTTTGCCTCAATAAATTTGCCCGTTGTCCATTCTCGATCGATCGAAGTCTTTCGTCGATCGATTGACTGAGCCACTTTCAGTCCTCTGAATTTGAGTTGTTTCTCTGTATTTCTCCTCTGATGTTCTTCTTTTGTCTTCGATACGTCACTGGCTGCTGCATGAATCTGATGTCCCCATCAACTCTTCCCGGGTTAGACGGATTCATCCCCGATAAATACTGATTGTGATAGAGGTCCAAGAGGTCCAAGAGATCAATAAGCTGAAACTCCTCCTTTGTGATCCACGTATTCTCTGAATTTGTTCTTCCACTTTACCAAATACTTCTGAAGTCTCCCTTGGTTGGTGGACACAATTTGATTTTCCAACACATCTTCGTTAATCTCACGAATTTGCCGAGTAGGTGGAGGTAATGGTATGAGTCGGGGAATAATTGAGGCATCGGATGTAGAGGGTTCAAAGGGGTTAGTAGGGATGGTTGAATAGCCATGGAATGGAACGAGGTCCTCCATATTGAAAGTCATGCTGATCACCAATTCTGGCGGAAGATCTAAGATGTAAGCATTAGAGCCGGCACGCCTCAAGATCTAATAGGGTCCAACACCACGAGCTTGTAACTTTTTTGCAATTCCTTGCGGGAATTGCTCGGGTCTATTCCGAATCATCACAAAATCACTCTCTTGAAATTCTTTGAACCGTCTATGAGAATCTGCAGAAAACTTGTATTTTTCATTGTTCACATTAATTTTTTTCTTAATCTCAGCATGTAACTCATGAATGCGATGCACAAATGTAGATGCAGACTCTGAAGACCTTTGACGAATGGACATTGGAATGAGATCTACGGGTGTCCTAGGTTTATACCCATGCACAATTTGGAATGGGCTCATGCTTATGATTCTATTAGCCGAATTGTTATATGCAAACTTAACGACAGGTAAGATGGAATCCCAACTCCTAATGTGGTTACCTACAAGACACCGTAACAAATTACCGAGACTCCTATTGACAGCTTCGGTTTGCCCATCATTTTGGGGATGACATGCAGATGAAAATTGAAGTCGGGTCTCCATTTTGTGCCATAGATCTATGGGTGTCCTAGGTTTATACCCATGCACAATTTGGAATGGGCTCATGCTTATGATTCTATTAATCGAATTGTTATATGCAAACTCAGCGACAGGTAAGATGGAATCCCAACTCCTAATGTGATCACCTACAAGACACCGTAACAAATTACCGAGACTCCTATTGACAGCCTCAGTTTGCCCATCATTTTGGGGATGACATGCAGATGAAAATTGAAGTCGGGTCTCCATTTTGTGTCACAGTGTCTTCCAAAAGTAATTGACAAATTTAACATCGCAATCAGACACTATGGACGTAGGCAAACTGTGTAGACGAACGACCTCATTAAAGAAAAGGGTAGCAATGTTACTTGCATCGAAGGTCTTCGAACACGCAATGAAGTGGGCCATTTTTGAGAAACGGACCACAACGACGAACATCGAGTCGTGCTTTCGGATGGTTTTGGGGAGGCTTAACACGAAATCCATAGACAGGTCTTTCCACGGGTTATGTGGCATCGGTAAAGGTGTGCATAATCCGGTGTTTTGCCTCTTTTGTTTTGCCAGTTGGCAAACACGACAGTGGCTGATAATTTTGGCAACATCTCGGGTGAGATTGGGCCAATAAAATCGGTCCTCAACCAATGCAACGGTTTTATTGCGACCAAAATGGCCCGCAACCCCTCCAGCGTATAATTCCCAAACAAGAAAATCTCGTAAAGAAGTGCGACGAATACACATTCGGTGTCCTAAAAATAAGTATCTTTCCTGTAGGGTGTACTTACCTTCTCTGACAACTTGTCCACTCATAAGTGAGGTGTACTTTTCACAAAAATCCGGACATGTGGGATAGTCCTCCGCGAGGCAATCGAATCCGGTTACCTCAATGCTTAATGAGTGCAGCTCGATTCTCTACGCCAACCCTATGTTTCAGCACAAAGGTGAACCCTTGAAGTTGTTCAACCCATTTCGCATGTCGCGAGTTTAACTTTTTTTGGGAACTCAAAAATCACAGGGCTTCGTGATCAGAGAACAAGACGAATTCATGTGGTAGCAAATAGTGTTTCCAATATTTAAGAGATTGCACTACCGCATAGAACTCTTTGTCGTAGGTAGAGTACTTCTGCTTGACCTCATTCAACTTTTCACTGAAATAAGCTATCGTATGACCCTCTTGGCTCAATACTCCTCCAATACCTATGCTTGACGCATCACACGCTACTTCAAAGACCTTTGAAAAGTCGGAAATGCGCATGACAAAAGCTTCCGTCATTCGAGACTTAATCTCCTTAAAAACTTTAGCCGCAACAGGTGTCCCATTGAAACTCTCCCTTTTTTATGCAATCAGTGATAGGGGAAGTTACCGTACTGAAGTTATAGATGAACTACCTATAGAACGTGGCTAACCTATGGAAGCTACGAACTTCGTGAATGTTCTAAGGCTCAGGCCAATCTACAATAGCCTTGACCTTTTTGGGATCTGCAGTCATCTCTTCAGAGGTCACGACAAACCCTAAGAAGGCAACTCTATGTGACATGAATGTACAGTTTTCAAGTTCACGTATAATTTCTCTCCTCTGAGAGTCATACAAACTTTCCTTAGGGTACGGAATAAGTTTGCTTTGCAATTCTGGGCGAAGGCCCATTCGAAATCGGGATAGGGTAACTCTTTCCGACTCATCCACATCGCCCTGGGTCTTCAGGTCTTTAAATCTTTCAATGTATTATGTGACCGGTGAATTCCCTTGGCGCATTGAATGTCATTGATCGAGAATACGTTCATCGTAGGATAAAGGAACATATTTCTCGTTCAATTGAGTCTTCATCTCTCCCCAAATAGAAATGGGACGAAGACCCTGGGCCTGCCTATGGCGCTCTAAGACTATCCAATAAAGTTTAGCTTGACCCATAAGCTTGATTTTAGCAAATCGGACTTTTCGCTCCTCGAACATGGTGTATCACTCGAAGTAGTTCTATATACCGGTGACCCACTCGAGAAATATTTTAGGTTGTCGTTTCCTATCGAAAGTAGGGGTGTCCATTTTCACCGACTTCATGATTTTATCGTCTTGATCGATTTGAACTTCACTACGAAGCGGACTTCCCTCCTATGGTTATTTGTGTTGACTTTATTATGAATGTCGGTGAGAAACTCATTGATCTCGTCAACACGGGTTTCCAAAGCCTCATGCCGGGCTTGTTGATCCGGCAACTGTTATTAGCAATTGATTGTGTTGTTCCGTCATTTGGGCGTTGAGGGCGGCGTGACTCGTGGTCGATTTGGACGAAAAGTCTGTAATTAGGGCTTTCATCTTAAGGGGATCCATCCATGAGAGTGCAAGACAATTTATATGATGCAAAACAAAACTATGTGATGTAAGACAAATTTGGAATAATCAAAGACAAATCTGAAATGATTCAAAACAAAACAATAATAAAAATAAACCCTAGAACCTATATGAACACTGAAACCCTAAAACTAAAACTGATGCTTTGATACCAATTTGATACGGGAACTTACTAAATGCAATGTTAGGGCTGAGATTAAATATGAAAATAATAAGAAATTTAATTAAGTAATATAATTCCGGTTCCCAATAGCGTTACTTTTCGTGTATGTTCCCTATCGAATCTAGAAGACTAGGGTTCTTATGAACGGCTAGATCTTCGATAGTTTTAGGGCGTCGAACGAACTCGCAAGCGGGTTCTCTCGATACCGTACGAAAATAAAAGGCTAATAATGATTTAATGAAGAACGGGTAATTTGATTTTGAATTTTTATTAAAGAAATAGGCTAAATCTGGATTTAATATAAGATTAGATAACTAGGGTTATGCTACGTGCGCCAATCGTAGATCGAAAGAAGATAGAGATGGAAGAAGAGTTGGCCTCGCACCAAACCGCACGCGGGATCGAAGAATCACTCTCTGTTTTGAGAGAATCACACCCTCACGAAAGTTTAGAACTCTCAACTTCGCAATAACAATTTTAATTCACAAAAAACTAATAATAAAGTTGTTTACAAACTTTTAAATAGCCTAACCAAAACCCTAATACGAAATTAGAAGTCCTGATGCTAATAAAACACAAAATGGAAACTTTTGACTAAAAAAATATACTTCCATCAAGATTCGCGCAATAGCTCGATCAATCGATGCTTGGGGTCGATCGATCGACTGAGAAATTATTTAAGTCGTCTGACACCACAGCTTTAAGTCGATCGATCGACTGAGAAGTATAATTTTCCCTCAATAAATTTGCCCGATGTCCATTCTCGATCGATTGAAGCCTTCCGTCGATCAATCGACTGAGCCACTTTCAGTCCTCTGAATTTGAGTTGTTTCTCTTTCTTTCTCCTCTGATGTTCTTCTGCCTTCGGTATGTCACTGGCGGCTGCCTGAATCTGATGTCCCCATCAATAAGTGAGAAATCATGTTGATTGGAATCTCATGAAACCAGGGTAGGAAAACTTGACATGTTAACTTGGACCTCAACCAAATATGTTGAAACCTTGTCTGATATAAAAACTTGAGTCCAACTTAGTTAACTCATGTCAACTTGGATGGGTCGGCCAAGTTCAATGAGTCAGGAAATCAGATAGATTGTAGACATGCTAGAATTTTAGGATTTAATGTTTCCAAAAGGGTAATTTGTAATTTAATATGAAACAAGATGCTTGCTCGAACAACATACCAAAATAGCAAAAAATTGTTTGATGCATCCCATGAGAAGCATTCTAGGTTTTTTTTTAAATTATGTTTTGGCCTTCTTGGTTTTATACTTTTATGGTTATATACTTTTAGACTTTATTTTGGCCTTTTGAATTTTGATCATTGATGGTTAATGGAGGAGAGCTTACAGAAGCCTGACAGGAGAAGGGTTTTCTGATATGCAAATCTGACAAGTATGTGTATATTACAGTTGAATTTTGATTAATATTTTCCTTATTTACGTTGCACTATGTTTAAAATATTCGTTTCTTAATTCTTATTTATTTATTTATTTTTAACCTTTAGTTTATATGTAGTATGAAAATGAATTTTCATTCTCCGTGTTATTTTTATGGAGAGTTGTTTTGACCTTATTTTATAGATCATTATTTACTGTTCATATGTTTATTGAGACTTGATTTTTATATGGTCTTATGAATCATATTGATCTGTATTTTTATTATTTTCATATAAATATAATCGTTTCCCACTCTATATAATCATTTCCTGATTGTATATTAATTTATTACATGTTAGTCAGCCTAGCAAAAAAGAATATTACTATGTGCTATGGGTACCTTTAAATTCACCCACCGAATCTTTGAGTTGACCCACATTGAAAACCCATCAACTGCTTTGAATCAGATGACGGAGATCATTTTCTGTCCCAATCTTTAACTTCATGGATCTTGAGATCATGGGTGTACCATCAGACACTCAGTTTTTTATTTCACGTGGCACGCATCCCAGAAAAATGACCTTAACATCACATGGAACTCATCACGCTCAAACCTGATTTTAAGGTCACTTTTTGGGATGTGTGCCACATTAAATAAAAAAAAGCTGACCGTCCGATGGTATGCCCATGATCTCATCTATATCATGTGAAAGATTGGGGCGAAAAACGATCTCATCATCTGATTCAAAGCAATCAATTGGTTCAGTGTGGGTGAACTCAAAGATTTGGTGGGTGAATTTAAAGCTACTCATCTGTTATTGGGAAATGATAAATCATGAGCCTGCTTGCAGTTTTCTTGTGAAACTAAAACCAAAATGTCTTGCTAATTTGGAACTTTTGGGAATCTTACTATATGGGTGTGTCTATGAAAGATTAAGAATTATATATTTCCGTCATTCCTACTCTGTGTAGCCGCTTCTATTTAGCTGCTGAAGTTTTGTAGCTTCAACACGTCTTCTATTTTGATTGATGGTGTCCATTTCCGTCATTCCTACTCTGTGTAGCCGCTTCTATTTAGCTGCTGAAGTTTTGTAGCTTCAACACGTCTTCTATTTTGATTGATGGTGTCCATTTCAGTGCATTTTTTATACCGTTTTCTTGGTCCTCAATTTTTCCTGTGTACTTCCAATTCAAATTATTTCGACTTACAGGTGCTTTTATCTTTTGTTCTTGGATGCATGGTATCAAAACTTGGTTGATACCGATACATAATGGTTTCGTCGAGAATCGATACCTCCCCGATACAGGTATCGGGGTGGTATTGGTATCGGACTGATACTGGTCCGTACCGGCCAATATTGTCTTTGCGTCAGTCGATACTGTCTCAGTATCGACCGATAATGACCGATGCAGCCAATTTTTTATATTTTTTGTTACCTTTTTTTTCAAAAAATTAAAAAATTAAAAAAATATATCATCAACCGACACAACATCGACGATACCATATCCGTATCGGCCAAACAATACCGAGTTTGACACTTTGCTTGGATGATTTTGATCCGTTGACCCATTTCAGGATAAAAGAGCTGGTTGGAGGCAATGCGACTTCAAAGTGCCAAATGTTTGGTGACCCATCAAACCTAGATTGCTTGGATCTGCGTGATCTGCACCCGGCATCCTGGTTAGTAAGTCCGTGATCCGTAGCTCGGACCTATCTGCATTTGTTTTTGTCTTATATAAATGTTAAGTACCTAATTGTTTTCGATTGGATTTGAAGGTACTCCGTTGCATGGTACCCTATATATCGAATACCAGACGGTAATTTCCGTGCAGCATTCTTGACTTACCATTCACTTGGGCATTTCATTCATAGAAATGCCTTGCTAGATTCTCCTGGTGGAAATTCTGGTCTGGTATTTCCAGTTGTGGGACTGCAGAGTTACAATGCTCAGGTATATTAAGTTGCGTTATGGTTGGTATTATTAGATGGGAAAAGGGCATATGAGTTCGAATGCATGGATGTACGCATGCATTCGAATCCCAGATCACGTGCCACGTGGCACATGATCCCAAAAGAATACCCATTTTGGGATCATATGACATGTGGCATGTGATCTACAAAAAGAAATTAAAAAAATAGTTTTTTGGTGGTCAAAATCATGGTAAATGTTTGGGTACCGCCTCAAACATCCTCGTGCATTGATTTTTTTCCCATTTGACCACATTTTGGACAGTGGATATGCATTGGATCATGTCCAAATTTTTTGAGTGGTCTCTGATCGTCCTTAGGCAATTTGCCGTGGCATCCAATCCCTTTGTTGGTGCCATGTGGAACACACGTGGTTCGAATGCATGGATCCACCATGCATTCGAACTCATATCCCTGGGCTCTTATTAGATTAGTAGGTTCTTAGATGGCTTCTGATTGAACCTATGCTTTTTACTGAGAGTACTGCATTCACTACTGCAGTTGAAATCATTTAAATAACCAAAATTATCCCTTTTTTATTAGGCACTCAACACCTTGAGATTATCTTTTTGGGTTACTTGATTTGGAATCTGCACTTCCGGTAAACAAAAGTTTTGATAACTGCGTTGAATGATGTCATGAGACATGAATGCATTCCAGGATCCTGGTATCAAGTATTGGCCGATACCGATACATCTCGGTGACACATATCAGTTTCTGGCCAAGCCGATACTGATTCCCGTATCAGTAGGGTATTGGCCAATACCAGGCAGTATTGGCTGTTACGTGTCACATTATTGACTGATACCAGGTTAGTATCAACCGATACTGGGATTATTTATTTATTTTTATTTTATTTTCACCAAAAAAAAAAAAAAAGAATTCAATATCATGTTTCTTGATACATATCAGTATTGGACGATACCTCTACCCGATACCGATACTGATTTTGATATCAAGCGCAGGATCATGATTTAAATCCCGCTTGGTACTGGAAAATATCAGCCAATATATTCCAATATTGGATCCCGAGCTGGGACGGTATATACCCGTATATTCGAAATATTGGATCCCAAGCTGGAACGGTATATTCCTGTATGAATACTGTGTATACATTGCCCGGTATAATGAATATCTTGTTTATACTGGGCGAGATTTTCCAATATAAACATGATTTCCCGACAAATACCAGTATTTTCTGTGATTTTGAAATTAAAATGAATTCTAATGCTTAAACATAAAAAATAGTTAGTCAATATACTTTCCCACTTGCTGTGGCAAAAGAGACTGAATTTATATTGAATTTACTGTGCCGTCAGTTCTTCATCCATGTGTTTTTTGGAAGTGAGTTCTGAAGAGGAAACCAGGTCTGAAATAAAGAAGGCATGACCAAATTCAATCATTTTCTCCCTTGAAACCCTGAAACTAATAGAAACCTAAAATTGATTTGACTTAATATTGGAGTCTTTTGGCTTTTTAGTGATGGTTATAGCCATTTAATAGTGCAGCCAGTTCACGTTAACCTCTTCTTTGGCAATGCAATCAGTTTCGTCGAGAACCGATACCATTACCACCCTGATACAGGTATCGGGGTGGTATCAATATCGGACTTATACATTTAAGTATAGGCCGATATTGCCTCGGTATCCACCGATACTGACCTATACAATTTTCATTATTATTTATTTTTTACTTTTTTTCAACAAAATATATATTGGCCGATACGGAGGCGATACCATATCCGTCTCGGCCAATACCCGATACCGAGTTTGATACCTTGCCGGTATATACCTGAGAAAACTAGCCAGTATTTCCGGTGTATATCGGCATCGGGCTTGACCACCTTCACCTTGTTCATGATATGATGTTAAGGTTTTGTGTTTTTATCTGCCTTCTTAAGAGAACCAAATTGCCAGGCTGATATATATACTGTATATATATATATATATATATATATATATATTCAGGGGGAATGCTGGTTTCAACCAAGGAACTCCGTTGCTGTCAACACCGAAGAAAGGCTGCATTCCAATTCTTCAAAAATCCTGAAAGAGAGATTGAGGACTCTTGAACAAACAGCTTCTGTGATGGCGAGGGCCTCTGTTTGCAAGGGAGAGTTAAATTCTCTCAACAGGCAATCTGATTACGAGTTCTTCCTCTCTCGCAGGCGGTAGACCTGTCTCATTTTCCAGGTTCACACTCATCCCCTTTTGCCATATTTCTGCTTGTTTTTCTCCTAGTAATTGCAGAATATAGTCAAATTAACCCCGATCAGTTCTTAAATATCAGTAATCTAACCCAGAACAAATGATATATCCATCAGTCATATGGTGTTTCATGTAAAATTTATGTATAAACAGTGTTTTAATCCAACGTTTCAAGGATGCTGCTACTAATTCATCCGGTGGTGGTCGTTCAGAACTTTGTAACATGCTTTTACCTTCTTCCAAGGTTTTTGTTACCATATTTGGTCTATAACCTATAGCCAGTTTGTACATTTGGGTACTGGATAATTTACCTTCAGTTTTTTTTTCAGTCCTTTCTCTATATATCATGTGAATTGTGCTTTTTTATTCTACAGTTGTTTTGCATTTACCCCCACTAAGATGTCTTATTTACACTTGTGTTTCACCTATTTACATTGCGGTCTTTGCTTTTATGTTTCCGTTACTTATTACCCCCTACAGTTACGGACACTCTGACAAAATAATGACTGCTTTGGATCAGACGATGGTTACTGTTTTTGTACCGATCTTCGAACTAATGGATCTTGAGATCATGGGCCTACAATCAGACGATCAGATTTTTATTCACACAGCACATATCCCGAAAAGCGATCCAATAATCATGTGTGATGTACACTCGTGATCATGTTTACTTTTTGGGTGGTCTGTTATGTGGAATCAAAATCTGATGGTAGGCTCCTGATATCGTGATTCCTTGGGTGGAAGATTGTAGTAAAAAACGATCTCTATCTTTTGAGTCAAACCAGTCCAAGTTTAGTTTTATAACAGTCAATGGCTGATTCATCACTATAGGGGGTAATAAGTAAAGAAACACAAAAGCAAGGGGGCGCAGTGTAAATAGGTGAAACACAAGGGGCGGAGTGTAAATATGACATATCTGAGGGGGATAAATGCAAAAAAACCTTTATTCTATGTTGCGATCATTTATTTCCTTTGATCTTGGGCGTGTTACTTCTCACTGGATAAATGCAAAAAAAAAAAACGTTTATTCTAAGATTTACTAATTAAAAACCCATGAAAGTGAATTTTTGACAGGATTTAGTAGCTAAAGGACTGTCTCTAAGATTTACTAATTAGACCCAGACTGAGATGCAGCACGGACCACACTCCACTGCCTAAAGTAAGGTGCAGAAGACACAACACACTCAATTGCCTATACTCATTTATAGTCATCATAATTCCAGTAACTGAGGTATATGAGAGACATGTTTTCAGGAGCCATCAAAGTGCTATTTACTAATTTAACTAGAAAAAGTAGATTCAAAGACAGAAATGCTGAAGAAAAACTTGTATCAGAGATTGGTAGGTAAGCTGGGGTCGAACCTAAATGCTGAAGAAAGGATTCTCTCTCTCTCTCTCTCTCTCTCTCTCTCTCTCTCTCTCATAATTTCGATACAGACATAGACCCAAGTACCACTGGCAGTGCTCAATTGAATCTCCCTCCTACAATCTTAGGAAATGCACGAATATCAGTAAGGGCCTGTTTGGACATGGGGGAACTGAGGAATACATAGACTTAGATTCTATTTTTCGTGGTTTTCGCTGTTTGGAAGCGACGTAAGGGTCGGAATATAAAACACTAGTTTTCCGCTCATTTCTGAGTAAAGAGTTCGAGGGTACTCCTCGGCATTTCTATTTACCGAGACATCGGAAAGATGACAGAATGAGTGGAGAAGAAAAAGATAAGGGTACAGCTCTTCTCACCCTTTTATTAGTAATATCACAATTTTTTTGTGGACGAAAACCACAGACTAATTTGAATCGTTGATTGTTTTGAATCAGATGATGATGATTATTCTTCACCTTAATCTTCTATATAATGGATCTCATGCTCATGGGCCTACAATCAAACAATCAATTTTTCCACTTGATACATATCTTAAAAAGTGATCTAAAAACCACTTTTGGTGTGCACCATGATTGTGTAATTTTTGGGATGTGTGTCATACATAATCAAAATTTGATCGTCGGATAGCAACTCCATGATCTTAAGATCATTTGAATTGAAGGTTGGGGCGAAAAATAATCTCCATCATGTGATTTCTAATAGTCAAACAATTTAAGCATGTGAAGTCCGAGTTGAGAAGAGAGAACGGTAAGTTGTAAGTGAATCGCGAATGTTATCATCATCCTTATCTACAAGCAATAGGGCATTTGTAATTACAACACAAAATTTTTTGTTCTCAACTCGAGTTTTATGTGCTTAAATAGTAGATTTTTTTAATCAAACGATAAATATTATTTTTCAGCTCAATCTTGGACGCATTAGATCCTCATATCATGGGACTTTCATCAGGCAATCAGATTTTGATTGCACATGTACACATTCCAAAAAATGAATGTGATTATGAGCCTATAGCAAACATATTTCTTGGATAATTTATTCGATAAGTGTGCCACGTGAAATCAACATCTATCCACCTAATGATTAGACAATAATCTCAAGGTATATTGTGTCGAAGATATGGGGGTTTGAAATGGTATTTGTGGTGACACCGAAGCATTCAATTATTTTATGTTACTTGTATACTGGTATTAGCAATCGAAAATTAATGTCTGCAACCTGTGGTTTCTACCGTTAACACCATGACTACCTTGAATAGACACATGGAAATCATTTTTTTCCCAATATATTACTGAATTGATCTTTTGACCATGACCTACCTATCAAACGATCAAATGTTAATTTCAAGTAGAACATATCCCAAAAGTGACCCTAGAACCCTTCTGATGGTATGCCCATGATCTCTACGCTGAATCAAAATTTGATCGTCTAACGACATCACGACAGGCTCACACCCATGATCAGTCATTTATGTGGATGGTTATTTTTGTATATCATTCTTGTGGATAATTATTTTTATGATATTACAATTGTTTTTCAATTTGGATAATCTTTTGTAGTATTAGGGTTTTTTTTGTTAGGATATATTATTTTACTAATATTTCCCGCATATGTATCCAAATACAGAATTTCCTTAATCTGGTGTTTTCTTAGCTAACAATGTAGTTATCCAAACATCGAAAAATAAAGGGGAACAAAGGAATCCCATGATTTCCTGTAACTCGGGTATTTATGGAAAAATATAGGAATATTATTTTATTTTCCTAATTTCCCGTGTTTTTATACAAACATGCCCTAATAGTGATCTGTGCACTCATTAATAGCTGCCTCAAGGCTTGACTATTTAAGTAGGAAGTTGGAGTTCCATAATAATTTGATAAAGTTAAAATTGGGAAAAATTTGAAAATTGGTGTAAATATTCGAAAAAAAATAAGAGAGAAAAAAATATAATAATAATAATTATTATTATTAAATTAAAAATTCTATAAAAAATAAAAATCATGATTTATTGAAAAAATATTGTTATTCAGAAATTATTCATGATTTATTCCTAAATTTTCAAAAGCACGAATTTTTTGAAAAAATCCAGAATATTTCTAGATTAAGTCACAATAATCTCTAATTTACGAATTATTCACTAATTTTGCAAGTATTCAGCGAATTTGATGACTATGGGTAGGACGAGTGATGGCAGCCAGGTTATCGAACACAAACTCTTCTAATATATTCCTTCCCCTAAATGGAAGGGGTACACACTTATTAGCGACCCTTGTGCAACCCCTTCAAAATTATTGATCATTTTGGATCTGATGATGGAGATTGTGTTTCACCCCGATCTTCCACACAATGGATCTTAAGATCATGTCGCACCTATTAAACGGTCTGTTTCTCATTCCACATATGACAGATCCTTAAAAAATGTCCTTTGAATCTTATGATACACATCACGCTCAATGATATGATGTTTAAAGATTTTGTGGATTACTGTCCCGCTCAACACACACACACACACACAATTTCCCTTGATTTCACGTAAAAAATGTCGAGAGAGGTCGACCCGACCTGACCTTTGAATCAACCCGACCCGACCCGAAGATGCTTCATTCCTCACTGGACCGGATGGGACAAATTGGTGTGGCCACCCAAGATGGGTGGAGTGGTGGACTCATTGTTCACTAACTAATTTGTTTAATTCAATATATCTGGTATGAAGTTATATTATACTAGGTACTTGCTAACTACCACCTGATAAAATCTTTACATTATTTGACAAGTTATATTATACTAGGTACTTGCTAACTACCACCTGATAAAATCTTTAAATTACTAACGACGTGGATGCCTGCATTCAGCAGTCACCAACTCACCACTTAAAACGTGCAATCTACCAACTTACGTGCATACTACCACTTTCAAAATTATAAGTGTACTTTTTTTCTAATTCGGATTATTGTTCTAAGTTCTAAATTAAGGCATTAATTAGCTATAGTTGATTCTTTATAAAAGGCCGCCACAAATTAAACAATGCATTGCACTAGCCCATTTGAGAGGGGAAAGAGTAATATGAAGAGCTTTTTTAATTACATTTTTCTGGCCATTCTGGTCTGCTTAAGCGCGACTTCGATTTCCGCCTACGACTATGGAGATGCTCTTGAGAAGAGTTTGATGTTCTTTGAGGCTCAGAGATCTGGGAAGCTGCCCTTAGATCAGCGCGTCAAATGGCGGGGAGATTCGGGACTCAAAGATGGCTTCCTTCAAGGAGTGAGTCTCTCTCTCTCTCTCTCTCTCTCTCTCTCTTATAATATGGAAAAGGGATAATTCGGGAGGGGTAGCTAAGTTGGTCGGGCCTTAGGTTGGCTCTCCAATGGTCGCTAATTTGAGTCCCCTCAGGACCACTGGAGTATTACTTGATCGTTAGCTCCAGGATCCCGTGAGATTAGTCGAAGTGTGCGCAAGCTGGCCCGAACACCCACGGATATATATATGGAAAAGAGATCTGTCCTCCAAATATTATTTCGATGCCACATGGACCTTGGGTGCATTGCTTAGATCATCTTTGATAAAAAAAATTTAAAAATTCATCTCCAATGTGTTTTTTGAACCGTGAAATGTGGATCAATAAAAATTATCAAACTTTGACTTGTGGGTTTTACAAATAAAAATTCAAATTTTTTTTTTAAATATTGATTTAAACTGTCCACTTATGCTCCATGTGACACCTAAAAAGTGTTTTGGATGCCACGTGGAGCTCCACATGGGTCTTGGAGGACAGTCACGGTCCTCTAATCTATATATATATATATGGAAAGGGATTCTTAATTACTACATGACTATTGAGATTGAACCCTATGACAGCTCCCTTTTGAGGTGTCATGCAGCACCAGAATGTCATTTGGCTCCCACTCAGTAAGGCTGTTGATGGGCTGGGCCCTCATCTTGGCTCAATTTCGGTCGGGTTTGGGCGTAGATAATAAATCCAAGCTTGAATGTATCCCAGCCCAGCCCATTGATAGCACCTTTTTATAGGGAGTTTTAGAAAACATAACCAAATAAAAATATGATAATGGTATGAAAATAAATAGTGATTTAATTTTTTATGTCGACTGTCACTGTAGCAATCATTAAATGTAGTCTACGACGTAATATTATTAAAAAAATTATTTTAATCATAATAGATTATAATGATTAATAGTTATTAAAATGAATGATGACTTGAAAAATTAATTTACCATTAATTCATACCATCAGATCAAGGTTGTATATTTAACTTTTCTTTTGTCTGTTTTTTCTAAGACCTACTAAGAGCAGGTGAACCTGAAGAGACCGAGTGACACGTGGCTAGTGATCTCCATCAAGACGCAATGTTTATGGGTTGCATCTGGATGCATTCTCCAGCCGTCATATGTTATATATTTAACTTTATAATTTGACTTAAAAAGATTTGTCACTTTTCAAATCTGGCATCATCAATTAGTTCGGCGTAGCTATGGATCAAAATTTATGCATCGGTTTTGGTGCCACCTGAAACGAAATCCCTAAAAAATTGCTCAAATTAACCTTAATAATTTGGGTCTGAAAAATTAAAAAAATTCGGCCTGACCATCCAAATTTCAGTAAAACTTTTAATTTTTATTATGCCCCAAATCGAAAACGAAATCGATATTTTGATCCTTCGGCATAACAATATGAGCAATAGGTGACTAATGTCGTAATTGCCATGGGAGAAATGCTCAGGTGGATTTGGTGGGCGGGTACTACGATGCGGGCGATCATGTGAAGTTTGGACTACCCATGGCTTTTACGGTGACGATGCTTTCATGGAGTGCAATAGAGTTCAATAAAGAAATAGCTTACTCCAACCAATTGGAACATGCATTAGGAGCCATCAGATGGGGAACTGACTATTTCATCAAGGCACATAAACAACCCAACGTTCTCTGGGGACAGGTGCATACGTATATTATATTAATTTATAGAGCTTTAAGCCTTTAACACTCTCATTTGTCCGACTTTTCAGGCTATGAGCTGCCACATGAACCTATAATTTTTTATATTTTTTTTTTAACGTGTAGGCCTTGTTTGGCGGAATGATTTCTGAAAAAAAAAAAAAAAAAAAAAAAAAAAAATCCGTAATATCCCAAGATTTTATTTTATGGAAACTCATACTTTAGTTGTTTGACAATCATATGGGACTCACAAATCAAAATTTTTTTAAAGAAAAACTCCTATAAAAGATTCAACTAAAATTTGGCTGAAAATCATTTCCGCCCACGACATGGGTTATTCTCATTAAAGAGGAGTTTTATTTATTACCTTTGCAACCTGAAATTTATTCTTCGCAACTCGGATATTTCATGCTAAAATTATTTGACTGCTTTGGATTAATTGATCAAAGTTTTTTTTCACCATAATTTTTTATATAATAGATCTCCAGATCATGAGCTTATCATCAAATGCTCAATTTTTTCTTTGATGTAACACACATCTCAATACCTCTTTGTTCATGCCCACATGTTCTCTAAGAGCGCCTACGTTCCAAACCTCTAAAAAAACATTGATTTCTTCGAATCAGATGATGGAGGTTTTTTTAATAAAGTCTTTCACAAAATAGATCTTGGGTGCATGATGCATCAATCTGATGGTTAGTTTTTGATTTCCTGTATCACCGATACCAAAAAAATGACTCTTTAATCATATAGCACACATCATGCTCAAATGTGACTTTAGGGTCATTTTTTGAGGACTGGGGATACATGGAATCACAAACTGACCGTTTGATAGGTGCTACATGATCTTAAGATCCACGATCGGGGTGAAAAACAATCAAACTCGCCTGATACAAAGCAATCAACAGTTTTCAAGGGATCTGGGACGTGGGCGCTTTCAGAGAACGCGTGGACGCGAACAGAGGTACCCATATACAGCGACACCAATAAATTTAACACAACCATCTAAGCCACTTAATTTGAAGGCCATGATTAAAGATCATAAATGAAGAGATTGGCACCAAGCATAATCTTTATCATATGACTCAATGCACTCCAAAGCCATTATCCGATTCAAGAGTTGATTCTATCGAATCATATGATAAATGGAAAGATTGGCACCAAGCATAATGTTTATCATATTACTCAATGCGCTCCAAAGCCATTATCCAATTCAAGAGTTGATTCTATTGAATCATATGATAGAAATTAAGTTTTGCACCACTCTTTTGCGTCGTAGATTTGTAGATCATGACCTTTCTATCAGACGGTTTAGATGCAACCTCTCCTCATAATCGTACTATTTATTTGCACAGTAAAATTGTAACCTTGCCCCATCTCCTTTGGCCAATATGCATTGACTGCTTTGAATCTGACAAAGGAGATTATTTTTTATCCCAATTTTCCACAAGATGCATCTTGAGATCATGAGTATATCATTACACGATTTTTTTATTTCATGTGGCACTCATTCCAAAAAATGACCCGTGATTTGTATTTGAGTTTGATGCATGTCTCACAAGTTTAGAGTTACTGTTTGAGATGTGTAACATGCGGAATAAAAAATTAACTATCTGAGTGTATGCCCATGATTTCAAAACCTATCTTTTAAAAAGTTGAGACAAAAAAAAAATAATTTTCTAATTCAAAGCGATTAATGCATTTTGGCCCGACAAGATGAGATGAGATTAAAGATTCACATGGTGTGAAGAATAGTGCCTTAGGAAAATAATTTACACAATGTAGCCAATTAGCTGAAAAAAATAAAATCAAAGCATTGTAAAATTTTAAAAATAAAACTTTCCATGAGTTCTTTTATTTTCAAGCCCATATATAGTTAAAAAATAAAAAAATAAAAATTCTATGAGTTTTATCAAATAATAGGGTCCCAAACTATCAGGTATTTATCAGACAGGGTCCGTACTATTGGTAATGACCCAACAGGGTCCAAGATCCTGTTGAGGTGTTGAGGTGCTAAAGAGATGTGGGCTTATGATGTCTTTAAATAAAATTCACATGTGCTTGCTTAAATACTAATTTAAGTGAAAAAATGAGTCATGAAAATGTACCCTGAGTCCCATGAGACTGATCAATCGGTCCCATATGAGAACCAATCGATCCGTCTCGTATGAGACCGATCAGTTCCATATGTGATCGATTAATCGGTCTTATAGTGGACTTCAATCGCTCTCATATGAGACAAATCATATGAAACCGATCAATTCCATATGTGATCGATTGATCAGTCTTATAGTGGACTTCAATCGCTCTCATATGAGACTAATTGATTTGTCTCATATGGGACCTAAATGTATATTTGTCTAAATCATTTTTCATTTAATTTGAATGTACAAGTCAAATTTTTTGAACCCTACTGATAATATAAAAATCCCTATTATTAGTTTAATATATGGTCAAGAGCCTCCTAAGCTGTTAGTGGTAGTTCGCACCCTTACTACAAAGAATAAGATTATTAATGACAGCCAAAAATTATTGATATTAACAAAAAACTGTCACTATTAGTCTTGTTGCTGCCAAAAATTGCCACTAAGACCCATACCAATCATGTGCTACTGAAATACCTTATTTTTGTAATGCCTATTAAATAAAAAAGCGAAAGTTCTGAACTCTCTTGGATGATTCACCTTCTTTTAAATCAAGGTGTTCAAATGGCATTCTATCATTTTAATTGAATTCGGCCGAGGTACCCAATCATTATAAAAATGATTTATATACCTTTGTAATCCGTGCACTTCAATATGAATCCTCCGGTAGACTCAATCAGCAGTCCATAATAAAGTGTGATGGGATTAGATAGTTAGTTTAAATGATGTCATATCGGTGGAACGATTTGGATTGCCAAATAAAAAAAATATGTTTCACCTGTCCTAAAACGTGGTACACCCAAGCACAGGCCTTCATGCTAAAATTGCAGCCCTCAAAATGGCCCTTAAATTTATATCGGCCGGGCCAACAATGGGCAAATCCTCTGGACCGGTACTTGTAATCTACTTCAATGATCTAACGGCTTCAAACGATCGGGCGGGTGTGGTTGATAATCATCAGGTGGGAAACGGCGATTCTGACCATTACTGTTGGGAGCGCGCGGAAGATATGACTACTCCGAGGACCGCTTACAAGATCGACGCCCAGAGACCTGGTTCGGATCTCGCTGCCGAAACCGCAGCTGCGATGGCTTCTGCTTCCATAGCTTTCACAACTTATAATTCTACCTACTCCCAACTACTATTGTTACATGCAAAGCAGGTGAGTGTACCTGAGGTTAATTGAGTTTTACTATTAATTTAAATATAATTTTTTTCTTCAAGATTTTCCCTCAAGGGAGGGCATAAAAACCTTTTAAGATAGTACCTACCTTGTAGGGGATACTTTTTCCATTTTTTCTCGCATATTTGTAGGATAAATAAATTAATCAAGATTGCGTGAATCCTAATAAGTGTTTCTATGAAGTGGATGACCTATGATGAAACATTATTAGATAATGATTTTGAGTTATATATATATATATATTATAAAAAATAAGACTATTAGTTGCGGCCAAAAACTGCTGCTATTAACAAAAAAAACTGTTATAAGACTATTAGCAGCGAGGATATTAGTGGCAAGTTTTTTGTTAATAGCGGTAATTTTGGCTGCCGCTAATAATCTTATATTTTGTAGTATAAATATATAATGTGTACCTTGGTAAAAACCAGTAGTTAATGCATGTAAAGCGGATTAACAATCTTGTTTTCGGAATCACTGCAGCTTTTCTCGTTTGCCGATAGGTTTCGAGGTCTGTATGATGACTCCATCGACGTTGCTCGGAAGTACTATCCATCTTCATCAGGCTATTCGGTAAAGATAAAAATGGCAGACACACCATGAGACATTTTTACAATTCATTTTGGTTACCATCTTCAAGATTTCTACAATCTTTCCTAGCTACATATTTGCTGCTAGACATTTTCTTCTCTTTATGCTAAATTTTATGGACTCTGTCTTCTTCGCTGTGAAGGATGAACTCTTATGGGCAGCTGCTTGGCTTTTATGCGCGACAAAAGACGAATATTACCTAAAATATGTGGTTGAAAATGGTGCTTCCATGGGAGGCACTGGATGGGCAGTTAGGGAGTTCTCTTGGGATAACAAATATGCAGGTTTACAGGTTCTTCTAGCCAAGGTATATATTGAATCTCTATTCTTCAAATTTAAGAAGTTAGGTATTTAGAAAGAGCATGAGGCCCTGGATTAGGGTTCAAAGTGGGATCCTGGGTCAGTGTCATTTTAATTTCTACTTGTCAGTCAAACACATGGATGTGTGCGAAGTCGAGCAGTCAATTTATTTAATCATTGCAATTGCAATGATAAAAAACGTTATTTTACCATTCGATTCAGTTGTTAACAGCTCATTTCAATCATCATTGATCACAGTGATTAAATATTTTTTTAGTTTTTTTCCTTTCTAAACCCTTTGGGAAGTTCGAACACTTATAAGGGGATAGTGCGAATATAGTGACAAATATCTCGGAAATCCATTGAAACAAGGGTCTCAAACAAACCTTTCATCGAATTTTCAGTGATTTCTCTGAAATTAGTTAAATTTTGTTGAAAGTAATGAATTTTTTATAATTTTAGCCATTTTTAAATAATAAATATTATTTTTATAAATATTAAATAAAATTTTAATATATTTTTTTGTACTTTCTGAAATTTTTTCAAATTTTTTTCAAACTTTATCTAAAATGAATTGAAATGACCCTCTACCGAAATATTGCCAGAAACTAAATTTATCACTCTAGTTGCGACGTTTCCTTTTGGGTGCCATGTGGCAGTAAAAAGATCACTGGACCAACGTTCAATCTCTAGACATAGGACCAGTCATCCTTTTTACTTTGAAAAAAAAAAAAGTGGCATGCCTAAAAGATATTATTTAAAGCTTATTAATCATATTTCTAAAAATAAATCTATCTTATCATGAAAAATATGTGTGTAGGTACTGATGGAAGGGGCAGGTGGAGCATACAAATCCACACTAATTCAATATCAAGCCAAAGCTGAGTTCTTCCTCTGTGCATGTCTACAAAAGAATAATGGCTACAATGTGGAAATGACTCCAGGTTAGTTTCCCCCAATCCCAAAAAACCCACATCAAATTAAAGCTCAATTATTGTTGTAAATTTTTTCTCTTGTTCATTTTTTATTTTTTATTTTTTCATTTTTTTATTTTTTTATTTTTTTTTATTTTTGCACTTTGTTTGTTTACTAGGGGGGCTACTGTATGTGAACGAGTGGAATAATATGCAATATGTTTCCTCTTCGGCTTTTCTTCTTGTTGTCTACTCTACATATCTCTCAGCAGCTAATGCTCAGCTAAAATGCCCAGATCAACAAATCCAACCGTCGGAGCTCCTCAAATTTGCAAAATCCCAGGTATGGATGATTTTTTATGAAGAAAGAAAAGCAACAATCATTTTGGATTGATCATCCACGTGGCAAATCGAATGATTGCTAACTCAATCTCAATATTATACTAGTTCGGACAGTTATAGAAAAACATGTTTTTGCGATTTTTGAAACTCAACCCGAAACAACAATCATTTTGGATTGATCATCCCATTTTGCAAGTGATTTAAGAAAAAATAACATTTTAAGACTCTTTTGTCCTTCATTTGATGGGTCAAAGATAGCGTAACACTTTCTCAATCCGGCGCATTAATTTTGGACACCTTTGACCATAGTTTCATTGGTGGATATGCATCAAATCATGCCCAAAATTTTTGGGTGGTTCCACATGAGCCCTTGCACAGATGAGCATGTTTTGTGCTTAGGCAATCTTGCCAAACCACATATATGGCTGACTCTTGTGAATCGAATTCTTTCTATTATTCTCTCTCTTTTGCATTATTGTTTGTGTTCATAGCCTCCATCATAACATATTTGCGATGCTTCTGCGCAACATCCAACCTATTCATCTGACTAAACATCTTATGAATATTGTTGAACCAAAAAGACATGCCGGACAGAAAATTCGAACCATGAGATTTTGAGCATTATAATGTTGACATTTGTTCATATTTACATAGTGTCTAGGTTGATGTGCTCAAATTGGATGGTTGAGATCTTCTGATAAGTGGGTTTTTGTTGTTGTTGTTTTTTTCTGAGGTGATGATCTCCAAATTTGATGATATATTACTATAGGGCGCAGTATTATGGTGCTCTGCTCACCACCATCCTGTAACTTGCCCTTTGTTACCTACAAACCAAGCATTAATTTTCTATGTTGAAAACTTCAGGCAGACTACATACTTGGAAGCAACCCAAAGTCTATGAGCTACTTAGTTGGCTATGGACCCAAGTTTCCAGTCCAAATTCACCACAGAGGTGCTTCAATTACATCTAAATCGCTCTTACGGTCTCCGATTGGATGCCTCCAAGGTTTCGAAAATTGGTACCGTCGTAATGAGGGAAATCCGAACGTCATCGTCGGTGCCCTGGTTGGAGGGCCGGACCAGAAAGATGACTTTTCAGACGAGCGATTCAATTATGAGCAGAATGAGCCTACCATCTCCAGCAATGCTCCTCTTGTCGGCCTTTTCGCAAAGTTGAAGGACATATTTGGAAATTCAGGTAAAATAATTCATGAGAGATAACAAAATAGGCTTAAACTTTTAATTATGGAAAATTACATATTCATCTTACCCATAAATAATTTGTTGCAAAAAAGTTTAAGAAATTTCCTCTAAAAGTTGTAGACCTTGCATGCGAGTCCCTCCTGTCCAATGGGACCAAATACTCCTGTTTTTTGAAAAAACTCATGGCTTTTTCAATTTACCATTAAATTTTCATTGAGTCAGACTTTTGAAAAAGTCGCGTATTTTTTAAACAATTCACAAATTCTGCAAATAAAACACATTTTCTTTTTTCCCTTTTACTTGATTTTTCTCAAATTTTTTGTTTAAATTTTGTAAAACAGTTTATAATTTTTTTATTACCATTACTTTTATAATTTTTTCTTTTCTGTTTCCGAAACTTGTTAAAAAATTTCAAATTTTTGCAACTGATTTATTCTCTAACCCCGACTTGGACACTACGCTGTTGATCACTGTGTTTTGTAACAGATTTTTTTTGTTTCTGTTTTTTAATGGGATAATGGTTCATTACCGACTTTTAAACATCAAATCGTGTTTAAATGATGTTATACCATTAAAATTAAGACTTTTAATCTTACACCATTGAAGTGTGTTTATCATTTTGCCAGGTGGTGCAAATCTGTGATCAATCTAAATTGTTCAAATGACAATCTATCATTGGAACAGGACTCGTTCCAAAGAAACATGCCTATTTGTGGATGTGAATCAGTCAGATTGATGATCTTTAATATAAGCCATTAAAACTGAAAATAATGTTTGATATAAAAGTCCAAAGGTCGGATGGTTTAAATCTCCCTTAAACACCATTTTTTGGCATGCTACACTAAAACCGTTGATATATCACTTTGACGGTATGGATCACCCGCATCTTTAACGATTGATGGTGTATGATCATTTAAATATCATTTTGGTGCTTAAATGACATTCATCAAAGTCGGGCCTGTAATAGGTAAGTTGAATGATAGTCCCACATTGCCTGTGGGCTAGAAGCCTTGGGCGAGATATATAACCTGGGCAATGCTCACCTCAGAGGCCGATTTTGTAAGGTTGAGTTGGGCCCATGAAATTCTATATAAGAATGGGATTCGAACCTCTGACCTCAACGCGCTTCACGCTTGTTGACCAATCTCGTGTTTGGTAGCTAGCAGATTGGTTTCATATCCTAGCTTGTTGACCATAATTTGGTTAACCTGACCAAAACCCTATCCAACCAGACCCATTTGCTCTCCTAGTTAACAAGAGCATCCTCTCTCTCTCTCTCTCTCTCTCTCTCTCTCTCTCTCTCTCTCTCTCTCTCTCTCTCTCTACAATGATTAACCCCTTAAGTGCACTAATTTTGCAGGCTATCTTCCCAATGATCCTCCAGCACGGCCTTCCACAGCAATGAGTAAGTTTTTGAGTAACCACAGTAGGATCCCTATGGCTGTGTTTGGGTCCACTCTCCTTTAGCGGGTCAGCTTTCCACCTATTCTCTACAAAAGCGGGATTTACCTGCTTTGCCAGAGAGCGGGCAAAAAACTGTTTTATTACTTAAAATAGCTCCCGTTCAGAGCAAATATGGCGGAGAGCTGTGATATCAAACACTATTTTAGCTCCCCGTTAGATTTCAAAGCATCGATTTCACATCATGGAAATGTTTTTTTCATCTCATTTATAGATCTTGATCTTCAAATTAATTAAATGCTACACATATTGAAATCCCGCGGTACCTGACTCAAAAAGTGATCTGTGAACTCACCTTAGCAATGGGTTCCATCTAGGCTAAATGTTTAGGCACAATAAATAAGTGTGCCAAGCTTAGTTTGGAAGTTGGCCCGCACTTCCTGGATTTGGCCCAATGACTTCCTGAATTCTCAACAGGCTGGGGTTCAGGCCCATTTTTAAGGCCAGAAAATTTGGTTCATATGAAGCCCTTTCCCAACCCATTGGCGCCTTTGTAATTTAAGTGCTCCAACTCAACGCTCATTACAAACAATGATTAAAACTGATAGTTGTGCAGTGAGCATGATTCAAAATTTCGGCTGAAATGTTTCAGTTTTGGACCCCATCGTAACTGAAACAATAACATAAAAATTCACTAATTTTTTGCACTGTAGCAAGATTTTGGCTGAAATTCAAAATTTCGGCTTCAGTCCTCACAGAAACCGAAACGAAATCCAATTTTAACAGTGAGTGGACCTTGAGACATACATAAACTTTAAAAACATAGAAGTCCATGCAATAACTGCCGTTGCTTTGTGTTTTTGAAGCTCATGTAGCGATCCCGGTGGCATTTGTCCACTCGATAACTGACACATGGAAAAGCGGGGCAACAACTTACTACCGTCACAAGGTCATCGTAAGGAACATTTCTCAGAAGCCGATTACAGAACTGAAACTGTCGCTCGAGAACCTCTCAGGGTCGCTATGGGGCCTCTCACCGGCCCCAGAGAAGAACACATTCGAGCTCCCTCCATGGCTCAAAGTCTTTAAGCCTAGCTCTCAATTCAGTTTTGTTTATGTCCAAAGTGGTCCCCAAGCTAAGGTTTCAGTCCTTAGATACCACTGACGTTTACCGGAAAATTTTAAATTTTGAAAATATGTTTCGCCAAGTGTTTAATTTTTCTTTCTTTCTTTCTTTCTTTTTTCAATAATCGTTTATCTTACGTTTAATTATCATTAATTAATTATGTATGTTTAAGAGCATCTCCAACAAGGATAGTTAAATTTAAATAGTTAAAACCCCCTTTTAAAGTCCATTCTCTATTTTAGTTGTTGTCTTTTTAAAAAAGTTTCTAGTAAGGATAGCTATTTTAGGTACTCCTCCTTTAAAATAATATTTTTTATTTCTATTTTAATATATATATTTAAAATATATGGCAAGTAGGGAGAGAGAGAAATAGAGAGAGAGAGAGAGAGATTTAATCATATTCTATTAATAGTGAATGGAGTGGGATTCACCGAATGACTATCAATAGTGAGTGAAGTGGGACTCTCCAATGATAACAAGTCTCATAGCGAATCTGTAAGAGTAGAATTTTGGTGTTTTCAATCACCAAAATAACTATTTATAGCCATTATGGTGTTTTGCTTGCTTATAGAGAATCTGGTGGAGATGATCTTAAGATAGCATATAACCATTATTCAATTGAACAATATCATTATTCAATTGGTTATATTATTCTGAATGGAGAATTATAAAATCATGAGAAAAGTATAAAAACGTGCCCATTTATATTTTTGTTATAAAAAAAGTTGAAATTTTTTAAAATTATGATAATGCGCCCCATACCATCCAATACGGGCCAGTAATCGTTCGCATTTTTCATACACGTGTCAAATGCCTAATATAAAAACAGTCAAATAAATAAATAAATAATAGGAATTTGTTAGCAAGGCGAGTATTTTAATTATTCATTAAATTTGATCAGTGCTTGATTTTTTTGTGATAAATTAAAAATGGTACATGATGCTGTTTTGTAAAAACCCTAAAATCATTTTTTTATGGATTTCCAAGAACAGTGCAACAAAATTAAGTGGTTTAGAGTATCTCTAATAGAAGTGTCAAAAACAAGGATATATTTGAAATTTTATCTCCGGTAGTGGCCTATTAGGTATCAATGGTTTAGTAGCTAATATTGGCTAATGGGAACTTAAGCCATTACTTGCACACGCTTTTCAAGTGATTACACTGGATTGCACCGAATTTAAAAGAAATACTTGTAAGTTTGGCGACTTCTATTATGTGAAAATATCATCTACGCCGTTTGATTTGAAGGCCATGATTTAAAGATATCAATCACAAAAGATTAGAACAAAATATAATTTTCATCATTTGATTAAATGGAGTCAAATACTATTATATAATTCAACAGTTGACTATAATAGATCATATGACAAGTATTGTGTTTTGCTCCAATTTTATGTACCAGAGAGATCCATTGATCATGAACTTCAAATCGGACGGCTCATATTGTATTTTTACATATCACATATCCCTAAAATATCAAGTCTTTCTTTGAATTCGGTGCAATCACTTGAAAAACGTGTGCAAGTAATGGCTCCCTTTAAAATATTAAGTTTTGGTCACGGGTTTAACCGACGTTTTGATGGCTTCGTTTTTGCGCGAACACTTATTCTATTTCTACGTCATGAGGCATCGTTGTAACGCTTCAATTGAAGCTTTGTGTAAAACATTTGGTCGGTATTTGCCCCTATTTCCAATGTTGGGAGATTTTGTGGATCCTGAGTTTGTCGATGGTGGTGACGTCTCTTTGGATGAATCTTCGGTGTAGGTTATCGGCGGATCATAGTGGTGGATTCTTAAAGTTTTACCGTACTTTCAAGGTCCCTGAATTCCGTGTTGGTGTTAGATGGGTCTTAGATGCTATTTAATATATTTTAATGTTAGTTATTGTAACTACTACTATTGTGGCCCTCTACTTTGTAATCGTTCTCCATTTCAAATGAAAAGGATAAAATTTCATCTCAAAAAATATATATATATATAATATTAAATATATTTATAGCCCTTCAATCAATAAAATATTTCGAAACGGCTAATTTTGGCGTTCTTCATTAGAGTTTTCAAAATTTGAAACCTGAAATCAAGGAATAAAATTTGTCATCGTATCTTCCAAACAATTAATTTTGACTAGTCCCCATTCGAGATGCTCTTAAATGTTCATATCAATAGTCAAATGTGCAACCAAATTAATCAATAGTGCAACATAATTAAAACCATCTTTTGGTGTTTAAATGATGGTCAAGGGAATCGGATCCATTCTATATGGGTACCTCTAAACACCTCACGCGTTTTCTGAAAGTTCGGACGTCTTAAACTCCTTGAAAATCATTGATTCCTTTGAATCAGATGACGGAGACCTCTTTCGCCCCGACCTTTCACACAATAGATCTCAAGATCATGGTGCACCTATCAGATTATTTTTTAACTCTATGCATCACAAATCTCAAAAAATTAGCCTTTGGATCATATGAAACACATCACACTGAAATGTGATTTCAGAGCCATTTTTTTGAGATCTATGACACATGGAATCCTAAACTGACTGTTTGTTAAGTGTGTCGTGATGATCTCAAGATCTATTGTGTAGAAGATCAAAGTGAACAACGACCTATTTTCAAGAAGTATGAGACGTGGGGACTTTCAGATAATGTGTTTAGAGGTACCCATTCTTTATTTATGCGGCACTACTTTAGGTCACGTGTGCCATGTGGTGCGTGAATCTGTAGTGCTCCAAAGTTACAAGCTAAAACCCATAAAAGTTGGATAACTACAATGTAACTAACTAAAGATGGTTTATATTTTCTGGCCGGAAGGCTTTGGATCTTACGATAGAATTGGTTTTTCAATGTAAGTTTAGTGCTGAAGTCAGTCGATAAGCCCTGTGCTCCACATGGCACTGCAGGGTGCCAAAATGTTGCCTTCTGTGAACAGTTGATGACGAAATCATCTTATAAGCTATCTTTGTTAATGGCCTTTCTTGAAAATAAAAATGTACGTATATGTATCTTTACTAGTAATATAATTGTTTCAATATATAGCAACAAAGGGCGAGTCAACGCGTAGGAATATTAAAATGGCATTATTCTCTCCTCTCAACGGCAATAGTTAGGTCCAACCTGGGTGAAGTGCCATTCGAGTCCAATCACATCGGTGAAGTGCCATCCGAGTCCAATCACATCTGCAGCCCTTGAGAATCTTGATTTTCATGATTTTTTACGTTTTATATTATCACATGCAGTCAAGATTCACCTATTTCTAATGGCGGTAGATGTGGTTAAACTCAAAATCTGGCTCTTCTATTGGTTGGGTGAACACCGTTTTGTCGGCCAACACAAATTCAGTGGCTGCCTCCTCATAAATTGTGTTAGTATAGGATTACAGGATAACACATGGGTTCACACGCTCCTTATCAAGGATCAAAATTTCGGTCGAAATGATTGAAATTTTGGCCGAAATTATCGGTTTTGGTCCCCACCGAAATAATAATATGAGACTGAAATTTCAATCATTTTTGTATGGGGTTGAAATTTTCGGCCGAAATTCAAATTTTCGACTGAAATTTCGGTCCAAAATTTTAGTTTCAGTCACCTCCAAAACTAAAATGAAACTCGAAATTTTGATCCTTGCTCCTTATGCTAAAATGACCAAGCCCTTATTAAGTTGGTATGTATGACTTAATGCCCTTATTAAGTTGGTATGTATGAGTTACCATACCTTTTATATATATATATATGGGAAAGGAGAAAATGCGCTCGAACATAAAAATATCTCTACGCCAATTGATATGGGTGCAACACGAAGTGACTTTTTTGTGAAGTGATGGGTGGTATAGGGCCCACTTTACTAATTTATGTTTAACTTTTAAAATATTTTAAAAGTTATATTCCCTTTCAGCCGTCATTCTTGACTTTTTTAAAAATCTTTTTAAAGTTTCTTTATTTTCCCTCTCTTCTCTCTCTTTTTTTAAGAAAATGTCAGACTTACTTTTTCAAGTACATTTTACTTAAAAAATATAAGCGTCCGGTAATGAAGCACTAGTACTTCGACAGCAAAGCGTCGTGTCACGGGGGGCGCAATTCGACACCGGCTATCACACTAGTGCTGCGTCTCGCTACCGCATGCAACGAGGTCAGCCTACCCAACTATCAGACTTTGATACCACCCACCTAGAGGACGGAAACTCCCGTTTACGGTTGCCTGCTCCCGAGACCAACCATTCATCGCATCTTGCCCCTTATGACACTCATACTCGCACCTCTGTGCCTCGCTTGGTCTGCTCAAGCTTCACCCTCGTGTGTCTTGTACTAGTACCTCGTTTCGCAACAGTAGCATACAACTCCTCATGTCTTCTCATTCCAACAGAACTCGCCGGCATACCAAATCAAGCCCACCATCATGTGCGTTCCTCGTTACTAACACACGTCTGCATCCGGCCCTCAGCTACCATACACTACAGTTTCTCACGTAGCCCTTGAGTGCCTCCCTTATTACTCACCTATGTGCACTGCGAAGCCGGCCGGGGGCCACATGGCAACCTCACCTTGGGTGACACACAACATTACCAAAGCAACGTCCCCCTTTCAGGCCGAGAAAACTACTGCGCATCCTTCAGTACCGCATGGCCCCTGTGTATAGAGGAATAGCTCCACAGGTCTATTCCCCCAAGTATGTTCTAAACACCACCTCAAGGTATTGATTTGACATACCATCATAGCATACGGACTCCTTCTGTGGCATACAGTGTCATCTTCCACACCAACACGCCCCTGAGACCAGCTTCCACGCCCCACGCGCGTCTAGTCTCCACACTAGATCCTCACCTAGCTCGAGTCACCGTTGCACCATACATATTGGGAACATGCACGCGTGGTAAGGCCTTATGCCTCCACGCACACGCGCCACACACCTAGCACCACGGCCTGACGGCCTACCTACTAACCAACCAACCGGCTCCAAGGCCCCAACACCTTCCTTTTGCTACCCTGAGTATTGGCCCCATTACAGCCGGCACAGCGATAGCAAGGCACTAGCACCCCGGCGCCGAGGTGTTGACGCTTCGCTAAAAAAAAATGGAGAGTTGGCGCCTTGTTTTAGGGATGCAGGCACTTTGATAATTTTTATTTTTTATTTTTTATCGAAGCGCTGACACCCCTAAAACGAGGCGTCGGTGCTTTGAGCACTTCAATTATTTATTTATTTTCAAAGCGTCAACGTTTTTAAAACGAGGCACGACGCTTCAATAAAAATAAAAATAAAAAAAAATATCAAAGCGTCGATACCCCTAAAACAAAATACTAGCACTTCACACTGAGGTACTAGCACTTTGCTATCAGACACCACATTTTTTGAGTAAATAATACTTGAAACAGTAAGTGTGATACTTTATTGGAAAAATGGAAAAAACAAAAAGACTTTAAAAAGTCAAAAATAATGACAACTAGAAGGATATTTAACTTTTAAAATATTTTAAAAGTGTAACCCTAATTAATAAAATGGGCCCTATGCAACCCATCACTTCACAAAAAGGGGGCTACGTGTCGCGCCTATATCAATTAGCGTAGAGATATCTCTATGCCTGAGCGCATATCCCTGACCCCTCTCTCTCTCTCTCTCTCTCTCTATATATATATATATATATATCACACAAATGTTAAGTAGCCTAAAATCAGTAAAAAGTCAAAAGTGTATCTTTACTAATTGGAAAAGATGAAGATGCACTAGGTGAAGTACCCCTCACGACACTCCAACATTCACATAAAGGTCCATGTGGCCACTCAAATACCATTAATTTTATATGTTGACAAACAATTGAACCCTTTTTAGGCTTGACATTTGGTTCATTGTAATTGGTTCCTTGTAAAAGTCACTTTACCTGTAAATTGATGCTTATTGGATTACATGTAGATTTTACTTTTTTTTATGTAAAATACATGTTTGTTTCACCGTAAAATTTTGGTGTAAAGTTCACTTTTTGTAAAAAAATAGAGCCTTTGAGGTTTGCTTTTTACATTTGCAAGTAATATTTCAATATTACGAGCCATCACCCACGTAAGTCAAAAAAATTACAGATAATTTTTGTGACACAATCCACAAGAAATTACGGTAAAATAAACGACTTTTTGTGTAAAAAATAGAACTGTTGGGGTGATATTACAAGCTTTACATGTAATATCCCCCCTTTACATTGAAACGAACGTACCCTGATTCTACTGCCAAAGTTGTCACTCGTGTTCCTTACCCAATGTCAACCTGTAACCCATTAAAAAAATACAGCCACTCGATCATCAAATATTTCATAGATATCAATCATATACTATCATTACCTTTTTTTTACCCATAAAAGTATGTGAATTAGTAAAATATTTTTTTTAAAAGTTTGGAATAAGTGGTTTGTGGAACTATATTTTGCATATTTTATTATTAAAAAATATTATTTTTAATTTTAAATAAGTTCACATATGATTTTACATATTTTAATAAATCATATTATTTTTATAATTCTCAAATATTTTAGTATTTTCCTGAATCTATCCTGAATTTATCGAAGTAAATCGAATGGTATAATGGCTCTGACTTACATTTAAACAACAAAATGATGTTTAAATGATTTTATACCATTAAATTAAACTGTTTATCTTATACCATTACACCATTGAAGTGCAGTTTACTATTATGTCATGTGCCACATTTGTGTTCAATCAAAAATTTTCATGTGGTAATCTATTATTGAAATATGTATTAGCCAATGAATTATACCTACAACTAGATGTGAACCATCTGGTTGGTGAACTTTAATATCAATTATAAAAACTAAGAATAATGATTGATATTGGAGTGCGTGCACAAAATGATTCTAATTTTTTAGCTCATTGTCCTTCAATTTATAATCTATCCTTTTGACAATTTTAATTACTCCCTTCTTGAATCATTAATAATGTAATATCATTTTAAACACGGTTGCTGTTTAAATGATAATGGGAGAGCTGGGTCCAAACCGACAAACCCCCATTAGGGCAATGGTTAGATCCAATCAGGTTGAACTAGATTTCGAGTTCAATAATATCTACCGAGTTTGAAAGTAGGAGAATCCATGTTTTCATGATTTCATTTTCCATAGGATAATCTGCAGTCAAGATTCTCCTATTTTCAAGGACTGTAGGTGTGGTTGAACTCGAAATCAATTCAATCCAATTAGACCTAAACCTGGTTAGTATAGGGTAATGGTCAGTTCTAGTATAACAGAAATTTTTGATTTTATAGAATGACATGTAATCAATATTCTCTCATATTCAATGGCTCAACAGGAAATCTAGTTACCTCTAACTTACGCTTGATTCCCAAATGAAACTTACTTCACCAGTATAATTGATAAGTTGGTTGCGAGGGATCGATTGATAGGCCAAATGGTAACCACGTTAACTTATTTTTTAAGTTACTGTTAGGGACAACTGCATTGGAAGAGGGACCCTCGCATGTGCTCCTCCTTACACGTCGTCTCCTGTAATCAGGAGTGCTCTTAAATCAAAGATGCCAAATATCATCTTTCCCAAGTCCACTTTATATCTTTGACGTTGACCGACTAGTGAGCTACATCTTTTTGAGAAGGCTTTGAATGGGCTTGCCGGATCCTAAGAAAAGACATAATAGACCGTTCAAATGTATGAGCTCAATCTTGGAATTTTCAATTGACGTGACTGCCTATAGTTTAAAGACTTTGGATAATCCAAAGTATATTGGCATGCCTGCTAATTTTATTACACCTTAATTAGCTGATAATTTGACAACCGACTGTGTTTATTGACGCTATCGTAAAAATATGAAAAATTATAAATTATGGATAATTTTTTTTAGAGAATGTTAAAGACAGCTTATGTGAATTGACTCAATGATTGAGCTCCCTTATATGCAGTCAGTCACGTTGCGCCATATAAATTGCCTGAAAATTGTCTACCAAAAAATGTCCAATGTACTACCCTGTCCTAAAAATATAAAAAAACGTGACCGATTGATCCAGTAACCCCGACTCCGTCTACATCGCCTGAAATAGGAACCCAATACCCCGAGGAGCCAAGAGTCCTTCTTATCCAAGGACACTCCTAAAAAAACCCCGCCGTTAAATTCGGGGTTTTATGACTTTTCACATCCTCGTCTCCCATCTTCTCCAACTCTACCGCCTTCACAGATTTTATAGTCGTTTCTTCTGCTTTCCCCTTTTATTCTCTCTCTCTCTCTCTCTCTCTCTCTATATAAATAAAAGCCAAAGGCTTTTTACTCTCAAACGTCTATCTATCTTCTCTATTGTTTTTAGCTCACCTTTCGTTATCTCTCTGTTTCGCCATGTCTCTCCTTAGAGATCTCGTCACTCTCGATCTCTCCGATACGACCGAAAAAATCATCGCTGAATATATATGGTATTTTTTTAATATAATTTCTTCATTGAGTTTGCGTTCTTATATTTATCTTCTCTTTTTTAATCCTTTTTTTTTTTCATAATAGGATTGGTGGATCTGGTATGGATATTAGAAGCAAAGCAAGGGTTAGTGCTTCTATATTATTATTATTTTTGGCTTTTGATATTTGGTGTTTTATGATTATAGTGCTTATATTTGGCTTGTGTGTATGTGTTTTAGACGTTATCTAAGCCGGAATCTGACCCACATAAGCTCCCAAAATGGAACTTCGATGGATCAAGTACCGGGCAAGCTGCTGGAGATGACAGCGAAGTCATTTTATAGTAAGTAATTTTTATGGCCATTTCTGTTTTCCAATTTTTGCTAAATATAATATGTAAAAATAATTTTGTTCTTTTGTGTGTTTTCTATAGTCCTCAAGCCGTGTTTAAGGATCCGTTCAGAAGAGGAAACAACATTCTGGTATATTTCTATTATTCTCCTTTCGATTTTTTAAATACAAATCACTATGTTTAGATTAGATTAATATAAGTGCTAAAACCAAAAAATTTCAATAGATCTTTTATTTATTTTATTTTCATTTTGTTTTATTAGGTGATGTGCGATGCATATACCCCTGGGGGGGAACCGATTCCTACCAACAAAAGATTCAATGCAGCTAAAATTTTCAGCCATCCTGATGTTGCAGCCGAAGAGCCTTGGTAAGAAAAAATAGAATTATTTATTTATTTTTTAATGAAATTTATAGTAATGATGATTACCGAAAGGATTAATGTGGCCCATCACATATTTCGAAAGAAGACTGCCACAGATATCGAGGCCCTGCATATCTGTAAAAGTCGTGTCTTGCAAGTTTCGCGAAAACTGATGTATTAAGCTTTAATAAATAATAATTGATGCATGTGAGGACTGAGGAGAGTCGACACTGTCACCAAAATTGTCTGCTTTTTGCCAAATTTTTTTGATGGGGACCACTGAAGAAATCGCTGCCTCATCTTTCTCTGTAAGAGGAAAATATAAATAAATAAAGAATTGGAAGTTTAAATAAGGCAAGTTATTTTTTATTTTTTAAAATACTATATATAAAAAGAATAGAAAAAGGGGATCTACAACTTGCACACGAGATGTGTACCGTTACACATGATTACAAAGAAAGACTTATTTTTGGGATTTGTGCACAATCTAAGCCATTTGATTTGAAAGACCATGATGGGAAGTTCTTTGAGGCCAAAGATTGGCACGAATAATCTCTATCATCTTATTGAGTACAGAAAAAGGCAATCATCTGATTCAATGGTTGACTTTTCAGATGATAGATATTAGAGATCATGTTTAGCTCTCGAAGATCCTTACATCATGATCTTCAAATCATACGGCTTAGGTGATATTTTATGTGGCACAAATCCCAAAAATAACAAAGTCTTTCTTTTGAACCATGTGTCAGGCTACAAATCTGGTGTGCAAGTTGTAGCTCCCTAATTATTTTTTGCCAAAATTGAGGGCATTTTCTGTATTACATTGAATTCATGTCTGATATGGGCACAATATTTGACCTTGCTGACCCAACTTTCCACCTTCACAAAGTCGGGGTATATCATGTCGGATGGGGCCTAATCCCATACATATCGGTCGATATATATTGGTTATGACCAATATTTAAAACCATGGTCTCAATGTTCCACACAATAGATTTTGAGATCACGGGCTTACCAGCAGACTGTCAGATGTTAAATCCACATGGCACATATCTCAAAAAGAGAGCGTGAACCGCGTTTAATGGTATGCCATGATATCAAGTTCACTTTTTGAGATATGTTCCACGTGTAATAAAAATCTGACCGTTTAATGGTAGGATCATGATCTCAAGAACTATTGTTTGAAGATTGGGGCGAAAAAGGATTTTCATAGTCATGTGATTCAAAGCAGTCAAACGCTTTTAAAATGCGACTAAAACTGATTTTGGAAATTGACATGGTAACCAAAGATGTTTTTTGTGCAATCTTCAACCCCACAGCTAATTTAGGTCATGGTCTTCACTTCACATGGCACACTTGATGAGAAATAGTGCATGTGTCCAAAAAAAGTGACCTATCACAATCTAGATTGGAGCAGGTTGGTTGCCCTCTACCAGCTCATTTATTATAGAGATATGTGGTGCCCGTCTCATGCACCAAGTGTTTAGGGTCAAACTCCTTCCATCAAACTGGTCAAGCCTCAGGAAATTCATGAAGGGTTATACCCATACCTGTTTTCGAGGAACATGATTTTTATTCTGATTGATTATTACTTTATCCATAAGTTAGATTATTTGTGTAATGAGCATTTTAAAAATTTTTCATCAGGTATGGCATTGAGCAAGAGTATACGCTCCTCCAAAAGGATCTTCATTGGCCTATTGGATGGCCAATTGGTGGTTTCCCTGGCCCTCAGGTATGGATAGATTATTATTATTTTGCTGCTGGTTTTTATGTGCCCACTCAATGTTCAAAGTTCATTAATGGACTAGTAAACTGTTTTAATTGACTCTGTTTCTTAATAACGCAAGTACCTAGTTCAAAGTTTTCATCTCAAAGAGAAGCTCAGTCAATTACGATCTTACCCGTTTGTTGTAACATCAACAAGTTATTGATTGCTTTTGATGATATTGTGTATCGTACGATGCTGTTAGAAAACAGTGCAGATCATCTATATGTATTGTTTATTATATTTTCATGTGTCGTATGATACTGACAACTATGAGTATGTTAGTTTGCACGGTATTGTGTATCATATGGTACAGCTAGAAGACAATACGTATCATCTATATGTATTGTTTATTATATCATGTAGCATACGAAACTGATAACTTTGAGCATGTATACTGCACGATACTGATAACTATGAGCATGTTACTTTTCTATATATTCTTGATATATTAATTTAAAATGTTTTTTTACATGAATGATTGGGATTATGAATTTTGATGTATTGCAGTGTCAGAGTCATCAACAGACATTAGACTCTGACACCTGAATCCTTGTCCATTTAAAACTGCCAATACAGGTTCAGTCCGATACCTCTCCCAGTGGTATCAAGCTTACTCATAGCAAAAAAGATTCAGAAAAGGGTCCATGATGGACCATTTGGAATTACGGTTAGACATTACATATGGTATATGAACTCGTATTACTTGTATTAGAAGATACATATCCCATATGCCTTTTTTAACATTATATCTTTTAATGCAAACCTCTTGAGTTTGTATCAGATGTAAGAAATAACCTCTATGTTTGCTCAAACTAAATTTTAATGGCGGTTCTAATGGCATTCCCTGTTTAAGTCTCAGGGCTTCTCAAATTTTTTGGTGTTTACCTCCTAAAAGGTAGCAATTCTAGTGAATTGAAGTTTGAGATCTCGAGTGCGTAAAAGTAGTTAATTGTTTGTAGAAATAAATGGGCTACTAATAATAATAAACTAAAGGCAAGAAAAATACCCATTAGAGTTTATGATGTAAAGAGATGGAAATGATGAGTGAGAGAGAGGAGAGAGGGAGAGAGCAATAAATACAAACGATCGATTGTTACTATTCCAAGATATCCAAGTTACAATAGGCGGGCCCTTTATATAGAGGGCTTACAAGACTCGGCAGATATTTACTAACCAATGTGGGACTAAACTCACAACCTAATTAGACACTTGTAACACTAACATGCCTTAAATGACATATCATCTCAAACATTGTTGGGGGTCAAAATTTGTGTTGTCTTATATTATTTGGAGTGATTTAGGGTCCTAGAAAATAGGAGTAAGTTAGAGAAACAGATGTTACTTTATTTGCTTTATCTCATAGTTCAAAAACTCGGCCGAGTTACTTGACTCAACGGGATTTCGAGTTGAGTCCGATTCGAGTCAAGATTACACTAGGATGATGCAACCAGGGTTCATAAACTGCCCTTATATATAAAATATTTTCATGAGATAAGGTTTTAGAAACCCTAACTTTTTAAGAAGTATTAAACTACGGATTTTATGAGCATATCTTTCCACCTTTATTCCTTGTAACATATTTTTTTATTTTTATAAGATATGTATTTTTCAAAATATATACTAAATTCTGAGTTGGTGTGAGTCGAGTTTATCCAAGTCTTCAAGTTAACTCGACTCAACCGACTTTCGAGTCGAAACAAGTTTTCGCATTTTAAAACCATGATTTAACTTTTTTATTTGGAGGTCAAGTTTAGTAGGAATTTGCTTAGAGTAAAAAATAAAATAAAAAACTATTTTATTTTTCTGCCTAGATTTTAAGTTTGGTAGGAGTCTAACTATAAATATAAATTTTTGATAGAGTTAAAGTAAACGTCTTTTTTTTCATCTTTTAGTATATAAATGTAAAGCTGCTATGGAAATTAATGATTAGCATGGAATTTTGTGATTGTGATATTTTTTCCTTTGAAAACTAGGAGGAGACAGAAAAAATAAAGTGGGCGAGACCTCTATTGTGGACATCTTGTGGCTTTTCAGCCCCTATCTGCTGCTGTTCACTTCTTTTAAGACTCTGTGACTGCTGATTTATATAGCCATTTTAGGATCTGATCTACTTCTAACGTAAGTCCATATTTTTGGTACAGCATGGGATTTTTGAGTCTCTGTTTTCTGCCTTTTTAGGCATCGCTTCTGCTGTCTTCCAGTGATTGCCTGCTGTTTTACTGGTCTTTTCAGACCCGAATACTATCATATTGCTGCCACATAATTTCTGTACATTGTTACACACATTTATTCTATTCTGTACAGTTTTCAGCCGCTAGTTGAAAGATTTGTTGACCCTATTATCTAAAAATATTGCTGCTATTGCAAAGGGTATCAGAGCTGGGCCTGAATCGGGGCTTCGTTATCAATATATGAAACCTGTTCTTTGTTAATAGGTAACATAGATTTTAAGTATGTGTAGAGTTCACCAAGGCTTCTTTTTAATTGAATTCACCCAGGCCAGGCTTTGCTATCACTTTCATCTCTTAGCAATCAAAGAGAGGAGGCTGAGAATGTTATCGCACCAAAGTCCAAAGTCTACTTGAGTGAGAATTAGATGTAGAGGGTTCATGGGGGAGCTTAATAGCATGAGCCAATGAACATTGTGTCTTAGGTCAGTATAGAGCACTAGGAGTCTTAAATGTTTTAGTCGATCTTATTAACTTTGTGACAAAATACAGCTTTTTTTTTAAAATGCGTGTTTTCTGCCACAACGTACTAAACATGTATAATATCCAAATTATTTAATAAAATGCAAATTTTTGTATAATACGCGTATTTTGCGTATTAAACTTTTTTTCCCATATTTTACTGTATTTTTAAAAAACTGTTTTAAACCTTTATATATATATATATAAAATCTATTTTTTTCCTATTTTTCTGTTTAGTTTTCGTCTTCCATATTTTACATTTTTTTTACTATTCGATTTTTCCCTTATTTTGCCGGAAGAACTTTTCCGACTTTCTCACTCACGTTATTAAACCTGTACCCGTATTTTGTCACTTTGCTTATTAAAATGCCCTAGTGCTACTGTGGTAAGTTAGTATTTTCTCAAAAAATATTGGTCTTCCCTATTTTACAGTTTTTTTACCATTCGATTTTTTCCCTTATTTTGCCGGGAAAACTTTTCCGACTTTCTCGCTCACCTTATTGAACCCGTACCTATATTTTGTCATTTTGCTTATTAAAATGGCCTAGTCCTACTGTGGTAAGTTAGTATGTTTCTTAAAATTTTATAGTCTTTCAATGCAACATCGTACTGGTGGATATTACGAAACTAGATTTTATATGAAAAGCCAAGGGAGTGGTTGAACTTGATAACATAGAGTGATACATTAGGGCTTCTACTGGGCTTCTGTTTCATCCTTGGTATCAAACTGGGAGGGAGCTTTCCCTTTCTTCCTCATATCCGTGAGGAACCTAGGTTCATGAGTCTCCCCTTAATTAGAGTAGAGTAAGTTAATCTTTGATTTGTGTAGTAGGGGCAGCCCTTGTGACTCTAGTCTGGGGAAGGAGCACTTTCATAAATGAGTACGGAGGCCTGGAGGGTATTCTCTCCCATGCTTGTCAGCTAGATCAGCAAACTAGCTAAATTGATACTGAAGCTGAGATGGAAGCTCTTTGCACTCACTTCAAACTTCTTCATCTGTTGACTCCATTGAAGCCATTGAGGGAGACTCCCTGAATAAAATTGGGTGGCTGAATCTCTCCACCCTTTCAAAAAGACATTACTGAATATAGCAGTGCTTGTTACCGAGGAATCATTATATGGGTAGCTGCCTTAGAGGTGTAGCGTTTGAACGCTACACTAGTGCCGAGATCACATGCCACATGGCATGTGATCCCAAAACAAACACCCGTTTTGTGATCATTAGCCATGTGATCTAAAAAAAGTTAAATTTTATGACTGTTTTGCCCTAAAATATGTGGTCAAAGTTTGACCTCCGCCCCACTTAACCTGCCACCCAAAGAGCACTAGGGCAGCATTGATTGCCACATGGCTAATGTAGCGTTCCACTGTCCTATATATATATATATATATATATTAAAAAATATATAGAAAATAAGCAATAGGATGTGATAGTTCAATGTCCCATATCAACTTTTTGTTACTAAACATTTCATGGATCTCCGTTTAAGAGTGAGTTATAAGGAGCATTTTGGGGACAGATAGTTGGAAGTCTCAGTATGCCTCCAGCAATTTCACTTCAGATCTCTCTATTATATAAGATAAAAAAAATATTTGAATTTAAACTGTTAAACCAGATGCCTTTCTTTTTGAAAAATTGGAAATTAGACCTTTCACCATTTCAGTTTTGAAGAAATCATAAGATTGTGCATCCTTTTTTAACTTCTTAACTATGTTTTATCAAATAGTTCGTAAGTTGTCTCGTGAATTGATAACTATGACAATTTAATTGAAATTTTAAAATTTTAATTACATATTCGAAAATTTAAACAAAAATTAGTTCGTATTCCTCGTACTATGGTACATACAATAGGCAAGGCATCACTTTCATGGGTCAAAATATCGTCTAATACCAATACGTATCGGACGATACATATTGGTTTTGGACCTCGCCAATACGGTACATTCAAGGTACCGTATCAGTGCCTCCGATACAAAACCTAAAATTTCGGACGATACATTGGAATGTATAGTCCGAAACCGATACGTATCGGTTTTGGGGCTGGACGATTCGTATCATTTTTATGAGATTTTAACCCATGATCACTTTTCTGTATCGCACACAAGCAGATCTGGTAGCGGTACTCTTCATGGCTAAAACCAGTATTATACATGCAGTACAAATGGTACAAACCCCTAGAAGAGTTAATACCGCCTTTTATTAATCCTTGGTACTGGGTGGATCGGTACCAGAATTTACCGTGGAGTAAATTCCGGTATCTCCTGGGACATTAAACCATGGTAATCTCTTGATCAGATGGTTAGGATGATCTACTTGGTGTTGTTTTCAGCTGTGGCACATACACTTAACTGCCATTTGTATGGTTTTGGTCAATGTACATATATGCCACATTTGATGATTGGGAATACTTTAAGATTCCTTGTACCCAGGACAGGGATCTTAATTCAGAAGGGCGTGCACAAGTTGTACAAATTTAAAACTATATATAAAGTACACAACTTTTTTTTCTCACATAGAAACATTCTGTCTTAGAACAAAATCAGATTTACTATAACATCAATATATAGGGAGCCGGTTAGGTCCTCCAATGGAGGACGGTGACCGTCCTCCAAGATCACGTGGAGCTCCACATGGCACCCAAAACACTTTTTGGGTGCCACGTGGAGCACAGGTGGACAGTTTAGATCAATATTTTTAAAAAAAAAACCGAAAAATAAATTTTAAACCGACAAGTCAAGGTTTGACGGTTTTCATTGGTCCACATTTCACAGATCAAAATATGCATAGTGGAGATGAGTTTTTTTTTTTTCCAAAGATGATCTAAGCAATGCACCCTAGGTCCACGTGGAAGGTTGGAGGACCGTGACCGTCCTCCCATGGAGGACGGAAGCCTTTTCCATATATATATATATATATATATATATATATATATATATATATATATATATATATATATTTCACATGTTTATTATCGGTATTTTTCTAGATCATATGAACATGCTTTGCTAGACTGCCACACTTTTGAATGGCTGACATAAGTTGAAAATGCTTTGCCATTTTCTTTCAAAATGGATGAATTACTACAACATGCCATAGGCACCAAATTTGCCGATTTTTTGAAAAAATTGCGCATAATTCGTGAATTTGAGATTCTACGAATTATTCTGTGATTTTTTCACAAATTTGTGTGTTTTTAAAAATTCGTGAATAAATCACGAATAATTCCCATTTTTTTTTCAGTAAATCATGATTATTATTTTTATTTTTTTGTACTTTTTAATCTTTTTTTTATTTTATTTTTTTCTCGAATATATCCCTGAACTTGCCACAATTTTCCAAATTTAACCTTACCGAATTATTTCCGAACCCCGACTTGGTGACTATGTTTGCAACCATATTTCAATATATCTCTGCAGGTTCTAGTGTACGGACGGGGAACAAGAATTCATTAAACATCTTTTACTTTATACAAAGTTTACTGAAGCTAAGTTGGGCTTTTGTTGCATGCAGGGACCATACTATTGTGGTGTTGGAGCTGACAAGGCAATTGGTCGAGATATAGTTAACTCTCATTACAAAGCATGTCTTTATGCTGGAATTAATATTAGCGGGATTAATGGAGAAGTTATGCCAGGCCAAGTAATACTCTTGTTCTTAATTTTCTGCATTTTTGTCTCGTGTAATTTTAGTTTTATGCAGGAGCTGATGTTGCTTCCATGCTATTTGGCTTCACTTGCATCTCTTGAAATTTGTATGTGCTTACAATTTTATTTTGGGAGTTTCAACTTGCACACAAGATTTGTACTGTGGCACATGATTAATGACTTTTTTATTTTGGGATCTGTACGGTGTGGAGCACAATCTAAACTGTCTGATTTGAAGAACTTGAGGTAAAGATCTTTGTGGCCAGAAATTGTCTCAAAACATGATCTCTATCATCTGATTTGTATGACTTCGCATTTAAAAAAATGATGAAATGATTGGAATGTTTCCCTTCTGCTTGTGTTTCTCAGGGTTATCGTCCCCTTTTTGTGTTCCATATGATGATGGTCAATCTCCCTTAGTTCAGATATGAGCCAGAAATTTTTTGTTGCTTCAACTTTGGTTCTTGATCTAATACACTTATCTCTGCTCCATGATTTCCACATCATGTTTTTTAGCTGTATGATTTATCAACTCCAGGCTACCAAGTTTTTAGTGTGCGAACCATTGCTTTAAATATCTCAATTCAATTAATTTATGTCAATGCTAATTGAATTAGTGGCCTTCTTAATTTTAATTGTTTCCATAGAAGACCTTGGTAGATTCAAGTTAACTTTCTGTCTTTGGTCAAAGTTCAGAAACACGCATCACTTAGTTTTGATGTTAACAAATGTGGTGTTCTTTCTCTTTTAATTTCATGATAAACCATGATGAATATCTTTTGTAGTTTTTTTAAATGCTCAAAAGCACGAGTGATTTGTGTTAGAAGTAATCTCTCTTGTTGGTTGTTTAAATCACGGTTGTTTCGATTTTCCTGTGATTTATTTTCAATTTTGCTGCATGGTTTGGACAGTGGGAGTTCCAAGTTGGCCCGTCTGTCGGGATCTCAGCAGGCGACGAATTGTGGGTAGCTCGCTACATCCTTGAGGTAAATACAGGGATTTGTTAACTAATCCTCCTTTAAATCATTGTTATTTACTGGCCACTCAGATCGAAATACTTGGCTAGTCTTAGAGGAAATCTGCCACGTTGATCGCAAATAAATATGAGATGTATTTTTTAATTTATCCCCTGAACTATTTGAAAGCGAGAAAAATGTGATGTGACGTGAAGATGGTTGCATCTAGCACAGTAGGAGCAGGAAACTGACCATGTTAGATTTTGCCATTACCTCTTGTGTAATTGTTATCAGCACAGCATTCTTCGTTCATTTATGGTTCTCTTCTCCAGTGCTTATTTTTGTTTCTGTTTTTTGGTTAAACAGAGGATTACAGAAATCGCAGGAGTTATTCTATCATTTGACCCGAAACCGATCGAGGTTTGGACGGAACCCTTCATTAAATTTACTATAAGAAACATAAAGTTTGCATTTCTAATCTGCTTAGCATCCATGTTATAGCTGTATTACTTGGGATATAATTCATTGTTCCTTCAAGGTGGCAGTTTATTTAATTTATTCTTTGAAGTTTGAATGTGTATAAATCTCGTTCTTAATTCGTAATCTTTGCTTGATTGAATATGGTCAATAAAGCCCATTGACAGCCAACATTCATGTACACCGCTTTTTTTCTAGCAAAAATGTAACCAAGTGTAGAATTGATTTACTGTGGTCTGTTGTGGTAAAAACCAGGGTGATTGGAATGGTGCTGGTGCTCACACAAACTACAGGTGCGAATCAGTTAAATATGCATCATCGTCGTCATTATAATTGCCTCTCTCTCTCTCTCTCTATATATATATATATATATATATATATATATATATATATATATGGGTAATGATCATGGATCAAAATATCGTCCGATACCGATACGTATCAGTTTTGGAGCTCACCGATACGATACAATGGGTTTTTATCGCCCCCCTGAAAAAACAGTCAAATTATCGTTCAATGTATCGTTCGTATCGTTCGTATCGTTCAATGTATCGTTCGTATCAGACGATAATTTGAAATTATCGTCCGATAATTTCAAATTATCGGTTTTAATGTTTTTTTTTTTTTGGGAAAAAATCGGAGAGTATCGTCCGGAACCGATACGTATCGATTTTGGGGCTGGACGATACGTATCGAAAAAACGAGATTTTGATCCTTGGTAATGATCACCTAACTCAAGTCACCAAGTGACTCGAGTGGGTGACCGTCAGATCATGGTCAAAAGTTGATCGCGGTGTGATCTGACAGTTACCCGCTCGATTCACGCGTGACCCGATTCAAGTGATCATTACCCCCATATATATATAATAGAGGGTGGGGAGGCATCACGAGGATCGGGTCCTTCGGCAACTTGGGCAAGGTTGATCAAGTGTCATACAGATTCTTTTTTTAAAGGATGCTTATCCAGAGTGTAAAGTGTGTTCAAAGATTTAAAAAAATTAATGCAGCAGGTTGATGGGGTGTCGCCCCTTATCTTTGACTTACTAATTTGAAGGGCAGAAAAGTCCTAAAATCAATTTTTTTTCTTTTAAATCACATGGCACATCACTCCAAAACGGGTGTTGTTTTGGAGATCATGTGCCACATGATTTGGCATTGATGTGTAGCCCAGTCTGGCTACATTGAAATTCACCATCCCTTTTGCCATATATATATATATATATATATATATATATATATATATATATATATATATATATATATATATATATATAATATACTCTTATTTGTAAACCATAGAACAGTGGAAAATATCTGATTTGTTTTTTTATTTTTATTTTTTTTGTCTCAGCACCAAATCCATGAGAAAAGATGGTGGAATTGATGTGATCAAGAAGGCTATTGAGAAACTAGGTGTGCGTCACAAGGAACACATTTCCGCATATGGAGAAGGCAACGAGAGAAGGCTAACTGGTCTCCATGAAACTGCCGACATCAATAAATTCTCATGGGTATGGCTATTGGTTGTCTAACTTTTGTGATTATATCAATTATCCAGTAATAACAAATATTGGTTTCTCTGATATTCCAACCATAGATCTAAAACTCGGCGAGTCTCAAGTTACTCAACTCGCCAGGCTTTCAATTTGAGTTTGAATCGAGTTGAGATTTTGCTAGGATGATGCAACGAGTGTCCATAAATTAATTTATATATAAATTATTTTGATTGGATAAGGTTTAGAAACCTTGTATTTTTAGAAAGCCTTAAACTACCTATTTTACCAACATATATTTCCATTTTTTCCTTGTAAAATACTTTTTAAATTTTATAAATATTTACTGAATTACCGAGGCAAAGCGAGTTGAGTTTATTCGAGTCTTCAAGTTAATTTGACCCAGCTGACTTTCGAGGTGAGTCGAAGTTTCGGGTTTTCAAAGCATGATTCCAACAATGTCAATTATGGGTTGGCTGGTGTTCTCATCGGGCCAACCCATCCCTCTTTCTTCTGTACAATGTAATTTTTCTTTTATTACTATTTTGCCTTTTCTGGCTTGTTCACTTTTTAATCTTTTAATAAATTTGTGGTAATCAATCTTCTAACAAATTTGTGGTAATCTTTAAACATGCTATCAACCCTACAGATTGATCTTTTAATAAATTTGTGGTAATCAATAAAAAGTGATACTAAACATGCTATCAACCCAACAGATTGTGTCTTTTTGTTGACTTTTTTCAAACGGTTTTCTAGTTGCACATTTAGATATTTATTTTCATAATATATAATGTTGGCCATGACAACTGATACGTATTAGACAAAAAATTTTTAGGTTAACCGACCTGTTTCTCACTGGGATTGAGAACAAACATTAATTTGGGACATGTGGCACTATTCTTCACCAAGTTTGCCACGTGATGCAATGGACCTGATACAAAGGTCGGGTTGAAGATTGCATCGAGAAAAAAAGCTTTTGAGCCATATGATAGAAATGTTTTTTATGCAATCTTCACTGCCATAGAACAGCTCTATTAAAAAATATATGCATACTATAAAATAAAAAAAATTATTTCTGTAATTGCAACATGCATCATTCAATTTTATAATTCCCGATTTGGGTGTAGTTATTGAAGTACCTAAATTTGTCTAGTTTTTTTCCTAGTGTCCAAGCATTTGAGGTTTCTCTTCAATAATAATATAATGTAATCATCATTGCTATAACTAAGTTCCAACACTAGAAGTTTTTAATTATTTCATTGAAAATTTGATTGTGACACAATTTGTCTGATATCTCAGGGAGTTGCAAACAGAGGTGCCTCTATCCGAGTTGGGCGTGACACAGAAAAAGAAGGCAAAGGTGAGCGCCCTTCATATCATTTAAATTATTTTCTTCTTTTCTCCATGGATACATAAATTAAATATTAGAACAATTGGCCCAGTCCAGAACACCAAATAATTACTCAATTGGATATCTACACATTTGGAAGTCTAGAGCTCCTGAATTTGTAAATGCTGCTTGGTCAACTATCTTGGATCTGTTTCCATTTATTTTGGAGGCTTCTTAATGAAAACTGAAGCCCTCAACACAATAATCTTAGGTTAAGTAGATGAAATCCTACTTTAGACAACAATTTTAGTATGTCAAAACACCACTAAAATCCCTGATTTTATGGCATTAATAGCGCGGCACTCTGTGCACTATCACTATCGTGCCCCCAATTTAATTACTGTATATCTGCCCCAAAATCTTAGTAATATTCTGGTACTACTGTAAGTAAATCTGAAAGTACTCTGCTCCTCAAACCAGTACTTAATAAATAGAAAGGAATAAAGGAAAACACCAACTGATATTTGATCATCAAACAGATCAGTTTTAAAAACTGAAATCGACAGCAGTCCTAAGGATAAAAACCCTCGAAAATAAGCCAGCACCAGAATTAGAAGTTCTCAGTAAACAGGGTCGGAGTGATGACTCTCAAAATACCAGAATTTTTCTCAAAACCAAATTAATTTTCACGATAGCAACTATTTTTTGTAGCGGTTTTTTTCACATAATTAGTAAAAGATAAATTAGAAAACAAAACTTCCAGTTTGACTCTTTAAGTAAAACTCCTATTTTTATTTTTACTAGTTTCCTACATAATTTGAACTGTAAATAACATAATAAATATTAAAATAATTCTTACACTTCTACTTTCTAGAACCTTAGAACCAAAATAGAAAGGCTTAATTTACAGATTTAGACCCCCAAAAATGATCACTGTGAACCTCCTATTTTGTAGGAACCGTAAACTTACAAAATATTCATTGGATTTACCGTGAATAGGAACAGTAATTGGGTCTCATGAATGACGTGGACCATATTTCGAATCCTGTTAAACCCCCTGTTCTGGCCCTATTAAAGTCTCAGATCCAACCAATTAATATTTTTGCTTTTGCACTTTTGGGTCTTGTTTCAGACTTTAAGCAGCTGCTAACTCCCCAGATACTACCTGGAGTCAGTACTGTCTTTTTTTGAGTTTATATTGGGGTCCTGACCCGGGTTTCAGTAACTGCACTTGGGTCAGTGTCCCTCCGGATATTTTTGAGCACCAAAACAGTGAAAGATTTATAGTCTACTTTCACTGATTTGACTGCTAATAAATAGCTGATCGTCTCCGGAGGCTTGACTATTTCAAGGAAGGAGATTGACCTGAGTGCAGCTGCTGGCACTCAGATCAGGTTCCGAATACGAACTTTTTTTCTGAACTTAAAAACTTGCGGGATCAGCCTGGCTGCCATGTTTAACTTGGTTTTCTTGAAACTGGACTCGACAGGAACTACTACCTGATCAATAAATATAATTACAAGACATTAGTACACTCGGATCAAGTCATTAGTAGACTTGGATTAAGCCAACTCATCAACTAGTATTCAATCTAGTACTTTGTTATTAACCTAACAAGGTGTAAGCGTAGTTTGTTACTATATTTGGTTTCCAGTTTTAAGAACTGGTAGAGATCGTATTGCAGTTAAGGAAATTTTGTTTGAGTTAATAAAATTAGAGCGGTGTTACTGCCACACCCATTTCTGTTACTCCCACACCACTTAAACAAAGGAAATACCGTTGACTACTTTTGAGTGGACAATGGAGATAGATTTTTGTCCCAATCTTCCACACAATAGATCTTGAGATCATTGGCCTAGCATCATACGGTCTTATGTTGATTCCGAGTGACACACATCCCAAAAAATGGACGATCACAGTATACCATAAAAGATGGCACGGAATCAACATGAGACCGTATGATGGTAGGCCCATGATCCAGAGATCTATTGTTTAGAAGAGTGGGAGCAAAAATGATTGCTATCGACTGATTCAAAGCAATCAACACACACGCAAAAAAAGTACCACATAAATAAACTTGTAGAACATGAGAAATTGTGGACCCGCACTGCCAATTTCTTTTTTTTAGAAATGTGATTTCTAATTATATTTTTTGCATGGCAGGATACTTTGAGGACAGAAGGCCAGCTTCAAACATGGATCCTTATGTGGTCACCTCCATGATAGCTGAGACAACCATACTTTAGAAGGCCTACTTAGTGTGGAAGATGGACATAGAATACCTCGCAACTTATTTGGTTATTAATTATCAATTGGAGCTCTCATTTGTATTTTGCAGTTGCATTATCATAAGAATTCTCTTTCTCAATCCCTTTTATGTGGCAATAGACTACGTGACTTGTGGCTTTGCGATGCTGGTTTAAATGGTTCCCATATACAGTAAATAAATTACAGCTAGTGATCAGTTTATATTAAAGCAGCTCCACCTCATCTGCCTTCTCTAGCTATTTTATTTTAATTTGATTTGGTATTAGGTGCACAGATTGCGCACCAAGGTCAGTGCATGGGTCAATCTCCCTCCACTTCACTGGTCAAACTTTCAGAGATGTACATATATTGTGGTAGTTAAATCCAAAGGTAACAAAATCGGTATCAGTATCGGGTATCGGTCCTTCTATCGGTCCTTGGAGGACCGATACGGGCCCGAATCGGCCGATACCGAGTTGGATACCGATACGGATCAATTTGTTGAAAAATCGATCTTTATAGATATCGGCCGAAATTTGATATCTTGTTAAATTAGAGCATTATTTTTACCCTTTTGGTATGTTGAGATTTAACTGGGCCTTGTGCCTAATTCGAGTCCTTTATTGGAAGGGTAAAATGCATATATATATATATATATAACAGCAGAAGCAGCTCTTTGGTTGCTCTCTGTTAGAGTAGTTAAAATCTGCACTGGAATAGAACAGTTTTATCACTTAAAACAGCTCCCTATCAGATCAAATGAGGCGAGGTGTTTTGTCACTAAATGTAAAAGTAGTTCTCCGCCATAGCTAAAAAGTAAAAGAGTAGCTTTGTCTCAAAAGAGTTAAACCCAAACGCAGCCTTAGAGTAGGGAAATTTTTTAACATTTTGAGAGAAATATTTGAGAGGGCGTAAATATGAGGGCATTTCTATCAACCAAGTGGTTTTCCATCGCTTTGATGGTTTGTAACAAACGGTGCATCCAAGCAATGATATTCATATTCAACACTTGTAGCAACAATCTCCATGAGTGAATTTACCGATGAATTGTTGTGGCAACTGATCCTCGGCTTGAGTGTCACATGACACCCAATTGGGCACGTGATAGGGTTCAACCCTATTACGATAATATATATATATATATATATATATATATATATATATATATATATATTAGTGGACTGTCCACATGCGATGCACATGAGAGCCATTTTTTTGGAAAATGAATAAATATGATGTAAGCAATTCAGCTAAATCGTATCTAAACACTTTTCATGTATATAATTTATTATAATAACCTTTTCATGGATCTAGGGTCTACATATAAAATGAGAAGGGAGGGGGAGTTGGATGAATATTTACGCTTGGTAGCTTGGCAGAAACACCTTATTTGAGGCTCTAAATCAAGCAATATATGTTACATCTCGTAACTCGTTCTCCACCACAGTTTTTTCTAACTTGTCTTTACAATGTGTGGGGTTTGGATATAGGGTTTGTCTTCATCACTCTGATTGGTACAACACAATTGTCATGTCTATATGCATGAAACACCCCTTGATTGTTGAAGTCCCTTTTCCCTATTAATACTTTTAGGCTGTGTTTGAAAACTTTGGAGATTTTAAATTCAGATATTTCAAATTTAGAATTTTAAATATTTGGATGTTTAATTTGGTTTAATTCGGTTTTATTCGGTTGTCTCATGCCCAATCCAATCCAACCAGATCGATCAAGCTTAAAAATACTCGGCTCAGGCGAGTCGAGTCTCTGATCGAACTGTATCTATAATAGCACTGAGTAGCAACTTTTTACTCACTAAACATAGCCAATTATATGTTGGTGTAATATTTGGATTTTCAAATAATGCCTAAAAGGTGTTATTTACAAATCCACTTTTTTACAATACACGCATGGATTTCTAAATTGCGATGAATTTATCAAATCCAAATCCAAACACAATCAGGTGGAGCCAAATGACGGATTTGGATTTAGGAGATCCAAATCCATGTTCCCAAACGCAGCCTTAGTATCTTAAGTGCATATGTTATGTCATTAGCAAAAGACATTATGCAAATCATGGGCTTAAAACGTTCGAATGCCACGTTGGAAAACTTGCACTTATAAAAGTCTATTACACGTGGACAAATGGCGATGTCGTGCATTTCTCTTAGGTCTGTCAACGGATTGGATTCAAGTCGGGCTTTTAGTCGGTGCGATTATTTTTAATCCTGAAAATGAGGCTCAAATCCACCTAGATATAAAATTGAAGGGGCTTAGCTCGAGTCACTTCAGGCTCCGGCTCTTATTTAAGCGTAAATCCATGCAAAATCAGGTTCAGGTCGGGCCAAATTTGGGCCAACTCAGCCTTTCTCCTTAATATAATCAGGTTTGGTCCGGTTGGGCTTAGTTTGCTCCTGGTTTGAATCAAATCGGTCACTTTTAAAATAGATCCATACATGGACCTGGTGTAAAATCAGGCCCAGAGCTATTGGCCTTGGTTTTTATTTAGGCCCAATTTTGACCCGATCCGAATCAGGCTGGGTTGACCCGAAGACCGACCTATTGAGAGTCCTTTTTATGTACGACTCAGCCTTGCTGTATCTTGTATATACTTGTAGAGCCAGTGAAATGTCAATCTCTATCGTCGAATTTGTCTCAGTGATCTGATTTGAACAATGAATTCATGTCAGAAAATTTTCTGCTTAAATGAGTATATACCATTGATGGGCTCAAGGTATCGGTAATTCACACAGTCAAAGCGATGGATCATAAATTCAAAGGCTTTGTCCTAAATTTAAAATTTAAAATTTTTGTGAGGTTTTAATCATTCTATTTATGGACTCAAATAATCTATTAATTTTAATTTTAGAGTACCTTTAAATACACTCACAGAATTTAAGTTCACTCTCGCTGAAATATATTAATTGCATTGAATCATACGATAGAAATCGTTTATTCTCTCAATATTTCATGCGATAGATCTTGAGATTATAGACGTATCATCAGACGGTCAATATTTTATTTCCTGTTACACACATTTTATAAAAATGACTTTAACACTACGCATATGTTTAAAATTAATTTTAAGGTTGTTTTTTTGAGTGTGTATTATATGAAATTAAAAATTGATCAAATACACCGTGATCTCAAGATTCATAGGGTAAAAATTTGGATATTAATCCATTTGTATTGTGAGCATCAGTGAACTCAAAGATTTGGTGGGTGAATTTAAGGGTAATCTTAGTTTAGTTTTGATAAATAAAAGTTCTTCTAAAAGAAAATATGTTTTTTTATATAAATAAACTTGTACGTCGGTCGGGGACCATTATCTATTTTTTTTTTTTTTTCTTCCTTCGCCTTTTCAAATCTACGAAACGCGAACTATATCCATCTCCGGTTTTAGGGTTTATCTTCTAGGGTTGGATCTCTGTTCACAGTTTTTTCTTTAGATTTGCCGGTTCGTATTACCTAACAGCGTTTCGTAGTCCTATTCTTCGTTTCTGCTGTCGAATTTAGGGTTGGCAGTTTTTAAGAGATTTGAAAATGAAAACCAGAAACGCTGAAACCCCCAAATCTGGGCCTGCGAAGAAGACGCCAAGTGCAGATAAGACTCCTTTGAAGACCGAAGCAACGGAATCGGCATCCAAGTCTACAGAGACCAAAGATGTTTCTATGAACGAAGTAAAAACGCCGAAGAAAATCGTCAGCGCGAAAAAAGCTACTCCAAAAGCCGCCTCAAAACCGGAATCCAAAGGTGTCCTAATATTAACCATTTTTTTGCAGTTCTTCCATTTTTTGGGTGATTTATTTGATTATAATACTGCTAAAAAACATTTGATTACGTCTGCAATTATTTTCCCATTTTTTGTATGATCTATTTGATTATAGTACTGGTAAAAAAGATTTGATTATATCTTATTATTTTATGTAATTAAATTATTATAATTACAGAGAAGAAAGCAATTGGAAAAGCAAAATCTACATCTGTGGAGAAAGTCAGCATTAATGCAAACGAGACTGAAACACCTGAAATCAAGCGGGTTGAATCGGAGAAACCTATACCTTCTCCTGCAAAAGAAGCCCTTAAGAAAGATGAGCAAGAACATGGGGGGAAGAAAGTGGTGGATCTAAATGAAAAATTGAAAGCTGTTGAGGATCAGATGGAGGATAATGCTGAGGAGGATGAGTACGGCGAAGATTACGGGGATCAAGAGGAATTTGAAGAGGCCGGGGATGAAGAGGGTGAAGATGATGATCAATTGGAACCCGAAGAAGGAGGTGGAGGTATGGAAGAGGAGCAAATACAAATTTCGGCCCATGCCAAGGAGAGGAAACAGAAGAAAGCTCACGAGATTTTTGTTGGTGGGTTGGATCGGGATGCTGATGAGGATGATGTGAAGAAGGCTTTTGAGAAGATTGGAGAGGTTGTAGAAGTTCGGCTGCTCAGGAATTACGTGACGAACAAGAACAAGGGTTTTGCATTCGTAAAGTTTGCGGAGAAGGAGCTGGCAGAACGGGCTTTATCAGAGTTGAAATCTCCCGTGGTATGATATGATTATATTTTTCATATTAGAAGGAATTATTGAGAAAATGCTCGTAGGAAGGGCATAGAAACTCCTATGAACAAGTTAATTTTTACCACCCGATCACTGCTTATATATGTGGATGATCACTCACAGCTTAATATGGCAATTCCGAATGATTATAACTTTTTGTTAGGTGCAATTTTTCTGCCATTGGCTATCAAGGGAGGGCCCATCAATTTGATAGACTGGGCCAACACATAGTGACCAAATTCTCTTACTTTTTGAAAACATACAAATAATTTACTAATTTTTGAAAAAAACGAATAAAATTCGAATTGTTCATGATTTTTTTGAAAAAAAATATAAATTTCCTGAATAATTCTTGAAATTTACGAATAATTTGTGAATTTTCTGACTTTTACCCATTTTTTCCTCAATTTTTTTTTTTAATTAGTATATTTTTACAAATTTTCTTTTTTATTTTTTCCCTAATTTGTTGAATTTTGCTGGATTTTTTTCAAGCCAATTTATTCCTGAATCCCAACTTGGTTACTTTCTTTCAACAAGCACATACACGATTGTGGGTAGAACTAGAGCACGTTACTATATTTGCTCGTGTTAAAACACCAGACTATACTTTTTGCTATTGCTTCCTTTCTCCTTTTAAAAGTTTTTATAGCTCACAAGTTTGGGATTTCAATCATATTTATTGACAGATAAGAGGGAAGAAGTGTGGACTCGCTCCTAGCGAGGACAACGATACCCTATTCGTAGGCAATATCTGCAATACATGGACAAAGGAAGCTGTAAGATTCTACACAGTACACCTTATTTTGTTTCAAAGAACATTTTGTACTTTCTTGACCTCTTGAGGGATTGCAGATTAAGCGAAAATTGAAGGAATACGGAGTTGAAGGGGTTGTGAATATTACTTTAGTTGGGGACACCAAAAACGAAGGGTTAAGCCGGGGTTTCGCATTTGTTGAGTTCTCTTGCCATGCAGATGCAATGCTTGGTTACAAGAGACTCCAGAAGCCCGATGTTGTTTTCGGCCATGCTGAGAGGACTGTAAAAGTGGCTTTTGCCGAACCATTGCGTGAACCGGATGCAGAGATTATGGCTCAGGTATGCTTTTGTACTGGCCGAGATGTTATATTTTTTGGAGTCAACTCTCTTGGCTGTCATTTAAACACCAAATTGGTGTTTAAATGATCTTACACCATCAATGATTTAAGATGCGGGTGATCTGTACCGTCAAAGTGATAGATCATAGCTTGAAGTGCAACAGGTGCCAAAATGGTGTTTTACAGAGATTTAAACCACCGATTTGTGGAATATAATATCAACCACTGTTTTTAGTTTAAAGGCTAATATTAAAGTTTATCAATCGGATGGTTCACATCCACTTATAAGCATGTTTCTATGGGCTGAAACATGTTCCAGTGATAGATTGCCACTTGGACAATTTAGATTGATCACAGATGTGCGTTACATGGCTTAATGATAAATCACACTTCAATGGTGTGAGATAAATGGTCTTATTTTAAAGGTGTAAGATCATTTAAACACCAAGCCATTATCTGTATATTAAAACGATAACTTCCTGCAGGTTAAGTCGGTTTTTGTGGATGGGCTGCCTCCATATTGGGATGAAGATCGTGTAAGAGAGCAGTTTAAAGATTATGGGGAAATTGATCGTGTCGTGTTAGCCCGAAACATGGCAACGGCCAAGAGGAAGGATTTTGGGTTTGTTGATTTTGTAACTCATGCTGCTGCCGTTGCTTGCATTGAAGGTGTAAATAACACCGAATTGGGTGATGGAAAGTCAAAGGTGCCATTCTTTCTTTTCTATTTTTGGATCCCTTTTTTTGCTAAATGAATGTATTTTGGATATTGTTAACATTCATTTAGGCATGCAGAAAGGTTAGGCTCTTATAATTTTCAGAATAATCAAAATTGTCTGAATAGTTTGTCTACTGAGCATTTCGCCAAATATTCACTTGATTTGTCGATTCTCCAAATTTTTTCGAATTTTCCAAAATTTAACGAATTTGACAATTTTTTTCCGAATTTTTATCATTGTAATACATGCTTTAATTGTACTTTATATTTTTTTATGATTTAAATTGTTAACGCATGTGGATTATCTATACACTTATTTTATCACTTAAAGATATCATTTTTAATTTTAATTAGGTTAACATATATTTTTGAATATATGTATTTTTATAATCCCTGAAATTTCTAATTTTTTCCCGAGTCTTCTCCGAATTTATCTGAATTAAACCGAATTCACACCCCACCGAAAGATTGCTGAATCCGAACTTGGTTACTATGGTTTCAGTGCATATTAATGTCTCTTCCAATAGTCAGATATATTTGTCTACATGATAATACCTGTCTACTTTTATCCATTATTAAACACTGCTAGATTGGAATATTCCTGTTTACTTTGTTATGTTGCAATTTCCAAGAGTTGTGAATTTTCCCCTCTATTATTTGGTCAAACAAAATGCTGATGGTCATATAATAAATGTTGATAGGATAGATTGTATGATTAAGAGCGGGGGTTTAGTTGTTTTCTTATCTTTCCTTTCTTTGTTGTTCCACACTTATTATTGTAGTATCAACGTTCTTATCTTTTGTAACATCCATGATGGGTTTGGAATAATTAAAAAAATATATTAATTATACGAGTAGTTTTGGTTGCTTGATTTTTTCGGCAATCCTACTCATACTGTTCGTACCTGTTTGAAGTTTGTACCATGGCTCTATCTGAAAAAATAGATGCTTCAAATTGTTTATGTTTGCATGGTTACATATCAGAATCAGATATGAAGTGCTCCTAAAATTCCTCATGTAAGGATGACTCTCCAGTTCTCTCTTGGACTCATTCTTTTTTCCTCATTTAAATAAAACTTTCCATTTTCTCCGCCCTCATGATGAATAAATTTGTGTGTCTTCCATCTTCAACCAGTCGAAAGCAAGAGCGAGACTTGCAAATCCTCTACCCAAAACTCAGGCTGTGAAGGGTGGGATGCGTGGTGGGTTTCGAATTGGGCGCTCTGGTATTGGAAATTACTCTAGATTTGGTAAGTTTATTTATTCTTATTTTTTTCTCACAACTTGTGCAACTTAAATGATTATGTTCATGTTTAATTTCTTTCTCACTTCTTTCCAGGGAGAGGGTTTGGCCGGGGTGGTCATACTTCCAACAGTGCAGGCTTTCAGCGTGGAAGGGGTTTCATTCCACGGGGGCGCGGTCGAACGGGTAGGTTTTCTTTCGCAGATGATAATGATCAGGAAATCCAACATTCTGAGTTCCGTGGAAGGGGGTCTTTTGGTGGCCGAGGTAATCTCTGGATCTTTTGAACCAAAGCAAAGTTCTTGAGCAATTGTGTGCATTACAGCATTACTTTAATTGCAGTTATGTTTTTTTTTGGTGGTGTCAATTATAATTCTATTCATTATTCTTGTCCACAACCAGGGGGAAGAAGGGGATCATTTAGAAATACTCACGAGGGATCTGGCAAACAGTTTGCATCTGCTACTTCATCAAGGCTTGGTATGGATAGGCCTAGGGGTGGTGCCATTTACAGAGGCCAGGTGAAGCCCTCCCTATCTAGGAGGCGCACATATTCTCCAGAAGGAGAATTTGGTGGTAGGCACTTTGTTGATGATTCTTATTCATATGGCAGTGCGCATGGTATAAAACGACCATATTCTATGATGGTAAGGGGAGTGGTTAACATTTTTATGTGTTTGTACTTTATTGTCTGTATTGTATTAAAAAATTTGCTTTTGGATGTTGGCTTCAGGACCATGAATCCAGTTACTTGGAGTCAGGGAGCCGATTACGTACTCGCTATGATCTTTCTGATCCTGTGTCTCGTGGAACACGTTACCGAGGTTTAGAAATCTTTCTCAATAAGCTGCATTTAATATATATATATATATATGTGGGTGTGTGTGTTGGGGGGGGGGGGGGGGGGGGTGTGCGTGTCTGCCCGTCTCTGTCTCTGTGTGTGCGCGCGCACATGCGTGGAAGTTGGTGTGTGCGGGCGGGCGGGCGTGTGTGCCCTGTCGCTCTGTCGCTTCCAGTGTGTTAGACCACTCTAATTAGTATATATATATGTTTGATGGTTTTATGTAATCATAATATATAAGGTTATGCTCACAATCAAGTTCTTTTTTTAGATTCCTTTGCAGCTGGTGGTGGCCTCTATTCAAATGATTATTATGGTACAGATGTAAGTATATGGTGTATCATATTACTAATTCCTAAAGATATCACTGGCTTAATGATGAATTGATGATATTTGCTTTTCCAGTTCTGGTTCTTATTCTTGTTTTTGTACTTGTTACATTGGATCTTATTTCAATTTTTGCAGTATGGTGCTAGTTCATATTCATCTTTGTATCGAAGCGAACGCTCAATAGGAGATGGCTATTATTATTAGATCCGCCTGTTGGTAATATGATATACTTTTCTGTTATAACTTATAGTAGTCCTTTTTCGTGCATTTTTGTGATTGCATATTCTAGTGCTCTTACTTCTCTCGTAATGTTGGTTTTATTTCTTGCAAGTGGTCTTGCAGATATGGGGCATGGTATTGCAGAATGATGGGCTTGCTGTTTGAGAAGGCCGACTTAATTGACACTTATGATCTCAATTAGTTTTGTTTCTTTTTAATGAAACTCTTTTGATGGTTGACTATATACACTTTATATTGTCTTTTCTAGGTTGTTACTCTTAGAGGAACTCATCTGGTAGGCATATTGATGCCTAGTGATTGAACAAATCAAATATGTGCAAGAACTTCCTCTAGATAGTTTGTGTGATGGACTTTGAATGGAGTAAATTTTCGCTTGTCCATGGAATAATCATTCAAGACCATCAGTTATGGATTTTGAAAATTATTATGGAGATGGAATTTCTGTTTGTGTTAATGGTTTTTATCCTGATCAAATTGCTATATAGTGGTCATTGGTTGACTGGAGGCACTTGAGAGAGAAATTGGGTGGCTGTCTATTTCTGGATGAATATCGCTTGAAGTAATTGCGTTCATTTTGAAGTTATTTCATTAATTGAATGTTGAACACGGTTAAACACTTGCTTGAAGTTTATAGATTCAGTGTTCTTCTCGTAGAGGTTAATCAGTTCTATAATTTTCCCATTGTGGGTTACGATATGAGGCATGGAAAGCAGCAGATTTTGATGTTAAAACATCCAGTCCGTATGCTCTATTGGAAACTGGACCAGGGATGGTCTGATCTTGGTCTTTTAATGGTAAAATGAGGGAGATTTGATGTGGATCCAACCTTAACTGCTGGCTCTTTATTTAGTTAATTGTTTCTGTACAATGTTATTGATATTTTTATGTTCATTTACTTCAGAATAGGCAACTCCATTCCTCCATTTTGGATTCGTAAAAATAAGATTTGTTCTTAATGTGTTTGAAGTAGAGGTAAAACAGTAAAATTAGTAACTGTGACAGGATCATTTTTCCCCATTTGGTACATCAAGAACCAATTTAATTGAAGCTAACTTTATTGTGAAGAAATCAATCTTTTTGGGTGCATTTAACAGTGGACTAATCTGGATTACTTAAGATGGGAAAGCGTGGAAATGAAATTTCTGTTTTTTGCTGAGAAAGCGGCATATGGTTTTGCTTGGAGAATTTCCGATTTTTTATTGGACAAACCTTTTTCTGACATTTTTTATGAAGATTTATGCAACATGGAATACATACCTGTTGTACATGGTAGTGTCAGAATCATTTGCAAGCAAATCAAATTGAAGTAAAATGATATATGAATTTTTCATAGCTACTCTAGAGGAGCTAGTAATGGTTTTTTCTAGTTATATGTGGCAATTTATGCCGCGGATGGGTTTTACTGTCTTTGTGTTCCACAAATGCATCATATGAAGTTACAGGTTAATCCATTGAACTCCTTAATGTATGGAGCACCTAATTTTTCTATCTTATTGAGAAGTTACATCATGGATAGTGAATGCCTTGTGTGTTTTGTGCTTGGGCAATATATCTCAAGCCGCGACCTTGGATTCAAAGTCATCAATATCATGAAAGTTTAAGATTGTATTACCTATTTTTATCAAATTTTGAGTCGTGATAAACTCTTTTGATGTTTTGGTACTGGCTTTTGTTTCATAATCTGGAAGGCCATGAAATTCTCAGTACCTTCAATTTTTCTGGACATCCAGAGGCATGATAAAAAGACATATAGTTCTTTTTGTTCTCTTTTGACATTGCATACTAATGATGTGGTGATCCTAGTTGAACTTCTGTTGGTTGATGATCTGATTTTGCGACTATATATCTCTGTATCTCTGTTTATTCACATACGATAATTGGTTTGGAAGGACTGGATCTTTTGCAAGGAATCTTTTCTATAAGATGTTGGCCATTTTGGCTTTGGCAACTGCCATCAATGACAGGTCGATGTGTACTTGTACTTATTGTCATTAGTTTATGGAGACCCATCAAAGTTGTATATTATTAGATCCCATTGGTCTTGGCTATTGTTATGCATACGAACATCAGTATTATTATTGTTTCGAAACTAATGCGAACCAGTTGAGGACACAGTTTTTTGTCTGGCGTTCTTTTCCCTCTCATATTTGTTGCATCCATGTGTATGAGTATTTTGCATACATTAATCTGTAAGCTTGTGTTGCTAGAGTGGAATCTCCATCAGGCGTTTTAGTGAACACGTGTCAAATGTGCTTGTACTTTGTTAATTGAAGGTCGACACGCCAAGATGGATTCACATCCATTGTATTTCATCATTATCCCATCATTCTGGGGCCGATGCACGACATTACAAATATGTCTTGCTAATATAGTTATTAATGGGGATTTTTAGTGTAGGTCGTCGGCCTGACACTAACCTGCTCCGTTTTGACAGCCTTTGTACTTAATTTATGATAATCTAGCTACGACAATGTATAATGCCGAAAACTACCAATTACTGATGACTCCATTTGTAGCCTATGAAGGTTGCCAAAAAATAACCCTACTTCTAATGATATATTACAGAAGGATATCACTTTGCTAAGAAAAGTAAATAAATGAAAAACTATGCTGGAATGTTTATGGTTGGGGTTGCTACTTGACTAATTGTGTGGCTTGGGAATTGGAAGATTTAGGGAAAGTAATGTGTCATTATGGGGAAGGGGCTTTATGGATATTTGGTGTGTAAAGTGATGCCATGGTTGAAAGTTGTAACAGAAAGTCTGATATTAGGGAAAGTGATAAGTTGTAATAGTTGCCAGGTGTATTGAAGGTAGTTCAATAGGAATCATAAGTGGTTTAAGCTAGGATTTGGGTAAAAGATTGGGATAGGTAAGAGGATTAAGATTTGGAATGATTTATGGATGGGTGATGATAAGATTGTGTAGGTCTATTAACGCTTGTTGTAGAGATAGGAAGAATAAGAGAATTGTTAAATTTCATAGTTACCTCAGAAATAATGGAACTCAAATAAAAATCCAATAACAATGGACTTTTTCTATAGGTTGTTCTTTTATATCAATGAGTTTACTAACTTATTTGACTCTACTACTTCACTTAGAAGTCATAACTCTAAAATACATGATCTCATTAGCAACTACATGTGATCAACATAGATATATGTGTTGTGTGTGTGTGTGTTATGAGGCCCAAGACTATGCGTCCAAGTACATCCTTTAGCCTTAGCGGTGAGTCCGAGTGGGGTGACAATTTTTTTACTTATGATAGTTCTCCGTAGAGGATCTATGAGAATGGTAAATATGTGAAAATTAACTAATAATGATACAAATGTGATTTTATACTCGTGAAGTATCAACCATCATGTAAAATTGTAGGTTGAGAGGTTAAAATATCAAGTATATTTGTTATTTTACAATTATATATATATTTTTTTAAATTTCGAGATAGGGATTTGATCCATTTCATTTTGATTGGTCTAAAAAAAAAAAAGGCTCTTAAGGGATTGAGCCTTTGCTCAAGAAGTGAAGCCTCAAGCATGTAGTTTGAGGATGGAGGTTTGACTCACTACCCACAATATTTTCAGCAGTTTAAGGGTATTGGTTGATGAGAGCTATGGTTATATTTTCCTAAAAAGGGAAAAAATGAACCAGTTGTAAACTTGTAATGCTCGAGAGATTCTTGCCATCTCACAATATTGTTTTGGTGGCTAAGGTAGGCCCACTTAAATTCCCTCCTTAGAAATCTGACATGTCTCTATGGTGTCAAAGGCGTGCAAAGTGGTAAGTAGGCTAATGCCTAGGCGATCAAGGTGGACCTAGGCACTAAGCTGGGGTGGTAGGCATGACAAAAAAAGTTAAATAGCAACAAAAAGGCACTCATGATTTACAGCTAGGTAGTATAGTCCTCTCTCAAATCTCAATACCCCTACCAACACACACTCCTCTCAGTGTTGAGATCCCGAGCAATACAAATATACAATCATCATCATTATTATCATCATCATCATCATCATCGTAATAGCCTTATTCCATCTAGTTGACTTTACGGCTCCAATTTTTCCAGTCGTTTCTAATCAGTGCTAAGATCTCCATAACATCTTAATCTTCATGTCCCTTCTCACTGTCCCTGTAGAGGTCTTCACTGGCCTTCCTCTTCTCCTTCCTCCTTGCGCTTTTAGTATCTTAAACCCTTCATCCAAGGTCTGCTTCTTGCCGCCAATAGACATGTACCAATCACCTCAAACAACATTTTGAAATCTTGACCAAGACAACGAGAAGGGTGAGAGTAAGGAACCGTTTCATTTCTAGTAAGAGTACTAACTAAAAGAAGATTAGTAGAGGGATGAGGAACATGAAGCACATGAGACAAAGAAAGTGAAGACGATACCAAAATGGTTCCCACCCCCATAACGGCAGTAGAACCGAACAAACTTTTGCAGATGTGAATGGAAGGGGAATATAGTGAGTAATCTTGAGAGTCTCCTGTCATATGGTTTGTAGCACCTAAGTCAATGATCTAGCAAGAAGAAGGTGGTGATGCAATGTAGCACAAGCAGATGTAATAGTGGGTGAACGATGGGAAAGCATTACTGTGTTGATCGACTCAATGATTTGTGATCTCAACAAACAAAAATTATAACAAAGTAAACCAATAAAAGCTGATGCAAGGCAAAATTTTAGTCTATTTGCAAAATCCAAGAAAGAAGACTAAAGAAAATGAGAAGAAGAAGAAGAATTGGAAGAACATGGGAAAGAAAAGGGAAATCCAAAATTTATTATTGAAAAGTTGTTTGTTGTGGATGGCCACAGAGTCTTCAACTTCCAATCCCGTTAATTTTATATGTGGCCTCTTTTTTTAAGGGAGCAATTACTTGCACTCGGTATGTTGCTCCTTATACCGAATTTAAAGAAATACTTAATATTTTAGGGACGTGTGACATGTGAAAACACAATTTGGGCCATCTGATTTGAAGTTCATTATCTATAGATCTCCAATGCATAAGATTGAAGCAAACAATGATATTTACCATATTTTCTATTGTAGTCAAATGTTGAATCAGATAATAACCTTTGATTGCATTTAATCACATGATGAAGATTATACTTCGCGCTAACCTTGGACACTTGATGTCTTTAAATCATGGCCTTCAAATCAAACGATTTAGATGGTGTTTTCACATAGTAGAGGTCACCCAACTTGCAAGTCTTTCTTTTAAATTTGGTGCAAGGGCCAACTTCCCGAGTGCAAGTAATGGCTCCCTTTTTAAAATATCAAACAGAGTCAGAATGATGTAAAATTGGTCTTATTTGAAAGTTTATTGCAGTAGCTTTCTAACAAGCTAAGAAACGGGTTATTCTAATGGGTATTGAAGAAGTTATGATCAGCTTTTGGTGGCTGCACCGAAAGTGATGAATTTTAAGACTTCTAATTGATTTAGGATTTGTTTCTTTTATTATTTTATTTTAGCGAATAGGATTTGTTTATTGTATTCGGAATAGGTTTAGTTTCCTTATTGTGGGCTTTATTTTTTATTGTTTTAGGAAAATTAGGATATTTCTTATTTAAATTAGGAACTTTAGAGTTAGACTAGGCTTCCCAATTTTATGGTTGGAAAAACCTATTTATAGGCTAGTAATGCTGGAATTTAATTTAGATCTAAACAAAATGTTTTGTCTGGAGCTTTTTGAAGCCCTTTCTATCTACGTGTGTTCCTGCGTGTTCACTGTCGGAGGAATTTTTCTAGGATATTCCTTAATTGAACTACGTTGGAAGATTGGCTATCGTGCAATCACATCATTTGGTATCATTTGCAACCTTCGATCAACATTTTATTTGTATTGTATTCGACTGTCTCTTCCTATCCTTCAATTCCTCTATATTGTACTTTTAGGTATTAAAGCAAACTCACTTTGGATATGTATGGAATGATCAATACTATGAGATGGAAGCTAGTGATGCGGGGAGCATGAGATATGGATATCTCATATACGAGGGTTGTGAAGATGGAAAAGATGTTCAAACCATCACCATTACTCTTTTATTAGACCGAGCACAACGGTCGCTCGTAAATAGGTATGTGCATATGACTTGTTTGGAAATATCCGATTTTGAGAAAAGTTCGAGGTCAAACTTTTTTCAAGAATGGGAGACTGATGCAACACAAAATTTAATCTACTGCACAACCCAAGAAAGAAGACTAGGGAAAATGGGAAGAAGAAAAATTGGAAGAAAAGAAAGAAAAGGGGAACCCAAAATTTATTGTTGAAAAGTTGTTGATCGGACAGTGAGACCGTATTCAACTTCCAATCAGGTCACTTTTATGTTTGGCCTATTTTTTTATAACAAACAACATCCGAATAATGTAATTTGGTCTTATTTGAAAGTTTATGAAAGTACCTTTCTAACGAACCAATAAACACAATTTTGACTTGTATTGCAGAAGTTACAATCAATTTTCAGACGATGTACTGAAAGTAATGAATTCCAAGGCTTCTTATTGACTTAGGATCAGTTTCTTTAATTGTTTTATTAGAGCAAATAGGAGTTTATTTTATTAGAAATAAATTTAGTGTGCTTATTATTTAGAACTCTTCTTATTATTTAGGAAAATTAGGTTATGTTTTATTTAAATGAATAGAGTTAGACTAGCATTTTTAATTTTATGCCTATAAAAGCCTTTATACATAAATGATGGATTGGTGAGGTCAATTGTGGATGGGGTTATCTTTTATTGTCTCAATTGAGGAGGCACGGAGACTAGAGAGGGGTTTTGAGGAGGAAATCAAAGGTGTGATCTTTAATTCTAGTAAATACGACATCGTGTTAGAATGGATACACTGTAGATATCTATAATGTTTTTGGTCACTTTGCCTTGTTTATTTGTTAGATTTTTTTCGGGAGTTCCATATTAGAGTTCAAGTGGGAAAGATTATCAATTGAGGTTCATTGTTCATTAGGTTTTCATGGTCTTGGTGCAACTAAGGCTTTTTTCGATCTGACCTTCATCTTTGTTTTGAATTAGTTGACCTTGCTTGTCTTCTCTCTTGGTTAGTGAAACCCAATCAATTGAAAATTCCCATAGCTTACCCAAGTTAGAGGCTTTTTTTTTGCTCGAATCCTCTCAGGTTCTCCTACCAGTAGCCAAATCAGCACATAACCACTCTAGAAGCCATGACTTGTTATTGCATTTGTTGAATGAGGGCCATCACAAGTAAGATTGATTCCCGCTCTTAAGGCTCCTTTCTTCCGGAAAAGCTGATGCTTGATGGGGCCATTGTTGCTCATGCGGTGATTGATTGATTCCAGATATGATTTGAGTAGGGAAGATTATCAAATCCAAATTTATCACTTGTATACCTAAGGAGGAGCCGAAGACTTAAGGGATTTCAAGCCAGCTAGTGGTTGGGGAGCTTGTACAAAATTTTGGTCAAGGCTATTGCCAAAAGAATGATGGCCATCACGGGTAAGATTGTTTCCCCCTCTTAAGGGGCCTTTGTTTAGGGGAGGCAAATTCTTGATGGGGCTGTGTTGCCCATGAAGCGATTCATTCCTGATATAAGTCGAAGGTGTTGAGTGGTGTTTTCAAAGTGCACATGGAGAAGGCTTATGATATGATGCATTGAGGGCCCTTAGATTGCTTGACCGTTTGGGTTTGAAGAATGATGGAGGAGTTGGATGAGGCATGTTACTCTTTGGCTTGGTTCTCAGTCTTAGTCAATGGGTCACCGAAAGGTTATTTTAAGAGTTCTAGTGGTCTTTGGCTATGTGACCCACTTTCCCCTTTCCTATTCAAATGTGTGAAGGGGGCACTGGGTTGACTGCTTCAATGGGATGTAGAGTTGAATTTGTTTTAGTGTTTTCAGCTCTCAGCTAGTGGCGTGCCAAGGTCACTTATCTTCGATATGCAGATGATATTATAGTTTTCTGTGGGGCTAGTCAAGAGGAGCTCCTGAATGGTAAGGGAGTCTTACAGTGCTAATGTGCTATGAGGCTTTATTTCGACAATGGGTCAACATAGTTAAGACCACAATGTTGGATTTTCATATCGAAGGGATCCTCTCATCAATTTTCCACTTATTTGGGCTTACCGCGTGTGTTGGAAAATCGAGTAGAGCACTTTGAGATCCTATTGTGGAATGGCTTGGTAAAATGCTTGCTCTTTTTAATGGCAGCCTCTTGGCTCCGGGTGGATTACGAAACCTCATTAAAGGGACATTGTCTAATCTATCGGTCTAATATTTGTTTGTATTCTTGTGCATGTGAGCGTCAATGACAAACTTGAGAAAATTGAGAGATTTCTTATGGGAATAAGTGGGGGAGTCTAGGAAATTCCATCCTTTTAATTGGGGGTGATCCAATTTGGGCAAGGTGATTGGGGCCTTGGAAGAAGGTGACTTGTAGATATGAACAAAGCTTTGTTCGAAAATGCCTATGGGGAATTGGTGAAGAATATGGCCCAAGAGGAATTATATCGGTTCGGCTTCGTGGAGAGGTGTGTGCTCTGTGATAACTTTATTTGATTGGTGCATTTGTTGTAGATGGGTATCTGGTGATTATAGTAATTTTGGGGCTATGCGCCAATCAACTAAAGTTATTCGGTTCGGCTTAGTGGAGGGGTGTGTGCTCCGTGATAACTTTATTTGATTGGTGCATTTGTTGTAGATGGGCATCTGGTGATCATATTAATTTTTGGAGCTATGTGGAATGGTGATTTCTCTTAGTGCAACCTTCGACGAAATTATGAAGTTTTTGGATAATAAGCCTGTACAATAGTGGATGTTGTTAATGTGTGAGGGAAAAGTAGTGTAGGATATTCCTTTTTGCAAACGCTTCGGGATAATGAGTTGCGTATTTGGTAAACCTTTTGAAGACTTGAAGTTGCTTGATGAATCTTAACTGAATGTTGATGACAGGGAGAAGAGAGTTTAGACTTTGGAACCGAACGGTGTGTTCACAGTGAGATCTTCTACGAATTCCTTTGCTGAAGGTTGTTGATCGTGTGCAGTTGGGTTTACATTTGGGAGAACTGTACCCGTCTGAAGGTTAAGTTCTTTTGTTGGACGGTTGTTGGGATAAGGTTCTGATCATTGGTCACGTTCAGCATAGGTCATCATCTCATCAATCGCATGTGATGTGTGGAAAGTGTTGTGACACTGCTTTCAGAATTTATTTTTTAATGTCGCGTGGTGTATGCGTAGTGCCTGTTCAGAAGTATTGGTTGCTTGCGAGGATGGGCCTTTGAGTGGGGCTAATTCTGTTAGTTGAGAGTTGATCCAATGGCGCTGATGTGGTCCTTCTAGGGTGAAGAGGAATGACAGAAAATTTTGTGACATAGTTAGTCATATGGTTATGTCGACAAAAAAAGAATGAGGGACTCTTTACTTGGGCTTTCATGGCAAAGTATTTCAGGAAGGTGTCTGAATGCAGAGTTTTTTTTTCCCGGATAGGTAAGCTTGGCTCGAACCTGCGACCTCGAGGTTGCTCTATCGTCAACCTTCCATAGGCACAAACCCTTCTGAACCCAGAGTTCCTGAGTGCTATGATATGTAGCTGCTCGGTCTTTAGCTATCCTGTGGGAATCTCTGTGCTGTCAGGGGTTATTAGGGGTTATTTTTGCAGCCTTCTTTGTGTTTGTTGGGTCGCTTGATCTGGTCTAATAGTGTCTTTTATGTAGGTTTGTGCTTTTATTCTGCTTAGCTACTATCCTGAACCTTCATTCTTTTCTGAAGAAATTTCTGCTATGACCTATATTAAAAAAAAATCGGAGCCCCTTGAAATCGTGTTCATCCTTGCCATTGAATACTTTGTTTGATGTTGGGCTTGGGCTTGGGTTGCTAATTGCCTTGAGAATTTTCTAAAGGAATTGTTATGACTGGACTCTTGAATCTTGATATTAGTAGGGTAATGGTGTGCCAAAGTTGATTGGCTTTGTTCAATTGGGAGTGAAAAGAATGTTTGTGGTGTCAAGTATTGCTTGAAAAATATGTGAGGCCGTGAGGGATCAGGATGGAGGGCAGAGAGGGAGATGCTCCAGGTTTTGGTCGTCCATCCAGGAAGTTTTATGGGAGGGATTCTTTAATGTCATGGGATGCAATTGCTGCTCGTGTGCAGACCTACTGATGTTGTAAAAGCTCTTTCAATTGATGTTTCTGCTCTATATTTTGGGAAAAACTAGGGGGGGAGGGGGCAAATTTACCTTTTCTGTGAGAAGGTCTCTATAAGAAAGGTAACTAAATACAGTAGGCATACTTGAGACAGTCTAGGCAGTGTTATCTAGGCACTTCTTCCTTTGGGATTTTTGCCTTGCCTCCATTTGGTGGTAATTGGACATGTGTCGACACCTGATGGCACTTGGATACTCCTCAACATAGCACGAGACTTCTAAACATGTATGAAAATACCACATAATACCATCAAAATATTCCTCGTTTTGACACGATAAAATGAACCATCGTTTTATAATAAAAAAATTGTGAAATTTTTCTTGTATAAAATAAAAGGCTTGGGTTGTTGAAAATGATTTGTATGATATAGTATACTTTCTAGTTAGGTTTATGACATACATTATGTATCTTTTCATTACATATCTCAATTGGTTTTTAAAGATATTCCTTCAAGTTATATATATATATATATATATATATATATATATATATATATATATATATATATATATATATATTCTTAAGGCCGCGCCGTTGTATTGGAATCTTTAGAAATTGGCACTTGGCACCCGTGCCATGTGTCTAGGTAATGCTGAGTCTAGGTGGGGTTATATGAGGTTCTGTGACATTTTAACTGTACTTTATGGCTTCAGATGGACCTAATAATAATGTGTATTTCACTTAGAAAAATAGAATTGAGCTTAATATATACTGGCTCCCTGTGATGCCTCATTTGTTAGACAAAGGAAAGCTTGTTGGATGTAGTCAAGAAAGGAATCAGAAAAAGAACAAGAAGAATGAGGAAAAAGAATAGAACAAAGAAGAGAATGGAAGAAATGCTGTTTCTGTTAACTTCAATAACCGGGCTTTAGTGGCATGTGTTATCATATTTTGAATTGAAGATCCACTTGAGGCATTTAAAGACTCATGTGAGTCTTTACATGGCCTAGGTGATATAGATATATGTTCAAATCACCTTTTTCATGCGATGCCACTTAATTAAGGAGAAATTAGCTAGCCAGAAACTGAAGTACTAGATTTCAAAAAAAAAAAAAGGTTTGGGAACCCTATTGAATAGGGATTTACATAGTAATAAAGGAGACCTATGGTGCTGAAAAAGAGGAAAGGGATTGGTTAAAAACTTAAAATTACAGGAGGAAAGATTGGATGAAGACCTGTGATTGGTCAACGGGAGAAAATTATAGGAATCACATGACACTTGTTTATTGGGAGTTGGCTAGAAAACCCAATTAATGAGAACCTGAAAATTACGCCCCTTTTTATATTAAGTCTCCCACCTAAGAATATAGTTTAGGGGAGATTAGTATTACCCATAATTTAAATTCAAATGGGACTGGTAATCAATCTGTTAAACTAAGCAATACACTACTTGATGAAGGTAATTTTAGTTCTTTCTTATTTGATATATGAATTCTATTTAAAGTAATGAGTATCAAGTATCAGTGTTTCCTATAAACATAAGTTTTTGTTTGTTTTATTGGAATAGAAGCCAATAAATCAGTTCCTCTAGAAAATAACATAAAACCCCCTAATTAATGAAGGGGCCTGTATCAAGCCCCTTACCAGTTACGGGTGTTAAACGCTTCTTTCAACTAACATCATCGACGACCCTTTTTTTTCCCATCTATTTTTTGAAAATACCATTTCTATACCATAGACACTTTTTTTGGCAATTGTGATGAGAAAGCAGCCCTTAGATTATGACTGCATTATTTTTTTGTGGCGGTGATGGAAAAATAGCCTCTAGATCACAGCAAACTACTTCTCGCTGTGATCTAGGGGCCTTCAGGTTGCTACTTTAAGGGTAGAATAGTAAAAAAGGTGCTAAGGGGTGTGTGTTGAAAGAAAATTTAACCATGTGGGTCAAACGAAACCTCCTAAATGGCCTAATGAAGGCCCCTTAATAATTAGGGAATTTTATGATATTTTCCCTAATTTTGTTTAGGTGCTGTTTAAGTCGTGGTAATTAGGAGAGACGATCAACAGATATCACAAGACTTCTTCTACATTATAGTCCACAGTGACTCATTTATTTTTATCCTTTGTTTTAGGAAAGTCAATGTAAGATTAAGGGCTGTAGTTAGAATAGTTTCTTATGCTTAATGTGGTACTTTAAACCTTATACGAGGCTATTGAAGCTAATTTTTTGGCTTGATTGCTAACAGGGTTCTTTTTCGAGTGTGCACACATGAGAGAGAAAGGATTTTAGATGCAATACATTTCTCACAGAATATTTGTATCAGCGTTCTACTCTTCACAGGGATTGTTTTAGCTATTTCTCTATTCAATGGTAGATTTTTTTCAGTTCGGAACTTGGATCAGGGTTCTGCTTGTTGTGATTTGCACACACACACACACCCGCGCGGCGGTTCCTTTTCTCCTCCTCCAATAGATTGTCTTCCACATCAATGCTAAGTTTTTGAAATGATAGTAATTAAAGCATTCACTATATCCCTTTCATGTTGGGCTTGAGCCTGTAGCACAATGGAAGATTGATAATATTGCAAGGTCGCAGGTTTGAGCCCAGCTTACCTATATGTCAAAAATAAATAATGTATCTCTGTCACTTCCATCGAGCCAAATCTAGTGTCTTGCAATTCTTTGTCATGATCAGCGTTCCTACCAACCACTATCTATTGGTTCATTTTCACTTATCCTTGTTTCTTTTATTCATTACTGTTCTATAGATGATGTGAAATGCCTCGGTGCATGCTAGTAGTAGCTCATTATAATTTCATCACGAGACACTATGGTGTTGGAAGGCCAAGGCACTGTCAATGTTTACTCACTTATTGACTGTTGATAAATCCAAGGAGAAAATGGGGCCCATTTGTTTGTATCTTTGTAGCAGAAATGTTCAACTCAGCATTCCGGTCTCATTCTGAAATCCCCTTCGTTATGCTTTTGTTCATAAAATAGCTTAAACTCCAATTTCTTGTTGACGCTCCTGCTCCAAACCTTCTCTCACTTCCCATCATTACTCGTACTTATACAATTCTATGAAAAGCTGATGCCCACAGAGGTTCAGGTCCCTAGAAATCGGTAAAATCTATTTTTGATAGGATGTAGTTGCTACCTAACTATCCAGTAGCTTGATAATCCATTAATGTCATCGTGTAGAGTCAATCCCCATCTTAATTTAATTCTTGTTTATTGTTAGAATGGGCAAAGATAGAGGGTAATTACATTTGGAAAGAGAAAGTGATGGAGGGAAAAAAAAAGAAGAGAAGACTATATTGGAAAGTGAAGATAACAACGTTGATATTGAAATTCCGTAATTGGCAGATAGTTGAGACTTGAGATTCATGGTTGCGAAAAAAAAGGGGATGGTAATTGTAGTCTGTTCTAGGAGGTAATGACTATCTACGGTGCTTGATAATGACTTCCAGTGGTTTTTTTTTTAATTGGTGACTTCCATCGTCTTTTTATTTGACCACTGTAATGGATGTAATGGATGTTCTGTTTTTAGTGGACAAAGTGAATCGTTTCAGGTTTGCACAGACAGAGTTGTTACTGTTGATTTCTTAGCACCATTTCATCCACAAAATTTGACGATTAATTTCAAGCATTGTGGAAAAATACGGCTTTTGTTTTAAATACACGTATAAGACCCGTTTTTTGGCCACAACATTCTAAGCACATATAGTACCCGTATTTTTGAATAAAATGTGTATTTTCGTATAATATGCGTATTTCACTTATTAAACATTATTGCGTATTAAATTTTTTTCCATATTTTTAAAAAAATTGCCTTTTTTAAAATATTGTCTCTTTTATTTCCGATTTTTCATCTTCCATATTTTACAGTTTTTTTCTCCATTTTTTCCGATATTTTACTGTTTTTTCTGACTTTCTCACTCACCGTATTAAACCTAGACCTGTATTCTCACTTTGATTCCAAGTATACATTGGTTGAGGAGGAGGGAAAATTTCCAGCACATTTCTTTATCTGTTCACAATTGCATCTTGCAAGTTATGTTGGGATTAACAGTCCCCATTCTTAGGGTTGCAGATGATGGTTTCTTAGGATTATTCCATGAGTTGGATGATTTATTCCAAGAGTGTAGGCTGTGTAGTTGAAGAGGTTCAGTCACATCAATTGTTTTCTTGTTCTATTCATGGACTTAATATAGTCTTAACTTGAAAATTATGGTAGGAATTAAGGTCCCTCTCCTATTGAGTCATAGGGTAGCTTTTCTTGGGTGTTGTAGTACAAATATCTAACCCTAATCGGAGCCCAAGTAGAAAGAAATCTTTGGTAATTTAGGTAGGACTTTTTTTATTTTCTAAAAGTATATTAGGCAAGTATTTGCTTTTTTTTGGAAGACTCACAAAAGTTAAATTACGTTATGAAAGCCTATTTGAAGGTCACTAGTGCTGTAAATTTATTATAGTTGAATGGAAATATTTGTTTGGAGCTTTTGAACCCCCCTATTAATTGTGATTAGTCCTCGGTGTCTCTGCGAGGTGCACTTGCCGGGAGATTTTGTGTGAACCTCATAGTCCAACTAGGTTTGGGGGACTATTTTGAAGTCTTTTTGCAGGTTTTAGCAATTTTGTTTAACAAACTGCTATTATCAGAGTGTGTTTGATCTAATGCAGAAATCTCCAATCAACAAACCGGAGTAGCAGTGATCAACACAAAGACACTCAATGGAAGCGAGCGACCCATGGAGTAATGCATGGAAACCCCTCTTGTGATATTAACAATGACTATGGTCACGATCAAAGCGCAACATCATCAAACAAGATAGAGGGAGGACCTGTATTCCGTAGTAGAATAGGATCGTGCTGAGCATCTACAACAGAGTAATAGCAAGGACTGAGGGCTCTTAAGAAGGACAACCAAAGCTTGAGAAAGCGAATATGACCATATGATAAAGAAGACACTCTTATCTCAAGCAATTCGGGAGGGTCAATTTTTTTTCCAAGAGATCATGGTGTAGGGAAATTAAGATTTAGGCTAGTAATTAGTTTATTTTAGGAAAGTTTTTAATTGTATTAATCAATTAAAGTTATTATAGGTAGGGCTGTTTGTTTTCTTTAGAAAGAATAATTAGGTTAAATATTTGTGTACAGGTAGAGTTAGGCTAGGATTTCTTCTTTTGTACATTATAAAGCCTATTTAAAGATTACCACTGCTGTCAATTAGTTAGAGTTAATTGAATATGTGGATCTATTTCCCCCTGGTTGGAAACTCTATGGGGTCCCAACGGTTTGGACTTGACTAGGCTAAAAAAAGACATACAACCCAAAATGGTGGTCATTTTATTTCTATCTTTCCATACATTACCAAAGAATGGAAATGATTCTTCAAGAGTCTTAGGTCCGAAAAGTGTGATAAATACTGCCAAAACCTCAGACTGCAGAGAAAACTAAGTGAACTACTCGAGATGCAAAGTTTAGTGCTTTTGAAGCCTTTGCTACTTGTGGTTAGTGTTTGATCTCCTTGTGGGGTTCACTTGTAGAGAAATTTTGTCGGCCCTTGATCCAACCATGTTTGTTAGATTGCGTTTAATCTTCTCGTAGGTTCTGCCAGCTTTTATATCATAAAGTTGTGATTTCTCAGTGACATCGCTTGGTTCGTGTCAGTTGCATAGGTTGTGATGATGAGAAGATCCTTTCGCAGCAATTGTTTTCTTGTTCAGGCTTAATTTAGTCACAATTTGAAAATTTGTGACCAAATTTGTTACGAATCAAGCTTCCTCTTGTAGGAGGTCATAGGATAGCTCTTTTTTTCTTGGTACCATAAAAGGTACCATGTCAGAAAGCTCGTATCCATATCCAGCATCATTACACGAGTCATCAAAATATTGTATAAGCTACAGATTCCCAGGCAGCGTTTTGGATACCTTGTCGCTCTATGTTTGAGACTGACCTATATGTATGCGTCTTAATTTACGTAGGATATAACTGAAGATTGCAGCGTAAAAGCACTCAGAGTGACAAGCACGGACTGGCAGCAAGGAATCTAATTGAATGACCAAAGCATTGGTTGCTTTCACTTGTGGCCTCCTTCAAACAACTGGAACTTGAAAATTTCAACCAAGGAGAAGAGGCAGGTTCAATCCCTTTGCAGGGAGATGCTCAAGGTGAAAATACCTATTGCTCTACAGAAGGTCCATTCATTGGTTCGGTGGGTTGTTAAACCACTGATGTTTAGTAGCACCTTTCCCTCTTCCATTGAAAATACTCGGGAATAAAGAGTGTAGGCTTTGACAACCTGGTTCTTATTGTTTTTTGAGGTCTTGATGGCAGACTGTGAGCTATACCCTACCAAGGTTCGTAAATTCGTATGGGTGGCTGCTGTATTGCTCATCAGACTGATAGAGTATGGCTGATGCAAATTTTTTAAAATTAATTTTAGAGAAAAAGTTTAGATAAATGATATGCATCAGCTGATACCAACGAGTATGGGTAGCCTATCAGCATTGACCAGGCCAGATACCGATATGCATTGCCGATTTACAAGACAGAATGAAAGGCACGTAGAAAACCAAGGAGCTGAAATCACCCACGCTGAATGAGAAACAGAATGAAAGGTGCACAGAAAAACCTAGGAGCTGAAATCACCCACGCCGAATGCTCTGTTTTTACCGAAAATTTTGCTGCATAATCTTTAATGGGAAATTGCACCTGCTTCATGTTGACTGAGTATATGTACTGAGGACGTAGCTGCTGATAAATATCTTTCTAAAATGAGTTCATTATCCTACCATGCCATAAACAATATATGAACGCAATGGCTCTTTCATAGACCTATGCAGAGATCACGAGGATGGAGGCGGCTATTGCATGGTTGCATTAGGCAAGTTCATATTTTCTTTTATTATTATTATAATTATTATATTTCTAGTACCTAGGCGGATTTGACTCATCAAGTCCCCCTTGAAATTGGGTCTACACAAGTAAAAAGCACTTGCCATTCGTTGAATATTAGGGGCATCTCGAAAACGTCTGGATCGAAATATGGCTTTCAAATTAAGTTTCGAATTAGCAGATGCTGCCAAAGGGAGTGGCAATGCCATATGCAAAAAGGAAGAGACTCATAGAATCGCAGAAGCATAAAGAAAAAAATTTATGGAACGCTGCTTGAGGTGGTTTGTATATGTTCCGCGGAGACCTTGTGCGAAGGGTTGAGAGCTGTTAGCACAAGCAAAGACTGCTGAAGATGTGAAGGGAAGTTGCAAAAAGGGTTATGAAAGATTGCGAAGTTATAGAGAGTGTTGAAGAGAGCATGGAGGAAAATTGGTATCAAAGAGAGCATGGAAATGATCAGAGACTAATGTAACATTTGTAGTCCAAATCCAGAGTTAGCATCACATGGCCTTAGAACTAGTTTGATGGTTGTATAATCGTTTTTGCCCCCTTAAAATTTGAATTAAGATAGTGAATCAGTGGTAAGAACTTATTTCAGTTCTCTATAAGCTTGTTTTCTTTTTCTATTTTTTTACCTAAAAATTGACTTAAACCCTTGCATTGCTCGTTTATGTGCGATCAATATTAGGCCACTTGCTAAAAATTGCAAAATAATTACTTTTGATATTGTGGTGGTAGTGAAATTGTAGGTACATTTTGAGACGTAGGGCTGCCAACGGGTCAAGGTGGCCTAATACCCGACTCGATATTTTTCTGGGTCAGACACAAGCTTGATCGGTTGGGCTGGGTAATGCATGGAACATCCGACCGACTTTATATTCAAAAAATTGAGATAGGGGTTTTTAACCTGATCAGGTTGGGTTTCCTGGTACGGTGGTGTGTCAGGTCAGGTTGAGTGCACCATCTAGTCAGGTTGGGTTGGGTGCACCGATACAATTTGTGGCCAAGTGGCGTATAAATTTCGCAGTCTAATTAGTAGAAGCAGTAGCTCATATTGGAACCTTGGATAATGAGTGCAAATCTGTCCAATTTGTGCACTCTGCAAATTTTAGTTTTGTTGATGGTTGACACTAAAGTGCACCAATTGGATGGTTTTGAAGGTCTTGTATTCTTTGGCCGGGACAAGCGAATGATTAAGACTGTTAGTTGGGAACTACTTGGATTGACCAAAGATGTGCATTGCATGGCCTAAGAAGTGGTGGGTTGCCATGGTTGTAATTTCAATAAATGCTCTCATCAGTTACCTCTCGCCAAGTGTCCTGTGGTTCCTTTCATGATTTCCACCTGTTAGATCTCGACTATTGTAGCATAACGTTGTCGAATTTTGAACAAAAAACCTGATAGTTTACTGCCAAATTATAAAGTAACCTAGCCCTTACATATTGCTAGGTTACACTAATTTTTATAAAAAAGTAAAACTTTTGACAAAATATATAAACAGAAGTTAAACTTGGCCTATAATCCAAAAGTATTTTGCCAGATTATAGATTAACACAATAATAATTACCACTCAAAGTTTGATCAAAAGTCAAAATTTGATCATATGCCAAACTTTAACCAATAAAAAAAATCTGATCATGTATTGCCAATTTACGAATTAAATTATCCATAACCACCATTTACTATTAGGTTAATTTAATCCACTGGACCTTGCTACAGCAGACTGCTTCTGAATCTTTCAGGCAACTGGACGATTGCCATTGAAGATGCAACAGCCACTGGTAGATCTTAAGTCTGTAGCACAACCAACTCAATCCGCATCTGAATATCCAGTGAGCCGATGAAAGTAGTAGCTTGCCTGGGTTTGATTTGATGCATTTAATAATCCAGTAGACAGCATGAAGGAGAAGCTTTCGAGGCTCATGCATGAACTGGCTGATAATGCGGACAGCATATGCGATGTGCAAATGACAAAATCGAATATACGTAGACGGATTCTCAATCCAGTCTCCTGATTCAGCCATAACTTGTAATGCTGTTCTATAGGAAATTCAATCGGCTTGGCTGCAATCCAAGCATGTCACTCCTTGAGAGAGCAAAATTCAGCCATCTTACGACATGAGATACAATTGAAAAGGACATGCATAATTTCATAAAATAAAAGATTATGTCTAATTTCATTGATCTCAATAGATCCCTCGTCACGGCCTAAAGGAGAAGTCATAGGTAGGGACGACAGGATTTAAACAGTCATAGGTAGGGATGACAGGATTTTAAACCCGTGAAATTTTGTACCCAAAACAAATGCGTGTTCTATTAAAAAAAAGATGAGTACGCTTGTAGTCAGCGACTGTGGCTCGGTTAAACAACCTAACATGTTGCCGCTCCCAACAAACATAAGCTTCAAAACCATAGTGCACTCGCGCATTCTCAAATGAAGTCTACACCTGTTGCTTCGCTCACAACTGTGAAGCCTGCTGAAAAACGCTAGCATGCTAGCCAGCGCGCTAGCATGAAGAGGGCCCATGCCATAGACCTAACTCGACCTCTTTAACCTTTTCCACTAGACATGCTATAGGTCCCGTGCCGTGCCACCTAGCTCTGCATAGATTGGTTCTTCTAGTTTCATCATAAATTAACACAACAATAACCATTATCCGGTGCAGGCTGACGCTGGTCAAAGTTTTTTAGATTGTCTATTTAAAGTTAAAGAGAATCTTTGAATAATAAAAATCTAGGGCAGTGTACCAAGTTACAAACCTAGTGATAACAACTACCGCTACTAGATTACACTGATTGAAGATTGATAAAAAGAATTTTTTTTATCAAAAGTTAAACATTGACCGATAGAAATCCTAACAATCTACCGTCAGGTTACAAATTAGTCCACTGACAGTCACTACTCACTATTAGGTTATAGGGATCAAATCTCTATGAAGTCAATATTTGACTTAAAAGTTAAATTTTGACTACAAATAAATAAAATAAGAAAAACAATTTTCAAGTTACGTCTTGTTAAAGTTTGAATAAAATTTGAACTTCAACCAAAGTGAAAAAAAATACTAAAAAAGGATATGGGTAAAACAGATGTCGTGATAGTGGTGTAGAGGCAGTGGTCAAAGAGATAAAGTTACTTTTTAAAAGTAAAATGCAAGTCATAGAAATAAAATTACTTTTTAAAAGTAAAATGCAAGTCATAGAAATAAAATTACTTTTAAAAGTTATATGCAACTGCTTCTATCTTAAGTTTGCTTTTAACCATTTAAACCTAACTTTAGAGTGGCTAGATAAACTTTACTTTTTCAGTCAAACTTGAAACTTAAAAGTTGCTCATTTCATAATCTTTAATAGAAAAATTATAATTTGCTTCTAACATATCATGGAGATCGATCTGACCGAGGAAACATGGATCATTCTTCTACGAGGACTTCAAATGAAGGCGGAGAAATATGCATGATAAAGAACCTTAAGATGAGTATCAGCCACCAATGGCATCATGACCAATCCTAATAAACACTCTCTTTTCATCATTATCAAAATTCAAATGCAAGGCAGTGGATGAAAAGATTGAGCAATAGGGAAGACACCTCAAAACGTACTAAATGAATCATGAAGTGCAGCAGTTGGGGTCGCACATTTTTGGAGCTGGCATACTAATCTGATTCAGCTGCGGTTCACTAGAGGATTTTAAGCTGTTGACACACTACTGAAAATGGTTCTTACAGCAAAAAGCTATCCAAAGATCAAAACCAAGAAGCATCACATAAAGAACAAGCTTGAATTAAATTAACTGCATAAAACAATATCAATGGAAATGATATATATATATATATATATATATATATATATATATATATATATATATGGGGAATTCTAACCTCACCTTCTTCATTGTGAGGTTAGCATTGTCCTCAGACAATAATACCCTTGTTAAAGGGCATTTTTGTAAAATTATGAGGAGCACTTTAGTTAAACTAAAGTAGATAATAAATGAGGTAATTTCGAACACCTTATTCAACTTTTACTAAAATGTCCCTCATAATTTTATGGAAACGCCTTTTAACAAGGGTATTATTATCCGGCGACGATGCTAACCTCACAATGAAGAGGGTGAAATTAGCATTCCCCTCTCTCTCTCTCTCTATATATATATATGGCTTAGAACGTCACAATTTATTGACACCTGTTCTCTAAATCTTATATAAGTTAAAAAGGCAAAAAGCCTGAAAGTAACATCTCAAAACAGAATGCACAAAACCAAACTTTATTCAAATGTATCGCTATAAATATTCTCATTTACATTTAAGTGAGAACTTGACGAGCTCTTCCCACATAGCATGACAAGCCCATCAAAATGTTCCCCAGATTTTTGTGAACTTGTACAATGCATCGAATGTCATTTGATGAACTCAAGTCAACCATGGATATACCTCTCATGATGCGAGCCTCCCAAATAATATCCCGCTGAATACAATAGCTCCAAACCACTTGTTGGAAACAAATCTGACAAAAAAAGAAATAAAAAGGGAGGTCAAATATTTTCAAAAATGAATGGCACCCCATATTATATTGAGTTCCATGATTATGTTATGTCAAGTATAAAGGTATAAACATGAGTGCCACTATAAATCATTGTGTCACATTAGCATAAATTCCTTCATTGATAGATAGGCAAGTTTTATAGAAAATTCATAATTAATTTTTGGGGTCTTTTCCATAAACTGATTATTATTATTTTTTATTTTAGGATCTGTAAGTTTAACGTGTTACATAAATTTACGCATTTATATGCACATCATCATCACCATCACCATCATCATCATCATTGTCTTATCTCATCTATTTATATATCTATGCTATAAATATAATTACTTTTTTTTTTTTTTGAAAAGTATGTAGTTACATCACTTGAGTAATATACTGATTACTAATTATTGACCAAATCATATTACTGTGGTCATTTTTCACAGTGAAAGCTGTGATTGTTTTGTATGTAAATTAATGCATTATTTTGTATGTAGATCACAGTGATTGGTGATCACAATTACTTTTGTGACAGTGATCAGAGACAGTCATTGATTACTAATCAATTTGATTACATCTATATTCATACTGATTACACTGTGTACAGTCTTAACACAATCATTGTCTACGAGGCAATATAAGGAATGACTGACTGTCACGGAATCAGCGATAAGGTGACCACTGCCATTATGATCATTTCATCATTCCGGATTGGGTTTTGGCCAGCAGCACCTCTCTCTCTCTCTCTCTCTCTCTCTCTCTCTCTCTCTCTCTCTCTCTCTCTCTCTCTCTATATATATATATATATATATATATCAACTTAAGTAATCCAATATATTAATGACATTGATACATTAAGGAAATTTCTATTGCAAAAACACAGTCTATCTAAATTCTCCCAGCTTGATAGGTTACTAGAATTGCAACAACCATGACCATGTTCTATAATATCAATTGTTTATAAATACTAATATAGATAGTTCTCAACCACTAAATTCAATTCTATAGGTAACACAAATTCCTTCCCATGCTTGAAAATAAGCTTCTAATTTTGCAGTTGCCCTTAGGAAACCTTGAATGACACATAATGCCAAAATATGCATAAAAATTCCATTGCTACACCACCAATTCTGGGTAATACACATTGTTGAATTGCAAACGAAATGGAGTTGTTTTGGTAAAAATGCAATTTTGATATTCTTATAATTATCATATAAAGCAAGGGCATTTCATGAGCCATCGTTTTGTAAAATGATGGCTTATAGAATGCCCCTATTCACATTTGATAATTACAACAATACCTATGCTTTTACCAAAACAATCCCATTCCAAGTCAGGTTTAGTTGTCATTTTGAAATCTAAGTGCATTTCATGTCTAATTTTTTTTTTTTGGGTGCACATTGCTAACTTCACCCTAGATGGTGTGACGTTAGCATTCTAATATATATATATATATATCACGTGTAAGACTATTTATTTTTTATTACTTAGAAGAATTTTTTTTATACCTACGCCTTACAATTAAGCCATTTCTTCCCACCCCTCTAATTGGCTAAATAATCGGTCCTAGAATTCCTTCCATGTAGAAACACATATTTTCTAAGCTTTGTAGCAGACATTTCATCTCTCAAATTTTGTGGCAAATCACCACAAAGTGCTAGATGGATAGTTGAGTGACTATTCTTTCAGCCACCATGGATCCGTAGTTTCAAGGTGTCGATATTTAGAGGATAGAATGGCCAATCCAAATTTCAGTCTTAATAGCATTAGTTGCTCTACACTGTTCTTATAGACTCCAATCCCAGCCTGTTCTGCAATGAAGATCTATACTATACTAGAGACTGTTAAAACCCCAAACAAATTGAAGTTTCAAATTATATTACAACAATAATTTCATTTACAGAAGCTTCCCCTATTATGTCTTTCAGTTGCGAGAACATCAATTTGTCTATTTACAAACAAATCAAGATTACCCATCGGAAAAAAATATATCAAGATTCAAGAACAAAAGAAACCAAAAGATTCAAGAGTAGGTCCCTTGAAGGCTTGAAATCTTCATGTGCTTTTGATAGTCCTTGGTCTAGAAAGGGAATCGATATGTTCGGATTTTTAAAATAGCAAAAAATAAGGAATAGGGTTCAGAGATGGAGAAAAAAATCCCAAAATCTACTTTGTAAAAGGGTTTAAGTGGACAAAATAGCATCAATAGCTTTAGTAAGTTTATTTATTAAAAAAATATAGAAGAATAGGCAATAAAGAGTTTTTATAACAAAACTCATAAAAAATGGGACTCATGGTTATGTTGTGACTGTGATCTACAAAGATTTAATTGTATTGTATGATTCATAATGTGTATGAGATGCAATCTATGATCCATAAGTTGGAATTATGGAGAAAAGACTCAAAGGATTTGGAAATTAGCATAACCAAGACAGAATACACGTAGTGCAAATTTAGTTAACATGATAGCATGGAGGAGGATTTAGTTAAAATAGCAAATCATTTAGCGTCACATTGCCATAGATTTCTCTATTTAGGCTTTACTTTACAATCAAATTGTGGATTTGAAGAGGACGCCTTAGATAGGATTAATGCAGGCTAGATGAAATGGAGGCAAGCAAGCGGATTCTGCAATCCAAGAGTTCCACTTAGATTGAAGAGACATTATAAGGCGGCTGTTAAACCTGTCGTATTATATGGGGCAGAATGTTGGGCTACGAAAAAGTGATAAGACGATTCAGTACATGTGGTCGAGATATGTATGTTGAGTTGAATGAGTGGAGTAACAAGAAAGAATAAAATTCAAATGAATACATAAGAGAAAATTTGAGAGTGGCATCTATGAAGGAAAAAAATTATGGAATGCCGCTTGAGGTGGTTTGGACATGTTCATCGGAGGCATGAAGCAATCCCTATATGAAGGGTTCAAATGCTACAAGCACAAAGAAGTAGGAAAAGAAGACCAGTAAAAACATGGAGGGAAGCCAAGAGAAGGAATATGAAGGATTGCAAAGTTACAACGAACTAAACACTGCTTAGACATGAGTGGAGAAATAGGACTCGCAAAGCCAATCCCAAATAGATGGGACAAGGCTGTGATGATGATGATGATGAACCTGAATCGTATCGTTAATTATATGAATTGTAAATTGCACGATTTAACAACTATGGTGCGAGTGAGAGGTTCCAGAATGAGAGCCAAATGGAGTGTCAATTTGAAAATTGATAAGACTCCTTGGTTCCTGACACTAACCAGGTAATATGCGCAAAATGTAATTAATTTAAAGTTTTAAATAATGCAAAGCAAAAGCATATGAGAAATGCTCATAAAGCACAATCATCTCCATCATATTTAAAGGTTACCATTTTGTACTTGCCATTGCAATGCTATCCTCAACTGTTTTGTTATTATCAAACTGGGAACAATAGAAGACACAATTATTGGCTTGTCCCAATTATCGTCATAATTATCAGCTTGTCCCATCTATTCCGGATCGCCTTAGCGAGTCCTATTTCTGCAATCCTTCTTGTTGCTTCTTACTACTTCCCTCCACATCATTGTTCGTCCTTGTCTCTCCTATACTCTTAGTTCCTTGTGATTGTGTAGCAATCCTTCGTACAAGAGCTGTTTCGAGTTTTCTAGGACATGTCCAAACGATCTCAAACTACATTCCTTGAGTTTTCTCTTTTGTAAGGACTATGCGTAAACTTCCACTTACTCTTCCCATCATTTCTTGTTACTCAATGCTTTGCACCATACAATAGTGCAAGTCATACCATCACGTATAAGAATGTCCCTTTGATTGAAGTGGCATCCATTGATCACACAACACACTACTTTCCTATCTCCACTTTGCCCACTTTCACTAATCTTATGTGAAAATTAATACTAGTTCTTTGTCTGATTTAATCTATAACAAAATGAAGCAAAACAACCTTTTTATATTGAAACAGAAATAAAAGTTCTATCGTCCCAGGAAATTAGAGATGAAAATGAGTGGATTGAATGGTAGATTGAAAAACAAGGGCAAGAAAGCCCCAAGAACAACTCTATAAGCTTGCATTCAATACAATCCATCTAATAAGATAATGACTAACCATAGTTCTTCTAATCATGGTTACGACATCCGTAATTTCTTTACAATCTTAAAAGACCGATATGAAGCTACTCAAATCCTATTAAAAGAAAACAAAATGCCTGGCCTACCTTCAGACCCCAACAACATAATACAAATACTTGAATTCCCATCACAGATCCCACAATGATCTTGTTTTCGCAATATCTTGCCTCATATTCTCATCGGACTGATGCAATCTTGAGCTTGTTGAAAATATGATTGAATAAAATTTTCCATTGATTATTGGTTGAAGAGATTAGGATTCAAATAAAATTTGTGTCATCAATAGAGAACATTGTGTAATATACACACCCTGAATGGTCCTTGCCTATAGGACTAACGTTCCTATTGGCATGAATCCAGCAGGAATTGAACCTATTAGTTAGGTGCTTTTACTATTAACCATGAATGCATAACAAGGATCCTAGTTTATCATAAATAACCAAATTCCAATTGAAATGAAATCTTTAGGAGGAATTCATGAAACGGGGAACGATGAAATGCAGGAATCAACACTTATATCGCTGCTTTACATACAACATGAAGTATTTGGAATTATACCAGCACTGCCTAAATCCATTCTATATTGACATTTTTCCGAATGCTCTTCATCCCAATGCTCATTTAAATGCATACTTGTGTTGATTATAAATAACTTTCAGGCATTGTAAATAGAACCAAACAAAGAACCTAGGAAAGAAATATTATTGGACATAGAAAACAAAAATATCCACTTAGTCAGCAACAGAAGGCAATTGTCACACATTGAATTTTTCGCATCAAAAGGTACACGACAGACCATGGGTCAAAATACCGGAAAACCAGTGCGTATCGTCCTGACCTCCAAGACGATTTTTTTCAAAAAAAACCCGAAAAATATTTAAAAAATCAGAAAAAATAAATTTAATGATTTTCTATTTATTTCAACTTTAAAAAAATTTATTTTAGCCTTATTTGATGCATATTTCATAATTTTATCAACACAGAACCTAAATTACATTGCACATGACTGATGATCAAATTATAAGGTATATTGTACATGAAAAACTTACTTTAAAGCCACATTGAATTTCGTGGTGGTTCTTTCCCCTCGTGATCATCATCTTCGATGCGCGAGTTTTCCCTATAATGTTGGCCATATTGATACCCATGATCATATGTGCCCCCTTGAAACTAAGGCATTAACAACGAATATGGCTCAATGAAATGGTAAAGGTCGGTCCTCTAAAAATTTGACCAACGAAGTCATCTGACCCGGGATAGGTTGGTTAAGGCCGGTAGTATGGGTTACTGGTTGTTGAATCTTCGGTGTTCTGCAAACTAATTCTAATTTTTAAAAATTTTAGATTACATTTGAAAATAATATTTAGTTGATTTTATTCCAATTTTGAAAATATTAGAGAATCATATTATTCTAATTTTTAAAATATTTGAAAATCATATTTATTTGAAATTGATGTGTCACATGCATCATGGGGTATGTGTGACATGTGTAATTGGTGCGTCATATGTGTCACATACCCCATGCCACATGTGACACATGTATAATTGATGTCTCATAGGGTATGTGTCACATGTGACACATCAATTACATGTGTTGCGACACATGTGACACATATGTAATTAATATTTTTAATATAAAATATTAGGACTTTTTACTATAAAATTCGAAGTAAACTAGGACTTTTTAATATAAAATTAATGTTTTTAACTACTTTTGATACATAAAAGGCTTCAAAAATGCATCAATAATTAAATATATTTGCACCATTTGATTAAAAAAATTTAAGAGAAAAATGGTAAAACTATGAGTACCTTATTTTAATTATTTTCTTAATATTTGTTATTTTAATTTTTATAAATAATTTAAGGGTTGATCTTGAAATTTAAGGGTAGATCTTGACATTTTAATGGCAGATCTTAACTTTAGAGGGTAGATCTTGAAGTTCATTAAACCCTAAAATGTAAGAAAATGAGGAGAAAATGACTTAAAATGGTAGAACACGTACCTTATACACGTTCTTCGGCGATTCAACATCAAAAATGCAAAAAATAGTTCTCCCGTGCAAGGGTAGCAAGAAGAGAAATTAAAAAAGGGGTTGCCGGAGTTGCAAATGAAGAAAGAGGAGTTTAAACTCTCCTTCACGTGTCAAAGGAGCTAGGGGAACCCACTGCAGAAAATTCAAATTATTGTCCGATACGGACGATACGGTCAAATTATCATCTGTATCGGACGATAATTTGCTCTTTTTTTTAACATGGGAATCCTCCAAATTATCGTCCGATAATTTGAAGTTATCGTATTGCCCATATCGGACGATAACTACTACATTTTAAAGGGAATACGATAAAAACCCATTTTATTGTATTGCCCACTTCCAAAACCGATACGTATCGGTATCGGACGATATTTTGACCCATGCGAGGGACCCACCTCACCAATAAAGATGCACCCAAACCTTAAGGCCCTAGTTTATGTCAGCCACTATAATCGAGTTGAGAATTGCCGGTAGGAGTAGGCACCAGTAACTAGGCACCTACTGAGGATGTCAAAAGTTCTAAACAGTCAATAATCAATAAAAAATTCACTGATTTATATGCACAAAACAAGGAGACAAGAAAAACCTCCATTTTGCATCAACCAAAGTTTGTGAAATACCATCATACTCTTGATAGCCATAAGCAGAAAAGATTTTTTTCTTCCAATCGTATTTTAGAAATGAGGCAAGAAAAAATTAGGGATTTTTGCATTTAGCCCCCTATGCTATTGCAAAATTGCACTCCGCCCCCGTGTTATGCATATTTATTTTTCACACCTTTGACTGTTGTTTTTTGTACATATGCCCCCTTACCATGACGGATCGTTAAAATTTGCTTCATGCCGTTACATTTATTCATTTAACGGTGGTTAAGTGGTATGAAATACCACTTCAACCCTTCACTAGCACCAGGTCGTCATCGTCAACCTCTATGACCTGTAGACTCCATTAGCAGCCCACTAACCCCACTCGAACCTTCCGCAAGAAACTACCCTTCAAATCTGCACCCACTCTAATCATTGCATTCTTACCCATCAACACATCAAGAGCGTTACAAATGGTTGTATATAAAATCAAAACCACCAAATCAACACTATCGTGTTCTTGCCTATGACCAAACAAGCAATCTTGATCATGTTGAACAGATTGTTTAATGGGGGGGTTCACTATGTTGCAGAGATCTCAAGTATTTTAGAGATTGCAGTGGATTATAATGGGGGTTCATTGTCATCTTCTTACCAGTGAGATTGCAGTGGGTTCTGATGGGGTTCACTATTACCCCGGCCTTATTAATGGGTGCTTATTGTATTCTTTTCATCGTTGCATATGGCTTGTGGATCTACTCTTGCTTTTAAATCTCAATCCCATGTCTTTGCTTGTGGATCGGCCATGGAAAAGGTTGTATGAACAATGAAGAAGACGAAGTGGGCTTTTGTGGTTCAGCCATAGAAAGGTTGTATGAACTATGAAGAAGGCGAAGTGGGTTTTTGTGGTTCGGCCATGGAAAGGGTTGTATGAAGAAGACGAAGTGGGTTTTGTGGATCGACCATAGAAAGGGTTGTACAAAAAAGACGAAATGGGTTTTTGTGGACCGGTCAATCAATGGCTGTGTCGTCATCATCATCTCGGCCATTGTTTCAGAGAGAAGGGGCATTCCTGGGCTACGTTCGTAGAGGACGTACATATGTATCTCACACACTTAGGGCTCGGGGAAGAAGACGAAGTAGATGGAATTTTGGGGAAGAAGAAGGGCATTTGTGGCTTCAAACTCTAATTTTTATTGAGTCATAAGTGTAAGAATGTCTTTACACACTTCTATTAGCGTCCATCTAGCAATCAGTACCAGTCAAAGTTGGTCAACTAACCGCAAAGGATTTTCTATACAAAAAACACCAGTCAAAGGGGCGGAAAATAAATATGCATAACACGGGGGACGGAGTGCAATTTCGCAATAACATAGGGGGTAAATGCAAAAATCTCAAAAAACTATTACTCTCCTAGAACTTGCACTCACTTCATAGAACTGTGGAGACTGGAGAGACAAAGGCTTCATGAAGAAACATAGAATATATTGTCAACAATGAGGGCCCTTCATATGCATATTATCAAGAGTTGCAATTCCTACAAAGATAGGATACATGAAGCACAAATTTAATGAACATGATAGGATAGTCTAGAGGAGGATGTAGTTAAAATATAAAACCATATAGTGCCGCAGTGTCATAGATTTCGTTATTTAGGCTCCACTTTATAATCAGATGGTGGATTGAAGGGACATCTCAAATAGGATTAATGCAAGCTAGATGAAATAAAGACAAACAAGCAAAGTATTGGGCAACTCAAGAATTTCACTTCAATTGATGTGGCATTTTTACATATACGAAGATAAAGACCTGTCATACTATTATATGATGCAGGATGTTGGGCTACGAAGAAGTGACAAGAAGGTAAATCACATGAGGCTAAGATGAATATGCTATGATGGATTTGTGGAGAAACAAGAAAGGATAAAGTTTAGAACAAGTACATAAGAGAATATTTGAGAGTAACACTTATAAAAGAAAAAAAATTGGAATGTCACATGAGGTGGTTTGGACATGTCTATCGGGGGCTGGAAGCAAACCCTGTATGGAGAGTTGAGACACTACAAGCATAAGAAAGAAGGAGAAAATGAAGGCTAGCGATGAATTGACCAGTATCAGTGAGAGGGACAAAAAGACTGCAATGTTCTGGAGAGCTTACCGCTTATCAGAAATGGGTGGAGAAATAGGACTTGCAAAGCCAACCCCAAATGATGGTGATGATGAGGATAATGACGAAGACATCCAAGATCCAAGGTTGATTTAGCACCCAAAATAATAAGTACTCCAATAAGTTTTGGGTGATTGGTAATCAAGAAGCATAATCTATAGCATTTATTGCAAGATGGTAACGCTTTTTCAACAAACCTAGATTTAATAAGCAATCATAGAGAGATGAGGGTACCTCTGATAAAGAGAAGAAGAAAAGTGTTTGAAAATAAAAAACCATACAGACAGACGTCATCTGTCTGTATCTGCTCAAGCATGAACTTTTACTTCATATGCTAGTCTTTGACAAATTTCAATATGATTTAGGCATTTTTTATTGGCATTAGTAGTTGTTTCCTTTTGTTTGATAGGTCAAAGAGGTTTTTCTTTTTTTATTTTATTGGAAAGCATGGGATTTGAACCCCTGACCTCAGCGCTACAAGCAGGTTAGGTGCAGATTGGAACTTTTTTTTCTTTTGATAGCTCAGATTGGAACTATTATTGGCTTTTTTTTTCCATTCTTTGTTTGTTAAGATTCTTTAGATGAAAATATGAACTAAACTTCCAAATTGCACTGCCCATACTATATGTGATTCTCAACAGCCACAAGTACTATGATTATATATATCTTCGTTCACGTCCAAACTCCAAACAGGTTAGATGCAGGTTGAAACTATTACTGATTTTTTATTCTGAGTTTTCATAAGGAGAGATGTACCAAGCAGGCTCTAAATTTACTGGATCCACTATAAGCTTCCCAAACACGATGCCATTCTCAGACAATTTTAACAAATTTGGTTGAAATGACTTTATACTTTAAAGTTTGTAAGTCGATGGATCTGCAAACATCACATTGACAACTAGGCACCATATCTCGCAGGTATTTATTATACGCCTGTTGCAGCCATTCTATGGAAATAAAATTATACTAATTTTACTGTTTAAGCAAAACATAAATATAACTTTAAAATAAATCACTTACGACATGACAGAATGATATTAACATAAGTATATTAGATGAGAGTAGATTGAAAGCCAAAAATAGTAATTTAGGAAGAGCCCATCTTAAAACTATATTATTAACCTGATGCATTTTCCCCCATTTTTCCATTCGCATTGATAAAGACGCTGCTAGAAGCCATCAATAATTTCATAAAGGATTAATGGATTATGACCAACTTTAAACAAATAAAGTCTGTTTAATGGGTTGGATCTGTAAAAGTGACTTTGCCATGTGGTGCACAAGACCATTGTATGCATATACCTAATTAATCCATATTTACCATGTGATAAAGAGATTAAAAAATGAGCGGCTACCATGCAAATGTTCATAACTGTTTTAGACTTTCATTTTTTTGGGCAGTGAATCACATCGTAGGGATGGTTAATGATGCAATCCTGATGATGAATCTAATCTAGACAATTACCTTGTGTACCACATGGGAAGTCGTGATGAAAATAGTGCCATGTGCACAGATCTAACGGTGCTTAACACCTTCTAAACCAAAATAATCTGTTTAATGCTGGTCAGGAGAGCCGCACTCTTTCATAAAAACATCCTTCCAAACTGTTGGAGGTTTATTTGTAGTGTGAATGTGTGATACAAAAATACAAGAGAAATGCCATTTATAAATACCCACTTTCTATTGCAATCTGCACGATTTGACAAATCAACTGTCCAAATCTGCCATGCTAAATGCCCAGATGCAGCAATCAAAAATGCATAAAAAGGCCACCCTGTCCTACATAAAAGATGCATGCAATCAGTAGCAGTTCCTATAAGAGAAAGTTCGCTCCAAGCTCAGCAATCAAAGAGGGATTGAAAACATAGATTGGACAGGCAAACAAAATCAGTGCATACCAATATCTGCATTAAATCCACTGAGAGTGAGACTACTAATAGATGCAACCCCAAATCCAGTAATCCACTTCTTTGTCAGGTCACCAAACCTCAAGGCTGTGGATTTAACTCCCACTTTCAGGTCATCTTCTTTGTCCTAAATGTGTGCTGATCAATAATAGTTATAAAACAACAAAAAATTGACGCCAACTCAAAAAATGATACAAAGCAAATTCCAATTAGATACTGCTACTGCAAGGTTGTTAAAATCAACAAGTGTACCTGATGGGCATATATAGTATCATATACAAGTGTCCAACACACACCAGAAATATATAACGGGAAGACAATAGAAGGATCCAAGCTTCCTTTAACTGCACTCCATCCTAATAAAGCTCCCCAGTTAAAGGTTAAGCCTAAATATGCTTGAGGCTGCACAAAAATATAGCATTAAATCAATGTTAACAGCAGTTGACAAATCAAACAACAATATCAAAGATAATCATACAGCCATACCCAAAATGTCAGCCTCTTCATGAGGGGATAGGAGAATACCAGAAGCAACGACGAGGCTCCCAAAACACGGCTGCAGGAACAGATTGAAAACAAGCCAATCTTGAACAAATTGGTGAGATGGAATATATAATTATATATATATATATATATATATATATATATATATATATATATATATATAACCAAAAATTGGGTGGGAGAGATAAACTAGTTTGAACTAGAGAAGTAAAACAGTGCAAATGAAATGTCACGCTTAAGTTTAAGAACATCTAATACACAATAGAGGAGATTTCCTTCTATTTAAAAAAAAGAAAGGAAAGGCTACAATAAAGGAATGCAAGTCGTGGATAGAAAGATTTCCTCCCTAAGCTAATGTATTCGTCCCAGAGTTGGCCTCCGCAGGGTTATCCGATTCACTTGTTACCCGATTCACTTTCCCTAGCAAACTATGAACTGGTCGGCGGTTCAGTTTGTCCGGTTCGCAAACTGGTTTGGTCCTAATAATTCAGGCCAGTTTGGTTGGTTTATTTCTTTATAAATTTACCGAAATTTTAAAATCTGAAATGTTGTTAACAGGACTTGAACACTGGCCACTTAATTTTAAGGTAAAGGCTTAAACCAACAAAATAGCAGCTAATTGTTTCTTAAAAACAGAATATTATTATATACATACACTATTTCATATAAACCTCATCATAACCCCAGCGAACTGGATTTGCTCAACAGAGAACCGCGAAGCCGAATTCAAGCCGAGCGAGCCAGCGTCCGATAAACATTGGGCCTCCCAATGACCTCAGTGGAAAGCTAATTTGGAATTTCTACACAAATCAACACTATCTTCCACCCACTCAATAATCCTCTACTGAACCTGCTCTCTTTTTTTAAATTTAAACCTCACATTAGATGAGCGCCATTCATCATAATAAGAATCCCAATAGAGGGTCAAGAAGCAAAACCTCGCAAACATTTCAGCCCTCAATGGAATGGAAAACTCCCAAGGGATTAGGTATCCATCCTATCTTTGGACGTGAACGGTGTCAGTTGATACTGATACCGCGTATTTCCTTTTTTTATGGAAAAAATAAAAAGTAAACAAAAAATACAGTATCGGTCGATATTGATAGAGTATCGACCGATACTGAGAGTATCGGCCGATACTGAGACAATATCAGCTGCTACCGATACAATATCACCAATATCAAATTTGATATCAATACTGGTATCGGACTGCCAACAGTATCGGGCCAGACTACATCAAGATCGAACTTGAGATAACAACACAATGAGGTCCTTCACCCTTTCCTCTCTCTTGATACATTGGGGCATGGGTCAAAAAATCGTCCGATACCGATACATATCGCCCGATACGTATCGGTTTTGGACCCAGCGGTACGATACATTGCCTATGTATCGTACCCCCTAAAAAATAGGGTAATTATCGTCCGATACGGGCAATGTATCGCCCGTATCAGACGATACGGACGATACTTTGAAATTATCGGGGGATAATTTCAAATTATCGTTCGATAATTTGATTTTTAATTTTTTGAAAAAAAAAAAATGTATCAAAACGATACATTCAATGTATCGCCGATACGCGATACGTATCGAACTATACGAACGATACGTATCGTCCGATACGGACGATAATTTAAATTTTTAGATTTTTTGAAAAAAAAAAATGTATTGAACCGATACATTCAATGTATCGCCGATACATTGAATGTATCGGACGATACGTATCATCCTGAACTTCAGGACGATACGTATCGAAAATCCGATATTTTAACCCTTGCATTGGGGAACCTTCCCTCCAGCATCGGAGGTCATCACTATCAAGAAAGCGAAATTTCTTCCAAAAATTTTCCAATGAGATGACATGTTTGTTAAAGTATTAAAAAATGCATGAATATTTGAAAAAATACTATGGAAAATGCAAGTACTCCTTTCTCTTATCAAAAGAATATGCCAAAGAACCCAACCGTTAATTGAGAGTGAACCAGTCATCCAAGATCTCAAAAACAACAAAACGGAATACAAAAAACCAATGATATTCCAAACTAAGATGAATAAATTTAATAGATCATCCACGTAAAATAATTACATAATTGTCGGTCGAATATTCTCAAGTTTAGTTTTTGTCAAAGATGACCATGTCCGACATCTCATATCCATGTCAGGCACTGACAGATGTCCATACCTCTAATTACATAGATTAAAACTATACAAATAAAAGTAGAAAACAAGGATAAAAAATGATTTTGTCCTAATATAAGTATCCTAATTAAAGTGTTTAAATGGGCCATTGCCATTACATAGCTTATGGCCGCCTTATTCTCATGCTGAATTTGTGGACCACCATCATAGCCTTATCCTATCTATTTGGAATTTGCTTTGCAAGTCCTATTTCTCCACTGGTTTCTAATAAGAGCTAAGCTCTCTGTAGTTTCGCAATCCTTCAAGTCCCTTCTCAATGGTCTTCCGCTTTTCCTACTTCCTTGTGGTTGTAGCGTCTCAACTCTTCCCAGAGGATCTGCTTCCGGCCTCCGATAGACATGTCCTACAACCTCTAACACCACTTCGTAATTTTTGTTGGATTTGTGGACCATGGCTAAGCCAAAATAAGGTTTGAGTAGAGATCATCAGGTAGTTGTGATTCCATGCAAGATGAGGAGCATGGTTCAACTCACTCCTTTCATATGATATTCAACTATTTGTGTGTCTGTGCACAATAAACTAACTAAATAACTTCCTACGTGATGAAAAAATTCTCAACATTCCGGGAAACAACTTAATTAAGACACAAGAAAGGCACCTACCTATAATTATTAAGTTGAAGAAGAAATCCTAAGCCCAAGAGAAGTTGGCAACCAAGAAAGCTAAGCCCTTGAAATGGTGTCAAAAGACCAGAGGCAACTGGTCGTGATTTTGTACGCTCCACCTGCAATATAGAAGATTTTTTCAGGTTATCGGGCAAGAGGCAACCAACACTTCAGTGCTCAAGCCACATTTTTTAAAATAAAGACAATACCAAAAAGAATAATTTGATCTGCCCAGAGAACCAGGGTATAGTTTCTAAGTTCAATAGCTACAAGAACGTGAATTATAAATCAGTTAAACTATAAAGGCAATACGATGACAAATGTAAGTAAATAATAACAGGTACAATACAACAGCTAAGATACATCTCTGATTAAATTATAAACAGGAAATGAAAAAATCAGTAATCAGTTAATTATCCGTTAATCATTCTTCACTAGAGACTTAATAGTTTGCCAAGTAAAAACAGATGAACAGAGAACAAACGAAAAATTAACATCGAGCAGTACCTTGACATCAATATCACGATCAAGAAGGTCATTCACTGTACAACCAGCCCCTCGTAAAAGCAATGCCCCACAACCAAACAATGATAAGAGTTTAAAATCAGGAAGGTTTCCGGGGGTGGCCGCCAAGGAAATTGACCTATAGAAACAAACAAGAGAATGCTAGTTAAGTAGCCACGGGGCAACGAAGCTTGATCTATCATATTATGCGGCATAGAAATGCGACTAAAAATACAACTAAGTGGTAGTGTGTCATATAGGTCCATAGCAAAAAAACTTTGATGCAAGACGTCAGACCTGACCAGAGTGCCAGTGGTGGTATTCGGGTCAATCTCAAATCAACAGCTTTGGCAATTGGCATATGCACAAATAATTTAGAGCGTGAAACCAGTGAAATGTAAAAGTTTCAATGACTTGCGTGCTCATAAATAGCAGTGAATTTCCCAAGTCTTGACCATTTGGACAAAAGGAGATTGACCTGTGTGCCACTACGGGCACTCAAATCAGGTGCCTAATACTAGCTCTATATGTTTTTCCATGGAAATGAGGTTTCAGACATGGTGCATGACGAAACCGATAGGCCGATAAATCAATAATAATGGTGGCACTATTTACATTCCATAAAACTCTAGAGCACTCCAACCAAAAACCATTGACTGCTTTGAATCAGTCAATGGAGATCATTTTCCATCCTATCTCCATCGTCTGATTCAAAGCAATCAATGGTTTTTGGCTGGGTGCCCCAGAATTTGTGGGTGGGTGCAATAGAGCCACCCTAATCTTAAAAAATTCTACTAATATCTCACCACCAGTTTCACACTGATATAACAGGCCAACCAAAATCATTTAACATCAATGTAACAATTCATATAGGGATAATGGCTCCTGGCCGACCTTTTGACACGAAAATGATGTTTAAATGATCTTACACCATTAAAATTATATTTTTTATCTCACACTATTGAAGCATGATTTATCATTATGTAATGTGGTGCACATATGTGCCCTATCTAAATTTTCCAAGTGAAAATCCATCATTGGAACATATCTCAGCCCAAAGAAACATGCCAATAGGTGGATGCGAACAATCCAATTGATGAACTTCAACATGAGCCATTAAAACTAAAAAACAATGGTTGAAATTATAGTCAACAGATAGGATGGTTTAAATCTCCCTGGAACACAATTTTTTTACTTTGTTGCACTTCAACCTATTACCTATCACTTTAAAACAACAGATTACCCACATCTTGAACCATTTCTGGTTAAGATCATTAGGCAACATTTTGGTTTTTAAATGACAGGCAGGAGAGTCGGGTCCTATGTTACTTAATTCCCTCCTTCACCCAGCGAATTGAGAATTGGGTACAGTGAACCCGATTGGGTGTGACAAGCAAGTTGATGGTAAATGGTAAGTATTTTGTTTATAATAAAAATTTTAAAAGCGTACAGAGGGGATTTGAACCTAAGACTATATGGTTTTCATGTTTCATAGCTAACCAAGTAGTAATTTGCATTTCATTTATTTAAGAATGTAAATTTATAAAATTAATAAATGTTTTAAAATCTTATCCTAACACTATAGCGAATCGGGTTTACCAGGTTTGCTTGATAGTATGGAATTTGCAAATCCCAATTCGAATCGAGATAATCAGTGACCTAAGCAACTATGGTCGGGTCCTTTCATATAATAAGATAGACACACACAATATCAAAACCCTAGATCAAAGATGAAGAAAAGAACATAAAATAGAAGCTTACCACATACATGGCCAAGCCAACAACCAAGTCCCTATAGGACTATGTAATCGTGCGAGGCGAGCATAGGGGCGCGCAGCTTCGGGCAAATACACATCGATCCACGAATGCGAACCGTTGGATCCTTCTTTGCCGTCTTCGTGGCCACCACACTGATTCCCGCCTTTTTCTGTTTTATCAGTAGCTGCCGAAGAAGTTGAGATGCTCGCGAAGGATAGATTCTGATGATAACGGTCTATTCTTCCCGCCAAAAATTCAAAATCTCCAATCCAGCCGGATTTGGAATGTTTGAATGAGGTTTCTAGGGTTTTAGAATCGTTCAAGGGATTCCAAAAGGGGTTTGATGGTTTAGGGTTTGAAGAAGGGTGGGTGAGAGGAAAAATGAAGCGAGATAGACGAAACCTGCGAGAAGAGCGGGAAAAAAACGCCATCTCTCACTCTACCCCTACAGAATTGAATTGAATCGAATCTCACGAATAAGGCTCCGGCGTGGCGTCTACACATGAAAGCATTCTAATTGCGCAGGAAAATGATAACGTGCGCCCAGTGGACAGTGCGCGGTGCGCGTGTTGGTAAGCTTTATAATTAAACGCACCGGTTGGGACTTGGGACGCGGGATACCTGCACTAGCCATGTAGGGTTAAACCCTGCTTCCAAGGATCAAAATTTTGGTTTCATTTGGGTTTAGGGGGGACCGAAACCGAAACTTCAGCCGAAAATTAAAATTTTGGCCGAAATCTTCCCACATGCCTAAAATGATCGATAATCATAGTGACAAAAATCTCCGAAATTTACGGAAATATGGGTCGGGCGAAACTTTGGGCGAAATTTCAATGATTTTTCCGAAATCATTGAAATTTCATTAATTTCGGCAAAGTTAACGAAATTTCACCAAAATTAATAAATCTTTTTTAATTTTTTCATTTTTTAAATAATAAATAAAAATTTTATGAAGTTTAAATATAATTTATATTTAATATTTTTTGTATTCCCCGAAATTTTCTCCGAAACTTTTCGAATCTTTCTTGAAATTTATCCGAAATAAACCGAAATGACCCCCTACCGAAATGTTGCCGAAAACAAAATTTGTCATTATGCTGATAACATGAGTTTTTGCTTCAGTTTTGGTGGGAACCTAAACCAAAACATTTCAGCCTAAATATTGAACCATGCCCTACACTAGTGCCTAGTGCCAAGTCTAAATGCATAAAGTACATCAGATCCATCCCAAGTTGAAAAAAAATATATCTTATCTATTGTTCAAATGGTGGTCAAAGTTTGAAAAGATTCAATACACCAAATATCTTAATCTTATTAAAAGAAAAACGAAACACCAACTATGTTGGGCGGAGGTCAAACTCCAACAGGTATTTTTTTATTTTTTTTAATTTAGATAATTTCAAAGTTGGTTTTCTCTTGGAGCAAATGTCATCTGATCTCAGCAGCACTAATGTAGCGTTCAAACCATGGTTCAAAATTTTTAGTCTTTTATGTACTGTGCTGAAGATTTTGGCAGTAATTTTAGTTTTGATCTCGACCGAAATGAAATTTAATTATTTTTTGTCATTGGCTCAAATGCTGCATGACTAGTACAGGGACCCCTTAACCGCCTAGATGCATAGTTACCAACTCAAGGCAAAAAAACGTAAAAGCCTAAAATGTGAGAAAAAATCGTCAAAATTCAGGAAAAAAATAATTGGTATAAAAGTATTTTTTAATTATTTAACAAATATAAGAAAAATATAATAAAAAAACATGTTTAAAATGCAAAAATCTTGATTTTTTTAAAGCAAATGCGTTTTGAATGTGTTAGCCACGTCTAATGAAAAAAATGTTCTAAAAACATTTATTCCCAAAATACAAATTGCTAATTTTGATAATTATATGTGGAAAGCGGGTGGTTGTGGCAATGGGCCCCACTCGTAACTAGACTTATCAAAAGTTTGGGTTAGCCATGACCATAAATCTCGTCTAAAGATTGCTATGGAATTTGAGGGCCTTGAGCTTAGTGTAAGTCAGCCTTACGAGGCACTATAATTAAAACCTACAAAGACCGTTAGGTTCCATTTGGATCATGTAATTTTTAATCCAGGACCAATTTAATTGGTGTGGCTATTTCCTTGAATTGTGGAGTTATATTTTATATATTTTTAGGGCAGACTCTCTTACCGTCAATTGAACATCAAAATAATAATTAGAGAATTTTACACCATTAATAGTTTAAAATGTGGGTCTTTAAGAAGATTTAAATTGTCCAATCTGTAAACTATGATATCAACCTTTGTTTTTAATTTCATGATTAATATTAAAATACATTAATAGGATGTTTTACATTCACTTATTAAATATATTTCTTTTGGCTGAGGCGTGCTCCAATGATGAAGCTGGGTATCCCATGGCTGAAAGGCCTTACTTCACCCTATTTATGCACTAAATCATGAGAAAAAAATTAAATCATAAAAGTTTAAAGGGTTTCTTTAATAGCACTCACGAAATCTTTCACATACTTATGCCCAAAATTATTGATTGTGTTTCCCTCTAATATTCCACAAAAGGGATCTTGAGATCATGGTGCCCCCTATTAGACGGTCAATTATTTATTTTGTGTGGTACAGATCCTAAAAACTTAATCCTAATATCACTTTTGAGCATGATGTGTGGCATGCGCTTTTAGGGCAACTTTTTTCTCGACATATGACACGTGAAATCGAAAATTGATGGTTTGAGAGGTGTACCATAGTCTCAATATCCCTATGTGGAAGACGATTTATTTATTTTTTTGATAAATCACCCGGCATTATATTGAAGCCAAAAGGAAATGTACAAACAAAGCAGGGAGGGGAACAGATGAACAAGGGGCTCATCTGCAACTACCTCAACAGGAAAATCAAAAAACCAAAAAGAGTCTACTAGCACGAAATAGGAAGTGCTACATAATGACCCTACCCAATAGGAAAATAGCCCACTAGAGAAATAGACCCAACTCCCACAGGCTAAGAAGGAAACAACTTAACCCCTACAAACAGAGACCCAATCTCTCAGTCAGTCTTGAATCGAGTAAGGCCCGAGTAACTTTAAACTCTTAGCCCATTGAAGAACCTTACTTTTGATTTTATCGACCAACAGATAGGGGGGACAGGGTTTCGCCTTAGAGTAAAAAATTTTGTTATTTCTTTCCTTCCAAATTAGCTAAAAAACCACAAACAGAGATAAAATCCAGCAATCCTTTTCCCTTTTTCTAGACTTGCCTTTATTCTAGGAGGCTACGAAAATATCAACAGATGACGACATAACCCATTGATTTCCAAACCAGCTAATAATGGAACTTCATACTCTTGAAGAGAATGGACAATGTAGAAATAAATAGGCGTTAGTTTCCTGGTCCTGACAACATAACACACATCTATTAGGCAAAGAGAACCCACAATGTTGTAAATTCTCGGCTGTGAGCATTTTATCCAAAATAGCTAACTAAACAAAGAAAATGATTTTAAATGGAGCTTTAGATTTCTATATCCATAACCAAGGAATATCAGGGACCACCGCCAAGGCAAGAAGCTTATACATGGATTTGACAGAGAATGCATCATCTTTGCTTAGAGTCCAGATCAGGTGATCCTCATGGTTCGCGCTTGACACATTAATAGCTGCTACTGTTCCTAGCAATTCAACAAACTTTCTGATCTCGTGGTCGTATATTCTGCGCGGGACTTCTATATTCCAGGTAACATCCCCTATCGAACTTCTGTTTGCCATATCTTTAATGGAGGCGCTCTTGTTAGTCACCACTTTAAAAAGACCTTTGAATCTGTCACAAAAAGAAAATTTTTCACACCAGACATCCTTCCAAAAAAGAGTTTTAGTACCATCTGCGATTTTAATCTGAGCTCCCTGCCTATAAAGGTGTTTACGGTTAGAGATTGCTTGCCAAATTGTCGATCCTACTCTTTCATGTGACTCGTTAATCTCTCATAGACTCTCACCATTTTCGTATTTCTCAATCAGAATTCTAAGCCATAAGCTATCCGATTCCGAAGAAGCCTTGCAATGCCATTTCATGAGTAAAGCATCTCGTTGAAATATTTTATATTCACAATTCCCAATCTGCCGTCTTCTTTATTTCTGCATAGAAGGCGCCAATCGGTTAAATGAATTTCTCCTTTTTTGATTGCATCCTATCACAAAAAATAATGATACAACTTTTCAAACTTTTGTCTAAACCATACCAAACACGAGAAAAGTATCATAAAGAAGACTAGGAGAACAGCTAATGTAGAATGGAAGACGATCTATTACAGTTACCCAAGTTTAAAACACTTAAATTATTACAAATTAACAACTTAAAATCACCTGAGTATCATATCTTATCTTTCTAACGTCGAGGAGAGAAGGAAAGGGGAGAGGGAGATGGGTAACAACCTACTAAGACAGTTGTAACATTAAATGGAGAGAAATGGAGAGAGACAAGGAACATGATACAATTTCACGTGCTAGGAAATAAGTATGATTTGTGAATAAGTACAAAATTTTGTTTTCATATATATATATATCCATTGAGATCCCGCCAATCAGGACCCACTAAGAATCATAAAAAACAGAGATCATGGCTCATATTGGATATCCATGTCGCACACATTCATGTAGTTAAATTGTCCAAGTGTCAATCCATTGTTGGAACATATCTCAATAAAAGAATCATACTTATAAGTGAATGTAAACTATTCGAATTGTGACCTTAAACATCAGTCCGTCATCAAAATTAAGAACAATGGTTAATATTAGAGTGCACATATAAAATGGTACAAATCTCCAAAAAAGTGTAATTTTAGACCTATAACTCTTCAATTGATAATAATATTTCTTTGATGGTATGCATTTCTAATCTAATAAGCCAATAAATGACATAAGATCGTTTAAACACCAATTTGGTGTTTAAATGTCAGTTGAGCCGGTCCCCAAAAATTAAGGATCTGACTCTCCTGAATATCATTTAAACACAAAATGATGTTTAAATGATCTTAAAGGATCAATGATTTTAAGTTGTGGGTGTTTTCTATTATCAAAGTGATAGATCATAGATTGAGGCGCAATAGGCCCAAAAATAGCATAAGGGAGATTTAAACCATTTGATCTGCTTACTATAATATCAACCCTAGTTTTTAGTTTTAACGGTTGATGATAAACTTCATCAATCGGCCAGATGGTTCACATACACTGATAGACATGTTATCCTAAATCATAAAAGTCACTACTTCTCACAAGTCATAAGGATATGAAGTTGATGAAGTAATATTTAATCCTTAAATTATGCCGAGAGCTGATTGTCATGGATTTTAAGGGCCTCTAAAGCCCTTCTAAAACCCCACGACCCTCCAATATTGGTGAGTCGATTACTTATTTTAAGGCCAAATTGTGTCATTTTCACTTTTTAATTCTTATCATTGAAATTGTATTAAGAGGCTGGACCATTTTGTAAACCATTGTACTCTTTGATTATGTTAAATCCAACTACCAAATTTTTGAGTTCACCCACGTTAAAACAAATTGACTTGGTAGAATCAGATGATGAAAATCGTTTATGTAATAGCCCGAAAAATCACGCTAAACTATGACCTCGGGATCCGTGCCCGATTGGTCACAAGTTTGACCAATCAGGAGATCAAGAGTTACAATAGAATGTGATGAACGAGCGAGATGTGATAGTTTGAGTGATTATGTGGTGCGTGATGTAAATGAGAAGTCGCATACACCTATCGCGGTGTATGTGCTCAACACACAAGTGAGGAAGAGGATAAAAGGGTTTAATAGCCCTAAAAGCAAGGGTTTGATGTTGTTGAGAAAGGAGTAAAGAAGAGAGAGAGAGTGAAGAGAGTGATTAATGCAAGGAGTGAGTGCTAGTTGAGGAAGGGAGATTCAAGCGATAAAAGCCGGATTCAACACGATTTGGATCTGTTAGAGCCAAAGCTGGAACCCTAGCCTTCCAACCATTTGATTTGAAATCAACTTCAGATCTATTCAAGGTAAAAATTTTGTAAATAAAACGCATAGATTATAGGGGTTAAGTTGTGGTTGAAAGTGGGCTAAATTATAGGATAATGGTCTAGAAAAATAGAACAAAAAGTGTGGAAAAAGATAGGGAAGAACAGCTCGAAAGGGGCTGAATCTGACAATTTCGATTAATCGAAATTGGGTTTCGATTAATCGAAATTGGCCAGGAAGTTGAAAAGTCAGAAGACCCGATTTTGATTAATCGAATTGGAGTTCGATTAATCGACCTTGGATTTCGATTAATCGATTTTAAGTATCGATTAATCGACTGGGAACCTCCAGTGGACCCCAGGGGCTGGAGGAAATGACTTGTGGAAAATCGACTAATCGAAATGAGAATTTCGATTAATCGATTTGGGATCGATTAATCGACTTTAGGAACTCGACTACTCGAATCAAGAATCGACTTTGCGAAAAGAAGAATTTCGATTAATCGAAATTGGATTCGATTAATCGAATGAAAACTCGACTGTTCGAACTGAGAATCGACCTTGCGAAAAGGAGAATTTCGATTAATCGAATTAGGATTCGATTAATCGAATGAAAACTCGACTACTCGAATTGAGAATCAACTTTGCGAGACAGAGAATTTCGATTAATCGAAATTACTTCGATTAATCGATATTGACCTTCGATTAATCGATTTTAAAAATCGATTAATCGAATCTGATTCGATTAATCGATTTTAGAATTCGATTAATCGACTGAGATAAATTATGTTGACTTTTGGGTTTGACTTTAAGATTCTTGGAGGATCTTATACCTTCTTTATTGCATCATTTGTGATGTGTTTCACCTGTTATGTGGTACCATAGGTGGTACGTGTGGACTAGTGCACAAGGAGCTACGTGGGACCTTGATGCATTGATCAAATGAAGACTTGAGGTAGGGAACACCTTGAACATATACTTTATTTTACAAGAGCATGTATGTAGTGATATAGAATTCAATTCAATTGTTATTTCTTAAGAATTTGTGAAAAGTGTGTGTGTGTGACATTCATAAGAGTAATCATAATGAGCCATCCCCAGGGGATGAAGAAGTAAAGAGATAAGAGCATCAGGTGTGATGCAAGTAAATAGATACATCCCAGGGATGTATCCAAGGATTGAATCATGTTTGATAGGGCCTAACTGATATAAGATAGCACATTTACACGGTGAATAACTATATGTAAGGCACCAATATTTTTGTTATTTGAGGTTTGATAGGGTACCCCACCGACGTGGCGGGATATCCACGACTGACACGGCAGGATATCCGTGACCGATACGACTAAACCGTGAGGCCGCATGAGGCTTATCCGACATAGTAAGCACACCCTGTGGGTGTTGATTGAGACAAGTGAAACCGCCACCAATCCCGGAAAGGGGCTTGGTACTATTTGTATTCTGTGGAATACAGTTAAAAGCTATATAGATGACGATGATGGGTATCTCATCGGGGCTCGATGCTATATTGCTCGGGGATTACTTAAGTTGAAAGTTTAAGTTTTGCTTTAGGCCTTTTCAGCATCATTCATGAGTAAATGAAAATATAAGTAATCAACAGTAAAACGAAATACTTTTTAACTGTTTCATTAACAACTGCATAGATACATCATGCATGACATATCATAGAATATATGTGAGTTATAATTTATATGTTCAACCGTGTTTGTTCCCTATTGAGCTAGGATGTAGCTCACCCTATAGACTATACGTCGCAGGTCCACTACTAGCAGCTGCCGAGGCTTCAGGAGACGCTGATCCCGGCGAGTCGGACCTTGCGGCCGGCGAAGAGTTGGAGCCACCTCCAGAGGACTTCTTCTAGAGGACTCCGTTGTGCCACTTTGAGAGATTTTAGAGAGAGTTTTGTACGGCTTGGTATGTCAAGCCTTGATTCTGTTTAAACCATGTATATATATATAGAGTTGGGATCATTCTTTTGGGACGAACCATCCGTGATGATTGCTATCATCGATGGTTCGGATCGGTTCTCCATTCATGTAGAGGCATGAGGGTAGAACTGTCTTTTGGAGAGTTAATTAATATAGATTTAAATTCCGCAATTTCGTTTATTATACTTTTTGATGCTTGATATACCAGTGTTCCGTGCTTAGCTAAAGGGCACGGTCAAGATGATCGTGCTGATGGCACGGGTTTCGGGGTGCCAAAATCCGGGCTGTCACAGTTTATGTCACAACCTGAAATTCTATCCCATCCCAAAGGTTTATAATTCCGAGTTATGACCCGCACATATCCCAGATATGATAAGCGGACATATACTTAATCAGAGTTATTGCGCAAGTCTGATTTCACGAAATCCATGAAACCCAATATATATAGGTAGGATATAAGACCATCATAAATGTGATAGAGACACCAATAAAACGTAATCAAGGTCGAAGACAAATTTGATAAACGAAAACCATAGTATTAACAATAATAAAATAAAACCAACTCAATACCGAGTCTGATAAAGTCAATATCCGGCACTCGAATCAAAATCAGTACCGAAGTCCTCTTGATACTCAGCTACATTGCCCAGTGGCGGAGTCACGTTGTTCAATGGGGGTCCTAGGATCCCTCATCGCAAGTTTTTTCTCTTTAAAATCTTTTAAATTCCATATTTTTAGGGGCAAAATCTTTTAATAAGGATCCCCCAAATCTCAAAACTTATTAAAATATTTTAAAAACTTACTTTTTTATTCACAAATTTTTTAACATAAAAAGACTCAAAATTCTCTCTCTCTCTCTCTTCTCCCCCCCCCCCCAAATCCTATTCCAAAATTCTCTCTTGATTCCTCAAACCCTTTTTAGGGATAATGACTCTTGACATACATTCATACACCAAATAGTATTTAAATAATCTTCTACCATTAAATTAAAAATTTTGATCTCACACCATTGAAGTGTTCTTTACTATTATTACTATCATATGACTATAAAGGACCCTAATCAGAAAAATTCTGGCTCCGCCACTGACGTCGCCCTTTCAAGACTCCTGGTACTCCGCATCCACATGGTCAATGTACTCAACGCCAATAGGGTCAGAGAAACTCACGTCCACTCCATCAAGATAGTCACCTGCAGCTGTTAAATTTTTATGGGATGAGTTTACTTAGTCACGTTAACTCAGTGGATATACTACCAATCCACCCCATTCTACTCAGGTGTATTGTGGGTGCATCATGTGAGTTTACATGACTGAATAAACTTATTCTACGAAAATTTAACAGCTGCAGGTGACTATCTTGACGGAGTGAACGTGAGTTTCTCTAACCCGATTGGTGATGAGTACATTGATTCTGTGGACACGAAGTACCAGGAGCCTTGAGAGGGCGACATAGCTGAGTATCAGGAGGACTTCAATACTGATCTTGATCCGAGTGCAGAATACCGACTTCCTTAAATTCGATATTGAGTTGGTTTTATTTTATTTTTGTTGATACTATGGTTTCTGTTTACCGGATTTATCTCTGATTTTAATTACATTTTATTGGTGTATTTATCGTATTTATTTAGCATTTATGATTGTCTTATATCCTACCTAAATATGTAAATTTTTACGGATTTCATGGAACCAAACTTATGCGATAACTTTAATTAAGTATATGTCTGCTTAACATATTCGAGATATGTGTGGGTCATAATTCGAAATTATAGGCCCTTAGGATGGGATAAAATTTCGAGTCGTAACAGAATGATATTAGAGTCGATGACGGCTCTTTTATAAGGTGAGGGGATTGTAATAGTCCCACATCGGATAGGGAAAAGTCCTGACCCTGAGCTATATATGATTGCGGACGCATTTTGGGTGAGAACTTAAGCCCATGCCAAAAATAAAATCGGGGCGGGGACCTAAGCCCATAACTGAACAATATTGTGGCATGTGGGTCTGGGTCTTCACAGTTTATCCTCCCAATCTTTCACACGATGGATCTTGAGATCATGGGCCTACCATCAGACGGTTAGTGTTTTATTTCTCGTGGCACATAGCTCAAAAAATTGACCTTAATATCACGTGCACACTCAAAATTGATTTTAAGGTCACTTTTTTAGGTGTGTATCACATGAAATAAAAAATCGACCTTCTAATGGTATGCCCATGATCTCAAGATCCATCGTGTGAAAGATTGGGACAATAAACAATCTCCATGTCCGATTTAAAAAAATCAATGTATTTCAACATGGGTGAATTCAAAGATTTGGTGGGTGGATTTGAAGGTACTCTTTTAATAATTGGAAATAATTGGATGGTAGTGGTCGAGTGGATCACTAGCTTTTTGTAATTTTCTTTGTTTGAGAAAAATCATGACGCAGACTGCGTCTTTGAAACGCTGAATCGGAGGCTCCATTTCACGTTAAATCCTCAGCTAAACCTTCGACTTTATTATTATTTTTATTTTTTCGAGAGAACCTTCGACTTAATATAAGAGCATTTCAATTAAGCATAGCTAAATTTGATTAGCTAAAACCCTATTTTTATGTCAATCTTTATTTTAGCCATAATCTTAAAAAAAAAATCTCCGGCAAAAACAAACTTTTTTTGAAAGCACTATTTTTTTTAAAACCTTTGTAAAAAAACAGTGCTTTTACGGTTTTCTGAAGTTCCAAAATCTGTAAAAGCATAATTTTTCTAAAACATTTGAAATCGGGTCTTTTTTGTTAAAAAGTTTATTTTTGAGGCATTATTTTTTAAAGTGCCTTATTTTTAATAAGGTTCTCGAGGGAGAGAGATAAAAAAATATTGTTTTATTTATAGGCTATTATAACAATTTAGGGGACTCTAGTGAATCTCTTTGGAGATGCTCTAAGGTTCTTATCCAATTACCAATAACGGTGTTGGGAGCCTCGGATCATTTAGACTAACATTATTCTTGCTTCACTCATCCAAAATGTCCACGTGAAAATAGATTCTTTAGATAAAACTCACCCAATAAAATGTTTATAGTATTAAAACATTCTAATACTTAAATTAAAGCATTTTTAGGTGTTAATATAAGAGAACACTTTGTTGAATTCATATCCTGTGGAACCATCATGTGTTGCATGTGATTTAAAACTTACAATCTCAAAATCAATGTCCGAAAAATTGGGTGCAAAGTTAATCCCTATTGCCTAATTTAAAGCGATCATAGACCATCAAATAGGACACATGATGTTTCCACTCGGTACACATCTCACAAAATGACCCCATTATCAAGTCACCTCGCAATACCATTTCTTCATATAGATAGACTCAGTGACTACTAGATAAGTTGATGGACTTGTCCATAGAGTACCTCTATTCACATTTACTGAATCACTAAGAGTGTCTATAATAAAAATTTATTGATTGCTTTGAATCAGATGTTGATTTTTTCTTTACTCTCAATCCTCTACACAATGGATCCTTAGCCAAATGACACATATCCTAAAGTGATCTTAAAATTATGTGTGGGCATGATGTGATTTTTGAATCACGTTTTTGGAATCTATACCACTTGAAATAAAAAATTGACTATTCGATGGTACACTCATGATCTCAAGATCCATTATATGAAAGATTAGGGTGAAAACTGATCCCAGCATCCGGTTTAAAGCAATCAATAGTTTTTTTAGCTTAGGCACCCTTCAGTAGTTCAGCAGGGTGTGGCGGGTTCGTATATTCTTGTTTAGGTGAAAGGTGGTGATGGAGTTTTTAGTTAAATCCTCTCTAAGCAAAGGTCAACCTTCTGACCATATCGGGTGGATGACGAGAGCCCTACCCTTGGTGGGAAGTGGAAACGCATGGCCTCTATAATCGACGGAGACTCGTAGTGGGGCCCGAGCGTGCTGACAGTGGTGTGTGGACCACGTGGACAGATTAGTTGTCATGAGAGCGACGCATACGATACCTTCGATACGTCGGGTTTTTTTGGTTCACGCATTCTGCCAAACAGTCTTTGTGCAGGTCAACTGCCCCAGATTTTCTTCGTTGTCACACTCTCGTGACCTACAAACCATAAGTGTTGCTTTATTTGCAGCCCCCGACCTCCCAACTCAAAAACTCATGGGTGCATGGTTCTAAATAGGGAGGACTAACTTTTTAAATGATCTTACACCATTTATTTAATTATGATCTAAGAAATTCATACCAAAGTGTGATATCATCAATTGAATGATTATAGGTACATCACACTTTTTGGGAGATTAGAATCATCTGATCCGTGCCCTCTAATACCAGCGATTGTTACGATCGTTGCTGATATTATAGTTTATCGATTGGATCATTTCTATCCACTTAGAAGCATGATCATTTGACTGGGACATGTTCCAATGATTGATTGCCGCTTGGATAATTTAGATTGATTGTAGATATATGCCACATGAAACAATAATGAATCACACTTTAATGGTGTAAGATAAAAGGTGACATTTTATTGGTATAAGATATTGGTGTTTAAATGTTCATCAGGTGCCATTAACCTTTCTAAATATCGGGCGAGAGGTATCATGTTAGGCACCATCCAATCCGATATACACCCCTGATTCAATACAGAGTCAAATAGGTCAAATATTGCCTCATAACGAATATATATATATATATATATATATATATATATATATATATATATATATATATATATATATATGAACTATAGAAAATATGGTTTGGATAAATTTTTAATTATGTAATGTTTTTTTTATATTTTAAAAATGATTTCCACCCGGAGACCTATTGATTGTCTGCGGGTGGTCTCCAAGTTGAAAGCTGTCCAAATATGATTCGTATGGATCCTTGTTGTGCCAGTTGCACATCTGCTCACTTACATTACATGGTTGCCTTTTTCCACTGATCAAAATCATTGCCGACATCTCCAGAAGTTTAGTGAATACTGAGGGCTTTGACTAAGGAGTCGCGAGCTCTTTTTTTCCACCCATGGGCGGTGTCCATTCATCGTGAGGGGACATCACAGATCACACGTCCTTGGTATGCATTGAAAGTTCGTGCAAGTCACTTAGTTTGAGAAATGTGTGGGCTGAGATATCCAACCATGATGAACGGACATAGACTAACTCGTTAAATAAGGTACCCCACCCAATCACAGATGGGTAATTGGGTCAACTTGTTTTGCTAACATGACCGACTCAGGAGAGGTGCACAATTATTTGTGAGCACGAAAATAAGTGATGGTATCCTTTATAAACTTACGCTAATTTTTTAGGTTAGAAAATATATACCCGTCTCACAAGGCCGACAGAGGGCGCTTGATAGCATGGATAGCAGTCCTAAGGTTGTGGGTGCAAAGCAAAAACTTTTAACAGCTTTCCTCAACTTATGTGGGTGCAACAAAGAAAGGGTGTGGCTGTAACACTTCTCAAAATGTATAATTCATCTAAAGTTTGGTGAGATATTTTCATCACCTTAGGGCGCACGCATGGCAATTGTGGCTCTCAAGGTTTTACCATTTAGTCAAAGAGTACTTTTATTTCCTACCTCAAGACTCTTTCTTCTCTAGTAGGATTTCATGTGTTTAAAATGTTGACTGCTTTAAATCAGGTCAGGGAGATCATTTCTCGTCCTAATATTCAACATGATAGATCTTATGATTATGGTGGTACCATCATACAGTAAGAATATGATTTCATTTGGCACACATCTTAAAAAGTTATCCGAGAATCATATTTGATGTACGCTTATAATCATGCTCATTTTGTTTGGGTTGTGGAATCAAAATGTGACCATCGGATGGTAGGCACATAATCTCAAGATCTATTATTTCAATAATTGGGAAAAAAAATCTCTAATACTTTACTCAAAATAATCAATGATTTAAGCACGTGAATCTTGCGCTATTAAAGAAGAATTATGGCTGGAAATTGAAGGTATGAATGTAAAGTGTTATCTTATGAAGGCAATGAGGAGTAAATCCCATATACATAGGGATGTAGGTTTGGTGTATCGAACTCAACCCGATATTTTTGGTGTTCGGTTCGGTTCAATTTTTATTTTTTTTTCTGAAATTGAAACCAAAATCGGTTTGGTTCGGTTCGGTTTAGGTAAAATACCTATTTTTAGGGGTTTATTTTTTCAGATTTTTATTTTTTTATTTTGATTATTTCCCAACATTTTTTTGTTTACTCAACCTATTCCCTCGGTTCTCGATTTCAAGCCATCCAAACCAAAATTGAACCGAATTGGGGTTTGGTTCGGTTTGTGTTAGATTTCGGTGCGATTTGGTCCAATTCAGTTCTCTCTATTTTTTATTCGGTTTTTGTGCTCTTTTCAAAACTTGCTACCCTCCATGTACATGAACAACGTGAGATCCCTGTGTCCATAAGCATTAAATACCGTTGGAACACTGAAAAATCTTGGTTACTGGTAGGGACCTAATTAAACCTTTTAGTGAAAAAAAAAAATGCCCCGTGACTTCTATTCATCCTTCAGATGCAAAGTCAAGAATCAGAGATTCAGAATCTTCAACCCAAGTCTTTTATAAATCACATTATAAGTCCACGAAACTCGTCACTCGTCTCAGATCCTGGAAAGCGGCGATACATTTGAAATTGAGAAAAAAACCGATACGGAAGATGTCAGAGGGTTTATCAATTGAGCGCATATTTGATAGCACAGAGGTGCCTAGATGGCAAGATCAGCTCACTGTTAGGGCTTTTGTAGTGAGCTTCGTTTTGGGATTCGTGTTTAGTTTTTTGGTGATGAAATTGAATCTGACGACGGGGGTCATACCGTCTCTGAACTTATCGGCCGGTTTGCTGGGGTTTTTCTTCCTGAATACGTGGACGAAGTTTCTGGAAAAATCGGGGATGCTGAAACAACCGTTTACGAGGCAGGAGAATACGGTCATACAGACCTGTGTTGTGGCTACTTCTGGCATAGCTTTCAGTGGTATGTATTTAAATGGCATAATTAGAGAAACCGGACAGTAAAGAAAGCGTTAAGCGTTTATGGATAGAGGCCTACAATTTTTTTTTTTTTTTTTTTTATTATTGTGGGTAAGAATAGGGTTTGAACATGGGTCAAAAAATTGTCTGATATCGATACATATCGTCCGATACGTATTGATTTTGGACTTGGGCGGTACGATACAAAGGCATTATATCGTACTCCCTTAAAAACAATATACGCAATATATCGCCCGTATCAGACCATACATCGAAATTATCGGACGATAATTTCAATGTATTGCCCGATAATATGTATATATATATATTTCCGATTGTCTACACAATCGATGGCGATTGTCTACACAGTTGATATCGATTGTGTAGACAATCGCCATCAATAGACAATCGGGGAAAAAAAAAAATTCTATGTATCAAACCGATACATTCAATGTATCGCCGATATATTCAATGTATCAGCCGATACCGGATACGTATCGTCATGAAGGTTAGGACGATACGTATCGATTTACCGATATTTTGATCCTTGGGTTTAAAACTCATCACAACACTACACGGTTGAGAGTATTACCACTGTGGACAAAGATTCAATCCCAATTTCTTTTTGTTTTTTTTTAGAGTAGGTAACATGTGAGAAGCGAGTTGAGACTGGTAGACGAAAACCTTAGTTTTTTGATAAAAATTTGCTTAAATATGTACTCCTAATTCCCTCTTTTTATAATTTCATGCCTTTTTATTTTCATCACGTGGTTGGCACCTCTCGCTCCCCAATCCCCAAGCCTGGCCTGACCTGGTAATTTTAGATACTTTCTATATAAATCGTATAGAAGTTTTCATGCAGCCTGTGACCCGGCCTGGCCCGAAATGGGCTGGGTATAGGTGGAGGTAGTAGACCCTAATAAATAAGCCCGGCCATATTAGTAAATGGTCCGGGTATGAGTTAGTTCTAAAAGTCCAATTAAAAATTGGCCCATTTATGGCCCGGTCTGAACCTGGCTCAGCCATTGAGATCCTTATCCCGAGTCACTCTCCAACTATCTCTCTACTCCGTGCCTTTGTCTCGTACGCTCTCTCCACATGTGCCTCCCCAGTAGTCGAATACAATTCTTCCTATGTATATTGAGCCTTAAAAATCTTGACCTATGGAATCAGTCAGACTTTGACTTATAATTTTATAAATTTTGATGATTTTTTTTTTTTTGAAAGATTGATCTAAACCCTCCCGTACTCTATGTGGCACCTAAACAGTGTTTTGAGTGCTACATTGAACATGGGAAGATGACCTAAATGACGGAAATGACTCCCTCGAAAATATATTGTCTTTATTTCTAAATATTTTTAGGCCTTACATGAACTGTTCATAGACATTGAATTATTGAAGTCTTATTGCAAATCATTTAAAACAAAGCTGTGCCACGTTTCTGCACTATCTATGCTGTGTGATTTGAAGGTTATGCTAAAGATCATTCTTGTAATAAGAATGGCACAAAATATAATCTCTATCGTCAAATTTGACGCAGTCTATATTACAAATCTCTGAAATAATTAAAAATTTAGAAAAATTCTCAATAGGTGATCTGACGAATTTTTGGCATAATATTCATTTGATTCGTGGTTTCTTTGAATTTTTCCGAAAAAGTTGTTATAGTAGCACGAAAATCTTCTACCCAGCTTGCCGCTTTGGCTTCAGAATCTTTGGACAGATTCTACTTTTACCCTTAATTGCAACCTTTTGTAATACTTTAGTTCCAACCTGCTAAGCACTTTCTGTTCTTCACCTTCCTGATCTTAGCCATTTTCTGCGGTCTAAGCATATCTTATTCTGACATGGAAATTTATTTATTATTATTATTTTTTTCCAGCCTCTTAGAGCACCCGATTAAGTCCCCGGGTACCTGCATTCTGATATGCATTTCTTGCGCTTACGTTTAACCATTTATTCGTTTTTTTTCCATAGGTTCTTCTTCTTGCTGCTAGCCTACTCTTGATCTGTGAATTCCACTTTTAAAAATGTTTTTTTTGGTTCGAATAAATTTGTTTCAACAGGGGGCTTCGGTAGTTATCTCTTCGGGATGAGCGAAACTATTGCTAAACAAGCTGCAACGAAATACGACAACTCGCAAAATGTTAAAAAACCAACATTGGCACGGATGATAGGCTTCCTCTTTGTCGTTAGTTTTCTTGGTCTCTTCTCTGCCGTGCCGCTTCGAAAGGTATTTTCTCTTTTATATATCATCTTTTTCATAAACTTAGTAGGACTTTGTATTAGGTACCAATCAGTGCACGGTCAACCTCCCTCCACCTGACCGATCAACCTTCCACCTTCCGAGAGGGAGAAATGCTTTACGTGCAGGGATTTAAAGTCAGATTTATATCGGCAATTATCGGCTGAGTCCCAAGCTGAATCGTATCCAATATATCCGCGACATATTGGCCAAACCAGTGGATATTTAAGCACCCTTTTTTATTTTTAAAAAATATATAAAAATTGCAAAAAGGGCATTTTTGGTATTTTGTCCGAGTTATATCCAATAGGTGTCGGCTGATATGGGCCGATATGGTCTGAATTTGACCTGTTTGACCCAATATTTGACCCTATATAGAATCGGGTATATCCGTACCTATCGGCCAATATGTATCTGATATGGCCGAAATTAAAACCCATGTTTGCACACTATAAAGTATATGTGCTTCTCTCAAGCTTGACGAGTTTGGCAGAGGCGATTGCATTGTCCTCGGCGTCATGCACCTGATACCAACTCGTAGTTTTTCTTTCATCTAAAAATGCAGCAGAAGACTCTCAGGAGAAGCTGATTGAGGCTGCCTAATTCTATTCTGCTGTCTTTTTTCTATCTGCATGTAATTTTATTCCTTATTGAAACTACCCCGCTCACGATCCATCTTTTATTTTTTTTTGACCTGTAGTATTAGGTAACTGACCTGAGTGCAGCAGTGACACTTGGATCAATCTCCTTTTGCCCAAATGGTTAAATCTTTCGGAAATACACTGCTAGTTATGACCACATAAATCAGTGAAAGTTTACTTTTGGCCTTTCACTGATTTCGCATTCAAAATTATCAGCGCATTAACAAGTTCAGTTTCACATTGACCTGAGTGCCGTCGCTAGCACTCACGTCAGGTATCTAAATACTAAGTGTATAATTTTCCTGTGCTCTTTTTGGTGAATTGTCGATCTGGTGAATCCTCTTAAATTGATTCTCTCTATATTTATAATCATCTAAATGGAAAGAAATTTGTTATTTTTCAGATCATGGTCATCGACTATAAGCTCACATACCCAAGTGGCACAGTGACTGCTCATCTTATCAATAGCTTCCACACCCCTCAAGGAGCCAGATTAGCAATGTAACAGAGCTAGAATTCGGCCCTTTATTACAAGTCATTTATCACGCTTGATTAAACTAATCACTGAAATGTTGGCTGATGTGTTTTTCTACCCTATCAGGAAACGGATGAAAGCACTAGGCCTGTCCTTCTCGTTTAGCTTCCTGTGGGGATTCTTCCAGTGGTTCTATACTGCAGCTGATGGTTGTGGATTCAGTAGCTTCCCCTCATTAGGCCTAAAAGCCTATGACAACAAGTAGCTATTCCCTTTCTTATATTCAAAAGGGTACCTCCGATCGCGCCTACAGATTTCCTGAAAGCGCCTACATCCGAAACCCCTAGAAACCCACTGATTGCTTGGAATAAGGTGATAGAGATCATTTTTCACCCCAATCTTCCACACAATTGATCTTGAGGCTATGAGTGTATCATTAGACATCAGTTTTTATTCCACATGTGGCCCTAAAATAACCTGGCACACACCACGCTCAAGCGTGGTGTGCCCCAATCTTCCACACCCCAAAATGTGGCCCTAAAATAACCTGGCACACACCACGCTCAAGAGTGATTTCAGGGCCATTTTTTGGGATCCGTGCTATGTGAAATAAAACACAGACCATCTGATGGTAAGATCAATTGTGTGGAAGATTGGGGTGAAAAATGAAAAACGATCTCCATCATCTGATTCCAAGAACTCAATGGTTGTCAAGGGATTTCGGTAGGCACGAACAGAGGTGCCCTATTCAAAATCACTCAAATGTTTGTTTTCTATTTTTATTTATTGCACTATTTTGTGCAGGTTTTTCTTTGATTTTTCAGCTACATATGTTGGGGTTGGCATGATTTGCCCTCATCTTATAAATGTCTCAGTGCTTCTTGGAGCTATTCTTTCATGGGGAGTCATGTGGCCTCTCATTCACAATCAGAGAGGCAACTGGTATTCAGCAGAGTATCCAGAAACTAGCCTTCACAGCTTACAAGGCTACAGGGTAATTCTGATGCCCAAGTTGACCTGTAACAGTTTCCAATTTTAATTTAGTTTTATTTATTTATTTATTATTATTTTTCTTTTTGCTGAAGATCGCAAGAGTAGATTATCATCTAGCTGCCTCTTATGATTCTTCCTACAGGTTTTCATCTCCATTTTCATGATCCTCGGTGACGGCCTTTACAACTTCATCAAAGTTTTGAGCCGAACGCTTTTGGGACTTTATAAGCAGTTTCATAAGAAAGACTCCGCCACTATAATTCCCGTAGCCGGCCGCCCGTCTCCACCACACTTATCCATATCTTACGATGATCAACGCCGAACCCAACTCTTCCTAAAAGACCAAATCCCCACGTGGTTGGCAGTCACGGGCTACTTCACCTTAGCCATCATATCCATCATCACCGTCCCCCACATCTTCGACCAGCTTGAATGGTATCACGTGCTGGTCATCTACATCGTCGCTCCAGTGTTAGCCTTCTGCAATGCCTATGGCTGCGGTCTCACAGACTGGTCCCTTGCCTCTACCTATGGAAAACTTGCCATATTCGCGATTGGTGGGTGGGTCGGGGCAGCACACGGTGGTGTGCTCGCAGGCCTCGCTGCTTGTGGCGTTATGATGAACATTGTGTCCACGGCCTCCGATCTCATGCAAGATTTCAAAACTGGGTACCTAACACTTGCTTCTCCTCGGTCCATGTTTGTGAGCCAAATTATAGGTACTGCTATGGGTTGCGTCATAGCACCCTGCGTGTTTTGGCTCTTCTACCAGGCATTTGATGACCTCGGGGAACTCGACTCAAAATATCCAGCGCCTTATGCAATTGTGTACCGTAACATGGCGATCCTTGGTGTCGATGGTTTCTCATCGCTGCCAAGGCACTGTCTCACTCTATGCTACATATTTTTCTCGCTTGCGGTCTTCATCAACGGTGTGAGAGATGCCGTCGGGAGTAAAGTAGCTAGGTTTATACCGATCCCTATGGCCATGGCAATCCCATTCTACATTGGGTCTTACTTTGCGATCGATATGTCGGCACCGTGATACTTTTGTGTGGAGAAGGCGAACAAGGCTAAAGGCAAAAGCTTTTGCGCCAGCGGTTGCTTCGGGGTTGATTTGCGGGGATGGGATATGGACTTTGCCTGCATCGATACTGGCCTTGGTTGGGGTGAACCCCCCAATTTGCATGAAGTTTCTTTCAAGGAGCACCAACTCGAAAGTGGACCAATTCTTGAAGAATGCAGCACTGTCTCACTAGTAAAGCAATTGGTTGAAGTCCAGTGTTGCCTAGATTGTTGGTTCCCTCGGTTCGGAGTCTGGTTCGTGGTTGGGGATTTGCCACTACCCGAAAAACCCGATTCACTTGGAGCAGGCTGAATTTAAACATAAAAATGTTTGCAACATATAGCTTTTCAAAGTTATAATATAGATAGGGTAACGATCCTCTCACTCGAGCTATAGGACAAACCTTTACGACTCGAGCTATTATTGGTCATATGTTACATCTATTGACTTATGTTGACTTTTAAAGCCAGTTGATGTGGTATACTACCAATAAGAGCTCTGATCACAAGCTTATGTCTCATCACTTAGTTTGGAGATCATTTTTCAATATATGAACATATTCAATAGCGTTATAGTAAATAAAACATTGGGTTGTTAGATATATGGCACTGGATGCATTTCGACCATGTTCAAGTCTTCTTAGCAGCATTTTGGTTTTTCTTTTCTTTTTTCAAAGTGCAAGATGAAGTTCGCCAACGGTTCTCCAACATTGAATCGGTTTGAGCCGAACCTCAAGAGGTTAGGTGAGCTGGTCAGGTATCTGCTTTCAAAAGCAGGAGACATAAGTTCGAATCCCCTCCCCACCTTTGAGGCCACTCTAGGGATTTATATTATGTGTTGACCCGGCATGTGCTGAATTTGGAGTGACTATGTGTCCCTGGAATTAGGCAGGTGCTCTAAGAGGCCCGAATACCTAGATTATAAAAAAAATAAAAATTTGTTCGAGCCGAACCAAGAATTGGGTAACCCTGAGTTGAACTGAGTTTTATCTTGGCTAAAGTTTTGTTTACTTGTACATGTCTATATTTATGGTATCTTATTGCAACAAATTAGGGTTGCGATGGCTGCGTATGACATAGCTCTTTGCTAGCCTCTGCCACAACAAAGTTCACTTATTTTAGTTGATTCTCATTTTCTTTTTTAATTATCTGCAAATGAGGATTTAGCTGCTCTAGCAGCAACCTCCCTACTCTCTACTAGTTTCCTATCAGAACAAATAAAATTTGAACATGCTAGTAGGTGGCACTGGTTGGTATGTGCATTTGCATTCTCTTTTTTACAGTGATAAAAATAGAGGGTATGTTTTGAGATATCATACTTATCTGAGTAAATTTTAAATAACTAAATGTCTCTAAGTTGTAGGTCCCTTCGTGCCTACTGTTTTACTGAGGCGCTTACACTGAAAATCCATTTTTCCCGCTTTGAATCAGAGGATGGAGAGATCGATTATCATTCGTAACTTCAACAAAATGAATCTTTAGAAGATGGGCATCCAATTAGACTGTATATTTTTGTTTTCACCTGACAAAGATTCCGAAAAATGGCTCTAAAATAAAATTGGAGCGGGATGTGTGTAAAAGGTTGGGGATGCGTGTCACCTAGTTTTTCTTTTAAATATATCGCTGCTTAATGGTTTCTTTTAATGACACAAGTTTTTCTTCTAAATGATGTGCCTAAGCCAACTGGCAATGTGCAAATAATGACTCCCACTTTATAAAGGTTCTGACACGAAGCAATGCCAAAAGGAATAGCTGCGTGTATGTTTTCTATAAGTCATATGCCCCATCATTATACTATTCAAACTAATTTTTTTCATTTGGGCGTCACTTTCTTGAGTACCGACCCTTTTCCCAATATGAGGCACTCGAAAAACGGCATATGAGCGAACCCATGCACTCGAATCTTAAATCGACTGCCACTTAACACGTGATTCTAAAATAACACTTTTATTGAGATCATGTATTACATGACATGCCAATGTATTAAAAATTAAATTTTCTTGCTATGTACTGCCCACATTTTGTTGTGTTAAGTTTTTTTTTTTTTGACAATGTTTTGGATGGTAGATATACATCCATGGTATAAAATATCGGCCGATATGGATACATATCGATTTTTCGGCAAACCGATATGCATCGGTCAATACCTATATATCATTTCTTGCGCTTACGTTTAACCATTTATTCGTTTTTTTTCCATAGGTTCTTCTTCTTGCTGCTAGCCTACTCTTGATCTGTGAATTCCACTTTTAAAAATGTTTTTTTTGGTTCGAATAAATTTGTTTCAACAGGGGCTTCGGTTATCTCTTCGGGATGAGCGAAACTATTGCTAAACAAGCTGCAACGAAATCGACAACTTCGCAAAATGTTAAAAAACCAACATTGGCACGGATGATAGGCTTCCTCTTTGTCGTTAGTTTTCTTGGTCTCTTCTCTGCCGTGCCGCTTCGAAAGGTATTTTCTCTTTTATATATCATCTTTTTCATAAACTTAGTAGGACTTTGTATTAGGTACCAATCAGTGCACGGTCAACCTCCCTCCACCTGACCGATCAACCTTCCACCTTCCGAGAGGGAGAAATGCTTTACGTGCAGGGATTTAAAGTCAGATTTATATCGGCAATTATCGGCTGAGTCCCAAGCTGAATCGTATCCAATATATCCGCGACATATTGGCCAAACCAGTGGATATTTAAGCACCCTTTTTTATTTTTAAAAAATATATAAAAATTGCAAAAAGGGCATTTTTGGTATTTTGTCCGAGTTATATCCAATAGGTGTCGGCTGATATGGGCCGATATGGTCTGAATTTGACCTGTTTGACCCAATATTTGACCCTATATAGAATCGGGTATATCGCATCTATCGGCCAATATGTATCTGATATGGCGAAATTAAAACCATGTTTGCACACTATAAAGTATATGTGCTTCTCTCAAGCTTGACGAGTTTGAGGCGATCGCATTGTCCTCGCAGCCGGGTCATGCACCTGATACCAACTCGTAGTTTTCTTTCATCTAAAATGCAGCAGAAGACTCTCAGGAGAAGCTGATTGAGGCTGCCTAATTCTATTCTGCTGTCTTTTTTCTATCTGCATGTAATTTTATTCCTTATTGAAACTACCCCGCTCACGATCCATCTTTTATTTTTTTTTGACCTGTAGTATTAGGTAACTGACCTGAGTGCAGCAGTGACACTTGGATCAATCTCCTTTTGCCCAAATGGTTAAATCTTTCGGAAATACACTGCTAGTTATGACCACATAAATCAGTGAAAGTTTACTTTTGGCCTTTCACTGATTTCGCATTCAAAATTATCAGCGCATTAACAAGTTCAGTTTCACATTGACCTGAGTGCCGTCGCTAGCACTCACGTCAAGTATCTAAATACTAAGTGTATAATTTTCCTGTGCTCTTTTTGGTGAATTGTTGATCTGGTGAATCCTCTTAAATTGATTCTCTCTATATTTATAATCATCTAAATGGAAAGAAATTTGTTATTTTTCAGATCATGGTCATCGACTATAAGCTCACATACCCAAGTGGCACAGCGACTGCTCATCTTATCAATAGCTTCCACACCCCTCAAGGAGCCAGATTAGCAATGTAACAGAGCTAGAATTCGGCCCTTTATTACAAGTCATTTATCACGCTTGATTAAACTAATCACTGAAATGTTGGCTGATGTGTTTTTCTACCCTATCAGGAAACGGGTGAAAGCACTAGGCCTGTCCTTCTCGTTTAGCTTCCTGTGGGGATTCTTCCAGTGGTTCTATACTGCAGCTGATGGTTGTGGATTCAGTAGCTTCCCCTCATTAGGCCTAAAAGCCTATGACAACAGGTAGCTATTCCCTTTCTTATATTCAAAATGGTACCTCCGATCGCGCCTACAGATTTTCTGAAAGCGCCTACAGCTGAAACCCCTAGAAACCCACTGATTGCTTGGAAATTGGAATAAGGTGATAGAGATCATTTTTCACCCCAATCTTTCACACGATTGACTTGAGGTGATGATTATATCATTTGACGTCAGTTTTTGATTCCACGTGACACGGATCCCCAAAAATTGGCCTTAAAATCACATGGCACGCACCACGCCCAAGCGTGATTTCAGGGCCATTTTTTGAGATCCATGCCATGTGAAATAAAACACGGACCGTCTGATGGTAAGATCATCAATTGTGTGGAAGATTGGGGTGAAAAATGAAAAACAATCTCCATCGTCTGATTCCAAGAAGTCAATGGTTGTTAAGGGATTTCGTCTGTAGTTGCGAACATAGGTGCCCTATTCAAAATTAATCAAATGTTTGTTTTCTATTTTTACTTATTGCACTATTTTGTGCAGGTTTTTATTTGATTTTTCAGCTACATATGTTGGGGTTGGCATGATTTGCCCTCACCTTATAAATGTCTCAGTGCTTATTGGAGCAATTCTGTCATGGGGAGTCATGTGGCCTCTCATTCACAATCAGAGAGGCAACTGGTATTCAGCAGAGTATCCAGAATCTAACCTTCACAGCTTATAAGGCTACAGGGTAATTCTGATGCCCAAGTTGACCTGTAACAGTTTCCAATTTTAATTTAGTTTTATTTATTTATTTATTATTATTTTTCTTTTTGCTGAAGATCGCAAGAGTAGATTATCATCTAGCTGCCTCTTATGATTCTTCCTACAGGTTTTCATCTCCATTTTCATGATCCTCGGTGACGGCCTTTACAACTTCATCAAAGTTTTGAGCCGAACGCTTTTGGGACTTTATAAGCAGTTTCATAAGAAAGACTCCGCCACTATAATTCCCGTAGCCGGCCGCCCGTCTCCACCACACTTATCCATATCTTACGATGATCAACGCCGAACCCAACTCTTCCTAAAAGACCAAATCCCCACGTGGTTGGCAGTCACGGGCTACTTCACCTTAGCCATCATATCCATCATCACCGTCCCCCACATCTTCGACCAGCTTGAATGGTATCACGTGCTGGTCATCTACATCGTCGCTCCAGTGTTAGCCTTCTGCAATGCCTATGGCTGCGGTCTCACAGACTGGTCCCTTGCCTCTACCTATGGAAAACTTGCCATATTCGCGATTGGTGGGTGGGTCGGGGCAGCACACGGTGGTGTGCTCGCAGGCCTCGCTGCTTGTGGCGTTATGATGAACATTGTGTCCACGGCCTCCGATCTCATGCAAGATTTCAAAACTGGGTACCTAACACTTGCTTCTCCTCGGTCCATGTTTGTGAGCCAAATTATAGGTACTGCTATGGGTTGCGTCATAGCACCCTGCGTGTTTTGGCTCTTCTACCAGGCATTTGATGACCTCGGGGAACTCGACTCAAAATATCCAGCGCCTTATGCAATTGTGTACCGTAACATGGCGATCCTTGGTGTCGATGGTTTCTCATCGCTGCCAAGGCACTGTCTCACTCTATGCTACATATTTTTCTCGCTTGCGGTCTTCATCAACGGTGTGAGAGATGCCGTCGGGAGTAAAGTAGCTAGGTTTATACCGATCCCTATGGCCATGGCAATCCCATTCTACATTGGGTCTTACTTTGCGATCGATATGTTTGTCGGCACCGTGATACTTTTTGTGTGGGAGAAGACGAACAAGGCTAAGGCAAAAGCTTTTGCGCGTTGCTTCGGGGTTGATTTGCGGGGATGGGATATGGACTTGTACTGCATCGATACTGGCCTTGGTTGGGGTGAACCCCCCAATTTGCATGAAGTTTCTTTCAAGGAGCACCAACTCGAAAGTGGACCAATTCTTGAAGAATGCAGCACTGTCTCACTAGTAAAGCAATTGGTTGAAGTCCAGTGTTGCCTAGATTGTTGGTTCCCTCGGTTCGGAGTCTGGTTCGTGGTTGGGGATTTGCCACTACCCGAAAAACCCGATTCACTTGGAGCAGGCTGAATTTAAACATAAAAATGTTTGCAACATATAGCTTTTCAAAGTTATAATATAGATAGGGTAACGATCCTCTCACTCGAGCTATAGGACAAACCTTTACGACTCGAGCTATTATTGGTCATATGTTACATCTATTGACTTATGTTGACTTTTAAAGCCAGTTGATGTGGTATACTACCAATAAGAGCTCTGATCACAAGCTTATGTCTCATCACTTAGTTTGGAGATCATTTTTCAATATATGAACATATTCAATAGCGTTATAGTAAATAAAACATTGGGTTGTTAGATATATAGCCTTTGGATGCATTTCGACCATGTTCAAGTCTTCTTAGCAGCATTTTGGTTTTTCTTTTCTTTTTTCAAAGTGCAAGATGAAGTTCGCCAACGGTTCTCCAACATTGAATCGGTTTGAGCCGAACCTCAAGAGGTTAGGTGAGCTGGTCAGGTATCTGCTTTCAAAAGCAGGAGACATAAGTTCGAATCCCCTCCCCACCTTTGAGGCCACTCTAGGGATTTATATTATGTGTTGACCCGGCATGTGCTGAATTTGGAGTGACTATGTGTCCCTGGAATTAGGCAGGTGCTCTAAGAGGCCCGAATACCTAGATTATAAAAAAAATAAAAATTTGTTCGAGCCGAACCAAGAATTGGGTAACCCTGAGTTGAACTGAGTTTTATCTTGGCTAAAGTTTTGTTTACTTGTACATGTCTATATTTATGGTATCTTATTGCAACAAATTAGGGTTGCGATGGTCACAGATGACATAGCTCTTTGCTAGCCTCTGCCACAACAAAGTTCACTTATTTTAGTTGATTCTCATTTTCTTTTTTAATTATCTGCAAATGAGGATTTAGCTGCTCTAGCAGCAACCTCCCTACTCTCTACTAGTTTCCTATCAGAACAAATAAAATTTGAACATGCTAGTAGGTGGCACTGGTTGGTATGTGCATTTGCATTCTCTTTTTTACAGTGATAAAAATAGAGGGTATGTTTTGAGATATCATACTTATCTGAGTAAATTTTAAATAACTAAATGTCTCTAAGTTGTAGGTCCCTTCGTGCCTACTGTTTTACTGAGGCGCTTACACTGAAAATCCATTTTTCCCGCTTTGAATCGGAGGATGGAGAGATTATTATCATTCGTAACTTCAACAAAATGAATCTTTAGAAGATGGGCATCCAATTAGACTGTATATTTTGTTTTCACCTGACAAAGATTCCGAAAATGGCTCTAAAATAAAATTGGAGCGGGATGTGTAAAAGGTTGGGGATGCGTGTCACCTAGTTTTTCTTTTAAATATATCGCTGCTTAATGGTTTCTTTTAATGACACAAGTTTTTCTTCTAAATGATGTGCCTAAGCCAACTGGCAATGTGCAAATAATGACTCCCACTTTATAAAGGTTCTGACACGAAGCAATGCCAAAAGGAATAGCTGCGTGTATGTTTTCTATAAGTCATATGCCCCATCATTATACTATTCAAACTAATTTTTTTCATTTGGGCGTCACTTTCTTGAGTACCGACCCTTTTCCCAATATGAGGCACTCGAAAAACGGCATATGAGCGAACCCATGCACTCGAATCTTAAATCGACTGCCACTTAACACGTGATTCTAAAATAACACTTTTATTGAGATCATGTATTACATGACATGCCAATGTATTAAAAATTAAATTTTCTTGCTATGTACTGCCCGTCACATTTTGGTGTGTTAAATTGTTTTTTTTTTGACAATGTTTTGGATGGTAGATATACATCCATGGTATAAAATATCGGCCGATATGGATACATATCGATTTTTCGGCAAACCGATATGCATCGGTCAATACCTATATATCATTTCTTGCGCTTACGTTTAACCATTTATTCGTTTTTTTTCCATAGGTTCTTCTTCTTGCTGCTAGCCTACTCTTGATCTGTGAATTCCACTTTTAAAAATGTTTTTTTTGGTTCGAATAAATTTGTTTCAACAGGGGGCTTCGGTAGTTATCTCTTCGGGATGAGCGAAACTATTGCTAAACAAGCTGCAACGAAATACGACAACTCGCAAAATGTTAAAAAACCAACATTGGCACGGATGATAGGCTTCCTCTTTGTCGTTAGTTTTCTTGGTCTCTTCTCTGCCGTGCCGCTTCGAAAGGTATTTTCTCTTATATATCATCTTTTTCATAAACTTAGTAGGACTTTGTATTAGGTACCAATCAGTGCACGGTCAACCTCCCTCCACCTGACCGATCAACCTTCCACCTTCCGAGAGGGAGAAATGCTTTACGTGCAGGGATTTAAAGTCAGATTTATATCGGCATATCGGCTGAGTCCCAAGCTGAATCAGATCCAATATAGCCGCGACATATTGGCCAAACCAGTGGATATTTAAGCACCCTTTTTTATTTTTAAAAAATATATAAAAATTGCAAAAAGGGCATTTTTGGTATTTTGTCCGAGTTATATCCAATAGGTGTCGGCTGATATGGGCCGATATGGTCTGAATTTGACCTGTTTGTCCCAATATTTGACCCTATATAGAATCGGGTATATCCGTACCTATCGGCCAATATGTATCTGATATGGCCGAAATTAAAACCCATGTTTGCACACTATAAAGTATATGTGCTTCTCTCAAGCTTGACGAGTTTGGCAGAGGCGATCGCATTGTCCTCGCAGGGTCATGCACCTGATACCAACTCGTAGTTTTTCTTTCATCTAAAATGCAGCAGAAGACTCTCAGGAGAAGCTGATTGAGGCTGCCTAATTCTATTCTGCTGTCTTTTTCTATCTGCATGTAATTTTATTCCTTATTGAAACTACCCTCACGATCCATCTTTTATTTTTTTTTGACCTGTAGTATTAGGTAACTGACCTGAGTGCAGCAGTGACACTTGGATCAATCTCCTTTTGCCCAAATGGTTAAATCTTTCGGAAATACACTGCTAGTTATGACCACATAAATCAGTGAAAGTTTACTTTTGGCCTTTCACTGATTTCGCATTCAAAATTATCAGCGCATTAACAAGTTCAGTTTCACATTGACCTGAGTGCCGTCGCTAGCACTCACGTCAAGTATCTAAATACTAAGTGTATAATTTTCCTGTGCTCTTTTTGGTGAATTGTTGATCTGGTGAATCCTCTTAAATTGATTCTCTCTATATTTATAATCATCTAAATGGAAAGAAATTTGTTATTTTTCAGATCATGGTCATCGACTATAAGCTCACATACCCAAGTGGCACAGCGACTGCTCATCTTATCAATAGCTTCCACACCCCTCAAGGAGCCAGATTAGCAATGTAACAGAGCTAGAATTCGGCCCTTTATTACAAGTCATTTATCACGCTTGATTAAACTAATCACTGAAATGTTGGCTGATGTGTTTTTCTACCCTATCAGGAAACGGGTGAAAGCACTAGGCCTGTCCTTCTCGCTTTCCTGTGGGGATTCTTCCAGTGGTTCTATACTGCAGCTGATGGTTGTGGATTCAGTAGCTTCCCCTCATTAGGCCTAAAAGCCTATGACAACAGGTAGCTATTCCCTTTCTTATATTCAAAATGGTACCTCCGATCGCGCCTACAGATTTTCTGAATGCGCCTACAGCTGAAACCCCTAGAAACCCACTGATTGCTTGGAAATTGGAATAGAGATCATTTTCACCCCAATCTTTCACACGATTGACTTGAGGTGATGATTATATCATTTGACGTCAGTTTTGATTCCACGTGACACGGATCCCCAAAATTGGCCTTAAAATCACATGGCACGCACCATGGCGTGATTTCAGGGCCATTTTTGAGATCCATGCCATGTGAAATAAAACACGGACCGTCTGATGGTAAGATCATCAATTGTGGAAGATTGGGGTGAAAAATGAAAAACAATCTCCACCGTCTGATTCCAAGAAGTCAATGGATTTTAAAGGATTTCGTCTGTAGTTGCGAACATGGGTGCCCTATTCTAAATTAATCAAATGTTTGTTTTCTATTTTTACTTATTGCTCTATTTTGTGCAGGTTTTTTGATTTTTCAGCTACATATGTTGGGGTTGGCATGATTTGCCCTCACCTTATAAATGTCTCAGTGCTTATTGGAGCAATTCTGTCATGGGGAGTCATGTGGCCTCTCATTCACAATCAGAGAGGCAACTGGTATTCAGCAGAGTATCCAGAATCTAACCTTCACAGCTTATAAGGCTACAGGGTAATTCTGATGCCCAAGTTGACCTGTAACAGTTTCCAATTTTAATTTAGTTTTATTTATTTATTTATTATTATTTTTCTTTTTGCTGAAGATCGCAAGAGTAGATTATCATCTAGCTGCCTCTTATGATTCTTCCTACAGGTTTTCATCTCCATTTTCATGATCCTCGGTGACGGCCTTTACAACTTCATCAAAGTTTTGAGCCGAACGCTTTTGGGACTTTATAAGCAGTTTCATAAGAAAGACTACCACTATAATTCCCGTAGCCGTCAGCCTGCCTCCAATTATTAATTTTATCCATATCTTACGATGATCAACGCCGAACCCAACTCTTCCTAAAAGACCAAATCCCCACGTGGTTGGCAGTCACGGGCTACTTCACCTTAGCCATCATATCCATCATCACCGTCCCCCACATCTTCGACCAGCTTGAATGGTATCACGTGCTGGTCATCTACATCGTCGCTCCAGTGTTAGCCTTCTGCAATGCCTATGGCTGCGGTCTCACAGACTGGTCCCTTGCCTCTACCTATGGAAAACTTGCCATATTCGCGATTGGTGGGTGGGTCGGGGCAGCACACGGTGGTGTGCTCGCAGGCCTCGCTGCTTGTGGCGTTATGATGAACATTGTGTCCACGGCCTCCGATCTCATGCAAGATTTCAAAACTGGGTACCTAACACTTGCTTCTCCTCGGTCCATGTTTGTGAGCCAAATTATAGGTACTGCTATGGGTTGCGTCATAGCACCCTGCGTGTTTTGGCTCTTCTACCAGGCATTTGATGACCTCGGGGAACTCGACTCAAAATATCCAGCGCCTTATGCAATTGTGTACCGTAACATGGCGATCCTTGGTGTCGATGGTTTCTCATCGCTGCCAAGGCACTGTCTCACTCTATGCTACATATTTTTCTCGCTTGCGGTCTTCATCAACGGTGTGAGAGATGCCGTCGGGAGTAAAGTAGCTAGGTTTATACCGATCCCTATGGCCATGGCAATCCCATTCTACATTGGGTCTTACTTTGCGATCGATATGTTTGTCGGCACCGTGATACTTTTTGTGTGGGAGAAGACGAACAAGGCTAAGGCAAAAGCTTTTGCGCCAGCGGTTGCTTCGGGGTTGATTTGCGGGGATGGGATATGGACTTTGCCTGCATCGATACTGGCCTTGGTTGGGGTGAACCCCCCAATTTGCATGAAGTTTCTTTCAAGGAGCACCAACTCGAAAGTGGACCAATTCTTGAAGAATGCAGCACTGTCTCACTAGTAAAGCAATTGGTTGAAGTCCAGTGTTGCCTAGATTGTTGGTTCCCTCGGTTCGGAGTCTGGTTCGTGGTTGGGGATTTGCCACTACCCGAAAAACCCGATTCACTTGGACCAGGCTGAATTTAAACATAAAATGTTTGCAACATATAGCTTTTCAAAGTTATAATATAGATAGGGTAACGATCCTCTCACTCGAGCTATAGGACAAACCCTTACGACTCGAGCTATTATTGGTCATATGTTACATCTATTGACTTATGTTGACTTTTAAAGCCAGTTGATGTGGTATACTACCAATAAGAGCTCGATCACAAGCTTATGTCTCATCACTTAGTTTGGAGATCATTTTCAATATATGAACATATTCAATAGCGTTATAGTAAATAAAACATTGGGTTGTTAGATATATGGCACTGGATGCATTTCACCATGTTCAAGTCTTCTTAGCAGCATTTTGGTTTTTCTTTTCTTTTTCAAAGTGCAAGATGAAGTTAGGGTTCTCCAACAATGAATCGGTTTGAGCCGAACCTCAAGAGGTTAGGTGAGTTGGTCAGGTACCTGCTTTCAAAAGCAGGAGACATAAGTTCGAATCCCCTCCCCACCTTTGAGGCCACTCTAGGGATTTATATTATGTGTTGACCCGGCATGTGCTGAATTTGGAGTGACTATGTGTCCCTGGAATTAGGCAGGTGCTCTAAGAGGCCCGAATACCTAGATTATAAAAAAACTAAAAATTTGTTCGAGCTGAACCAAGAATTGGGTAACCCTGAGTTGAACTGAGTTTTATCTTGGCTAAAGTTTTGTTTACTTGTACATGTCTATATTTATGGTATCTTATTGCAACAAATTAGGGTTGCGATGGCTGCGTATGACATAGCTCTTTGCTAGCCTCTGCCACAACAAAGTTCACTTATTTTAGTTGATTCTCATTTTCTTTTTTAATTATCTGCAAATGAGGATTTAGCTGCTCTAGCAACCTCCCTCTCTACTAGTTTCCTATCGAACAAATAAAATTTGAACATGCTAGTAGGTGGTTGGTATGTGCATTTGCATTCTCTTTTTTACAGTGATAAAAATAGAGGGTATGTTTTGAGATATCATACTTATCTGAGTAAATTTTAAATAACTAAATGTCTCTAAGTTGTAGGTCCCTTCGTGCCTACTGTTTTACTGAGGCGCTTACACTGAAAATCCATTTTTCCCGCTTTGAATCGAGGATGGAGAGATCGATTATCATTCGTAACTTCAACAAAATGAATCTTTAGAAGATGGGCATCCAATTAGACTGTATATTTTTGTTTTCACCTGACAAAGATTCCGAAAAATGGCTCTAAAATAAAATTGGAGCGGGATGTGTGTAAAAGGTTGGGGATGCGTGTCACCTAGTTTTTCTTTTAAATATATCGCTGCTTAATGGTTTCTTTTAATGACACAAGTTTTTCTTCTAAATGATGTGCCTAAGCCAACTGGCAATGTGCAAATAATGACTCCCACTTTATAAAGGTTCTGACACGAAGCAATGCCAAAAGGAATAGCTGCGTGTATGTTTTCTATAAGTCATATGCCCCATCATTATACTATTCAAACTAATTTTTTTCATTTGGGCGTCACTTTCTTGAGTACCGACCCTTTTCCCAATATGAGGCACTCGAAAACGGCATATGAGCGAACCCATGCACTCGAATCTTAAATCGACTGCCACTTAACACGTGATTCTAAAATAACACTTTTATTGAGATCATGTATTACATGACATGCCAATGTATTAAAAATTAAATTTTCTTGCTATGTACTGCCCGTCACATTTTGGTGTGTTAAATTGTTTTTTTTTTGACAATGTTTTGGATGGTAGATATACATCCATGGTATAAAATATCGGCCGATATGGATACATATCGATTTTTCGGCAAACCGATATGCATCGGTCAATACCTATATATCATTTCTTGCGCTTACGTTTAACCATTTATTCGTTTTTTTTCCATAGGTTCTTCTTCTTGCTGCTAGCCTACTCTTGATCTGTGAATTCCACTTTTAAAAATGTTTTTTTTGGTTCGAATAAATTTGTTTCAACAGGGGGCTTCGGTAGTTATCTCTTCGGGATGAGCGAAACTATTGCTAAACAAGCTGCAACGAAATACGACAACTCGCAAAATGTTAAAAAACCAACATTGGCACGGATGATAGGCTTCCTCTTTGTCGTTAGTTTTCTTGGTCTCTTCTCTGCCGTGCCGCTTCGAAAGGTATTTTCTCTTTTATATATCATCTTTTTCATAAACTTAGTAGGACTTTGTATTAGGTACCAATCAGTGCACGGTCAACCTCCCTCCACCTGACCGATCAACCTTCCACCTTCCGAGAGGGAGAAATGCTTTACGTGCAGGGATTTAAAGTCAGATTTATATCGGCAATTATCGGCTGAGTCCCAAGCTGAATCGTATCCAATATATCCGCGACATATTGGCCAAACCAGTGGATATTTAAGCACCCTTTTTTATTTTTAAAAAATATATAAAAATTGCAAAAAGGGCATTTTTGGTATTTTGTCCGAGTTATATCCAATAGGTGTCGGCTGATATGGGCCGATATGGTCTGAATTTGACCTGTTTGACCCAATATTTGACCCTATATAGAATCGGGTATATCCGTACCTATCGGCCAATATGTATCTGATATGGCCGAAATTAAAACCCATGTTTGCACACTATAAAGTATATGTGCTTCTCTCAAGCTTGACGAGTTTGGCAGAGGCGATCGCATTGTCCTCGCAGCCGGGTCATGCACCTGATACCAACTCGTAGTTTTTCTTTCATCTAAAAATGCAGCAGAAGACTCTCAGGAGAAGCTGATTGAGGCTGCCTAATTCTATTCTGCTGTCTTTTTTCTATCTGCATGTAATTTTATTCCTTATTGAAACTACCCCGCTCACGATCCATCTTTTATTTTTTTTTGACCTGTAGTATTAGGTAACTGACCTGCGTGCAGCAGTGCCACTTGGATCAATCTCCTTTCGCCCACATGGTTAAATCTTTCGAAATACACTGCTAGTTATGACCACATAAATCAGTGAAAGTTTACTTTTGGCCTTTCACTGATTTCGCATTCAAAATTATCAGCGCATTAACAAGTTCAGTTTCACATTGACCTGAGTGCCGCTAGCACTCACGTCAAGTATCTAAATACTAAGTGTATAATTTTCCTGTGCTCTTTTTGGTGAATTGTTGATCTGGTGAATCCTCTTAAATTGATTCTCTCTATATTTATAATCATCTAAATGGAAAGAAATTTGTTATTTTTCAGATCATGGTCATCGACTATAAGCTCACATACCCAAGTGGCACAGCGACTGCTCATCTTATCAATAGCTTCCACACCCCTCAAGGAGCCAGATTAGCAATGTAACAGAGCTAGAATTCGGCCCTTTATTACAAGTCATTTATCACGCTTGATTAAACTAATCACTGAAATGTTGGCTGATGTGTTTTTCTACCCTATCAGGAAACGGGTGAAAGCACTAGGCCTGTCCTTCTCGTTTAGCTTCCTGTGGGGATTCTTCCAGTGGTTCTATACTGCAGCTGATGGTTGTGGATTCAGTAGCTTCCCCTCATTAGGCCTAAAAGCCTATGACAACAGGTAGCTATTCCCTTTCTTATATTCAAAATGGTACCTCCGATCGCGCCTACAGATTTTCTGAAAGCGCCTACAGCTGAAACCCCTAGAAACCCACTGATTGCTTGGAAATTGGAATAAGGTGATAGAGATCATTTTTCACCCCAATCTTTCACACGATTGACTTGAGGTGATGATTATATCATTTGACGTCAGTTTTTGATTCCACGTGACACGGATCCCCAAAAATTGGCCTTAAAATCACATGGCACGCACCAAGCGTGATTTCAGGGCCATTTTTTGAGATCCATGCCATGTGAAATAAAACACGGACCGTCTGATGGTAAGATCATCAATTGTGTGGAAGATTGGGGTGAAAAATGAAAAACAATCTCCATCGTCTGATTCCAAGAAGTCAATGGTTGTTAAGGGATTTCGTCTGTAGTTGCGAACATAGGTGCCCTATTCAAAATTAATCAAATGTTTGTTTTCTATTTTTACTTATTGCACTATTTTGTGCAGGTTTTTATTTGATTTTTCAGCTACATATGTTGGGGTTGGCATGATTTGCCCTCACCTTATAAATGTCTCAGTGCTTATTGGAGCAATTCTGTCATGGGGAGTCATGTGGCCTCTCATTCACAATCAGAGAGGCAACTGGTATTCAGCAGAGTATCCAGAATCTAACCTTCACAGCTTATAAGGCTACAGGGTAATTCTGATGCCCAAGTTGACCTGTAACAGTTTCCAATTTTAATTTAGTTTTATTTATTTATTTATTATTATTTTTCTTTTTGCTGAAGATCGCAAGAGTAGATTATCATCTAGCTGCCTCTTATGATTCTTCCTACAGGTTTTCATCTCCATTTTCATGATCCTCGGTGACGGCCTTTACAACTTCATCAAAGTTTTGAGCCGAACGCTTTTGGGACTTTATAAGCAGTTTCATAAGAAAGACTCCGCCACTATAATTCCCGTAGCCGGCCGCCCGTCTCCACCACACTTATCCATATCTTACGATGATCAACGCCGAACCCAACTCTTCCTAAAAGACCAAATCCCCACGTGGTTGGCAGTCACGGGCTACTTCACCTTAGCCATCATATCCATCATCACCGTCCCCCACATCTTCGACCAGCTTGAATGGTATCACGTGCTGGTCATCTACATCGTCGCTCCAGTGTTAGCCTTCTGCAATGCCTATGGCTGCGGTCTCACAGACTGGTCCCTTGCCTCTACCTATGGAAAACTTGCCATATTCGCGATTGGTGGGTGGGTCGGGGCAGCACACGGTGGTGTGCTCGCAGGCCTCGCTGCTTGTGGCGTTATGATGAACATTGTGTCCACGGCCTCCGATCTCATGCAAGATTTCAAAACTGGGTACCTAACACTTGCTTCTCCTCGGTCCATGTTTGTGAGCCAAATTATAGGTACTGCTATGGGTTGCGTCATAGCACCCTGCGTGTTTTGGCTCTTCTACCAGGCATTTGATGACCTCGGGGAACTCGACTCAAAATATCCAGCGCCTTATGCAATTGTGTACCGTAACATGGCGATCCTTGGTGTCGATGGTTTCTCATCGCTGCCAAGGCACTGTCTCACTCTATGCTACATATTTTTCTCGCTTGCGGTCTTCATCAACGGTGTGAGAGATGCCGTCGGGAGTAAAGTAGCTAGGTTTATACCGATCCCTATGGCCATGGCAATCCCATTCTACATTGGGTCTTACTTTGCGATCGATATGTTTGTCGGCACCGTGATACTTTTTGTGTGGGAGAAGACGAACAAGGCTAAGGCAAAAGCTTTTGCGCCAGCGGTTGCTTCGGGGTTGATTTGCGGGGATGGGATATGGACTTTGCCTGCATCGATACTGGCCTTGGTTGGGGTGAACCCCCCAATTTGCATGAAGTTTCTTTCAAGGAGCACCAACTCGAAAGTGGACCAATTCTTGAAGAATGCAGCACTGTCTCACTAGTAAAGCAATTGGTTGAAGTCCAGTGTTGCCTAGATTGTTGGTTCCCTCGGTTCGGAGTCTGGTTCGTGGTTGGGGATTTGCCACTACCCGAAAAACCCGATTCACTTGGAGCAGGCTGAATTTAAACATAAAAATGTTTGCAACATATAGCTTTTCAAAGTTATAATATAGATAGGGTAACGATCCTCTCACTCGAGCTATAGGACAAACCTTTACGACTCGAGCTATTATTGGTCATATGTTACATCTATTGACTTATGTTGACTTTTAAAGCCAGTTGATGTGGTATACTACCAATAAGAGCTCTGATCACAAGCTTATGTCTCATCACTTAGTTTGGAGATCATTTTTCAATATATGAACATATTCAATAGCGTTATAGTAAATAAAACATTGGGTTGTTAGATATATGGCACTGGATGCATTTCGACCATGTTCAAGTCTTCTTAGCAGCATTTTGGTTTTTCTTTTCTTTTTTCAAAGTGCAAGATGAAGTTCGCCAACGGTTCTCCAACATTGAATCGGTTTGAGCCGAACCTCAAGAGGTTAGGTGAGCTGGTCAGGTATCTGCTTTCAAAAGCAGGAGACATAAGTTCGAATCCCCTCCCCACCTTTGAGGCCACTCTAGGGATTTATATTATGTGTTGACCCGGCATGTGCTGAATTTGGAGTGACTATGTGTCCCTGGAATTAGGCAGGTGCTCTAAGAGGCCCGAATACCTAGATTATAAAAAAAATAAAAATTTGTTCGAGCCGAACCAAGAATTGGGTAACCCTGAGTTGAACTGAGTTTTATCTTGGCTAAAGTTTTGTTTACTTGTACATGTCTATATTTATGGTATCTTATTGCAACAAATTAGGGTTGCGATGGTGCGAGATGACATAGCTCTTTGCTAGCCTCTGCCACAACAAAGTTCACTTATTTTAGTTGATTCTCATTTTCTTTTTAATTATCGCAAATGAGGATTTAGCTGCTCTAGCAGCAACCTCCCTACTCTCTACTAGTTTCCTATCAGAACAAATAAAATTTGAACATGCTAGTAGGTGGCACTGGTTGGTATGTGCATTTGCATTCTCTTTTTTACAGTGATAAAAATAGAGGGTATGTTTTGAGATATCATACTTATCTGAGTAAATTTTAAATAACTAAATGTCTCTAAGTTGTAGGTCCCTTCGTGCCTACTGTTTTACTGAGGCGCTTACACTGAAAATCCATTTTTCCCGCTTTGAATCAGAGGATGGAGAGATCGATTATCATTCGTAACTTCAACAAAATGAATCTTTAGAAGATGGGCATCCAATTAGACTGTATATTTTTGTTTTCACCTGACAAAGATTCCGAAAAATGGCTCTAAAATAAAATTGGAGCGGGATGTGTGTAAAAGGTTGGGGATGCGTGTCACCTAGTTTTTCTTTTAAATATATCGCTGCTTAATGGTTTCTTTTAATGACACAAGTTTTTCTTCTAAATGATGTGCCTAAGCCAACTGGCAATGTGCAAATAATGACTCCCACTTTATAAAGGTTCTGACACGAAGCAATGCCAAAAGGAATAGCTGCGTGTATGTTTTCTATAAGTCATATGCCCCATCATTATACTATTCAAACTAATTTTTTTCATTTGGGCGTCACTTTCTTGAGTACCGACCCTTTTCCCAATATGAGGCACTCGAAAAACGGCATATGAGCGAACCCATGCACTCGAATCTTAAATCGACTGCCACTTAACACGTGATTCTAAAATAACACTTTTATTGAGATCATGTATTACATGACATGCCAATGTATTAAAAATTAAATTTTCTTGCTATGTACTGCCCGTCACATTTTGGTGTGTTAAATTGTTTTTTTTTTGACAATGTTTTGGATGGTAGATATACATCCATGGTATAAAATATCGGCCGATATGGATACATATCGATTTTTCGGCAAACCGATATGCATCGGTCAATACCTATATATCATTTCTTGCGCTTACGTTTAACCATTTATTCGTTTTTTTTCCATAGGTTCTTCTTCTTGCTGCTAGCCTACTCTTGATCTGTGAATTCCACTTTTAAAAATGTTTTTTTTGGTTCGAATAAATTTGTTTCAACAGGGGGCTTCGGTAGTTATCTCTTCGGGATGAGCGAAACTATTGCTAAACAAGCTGCAACGAAATACGACAACTCGCAAAATGTTAAAAAACCAACATTGGCACGGATGATAGGCTTCCTCTTTGTCGTTAGTTTTCTTGGTCTCTTCTCTGCCGTGCCGCTTCGAAAGGTATTTTCTTTTATATATCATCTTTTCATAAACTTAGTAGGACTTTGTATTAGGTACCAATCAGTGCACGGTCAACCTCCTCCACCTGACCGATCAACCTTCCACCTTCCGAGAGGGAGAAATGCTTTACGTGCAGGGATTTAAAGTCAGATTTATATCGGCAATTATCGGCTGAGTCCCAAGCTGAATCGTATCCAATATATCCGCGACATATTGGCCAAACCAGTGGATATTTAAGCACCCTTTTTTATTTTTAAAAAATATATAAAAATTGCAAAAAGGGCATTTTTGGTATTTTGTCCGAGTTATATCCAATAGGTGTCGGCTGATATGGGCCGATATGGTCTGAATTTGACCTGTTTGACCCAATATTTGACCCTATATAGAATCGGGTATATCCGTACCTATCGGCCAATATGTATCTGATATGGCCGAAATTAAAACCCATGTTTGCACACTATAAAGTATATGTGCTTCTCTCAAGCTTGACGAGTTTGGCAGAGGCGATCGCATTGTCCTCGCAGCCGGGTCATGCACCTGATACCAACTCGTAGTTTTTCTTTCATCTAAAAATGCAGCAGAAGACTCTCAGGAGAAGCTGATTGAGGCTGCCTAATTCTATTCTGCTGTCTTTTTTCTATCTGCATGTAATTTTATTCCTTATTGAAACTACCCCGCTCACGATCCATCTTTTATTTTTTTTTGACCTGTAGTATTAGGTAACTGACCTGAGTGCAGCAGTGACACTTGGATCAATCTCCTTTTGCCCAAATGGTTAAATCTTTCGGAAATACACTGCTAGTTATGACCACATAAATCAGTGAAAGTTTACTTTTGGCCTTTCACTGATTTCGCATTCAAAATTATCAGCGCATTAACAAGTTCAGTTTCACATTGACCTGAGTGCCGTCGCTAGCACTCACGTCAAGTATCTAAATACTAAGTGTATAATTTTCCTGTGCTCTTTTTGGTGAATTGTTGATCTGGTGAATCCTCTTAAATTGATTCTCTCTATATTTATAATCATCTAAATGGAAAGAAATTTGTTATTTTTCAGATCATGGTCATCGACTATAAGCTCACATACCCAAGTGGCACAGCGACTGCTCATCTTATCAATAGCTTCCACACCCCTCAAGGAGCCAGATTAGCAATGTAACAGAGCTAGAATTCGGCCCTTTATTACAAGTCATTTATCACGCTTGATTAAACTAATCACTGAAATGTTGGCTGATGTGTTTTTCTACCCTATCAGGAAACGGGTGAAAGCACTAGGCCTGTCCTTCTCGTTTAGCTTCCTGTGGGGATTCTTCCAGTGGTTCTATACTGCAGCTGATGGTTGTGGATTCAGTAGCTTCCCCTCATTAGGCCTAAAAGCCTATGACAACAGGTAGCTATTCCCTTTCTTATATTCAAAATGGTACCTCCGATCGCGCCTACAGATTTTCTGAAAGCGCCTACAGCTGAAACCCCTAGAAACCCACTGATTGCTTGGAAATTGGAATAAGGTGATAGAGATCATTTTTCACCCCAATCTTTCACACGATTGACTTGAGGTGATGATTATATCATTTGACGTCAGTTTTTGATTCCACGTGACACGGATCCCCAAAAATTGGCCTTAAAATCACATGGCACGCACCACGCCCAAGCGTGATTTCAGGGCCATTTTTTGAGATCCATGCCATGTGAAATAAAACACGGACCGTCTGATGGTAAGATCATCAATTGTGTGGAAGATTGGGGTGAAAAATGAAAAACAATCTTCATCGTCTGATTCCAAGAAGTCAATGGTTGTTAAGGGATTTCGTCTGTAGTTGCGAACATAGGTGCCCTATTCAAAATTAATCAAATGTTCGTAGATGGGCGACTTCATTCTCACCATACAAGATAATTAGAGAGGATGCAACAATTCCCAAGTTTGACAAGATGAATTTAAGCCACATGCCCTCTCTCGCACCTTGGGATATGGCGCGGTACTCCCCCTCGGCACTGGAGTTTGATACTACATGTTACTTCTTAGATTTCAATGTGACGAAATTACCCCCCAAGAAGGTGCAATATCCGATAGTTGATCTCCTATCATCCAGAGACTCGACCCAATCGGCATCAGTAAATATCTCTACATCCAAATGACCACGATTTTTATAGAGAAGCCCTTTGCTAGGACTTCCTTTCAAATACCTCAATCTTGTGAACAACCTCCAAATGTACTGTCTAGGGTGAGTGCATGTATTAACTCACCACGCTTACTGTATAAGTAATGTCCGGATGGGTTATGGTTAGATGGATTAGTTTACCAACTAATCTCTGATAGGTAAGTGGATCCTTGAGAAGATCACCTTCACCATTTAATCGGCGATTTTGTTCAATGGGGGGTCACAGCAGACCTACAACCCAAAAACCATGTATCATGAAGGAGGTCTATGGTATACTTTCGCTGAGATAATGAAATGCACTTCTTAGATCTCATCACTTCAATGCCAAGGAAATATTTCAAGCTTCCCAATTTCAAACACTCCGATCAAATACTCCTTCAGTTTAAGAATCTCATGACTATCATCTCCAGTAATGATGATATCATCAACATAGGCTAGTATGACAGTCATCTTGATTCCCCTTTTTATAAAATAGAGTATGATCATAGTGACTTCTTCGGTACCCGAATCTCATAATAGCATCACTAATTTTTTGAAATCAGGCTCTTGGGGATTGTTTTAATCCATGGATAGATTTCTTCAATCTACACACTTTTTCCTTCTCCCCTTCTTTTATAAATCCAAGAGAAAGGTCCATGTAGACTTCTTCCTTGAGATCACCATGAAGAAATGCATTCTTCACGTCAAATTGAGAGAGTGGCCAATCTTTGTGGGCAGTCAGAGATAACAATACCCTGATTGAGTTGGACTTGGCTACAGGTGCAAAGGTGTCCTGATAATCAACTCCTTTACTATGAGCCTTGCTTTATATTTTTCGACAGTACTATCGGTCTATACTTAACTGTATACGCCCATTTGCAACCAACAACTCTCTTTCCTTCTGGGAGTTCAACAATTTCCCATGTTTAATTCTGTTCCAGAGCATTCATCTCCTGAATCATAGCATCATTCCATTTTGGTTGTAATAAGGCATCAGAAACAGTAGAAGGAAGGGTGATAAAATCAAGAGAACAAATAAAACCATAACAAGATGATGAGAGATTGTGATATGAGTATGACACATACTTATTGATGAGATGACGAGTAAACGATCTAGGAAGTTTTCTGTGAGCAATGAGTAGATGAAGATCAGAAACAAGAGGACCCTCTTCGGGTATGGGATCCTGGTCAGTATTCTGAGAAGGTGACTCATCTACATTTTCATGCGCAGTGGCTTCAACGATACTTTTCTTGTTCCTTCGCACATACATCTTTCCCTTTCCATATTTATCAAAGGTGGGTTGTTCGCTTTGTTGTGGCTCAACAGCTTCAACATCCACTTCTTCACAATCTTCACCATCTCCCATAGGTAAAGCTCTAAACATCTCAAAGTGCTCTTCTTTTTAAGTTGTTTCTCCCCAAGAGGACTGGAGGATGGAAAAAGAGTGCCCTCAAAGAATGTGACATCCATGGTGACTATCACACGACGAGTGAGACGGTCAAAGCACTTGCATCCTTTTTCAGAAAAGGGATACCCAATAAAAATACACTTGGTAACCTTGGGATCAAGTTACTCCGCTGAATATTGGGGATATATGTAAAACACAAGGAACCAAAGATACGCGGGGAACGTCAAGATCGAAAGTATTGAAGTTGAACTGTAACAGAATTTCAACTTCATAAAAAAAAAAAAAGGGTTAATGTTCACATGAACAGTGACGGACGTCCGTGAATAGTGATAGACGTCCGTGATGAACAGTGACGGACGTCCGTGGAACAATGACGGACGCCCGGGGTTTTGCCCCCTCATCGCGTAGAGGTCACGGACGTCTGTAAGCACTATAAAGCGTCCGTGGACGTCGTGACAGGACTTCCAATTTTGAGTTTTTTGTTGCGAAAACTTTCCTTTTTAGTGTTTTATTAGTATTAAGACTCTTTATTTCGAATTTAATTATTAGTGGCCTATATATTGAGGCTTGTAAAGACTTTTTAATTAGTTATTGAATATTTTGAATGCTTTTATGCTTGAATATTCTTTGCCTGAGATGGGTTTGGTGTGAGGCCAAGGGAGTGATTCCCAAAAGCCATTGTTATTTTCTCTATTATCTATCACTGTCTTCTTTGAATCTTTTGCCTTATTGATCCCTGCTTGTTTTTTTCTACATCTTAACCTATTGATTTCTTAATCCCTAAAACCATAAATCCCTTTCCGAATCCCAAATCAAACAGAGCCCAAAACCCTTTTTTAAGCCATAAATCAAACCATAAGCCCATTATAAAACCATACACCTATTTCCAAAGCCCTATTTAGAGCCTGCGAATCTATGTCGGATCGAAGACGAATACCCAAGCTTGAAAAAAGCTAGAGTTCTATCTCTAGGCCGATCTCGCCTCAATTCTAATAGTACTTGCGCATCGAACTGGACCCTAACTGAATCTTGCGTGATCTACCAACCTGAATTCTCTAAACCCTAAGGTATTTAAGATAGTTTTGAGATTAAGCTTGATTTAATTTTATTTAATTTCGGCAAAATCGCATAAAATCATAATCACGCATTTTAAGGTTATCGTCCCGCGTCAATTTTGGTATCAAAGCCCTAGGTTTTCTAGGTTAGGGCATATTGTGTGTCACTTTAATTTTCATTGCATCTACCTTCAGTTTTTATGTGTGCACGTCATGTGTTTGACAAAATTACTCATCTATTGTGGTTCATGTTTGCATGGCATTTATCACCCGTGTTAGTAAGCCGTGTTCACCATGAGGCGATCGCGTCCAAATTCTTGGCAAAGTCCCACGAGTAGTGATGAGACTAGAGTTAGGGGATACCCTCATCATCGTGAACTTGAGTACGACCTTTCGAGAAGTTTCTAGAATCAATTCGGGATGAGGTTCCAAATTTTGAGGGTACGGCGAACCCTAAAACCTTCATAGAGTGGTTGTTTAGTGTAGAGGAGTATTTTGATTGGTATGGTGTACCAGCTGAGTACAAAATTATACTAGTGACAACAAAGTTTAAGGGTAATGCCGAAATTTTTTGGATTCATATAGAACTCCGTGTTGAGCTTCGTCGGATTAAACCCATCTCCACATGGGAGGATATGAAGGTGACACTTATTGAAAAGTATGTTCCTTTGACACATTGTCACCTTCTAAGGGGTTTGAGAACCAAGATAAATAAGCGTCCTGATTGTCTAAGTGTCAAGGGTTCGGACACTTTGCATACCAATACCCCACAAAATTTCTCCCTCCAAATTTATTGATTGAAAGCGAAAGTTCTAAAGGGCTGAAAAATATGAAAGTAGAAGAGGAAGTGTATGACCCTAGAACTGTGATAAGTGAAGAGGAGATGGAAGAAGCTAACGAAAGTCTAGTTTGTGTTGAAATGACTTCTATTTCCCTTGTGAGTAGTGAGTGATGTTGAGTCTCCCATACGTGAGTCAACCGAGTAACCCACACAAGAATCCACCGAGTCGCATATGCACGATTTGCTGGTGCCCGTAGAACCCGTTGTGCACGAGTCCTTGTCGATGGTAGAGTCGCATGAACATGAGAGTATCGAGTCCATAGATACACTCACACATCATAGTCTCGAGTTGCATTCCGCTTCACATTTCGAGTCTTGTTGTGAGTCAAGTTTTGAGTCTCATTCTACATTGCATGCCGAAATTAAACACAAGATTAATTTAAGCAACAATCACTACAAGTTATTTGTTGATACTTCGCCTACCGAGAGTACATGGGCCAATGATGAAAGAGCTTGCTACTTGAGTTCTCGTCATCCCGACCGATATCGTGATCACACTTCATCGGGAATGAATTCCTTCTGGTCTAGGAGAGTTGATGAGAAGCTTAAAAAATATTTGGTAGAATGGGTTGGCAAGCCGGGTTATTTGGTTCGTCGAAGAGAGGACTACAGCGAGAGTCACGCTACAATCAACCGAGATGAGGATTACACGTCACTAGGAGCCGAGATTGTTTGGACTAGTTGCAAGGAGTTCCACTGTGCAAGTTCCGATACCCTTGATGAGTACAACATGCGTGTTTCATCGGTGATGAAACATTTTGAGTGGAGGAGAATGACGGGGAACGTCAAGACCGAAAGTATTGAAGTTGAACTGCAACAGAATTTCAACTTCAGAAAAAAAAAAAAAAAAAGAGTTATTGTTCACATGAATAGTGACAGACGTTAGTGAATAGTGACGGACGTCCATGATGAACAATGACGGACGTCCGTGAAATAATGACGGGACGTGTGATTTTCCTCATGTCCGTAGGTCACGGACGCTCATATATACTCAGACGTCCGTGGACGTCGTGACGGGACTTCTAATTTTGAGTTTTTTGTTGCGAAAACTTTCCTTTTTAGTGTTTTATTAGTATTAGGACTCTTTATTTCAAATTTAATTATTGGTGGCCTATATATTGAGGCTTGTAAAGACTTTTTAATTAGTTATTGAATATTTTGAATGCTTTTATGCTTGAATATTCTTTGCCTGAGATGGGTTTGGTGTGAGGCCAAGGGAGTGATTCCCAAAAGCCATTGCTATTTTCTCTATTATCTATCACTTTCTTCTTTGAATCTTTTGCCTTATTGATCTCTGCTTATTTTTTTCTACATCTTAACCTATTGATTTCTTGATCCCTAAAACCATAAATCCCTTTCCGAATCCCAAATCAAACAGAGCCCAAAACCCTTTTCTAAGCCATAAATCAAACCATAAGCCCATTACAAAACCATACACCTATTTCCAAAGCCCTAGTTAGAGCCTGCGAATTTACGTCGGATCGAAGATGAACGCCAAGCACGGAAAAAGCTAGAGTTCTATCTCTAGGCGATCTCTACCAATTCTAATAGTACTTAGCATCGATCGACCCCTAATCGAATCTTGCGTGATCTACCAACTTGAATTCTCTGAACCCTAAGGTATTTAAGATAGTTTTGAGATTAAGCTTGATTTAATTTTATTTAATTTCGACAAAATCGCATAAAATCATAATCACGCATTTTAGGGTTATCGTCCCGCGTCAGACACCAAGAACAAAGGTTGATGAGGAAACATAAGTTGGAAGGGAGAATGTTCTTCCAGAACAGGCTTAGGCATTCGATTGATGAGGTAGGCAGCGGTGAGGACGGCTTCACCCCAGAGATGTTTAGGAACCTTCATATCAAACAATAAAGATCGAACAACCTCAAGAAGATGCCTATTTTCCTCTTGACGACCCCATTCTGTTGGGGGGTATAAGGACAAGTAGTTTGTCACATAATTTCATGAGAGTGAAGATAAGATTAGAGAATGTGAGAGGAATATTCCCCACCATTATCCGATCAAAGAACCTTAACATGCCCATGAAATTGTGTGCTAACTAGTTTGTGAAACATAGGAAAGATAGAGGCAACTTCATCTTTTGTGCGCATAAGAAAGAGCATAGTGAGTCTAGTGCAGTCATCAATAAAAGTAACAAAATAACGATAATCATTCAAAGCAGTAACAGGGGAAGGCCCTCACACATCAAAGTGAATAACTTTAAAAGGAATAACACATTTACTATCACTCAAGGGATAAGAATTACGAACATGTTTAGAGAACTGACAAGTCTCACAATTAAACAAACTAATATTAAATCCATGAAATTTTTCTGAAAATAAAGTTTCAAATGACTAATATGACGATGGCTACAATGGGAGTGCCACAATCTGGCTTCATCAACAGAAACTACCATAGTTGCAGGAGGAGATGCACCACGTAAACCTTAAAAGAGGTAGTCCCTTCTCTTTAGTACTATGACCAAGGATATTTCCAGATTTCAGGTCCTGAAAAACACAATATGACGAAAAGAATGTCACACTATAATGTAAGGAATTGGTAATTTTACTGACAAATAATAGAGTCATAGGCATGTTAGGAATCAAAAGAGTAGAGTCAAGAGACAAAGTGCCTAATTGAACACTCCCTTCACCTTTTATAGGAACAAGGGATCCATCGGCAATGTGAATGTGAATATGAATAGAATCAGAAAGGCTAGACACGGATGAAAATAAATCAATCATACCAGACATGTGATCCGTAGCCCTAGAATCGATGATCCATGGGGCCTGAGAGGAGGAGGTCACATGTGCAGACCCCATAGGTACCTGACTCAACTATGGGGGTGGAAGATGTTTGTCCTTGTGTCACCGTTAAGCGTTGAAGGCGGCCCTAAAGATCCTGAAGCTCTCTCTATAAGCTCTGGAAATCATATGGAAGGGGAGACGAAGTTGAAGCAGTAGGGATACTCTGACCACCAACTGGATTAGAAGTTTCCTCAGTAGAGGACTGGAATGCGCGACCTGGAAAGAATTTCGCTTTCCCATATAATTCCCAGCATCTCTCTCTGGTATGGCCCTTCTTTCTATAATGAGAACACAATAATTTCTCTCTTCACGTGAGAGGCCCCCACGACCTCCACGACCACCACCTCTACCACCAAATTTGCCTCCTCCACGACCAAAAGAAGTGAAGGATGGTAGAGTAGATCTCTCATATATATCACCACCAGGAATCTGCATAAACTGTTGCCTGCTCTCCTCATGCTGAAGGAGGGCATACACGGTACCAAGTAGAGGACACTCCTCTCTTCCTAGAATGTTTGATTTAACATTCTCATATTCGGGTCTAACCCCTTTTAGGAAGTCAAACACTTCTCTCCTTTCAGTATTTTTACTAGCATTACTGCCACACGAGCTGCACAGTTCTTCTTCTTGATACTGGGCTAGTTCATCCCACAAACTCCTCATTTGAGTATAATACTCTCCAATAGTCTTATCACCTTACTTCATGGTGTTAATTTTGTCACTAACTTGAAACATGTTTGCAAGATTTTGTTTCTGCAAGAACGCATCCCTCACAACCTCCCATAATTGTTTAGCATCACTGACATACATAAAAGAATCACTAATGTCTGGTTGCATTGAGTTTAACAGTCATGCCATGACAATTAAATTGTCACTTTCCTAATCAATATACTTAGGGTCATCTTCTTTGAGTTTTGGGATAGTCTCATAAATATAATTTTTTCTTCATCCCTAAGTACATAGCAGCAAATCGTGACCACGAAAGATAATTGGCCTCATTCATAGTAATTTGTAAGTTATGAGAGATATCTCCCCCCACCAACGATCCTGAATTTATTCTCGTTCATGATTAAGAGATACCGAGATCAAAACAATTCAAAAAATAGAAGACCCACAACTTCCAAACAGGGAGAATGCCTACACAGCCCATTGATTAATCCTAAAACAACATTCAAAAATGTTGGGTAGCAATTTTCTTAATCAACAAAAAAATCAACAAAACAGGCGAACATAGCCTATAGCAGCCACTAAAACATCCATAACTCCTTCAAATGAACTCCGAATTCAACGAAACTTGAACCCTCAGTCTGCAAGTGAAACGAGCTTTCAAACAAGTCATACCTTGCCAGACGGAAAGGCGATCTATAATCGAACGGACGAGATTTATGTGGTTGAGCAGTAAAAGAAGGATTCACGAGAATCGATTAAACAACACTAAAATAGATCCAAAATCAAAAAAGGAGTACACCATCAATCTTGTATGGTGATTTCGGTCCAACCTGGTCCAATCCTGAGCTTCTTTAAGCCTTGAAGGATCTCGGGGATTCAAAAAACGAAAACACACTTTTCTTTAGAAAAACCTTCGAAACTCTATGTTTCAAGCCTCAAATCACTTCGAGCAAGAAGAAGAAAATGGAGAGGGGAAAATATACGATCAAAACATCCTAAAAAAGCTTTGAGAAAAGAGTTAACCTGATGACGTCAGCATGATGATGTGAGCGATGACGTGGATGGCTTCAATAGGGTAAAATTTCTAGGTTAGAGTTTTATTAGCTCGATACCAAGATATAATTTAGGGTTAGGGTTTAGTAATAGAAAAGAGGAAGAAGAAGAGAGAATAAGAGAAAAGTAGAGATATTAGGGTTGAGTCAATATGACTTAAATCCCAATGCGAAATAATATTTATATCATCTTAGTTCACGTATTACATGGTTCCCAAGTTAAGTGAATTGTACAACTTAAAATTCACTTAACTACACACACACCCAAAGTTACTACACACCCATATAATAGAAATAATATCACCAACACAAACAGGGTAAGCTGGGAGAACTCATGATCACCAGGCCAACAATGTACAAAAAAATTGGGCACAAGGCCAAGCCCACAAAGCTTGCAAGTTGGGGCAGTCCAAGGGCCCTACATTTTTTTTGGCAAAATTAGGCCTAAGCCCACCCTGCTAAGAATATGGGATTAAATTTCTCGCTCAGGCTCAATCTGTGGACTTGCAACTATTGCTCAAGCCAAGGATGACGCACTCAAAGTCTGCCATACCATTCAAGCCTCTTTGCACCTTCTATATAGGCGGAAGGCCAGACCGTAGATGGCTCGACCCAAAAATCATGCTTATATGAGGATTCTATCCACCTGAACAGAGCAAGTTTTATACAAAATGTGGACCATTGTGTATACACTTAACATTTCATTTTCAACCTTGAGGTCCTGTGGTCAGGATCATCTGTATGGTGGGCTGATCCCTATCCGTGAGATGGCCAGCCATGTGGATAGTTTGGACATACATAACTTGTGCGACAATTCTCCAGTGTCGCTGGCGTGGACCCGACCATATGCTACACCCATTCCACTCAATCTGAAAGTATTGAATCAATGAATCCTTCCGTAATTCCTTAAGTACTTGAACCAATCCTATATTTCATCAATCAAACATAATGATAAGTATTGATATTCAAAAAAGAACGAGATCAAAGCACCAACAAATAACACGAACACTATCAATTCAAAGATCAAAATATTATACAATAAAAAAGAAATACAATGTGTTGAGGCCAAAGTCAGTGTCACCCAACCAACTGCAGAAGGGTGTATCTGCTCATTGATCTGGACAATTCAATCAGCGAATCAACTCTTGGATAGGCCATAGCCCAACAGTTACATCAATTCAATCGATCATCTAATTCTGGACAATCAATATGTTAAGGACCTAACCAATACACTAAAAGGACCTAGGAATTAATGCGGTGGGGAGTTAATCCCTTATCACATTGGGGTCAAAACACACCACAACACTCCGCAGCCAACATCCATGGCAGCACACTTTGTGGCGGCTTTTGCTCTGGTGCCCTTTTTGTGGCCCCAATAGACATTTTCGCAGATCGCCTTAAACACAAGACGTGGTGCTAGTGACAATATCATTTTTAGGACCTAACCAATACACCAAAAAGCACATAGGCAGAAAGTTAGGCTCTTATTACATCATGGTCATAACTCAAAAGTCATAACATACCACCATGCTCCGCAGACGACATCCGTGGCAGCTTACTGTGAGGTGGTGTTCACTGAAGTATACTTTTTTGCGGCACCAGTAGCCCTTTCCCCATCTTGGCCCTTCCCAAACTTGAACCCGAGATATGGTGCCGGCTCTGATACCATTTGTTGAGGAGCTAGTTGAGGTAAGCAGCCCAAGTGCCAAGTGACTTAGTACTTGGATCACTTCTTGGGATGTATGCCACATCTAATCGTCATGTGTGCCATCTGATGGGTGTCATAATCTAAAAATCTTTGGTGTAAAAGATTGGCGCAAAAACTAATCTCTTATCACCCGATTCAAAGTACTCAAACGCCATCTAAACTAACGGCTACGATGTAAATCCAATTAACGTTAATTTTAGATGGTGTTTGACTACTTTGAATCAAATGAGTGAGAATGTTTTCATCCCAATCTTTTACCATAAAGATCGTTACATCATAGTGAATCTATCAGACGGCACAAAAGATGATTCTACGTCGTAACGGCCAGTACCTAATATGACTCTTTCTTAAGGACCTAATTTATACCCCAAAAGCACTTAGGTGTTGATGGAGCTGAATATTAAGCCTTAATTACTTTGGGGTTTTAACTTGTAACATAATAAAATAAAATAAAACTATAATTAAAGAAAAAGTTTCTTATCGGTTCCATTTCAGGCAATGGCACACCCATCAATTTACTGGCAAAGCAGTTCATGAGTAAAGATGAGATACACATCTAATCGGTGTGTCGTAGCCTGAAATGGGGTAGTTCGACAAATCTCAGCTTCGCATGGGGAAGTCCTCAAAATTTCTAATACCTGTGATTGAAGTGGATTCCTTCAGCGTCATTGTCTCATTAGGAGGACAACTAGGAAGATTGATCTTTACCAAGCTAGAATGTGGGCATCGAAGACGTGGAAGTTCGAAAGAACTCCAAATTTCGCTCAAATAGATGATTTTACTTTCCTCTTCATTTTTATCTCTACAGATGACAAAGAAAAAGTCCTCAAGGGTACACGCGTTTTGGATAGCAGCATCTCATTCTCTTTTTCGAATTGGAATCCTACCTGGATGGTACAAGATTCCTTGGGACAACGTTGGGTCAAAATTAGTGGGGTCCCTCTCCATGCGTGGTTTACTAAGACTTTTAAAGTTGTTGCTAACGTGATTGGTAAATTCATTAAGTTTAGTGCATCGACTTCTGATCTTGATTATCTTTTTCCACTGATTGTCTTGATTAAAGTTAAGAAAGGAGTTAAGATCTCAAAGTTCGTCAAGATAAAAGTGGAAGGGATGCTATTTAACGTTGGCATCGAGGTTCTTAGCAAGGCCCAAGGGATCGATGGGAAGGAGGTGAATCGAGCAACTAAGCAATGGAGGACTGTTAGTCACCATGCTGTAACCTCTCCTGTTCAAGGGGAGGCTAGTTCTGGTTTAGGTACGGAAGGGTCAACCAATGATCCTTTCACACCCGAGAACGCTTCACAATACGTATGTCTTGCAGTCAACGAGCAGGAGGTGGGGATCAGTTTAGGCAAGGAGGTGACTCATAACGATCATTGCTCTCCGGAGAAAGTTTTGGATATGGCACTGACCGATCAAGACTCAGCTGATAATGCAAGTTGTTTTGGTGGGATTTTCAGAATTTCAAATTTTAAAAAGTCTTTAGCTCTCACATACGAGCCGTTGGAGAGGATGAGCGGGAACTTTTTCAAAATAAAGCTGTCAGCTAGTTATTTTGACCTTTTATCCTTATCTGAAGGTACTTCTAAAAAGTGGGTTCAACCAAATTTCCTTAAGGATATGGAGATCAGTAGCCAAGACCTCCTACCTAGGATTACTTTGGAAGGAAACACTAGGGACCATATTGGACAAGATATCGAAAGTATTTCTGTACTCGACTCATAAACTGAGGTTAGTATCAATGTTGGTAAGCCTAGAACAGACGATATAAATAAGGTGAATATTGACGATGGTCCTACCGTCGCCCCAAAGAGCCAAGTGACACATATTTCTAGGAATCTGGTAGTTAACTGCTTTGAAGAGGAGTTTAAAGCCTTTAGTTCTATAGAGTTGGGCGAATGTAGCAGCAAGAAAACGAATACGGATTTATGGCCTGAGGTGGAACCGACTAAGCCATCAGAATCAGATACGATCAATAGCTTGATCGAATTGGCTAAGAATCTCGGAATGACCTTTCAAGGATCCGATGAGAGATTACAAGCGGTGTTCGGCGACATTATTAAGAATAGAAATAATCAAAGGGAATATTTCAAAGTCAGAAAAAATAGGGAGCTCAGGAAACTCCATTGGAGCCTCTCATATAACAAGGCCAAAATCAAGTCTAAGATGGAGAGAGGGAATAGCGGCCGATCATGGGGGCTTCATGGAGGGTGGCATGTGACGGTCTTCTTTCAATGGCATTGTTTTGGGGGATTCTCGGCGCCTAAGAGGTTTGGTCTCCCATTGTTCCCGGGGCGTGGGGGGGTATAGTTGGAACCATTGGGAGTGTTTTGGGGCCTAATCGATTTCTGGTAGATCCTTAGGGCAGCTCCCTTTCTTGAGCAGACTGCTCCACTTTTGATAGAGCCCGATTTTTAGAGGGTTGTGTAGTTTCTCACTATCTCTCTCTTTTCTCGGTGCCTAGTCCGATTTGACCATCAGTGGTGGAGGATGTATTTTTGTGGCTTGCAATTTTGTAATATATTTCTTTGTTATCGTTTCAAAAAAAAAAAAAAAAAAAAAGGCTTGCATTTTTTAATATATTTCTTCGCTCTCGTTTCAAAAAAAAAAAGTTAAAGAGATGAGCTACACTAATTTAGTCATATTATAAAAAATTAAAAACAAACAGAATTCGAAGTCACATGCTATCTGCAATTCTGAAAGTACTTGAGGATCGAGATAACTACTACTACAAGTCAGACGTGCAATTAAATCTAAAATTAAATTGATCAACAGATCTAGAACCAAATCAAGTTCGATTCACAAGAGAAAAAAAAAAGGGAAAATTTCAAAAAACCCCCTGAACTTTCACCTCAATGCCCATAAGGCACCTGAACTTTGCATAATATCACCTAAACCCCCAATGAATACAAATGTACCAAAATCAGACCCCTGTCGTCACCTCTCGTTATCTTATGGACGGAAATTGATGACGTGGAGCTCTTAACCCTTTGATGCGCTGAAGTGGATGGTGACGTGGCGAATTGGAGGGAAAAGAGGCCACGTGAGGCGCACGTGACCTCCTTAAATACAAAAAAACTGTAAACTCTCCCTTTCTTTCTTCTTCGTCTTCCTCCTTCTTCCTCCTCTTTCTCTGAGGAGTTTTCTTATTCGTCTTTCTCGTCTTCCGATTTGGATATTCTTCTTCATTTTCTAGTCGGATTCTACCTTCTATTACGCATAGATTAAAATACCCTATTTTGAAAGGGTTAAAATGGTTTGGAGTAAGAGAGAAGGTGGTGCAAGACCCTCGTTACGGTAAGTTCGATTTTTGGATTTATTTTGTCTCAGATTTGTGTCAATATTTGTGTGGATTTATTGATTTGTCTATATTTTTTGTATTTATGTATTTATGTAAACGCGTTGATGATGTAAATGCGTAAAAAATAGGGTTATGTAAATTCGAAAAATAGTGTTTATGTAAATGCGTAAAAAAGGGTTATATAAATGCGAAAAAAGGGTTTATGTAAATCTAAAAGGGTTTATATAAATGCAGTATATAAATGCAGAAAAAATGGGCTTATGTAAATGTTGATTATGAAAATGATGTTTCTCTTGTATCTCTGATTTTATTTTTCAATTTTGGGCTTCGACTTCAGCTATGTTGCTACCTATATATGTCCACATGGTATCAAACTAGTGGAGATATAGGGTTTATAATGTAAGGTACATACAATGTAAGCTCAGATTTGACAAAATTGTTTTAACATATATCTCCCATATAGGTTAAAACTAGTATATCTCTCAGATTTAACCTAGATCAATCCAGATATAGCCCAAAATACCTATATTTCCCAGATTTAACAAACTGTTTTAACCTATATCTCCACATGGTATCAAACTAGGTATCACAAAATACCTATATTTCAGTAAATATATTCTTATACTATGTTGCTTATCTATGAGTTGTGACTCTTATGCGAGCATTGCTTTATTTGTTTAATGTGCAGATAAAGGCTCAGGTAATTTTAATTAAGTTATTTCATGGAGGCGATTTCGAGGTACACCGTACATCAAAGGATATAGAAGAGGTCGTTTGAGCTTCTTTGATCATTGCCACGATGATGAGATGTCCCTATTGGAGCTATTTCAGTATGGTCAAGAGTTGGGATACCTTAGCTCAAGAGAGTTCTATAGTACTATTCAAGGCAAATTTGTTGTCATCGGTCATATGCGCACTTGGAGTTAGGAAATTCAAATTGGTTACGATGGAGTAGTTGATGTGTTTATGGTTCCTCTCTTACCATTGAATGTGGATGCCCAAGAAAGCCAAGTCCAAAGATGAACAAGTTGTAAGGACAACAACTACAACACAGTGAGTTCACAAGCCAAAGGGAAGAGTGGTAGTGTTGATAAGGGCAAGGCCCTATTTTTCAAGTAAAGGGAAGAGCGGTAGTGTTGATATAGGTCAAAGCATTTGAGATAACGAGTAATGATGATTATGACCCGCATCCGGATCATCGTCTTCCGCGGAGATGAGATATGGGATAGTGATTACTTGATCTCGATGATGATGCGTTGTTCGATGAGTTCGTGGATGCACGACTTCGAGTTTGCCGGGTTAGAAAGTATAAAGGTAGGGAATGAGGGTCCATCTGAGTTGAAGGTGAGAACACGGATATGGGACAGTTATCCGATCCTCGTTCTTCCGTGGAGGAGTTGAGAAGTATAGACAGCGATTCAGAGGCCGATGGGGTAGGGAAAACAGATAAGAGAACATCTTTGGTATTTAATGACAAGACGGATATAGAAAACCCAACTTTTTTGTTGGGATGGAGTTCAAGACGCATGCGATTTTTAGGGAAGGCTGTGAAGGAGTATGCCATAAGGTGTAGAGAGATAAGCTTTGTAAAAATGATAGGGATAAAATAAGGGCAATATGTAAGAAAGGCTGCCCTTGGTTGATCTATTGCTCGTATGTACCAAATGATGACGGAGTTTATAGAGTGAAAACCCTAAATGACCAACACAACGTAGTAGAACTTTTGAAGTGCCTTGGGTGACTACTAATTTGGATAGTGAAGAGGTATGGGGAAAATTAGATTGAATCTCGTGGCGGTTAAATCACTAGTGAGCACAATAGAGAGAGAAATGTGAAGGTTGATATTCAAAAAAGTCTACAGGCAAGGAAGGTGATAATGCAAATGGCAGATGGATCTTCAAGCACTCGATTTAAGTTGTTGGGGGTACGAATGCTGAGGAGATAAGAAATACAAATCCGGGACAATCAGAAGGTGCTTGTGAAGCCGAGTGGTGTGCAAGGAGTGGTAAAGTTCAAAAGATTTTATGTGTGTTGGGGTTCATTTGAAGAAAGGGTTTATAGATGGTTGTCGACCTATCATAGGTCTCGATGGATGTCACTTGAAGGGCCCCATGGTGGCATTACATTTATCGTATGGCGATTGATGCAAACAATTGCATCTATCCTTTTGCATATCTTTTGTGGAAAAGGAGAAGAAGAAGACATGGGCGTGGTTTTAGAGTTGTTGAGAGCAGATCTTGTGGTTGAGAATTTTGCTCACTATACCTTCATGAGGCGACAAATGCGAAGGGGCTCATTGATGCAGTCCAAACTTATTTCCTTGTTCTGCCCGCCGATTACGTATGCGACACCTCTATAACAATTTCAAGAAAGACTTCAAGGGCTTCACTTGAAAGATATCCTATGGAGGGCAGCTAGGCGACAACGATCCCCGAATTTAAAAGGGTAATGGAGATGAATGAGAAGGATGTTAGAGCTTATGAATGGTTGGTGGCAAGACCACCTTTGAATTGGAGTAGATCACACTTGATACTTGGGTGAAGTGTGATATACTTTGAATAACCTTTGTGAGAGCTTTAATTCTCAATATTATCGGCTAGGGATCAGCCCATCTTGACAATCCCAGAGCGAATAAGGGTCATCCTTATGGAAAAAGCGTAAGAGAAGGGATGCAATGATGAAGGTCCGACCTATTTGTCCAAAATAGTGAAAAGATTGAGAAGATGAAGGAGGCTGGTGTATGGATCGTAAGATGGTGTGGTGACGACGGCTTTGAGGTAGTTGGTGCTCATGGGGTGCGATTTGCGTTGGACTTGATGAAGAGGATTTGTAGTTGTCGAAGGTGGGAGCTCTTTGCGCTTTGTGTCCACGCGATAGCATGATGAAGTACATCAGAAAGGATCCACTAGAGTAGTGCCATGATTGGTACGGGGTGATTACGTACCTAAAGTGCTAGAGTAATTTTTTGAAACCGATAAGTGGTAGAGAGCAATGGCCAAATACCAATGATGCAGTTATGATGCCTCCGGATGTGAAGAAGAGAGCCGGGAGGCCTAAGAAGGCGAAGGAGAGAACTGATGAGCCAACCGATCCATCAAAAGCTGTCCAAGAAAGGTGTGAAAATGAGGTGCACCAAATGTCTAGAGGTGGGGCATAATAAGCGGGATGCAAACATGCAAAGGTAAAAAAATTCTCAAGTCTATTTTAGTTTTTCATCGCAAATGACCCAACCGATTGTGTTTGTTTACATGTACTATTGTAGAGAGGAGGGTCAAACTAGGGGTGAACCAAGATGGACAAGACAAAGGGCAAGATACAGTTATATATTTTTTAGGAAAAATATTACTATAAATTACACCTCATTCTCTTGACAATTTGTATATTACTATAAATGCAAAAGTGCAGAGGAATCAACAAGCCAGTGTCCCATCCTCAGCTTCTTCAAGTTGTGGACCTCGGATACTTCAGTTAGAGGACCCCACTGATGCTCCTTCAATTAGTGGACCCCGACCTCCATCTCTTCATGTGGACTCCGGCCTCATCTACGACTTCCACCACCAATTCAAGTAGTGGAGCACTGGACAAAAGCTCGATTCTAGAACTAATGCAAAAGCGTAGATGAAGAAGTGGTTGGTTTTCAAAGAAAAAATTGTTTGTAGTTTTTTTGTTGAATGTACATGGGTTTTTTTTTGTTGAAGAAGAAATGTAAGCAGAACATGAGTTTTTGTACCTTCCGCTTTAAGTACATGGGATTGAGATCTGAGTACATGGCTGGTTTTATGTACATGAGTTTTAATTCCTATAACAGTTTGTAATATCTATGATGAGTATATGGTGAAACCTCATTTTGATGAATATATAGGTTGTTATTATGTACCGGATTCTTAATGTCTATAACAGTTGCTTTTAATTATAATAGTTCTTGAATGTGGGTTTTCGATGTGGATTCTTAATGTATAAAGGCATAATTCTTAATGTCTATAACAGGATTTTAAATGTGGGTTTTCGATGTGGCTTGTACAAAGATAATTCTTTTTTGATGTGGCTTATGCAAGATAATTCTTAATCTGGGTTTTGATGTGGCTTGTACAACATGTAGAGGTTTTCTTAATGTCTATAACAACATAATTCTTAATGAGTGAATTCTTTCATTGTTACCAATGGTATCAACCTTATCAAGTCGATTCAATGCCGATTTACATCGCTTATTGTTGCTACAAATTATGCCTTTATACATTCAAATGACAGTACATGAAGCCTTTAGTTATAGTATTATGTTGCGATTTTCTAGTGTGCGATTTATTGTGTAAAAAGCAAAAGCCTCGGTTTTACATGCATTGGGGCGTGTGCAGAGGTTATCAATTGCCCTCGCAGATGGTGGGGAGCTTCAGGATATGATTTCACGGCTGGATTAGTATGAGTTTGTGCATCGCCAAAGTTGCTCGCGAGGTTCCGATGAATATAGCTCACGAGGTTGAAACGCATGCTAAAAGGATTTGCTTTCGGTTGACTTTGGTGCAGCTTTTACTGCTCGCGAGGTTCAAATGCAAGTCTTTTAAGCTGGCGATGTGATCTCGCGGATGGTTTTCAGTAATTTTCCCTCGCTAGGTTCTCGCGAGGTAGATTTCATCTTCGGGGTCATGTTAAGTAGTGAAAATACCATTTTTACCCTAAACATGAGCTTTGAAAGACCCTTGAGAAGACTAAATAAGTGCTTTAGTGTGCATTTTACACTAACCAATTAGACAGTCCAAGTCCGAAAAGCATCCTAAAATGATCAAAAAGTCGACAACTCATGTCAAGTGAAAGATGGATTGAAGAAACAACCTCAAAGAATGGCTAAAAGGGTCTAAAAGAGCGATAAAGACCGAAAAAGAGAGAGCCATTCGCAAAGAAGAATGGGAGCCTAGAGTCCAATTCACAAAGAACTTTACTATTCGCAAAGAACCTTGAACTTTGCGAAAAGAAGAAAACACTCCTCGAATAGAAGATTTACCTCTGCGAAGAAGAGAAGTCCTTTGCGAAAAGAACTTACGAAGCCAAAGTCCTTTGCGAAAAGAACTTCAAGCCAAGATGCTTTGCGAAAAGAACTTCGAAGCCAAAATGCTTTGCGAAAAGAACTTCGGAGCCAAACTACTTTCGAAAAGACCCTTAAACTCTGTGAAATGGCATCTTTGAGATTCTGACCACTTTGAAGTTAGTAACATCCATATAATTTAGCATTCTTTCATTCTTTAATTATTGATTTATAATGCACATAATTATGGCACACTTGGAGCTCATCTACATGAGAACAGTGGGGTTCCGGTGAACCACGCGACAGTGAATTTCCAACTCTGACTACTTGAGGTTAGAAACAGGCGAGGTCCCAATGCGTGCTACAGGCTCATGAGGTTCCAAGAACCACGCGACATAGTGAATTCTACTAGCAACTACTTGAGGTTAGAGCATGTGAGCTCCCCAAGGTGCACTCTTCCTCGATGGAAAGGGGTAAGCGGGCCACATTGGTGAATCAAGGTGAGTCATATAGACTAGCTAGATTTATAGCGAGGTTTTGGTGCTCTTTGGGGTTCTTGCAGCTTCCCTTTCATGTATTGGGAGCCAATCACTTGCTCTCTCTTGAGGTTGAGTAGAAGTACCCTCCCTCTCCTGGCCTTCTTGAGACTACAATTTCTCAAAACCTAGTGGTAGGTTCTTCTTGGCACTCCGGCATAGAGGGGACATTCTCTGTGTGTGCGAAATAGGGATTTTCTTTTGTTTCTTACCATGTGCTCAGGCTTCTAGAATGCTTCTAGGTTTTTACATGCATCGACTCACGTGCGAGTTCTTGGATTACCCTTGCGGATCTTTGGGGAACTTCAATTTGCTTAATTTTGGTGTTGTCGCGGTTGGAGTTTGAGCATTAAGCTCTTCACGAGTTCTCATGAGGTAGGCTTGAGGTTTACTTTTCTTCAAGGCTTTAGGCTGCTAGGTTGCATTTGGAGCGTCGCGAGGTTGGCTTTTGATCTTCGCTAGGTTGACTTTTCATTTGCTCGCGAGGTTCAAATGTTAAGCTGACGAGGACTCTCGCGAGGTGGATTTCCGGCATAGCTTTTCTTCCTCCCTAGGTTCTCGCGAGGTGGATTTCTTCTTTGAAGCTCGCGGGTTCGGGAACTACGCGAGGTTCCAGAGATGCATGTTTCTGAGCTCGAGGTTCCAATCGAACCACGTGACGAATAAATTTCAAGCGTGCGACTTCTTCAGGTATTTTCTGCAGCTCCTTTGTTCTCGATCTGCGCGACAAGCTAGTCGGTTTTAGAACTCTTGGCTCAACCTTGCAAGAGCTTCTCCTTTGCTTTAGTTTCACAGATTGGCCTTGGATCATCCTTCTTGGCTTAAAAAGATCGGGACATCAAGTCAAGTCCTTTATTCCTTTCTATGAATCATAGCTAAAACATATTATTAACATGCTCTAGGGCTTCTCAAAGGCTAGATTGATGGGTGAAAAATGGTATTTTCGTGCTCAACATTCTTCTTTGCTACAAATTATAGTATTAATATGTTAAGATTTTCTTTTCCCAGTTAATGTCCATGAATTTCTCTTGATCCTGACTGATTTGTTGAATGTGGTTGTTGAGGCTCTCGTCGTCAATCGATGTCGATTGTATATAGAAAATTATTTTATTACAGAACAAATTTGGGCTTAGAAATTTACATGTTTCAACTCAACAATGCAGGCTTAGAAATTTACATGTTCGACTCAATCATCATTAATCGATGTAAGATTATTGCCATCAATCGATGTAAGATTATATATAGAAAATTATTTTATCATAGGAACAAATCTGGGCTTATTATGTACCTTTTTAGTCTTAGGAATAAATTTGATCTCTTAAAAATTATTAGGAATAAATCTGGTCATGTCTATTAAAAAGGGGTTGTTTCAACCTCGAATAAATTTGGGCTTCATTCATCACTTTTACAGAGCTCGGTTGACAAAAGCTGTTTTAACATATATCTCCCAAATATAGGTTAAAACTAGTTATCTCTCGATTTAACCTATATCTCCCGGATATAGCCCAAAATACCTATATTTCCCAAATTTAACAAACTGTTTTAACCTATATCTCCACATGGTATCAAACTAGTATCAAATGTAAAAAGGGTTTATCTCAGATCAATTTTGGGCAATGAAGCTCAAATTTGATGAAAATTTGAAATCGATAGCGGAAAAAAATCGGGCTTTTATGTATCTTCCTTTTAGCGTTAAGAAAAATCGGACTTTTATGTATCTCTAAAAAAATTATTTTAGAACAGAATAAATCGGGCTTTTTATGTACCTTCCGCTTTAACGTTAAGAACAAATCATTGAGGAAAAAATTATTAGGAACAAAATGGGCTTTGTATGTACCTTGATTTAGCTTAGGAACAAATTTGGTCATGCCTATTATTTTATCTCTAAAAAATATGAGCTTCATTCATCAAATTAAAAATTATGGCTTAAAGAGTCTTCTTCATTAATCAAAATTATGGAGTATCTCTAATTCTCTCGATCGATATAGGCATGACCAAAGAGTCTTCTTCATTAAACAAATTTGGGCTTATTATGACATTTTTTACGAGGAACGAAGGCTGTTATTTTATCATAACCGGTTTAATGTCCAAAGAGTCTTCTTCTTCATCTTGTTAATAAACTCGATTAATCTAAAATTCATCACGCATAAAGATGATACTGAGATAAACATTCAAAATAAATAATTTCATTTCATATTATCAAATTTCTGAGGATGCATTCAAATGTAGCTTACATTCATCACTTTTGCCAAAAAATAAGCACCCTAATCCCTATGCCATAAACTATAGCAAACCCCTAAAACCTAAACCTAACCCTAAAACCCTTATTATCGAATCCGAGATAAACAAGAAAAAACCAAGATGCAACCAACGCCATACCCACAACACCTTCTCTCTGCGGTTCATTTTTCACAATCTCGGCCTCCAATCTATTACATTTTCAAGGAGCCCTGGAATGATCTGCGTCGATCTTTCACAGATGGGTGGATCGACCGGACAAAATCTCGCACGATCGATTGGGACAACTCGAAACCTCCTCCCGGATTGCGGGACGTCCACGATGTTTGAATGTCCCTTCGATTACCGCATATATGGCATGGTTTCTCTTCTATCATCGCCAAAATCTCTGGAGGGGATTGGACGGAAGACGCCGACTTTCGAGATGAAGTAGCAGCCATGAAGAAAGAAGAGAAAGAGGAGGAAGGAGGAAGACGAAGAAGAAAGAAAGGGAGAGTTTAATGAGGTTTTTTGGAGGGAAAGGAGGTCACGTGCGCCTCACGTGGCCTCTTTTCCCTCCAATTCGCCACGTCACCATCCACTTCAGCGCATCAAAGGGTTAAGAGCTCCACATCATCAATTTCCGTCCATAAGATAACGAGAGGTGACGGCGAAGTGCGATTTTGGTACATTTGTATTCATTGGGGTTTAGGTGATATTATGTGCCTTATGGGCATTGAGGTGAAAGTTCAGGGGTTTTTTTGAAATTTTCCCTATTTTTGACATCATACAATCCATCTCTTGTCAACACATGAGATTTAGGTGCCAAATCCAAGTTAGTTTGCCCCAGTGTTTCACTTTGTATCAAAGTTTGGTATAACTTCTCAAACAATGCCCACAATTCATCAGCTTCTTTTGTGGCACATGATCCACCACACGATGCATCAACCATGCGTCTCTCTTCAGAATGATCACCATTATAAAAACTTTGGACCTGTTGCCACCTTGGAACTTGATGATTTGGACAACTCTTAATCAATTCCTTAAAACGTTCCCAACATTCATGGAATGTTTCAGTAGGTTGTTGGGAAAAGAATTGAATCTTCTGACGCAACTCAATGGCTTTGGTCATGGGAAAATATTTTTTAAGAAACTGACGGTGTAGATTTGCCCAACTCTGAATAGATTGCGGTTCTAAGGAATAAAATCACGTTTTTGCCTTATCCCTTAAAGAGAAAGGAAAGAGTCGGAGTTTAGCTATCTCATCAGTGACATTGTGGACTCTGAACATTTTGTATACCCCAGTGAATTCATTTAGATGTACGTGCGGATTTTCATTTGCTAACCCATGGAAAATTGGTAGCATTTGGATCATCGCTGATTTGAATTCATAGTGGTTTCCTGGAATGGGATCATGCATTATACATTCCTGATCCTCGTAAAAACCAGGATCATTATAATATTCGAGTGTTCTAGGGCCCTCATTATAATTGTTATTCCCATCATTTCCATTATTTCCATTATTGCCATTATTGATATTCTGGTTGTTCCCATTCATTTCTTGCCTTTGATCAGCCATGGTATCAGTATGATGATACCGATTCTTTTGAATTCTACGATTCTCTCTACAAGATCATTCGATCTCAAGATTAAACGGTAGCAGATGTGGGTGATGAGAACGAGTAAAGCTCATACACCACGCTCACAAACAGGGATTGAAGAATCCAAAACAAATCCACAAAATAGGCTCAATCGATTGCAGCAAAGATCTCAATCGATTGACAGAAGCACACTTAAAATTTCACAAAAATGACTTTATCAGTTAATCGATTGAAGAACTGTTCTCAATCGATTGAGGTTCAAAGGTCAAAGCAGGTTAACACAGGAATTTCAGCCGAAATGGCAAGCACAGAATTTTTGTCAATCGATTGACAGAGGAATGTCAATCGATTGAAAGAAAAGCAAAGATCACAACAAAGAATATTTCAGTCTCAATCGATTGAACCTGAAGCTTCAATCGATTGAGTTCTAATATGAACAGTGGCCAAAATAAGAAGAAAAGAAAAGCAAAACAAGATAAATTAATTTTAAATTTTATTTATTTATTTATTTATTATTATTATTATTATTTTTTAAATTCAAATTTCAAAAATTAAAATTAAAATTTCAAGATTAAAATTAGAATTTAAAATTTTAAATCTAATGGCAATCCTAAGAATCTTATCTAAAAGAGAAAAATAAGGGAAAGAATAAAAGATTCCTAAATTTCCTAAGGAAGGTATCCTAAATTTATAAACTTCCTAAAAAAAAAAAATTAATAACTAATTTTAGAAAATCCTAGAATATCTAAAAGAGGAAAATAAGGAAAAAGAATCCTACTAAAATAAGAAGTCCTAAAAACCTTAACTTCCTAAAAGAGTCCTACAAAAACTTACCTAAGAGAGAAAAATAAGGGAAAGAAGATTTTGCAAATAAAAAAATCTAAATATTAGTTTTTTTTTTTAAATTCAAAAATCAAAATTCACACAAGAAAATCAAAATTTAATTTAGAAATTAAATTTCAAAAATTCTAATTGCAAAAATTTAAGTTCGAAAATCAAAAATCAACCTTTGAGCACCAAATTTCAGATTTCAAATCCACAAACTTCCAAATTTTCAGAATTAAAGATTTTTTTTTTTAGATATTTTTTTGGTGTCAATCTATTGACAAGTTAGTGGCACTCGATTGAGACAGAAGTGCTGATAAAAATACAAGACACAGTCAATCGATTGACAAGAAGGTCTCAAGCGATTATGCAGTCAAATAATTCTCCACCAGAATAGAGTCAACCGATTGAGGAAGAATTTTCAATCGATTGATGCTAAAACAAAAAAATCCTAATCGAATTAATCAAAATTTAGCAAAATCCCGACAGGCGCCAAAAACTTGATCGATTTTAAATGTAACCCTTGCAAGTGCACAAGATCTATTGCGATGACAAGAACAAGTCGAACCCACAGGGAAATCTAAATTTTTAATTAATTCTTTCAGGGATTTAAAAATATCCCCAAGGAAGTACCAAGGGGCAGATTCAATTTACCAAAATTTATCACTTTTTCTAAATGCAAGAAAAATAAATTAATCTGAACAACTAATTACCGATGAATCTAAGAACAATATTTAAATAAGATCAAGAAATATGCTATCCCAGATTTGTACCCCCTTTTTTTACCATTAACACCCATAGTTTCATTAAAGCATCATTATCATTCATTCATAAAAATGATTTGAAATAAAGTATGATTATCAATCCGGCATACCCTATCTAAAAACAATGACTCAGCCTAACATTGCGGTATGAGTCATGTAAGAAGCATAGCGTATCTCATGATGTGTAGATCAAAACAATAAAAATATAATCGCTCTCTGACTAGATCGACTGCGAGGTCCGGATCTAGCGATTCGACGTTGATTATCAATGGTCATAACAAGCATTCAATATATTTTCAATAATACAAACTTTTAGCAAAATGATTCTACAATGGATGAATTAGACTATGGTATTAATCATAAATATGGGTACTTATGGGGATCGCATCTTCCCGATCTCTTGATTTTAGCTCATCTTTGGTGTATGATCTCATTGTTCATTCAAAGTCATTCCTCTTTTTATTCCTTCCTAAAAGATATTTGTTTACAATGCTCTCTCCTAAATACAATCTATGCTTTAAAAGAAAACAATGCAAATCCTAGGTACAATCTACCCTGATCAAACCCTAGAAGAAGGAGAGAAGAAGACCTTAAAAAGATGAAGAAGTTCCCCAAAGTGAAAAGCCCTAAAATTCCAAAATAATCAAATCTACTTCTAATTCCTCCAAAGAAAAGTCTCAAAAGATCTCAACACCAAGTCCAAAAAGAGATCATCCTCTATTCAAAGCTTTAGCTTCCTTTTTATATAATGAGCACACCTAAACCTAATTGCCTCAATCGATTGAGCCAGAAGTCTCAATCGATTGATATATCATAATCGCTAATGGGCGTATACTCAAAATCGTAGGGAATTGATATAGCAATGGTACTAACAACGAGAATGATGTTTGCAGGGGGGTAAGTCGCCCTAGATTTGCACCAATAAACTCTAGCTACAGTAGCTATGATACGAATCACTCAGTTGACAGGTGATGTAAAAACTACGATATACACAATCATTCTACTTATTCATACATCATAATAGCTATTAGGCCTATACTCAAAATCGTAGGGAATTGATATGGCAATGGTACTAACAACGAGAATGATGTTTGCAGGGGGGTAAGTCGCCCTAGATTTGCACCAATAAACTCCGACTATAGTAGTTATGATACGAATCATCCAGTTGACCGGTTAGTGAAAAATGGATAAAATTTACAATCCCGAGATGTGTCTGTACTAGTGGACACATGTGTTCTTTAGTTTTACGATAAACACCAATTTGATGTAGGTTTATAATTTATTAAAGTTATTCAAGTTCAAATTGAAATGATGATTAAGAAATGTATTCTCTAATTTTATTCTCTAAAGTATATATCCGATTAAACTTGATATCACTTTAATGATTGTTCATCGCAGGGCATAATTACCAAATTATGAATCAGATAATGTCTCAAGAGATGGTCAAAGTATTTCTTTCGACGAGGACGAAACAAGCACAGATGGTGTTGATGATGTTATAGGGGTCGATGAGGTATTTGAAGAATGCAACTTTGAAAGATGTAAGGTGAAGGAAGGGGTGAAGCGGAATGAAGGGTTAAACGAGAACCCATCATATAATTGGGCGGAGCCGATGGAGGAGTGTAATGAAACGATATCCTCGAAACGTAAGAAGAATGAAAGGGAGGATGGGATAAAGCTGGACGAGGGTCTGAACGAAAGGGTATTCCCAAAATGCACGAAGGGCAAATGTCTTAGCGGGGCAAAGCCGAATAAGGAGCCGAATGAAAGAGTATCTCCAAAAGGCCACAAGAATGGGCAGTTTAATCACGACCAAGGCTTCTTTTCCAGGCGGACTCCGACCGATTCGATGGGTTCCCAAGATTCGGAGTCTCGATTCTTTTTCAATGACGAAAGCGAGGATGACTCTAATAACTTGAGCGTTGGGGCGATATTCCGTTCGAAAGAAGTATTTCATACTTTTCTGAGGGAGTATGCTATAAGAAAGAATTTTATGTTGGAGCCCATAAAGACATGTAATACACTTATTACAGCAGGGTGTGCAGGTCCCTCTTGCCCTTAGCGTATACATGCTTCAAAGCAACAGGACGCGTTGGCATTCTAAGTAAGAAGTTATGTGCCGCATCATACATGTTTATTTTCGGGGGTTGGCTCAGGTCATCAACAGGCATCCAGTAAATGGATTGCAAGTCAGATTAGTGATCGGGTGCGCAAACATCCTAATATGAGACCCAATGAGATTGCATTCGATTTGAAGGAAAAATTTGGTGTAGAAGTTAGCTACTTTAAAGCGTGGAAAGGAAAGGAAATCGCTTTCGAACATGCTTTTGGTGGATGGGATGAATCGTATAATTTACTACCACCTTATTGCATCGAGTTAAAGCGAGTAGATCCGGGAGCCGTGACTATTTTACTCCGGCATCCTGACAATGCTTTCTTCCGATTTTTCTGGGCATTTGGGCCATCGATCCGCAGTTATCGGGAAAAAAAATTACGACGAATTATCTCAATTGATGGGGCTCATCTAAGAGGCAAATATGTCGGTAAACTCTTAATTGCAACAACAATTGATGGTAACAACGGATTGTTCCCCTTGGCATTTACAGCGGTTGAGGAAGAAACAAAGGAAGCATGGAGTTGGTTTTTAACTAAACTACGTAAGCAGATCATTGTTGATGATGAAACTCCTCTTGTGCTCATTAGTGATCGTAACAAAGCGTTGATGGAAGTTTTGAATGTGATTTTTCCGCATGCATACCAAAGTTATTGTTTTAAGCACTTGTGTGATAACTTTGGTAAGAAATTCAAGCGCAAGTTTATCCAAAGCTGGTTATGGAATATTGCCCGCAGCTTTACGGTATAGGATTTTGAGGCAGAAATGGATGGGTTGAAGGAAAGCAACCTTGATTGCTGGGAATGGTTAAACGGTGTTGATAAACATCTATGGTCTAGGACCTATTTTCCGGGAAAGCGATATCATTTGTTGACAACAAATATATCTGAATCTTTGAACTCTGTGCTGAAGTTCGATAGAGCTTTGCCTATCACGTCCATCGTTGAAAAGACGCGTGAAAAGGTAACCAAATATTTCTACCGAAGGAAGCTTGATGGTGCAGCCTTGGGGACGGGTTTGACAGAGTACGCAGAAAAATATTTGTGTCGTCAATCCCATTATGCATCGCATATGTGGCCTACTCCGTCCAGCTTGAATGAGTTTACAGTCAGGACTACTACTCGAAAATTTAATGTTAACCTAGAGTTGAAGACATGTTCTTGCCGCCGATTTGACGTGTTGGGTCTCCTGTGCTCCCATGCATTGGCAGTAATAAAATATTAGCGGGCTGCAGTGTTAGATTATTGTGAAGATTGGTTTAAGGCTGGTAGATATCGTGCTACGTACGAGGAAGTTATGCTCCCCACTACCGATGTTAGTGAGTGGAGTGGTAAATATGAGGGCGCTAAAGTTCTACCGCCACATCCTAGAAACCCTTCCGGTCGCCCCAAAAAAAATCGGTATAGGTCAGCATACGAGACCAATAGGAAAGGTAATTGCAGTGTGTGTAGCGTCAAAGGACACAATCGGAGGGGTTGTCCACAAAAAAAGAGTGGAGCCGCACAAGAGGAATGCTTTTCGAGGCTGTAGGTACCCCTAAAATAGTATTTGTCACATCATTATTTAATTCTCACAGTTTATTTATAAATATATATGAAGAGATTTGCTTTCATGATTATTTATTTCTCTAAATTATTTTTTTTGCTTCCATGATTATTTAATTCTCTCATAGAAGAAAAACTAAATTAACTAACGCAAAGGCAGTAAGCCTTTGGGAGGATTCAATATCTATAAAAATTTAGGTTTTTTTTTTCCTTATCTGATAATTTCGTACAAATTTTAGCTTGTCTGATTTGACATTTTTACAAACTTCATCATTGGCATCACTGACCTCATTTCCAATGCATGGCCCATTTGATGACACATGAAATTGAGCAATAGTTTTCCTCCCAGTTTTGAGCCTTCGCACTAAAATAGTAAATTCAATAATCCAACAAAGGCAAAACTTTTCACATGTCGAGAAATACTGTTTTCTATCAAAGAGGAAATAATAACATACAATTTCACAAGTAAGTGCACAACTTATCAACAAATTACAAATCGTACACATTCTATTTTTCTTTCCCCTTCAGCTTCATTCTCTTTGTTGTTCCATCTAGGATCTTTCACCATTACTGCCGGTTCACGATTCTCAAAGCCCCTCATCTCCGATATAAGATTGATGGGGACAAATTCGTCTTTCTTCTCCATCTCTAGTAGGCCCAAGCTTTCCCCTCCCCCTGATAGAGTGGGGCAGAGAGATCAGACTCAGTTGTTGTTTCCTTCCCGGAAGGACTTTTTATTTCCAGCAATGATGACTCACCCTTCCGCCCAACTGCCAGGGGGCAAATATTCCTTTGTCTGAAATGAGGTTATTACTGTTTTCATTGATGATAATAGTTTAATTTGCGACCCTAAGTTTGCAAGATTGTCAGCTGGTGCAGAAGCGCAAGTCAATGATTTTAAGCCTATTGTATTCATATGGTTAGGCTTAGGGTTTGGGTTTATAGGGATTTGGGATCTAAATTTTTTTATGATTATATTATGAACACCAACTTTTATATCAGTTGTCACATTTAATTTAATACTAGTGTGCGCTGCACATGCAGTCGTCATTATGTGTTTCAGCCTCGGTTGTTTATAATTTAACATTATTTGAAGAAATTGTTAGAATTTTATTTGAAAAAGAGAAATGAAAAATAATGACCAGAAGTTATTGAGACGGCAGCTCAGTGCACTAAATTAATCCATTTTCTTATTTTTCTACAAGGGAAATGATCTTATGATTCGAGATACATCATGCCTCGAGCTTCGAAACATATTGGAGTTGGCAAACTATATGTGAAAAAACATACATTGTATTAGTATTAGTGGATGCCCCAGAAATAGTTTGAGAGTGACCATATCCCCAAAACATCTGAAGAACCACTTGTTAATTTTATATTTTTTCCAAATAGTGTGATAGTGACTATATCTATGAGCTTTCTACTTCTCATTCCAAATAGATCATAAAATATTGCAAACCTTTATCTTTTGGTCATTAGTGTGACTTAACAATATGAAGTTGGACCACTGCAGTTTTTTTGAAGCCTAACTGATACAATGGTTCTTTTTGAAACTAACAATTCATGAGGTGGCTTTACAAACTCCCATATATATATAGTGAGACGCATATTAACCCATCATATGTAATTTATTATGCAATGAAGTGGCGTGCTGGTTAAATTTTTGACTATTTCTGTTTAAGATAACTTTGCACAAAAAATGATTAGGAGGAAGTGGATATTGAGTGCTCACTTGTGATTATAATGATGTTAGTTATCTGCCTATAGAAAGCTTTGCTTTTGAATCTTGCTAAAGTTAAAACCATTTAGTTTAATTCAGGTGGGTGTGCATTTAATGGTACTTATTTCTGTCAGTTTAGTTCGTGCAGTCTGAAACTGATATGTTTGGCATGTATCTCCGAGATAGCAATATCTCTGCAACTATCATCGGTTAAGTTGGATGGTTAAGTCAAATTGCATAAATTTTCTCGCAAGCAACTTTTATGCGCATTAGAACATGGTAAATTGAGTTGATCTGTGATTCCCTTTGTGTTTGGTTTAGCTCTTTCAGGCCAAAGAGTGGCATTTTTGCTCTTTGGCTCCTGCGAGGAACTACTTTCACTTTCGATGGCACAGCTCCTCGCCTCATTTCTCTGACAGGGAGTTGTTTTAAGTGACAAAACTGCTCTCTGCCTGAGCAGATTTTATCTGCTCTGGTGGAGAGCTGCGCTTGCTGGTATAACAGCTAACAGAAAAACAGATTTTTAGAGCTACCACAACGGCATTTCAACCAAGGACAGGATTCATGTACAGGAGTTGTTTTGTTCATTCCGATATGAGTGGCACAGATCTGATTCCCACTCTCACTCTGAAAGGGTTTGCATCGTATGTTATAGGTCTTATTTTTCTTTTGCTGGGTAATATTCACAATCTTCCGGTTGAGCTACAAGCCCAAACCCTTGCATCGTATATTTTAGATTATAAAGATATGTGCGCGAGAGCTTTGAAACAGTACCAGGGAGGCACTCCTAGATGCTGAAAAGCAACAGGCCGAGCGACACTTCTATTAGCTATGGAAATCCCCTGCCTTTAAAGAATATTAATGGTCGAACTACAAGGATATCCTCAACAGTAGATGGCAAGTGTCCATCACTACTTCATGTATTCCAAACAAGGTCTAAAATATCATTATCCAAGCCATTTTTGTTTGTCTCCATTACCGAGAAAATATACAATATGAATTTATATTAAACAATACCCCGTGAAGAAGATTTTTCGTTGTTTGCATCATCCAATACAAATGACATCTTCCGATAGATTAGGCATCTTCTGAGAATTTGATCTATGATACCAAATCAAGTTTATGGGGACATCTCTGATTTGTGGGGACTTCATTCCCCCTTTTGATCCACTTGTTCTTGTAGGGATGTGGATTCCTCTTGCAGTCATCCCAAGTTTGTTCTCGCAACTCTCTCCAAATTCATTACACAGTTAGGCACTTTTCTAGAGATGCTCTATGTCCTAAGATCTTGGACTGCACCCTACCTAGTAGGCTACCCACATTGGAGACTCGTCGTTTAATGATGAGTCTGGGCATACTTCTAAAAGCTTGTCAGAGAGACTTAGCCGATTAATTAGCTGGAAGAGTCCTAGTTATATCAAATGTAGTTATAGGAAATTAGAAAATATAGGGACGCATAAGGAAGAATATGAGGGTACATAGAGTAGCTTAGGGGTATTTTGTTTCTAAAGTATAAAAACACTAAAATTGACAGAAATAGGGGGATTCGTGCTTTTATATAGTAGTAAGGATAAGAATATATATATGCACAGGTACGAATATATATACGGTAAATATATGGGTTTTTTTCATTTTGATTGAGCTTTTGACCTCGGGATTGGTGCTAAGTGATCCCAATCTTCCCTAAACTACCCCTTCATCATTTTTAATACGTTTTACCCCACTACAAAAAATAAGACTATTAGCGGCAGTTTTTTTTAATAAAAAACTGCCGCTATTAGTCCCGTCGCTACAAAAAACTGCCGTTACAAAAATAATAGCAGCAGTTTTTTGTAGCGACAAGACTAATAGCGGCAGCTTTTTATTAAAAAAAACTGCCGCTAATAGTCTTATTTTAGTAGTGGATCCAACTCCCATCCAATTCTCATTCAAAATTTAGAATTTTTGAATTTCTCTTATCTCCATTAAATCTCTTCCAAACCTCAACTAAACTCATTTTACCTTAGTTAAACCCACTTAATTAGTGAAATCTAATCTTTTAAAAACCCTCGAGCATAGTAATTAACTATTTTACCCTCACTATTCTATTCATCCAAGGGACATTTTGGCAATGACTTCTTCTAACTTTCACTATGAGAAAAAGAATTTCTTTAAATAGAAGTGGGTACAATCAATTAACATCTAAAAATATAAGATAGTGTCATATCTCCTCTCTTTTGTTTAAGCCTTATATTATATTATGTAAGCAAAGAAGTCTGATGGAGAAGAAGATAAAGATGATGGATTTAAAGTCCTGCCATGGATATGATGTAGAAGATAGTGGAAGAGAACGATGAAAAAATTCTAATAGAGAAGAAGAGAAAGAAGTCGGGCGTGGAAGAGCTTGATCGGCACCGTCAAAAACGCGATAGCCACAGCCACCACCAATAACACATGAATTGTTGAAGATTTGCGCTGCCATATCTTTGATTTTGTCGTCGATTCGTAAGCCTTAATGGGCCGGTGGAGAAGATTAATTTATAGTAATAAGTAATAACGTTATTTACAGCTCACTTATCTTCATTTTTTCATTGGTTTATTTAATTAGAAATATATGACAATTACAAGACTCTGATTATTCATAGTGACAAATACAAGACTATGATTATTCATAGTGACTATAAAGCTGTTATTATTTTTCACTCTTAGTTTTGATGGTTTTTATCGAACGAAATTACTAGGGGACCTCGAAAAGCAGACCAAAAACGGATTGCTTATGTGGCGCGATGCAATTGGATGGCCCGACCTGCATTGGTAGGACACATTGTGCTTCCATCACGCCAAATAAGGGTATGTTGAATGATATGTTGTTTGTAGTCCGCCATATATTAGTGATATCCATCAATGTCTGACCATAGTGACAAATTTCTGCGAATCCATCAATGTCTGATCGTGCACCCGCATGATATCCATCAATTCTGATCCATAGTGACAAACTTGGCGAAATTCATTGAATTTCTCCAAAATGGGGGTACAACAAAAACATTTGGGAAAAATTTAAGTGATTTTGAAGAAAATTTATAAATTTATGTTATTTTCACAAAATTTTGAGATTTCGGATCTTTTTCAGTGGAATATACTTTGGCCCCCTCCCATAAAAATTTATGGCTCAGTCTCATCATGTGATCTTGCAACATGCAGATGACCTCTGCACCCGGGCGTATTCTCCCCAACGCCTTCGATGAAACTGATTTCGAAGGGTGACTTGATACTTGGGTCACTTTTTAGGCAGTGTCATGTCATAATAATGCGTGTGCAGTCTGATTTGAAGGTGATGCTCAGCAAGCCCGGCCCTGACATTTTGGGGGCCCAAGGCGAGTCCCTAAAATGGGGGCCCCTACTTTATATTACCTTAAAATATATAAAAAATTCTCAAAATTTTTTTTTTGACAAATAAAATAATACTCATTCTATTTTACTATATATAATTTGAAAATGTAATTAAGAATTTAATATATAATTTCAAAATGTAATTAAGAATTTTTATTTCTAATTACAAAAATTAGAAAAACTAAGAAAAAAATCACATAAATTAAAAGGACCTTTTACTTCCACATCGGTTACCGTAACCAACCGAAATAATGCCGAGAGTATCAAGGTCAGATCTTTTTCCTATCCGATGTCAGACTATCACAATCCCCCACCTTATAGAAGACCTATTTTCGGCTCTGATATCATTCAATGATGACCTAGACCCACATGCCACAATATTGTCCGGTTCTGAGCTTGTCCTCGATTTTGTTTCTGGCATGGGCTTCAGTCTCCATCCAAAAAGCATTATGACATGTAACACCCACCATCACATATTGCCCAGGGTCAAGAGTTTTCTCTATCTCCCTATTAAAAGAAAAAAAAAAAAAACAAGAGACTTTTTTCCCTATTTGATTTGGGAAAATATCACATTACTAGTGGTGTTAAGCCGGATCACGTAATTCAAACTCTTGTCCCAGATATCATAATAATAACAGTGACCTACACAATGTTTTAGGGTCCTGACATTTGTACAACTAAGCTTTTGCTGTGATTGATGGGCAAATGGGTTTCCCTATGTATGATTGAAAAAGGAGCAACATAGGTCCACAGTTGTCTAACCATATAATAATTAACAAATATAGAAATACACATTTTGCTTTGAAAAAACAAACAGAATGGCACATAGATTCTGTAAAAAACAATCATATCAAATCTACATACTATTGAATCTGAGATGGTGGATTAAACGATGCAAGATTTATGTATATCTAACTGAGATATACCAAAAGAAATAAACAAAAAAAAGCAGATTTCAGATTAATTTCATTGGAAAAGAAGAACCCATATGATCATCTACAACAAAACCCACTTTTAATTTCCATAACAAAGAAGAAGCCATATGATCAACTAAACCAAAACCCACTTCAGAAATCCATTTCAATCAATTGAAAATTTTGAAAAAGAACTTATTTTTTTTCTTATTTAATAAGAAAAAAAAAAACAAAAGACTTCAGATTTCACCTAGTTTATGAGTTTTTTTTGAGTAAGAACAAAAATAAAATAAAACTAACTGAGTGAAAGAAGTTTGAGAAGCATACCTTCAACTGGGTCTGTTGTAGCTTGAGTTTGGAGATACGAAACAGAGAGATCGCTGGATTGGTGGCCGGTGGAGCCTTGAGAGACGGGAGGGTTTGGACTTTGGAGAGACGAGAGAGAGGGCTGGAGATGAGGGCCCTTTATATTTATTTTTATTTTTTTGTCAAACCTAATTTTTAAAAGGGTTTTTTTTAGGGGCCTGAAATCGGGAGCCCAAGGCAGCCCTGGCTTGTTGGTCCAAGGCCGCCCCGATGCTCGGCTAAGATTGTATGGAAAAAAATCTCCATCATTGTCAAAGTAGTTAACGTCTTTAAAATTAAAGGTAACCTAATAACAAGGACTACTTGGTCCTGCATTTGTTTGCTGTCACGTGGCACTCAATCATATAATCAAGTGCATATAAAGGAGTAGGATCGAAAAATAATACTAGTGTGAAAAAAAATATTAAAATAACTCATAAAATTGTGCAGTCAACGAGTCAATTGCACGGTAAATGAACGGTAAAGTCACATTTGATTTCTATCATTCATTTGTCATACGGTTGACAGTATTGAAAACCTAAGTGATTTTCACTACTTGGTAGTAGGATTTGAACACCTAAGGGGTCAATCTCATACCACTAAAAAAGTCAACAATGTACTTACATTGATTTTGCCCGTGTGAGCATTGTACACTCCTAGGGCACGTTTGATCAAATATCGCAAAGCCCCCTCATCTTCCGAGATTGGAAGCCTTCCCACATGTTGTTAACCTTCTATATGTTTGATAGTTTTTTAAGGCTATGATTCAGTTAGCTCTTATAAGAGCAGAAGCAACTCTTTGCCTCCTCTCTTTTAGAGCAGATAAACTACTCTCTGTCAGAGCAGATATAATCTGTTTTGAGAAAGAATAGACATAAAGCAGTTTTATCACTTAAAACAACTCTTCGCCAGAACAAATGAGGCAAAGAATTGTGTTACCAAATGTAAAAGTAATTCTCTGCCAGAGCCAAAAAGTGAAAGAACTGCTCTCTGCCTCAAAAGAGCTAACCCAAACGCAGCCTGAGGAAATGCGTTTAACTGCTTTTTACACTACCACTTACATGAAGTGGTGTACGAACTTATAGCTCTTCGTTCGCTCTCATAGTGCTAACATGTAAGACTGGTTACACAAATAATACGTTATGAGGTTCACTGCATTACCAACCCGTGCAAGATATCCTGACTTTAGGGTCATTTTTTGGGGTCCGTGTCTCATGGAATAAAAAATTGAAATGTCGGATGGTTAACTCATACTCTCAAGATCCGTTGTGTGAAACCTCAAGGAGTTAGGTGAGTTGGCCAAGTACTTGCTTTCAAAAGCAGGAGACCTGAGTTCGAATCCCCTCCCCCCCTGAGGCCACCCTAAGGATTTTATCCCGTGCCGACCCGACATGTGCTGAATTTGGGGTGCGCATGTGCCCCTGGGATTAGGTGGGTGCTCTAAGAGGCTCGGATACCCAGGTTATCAAAAAAAAGAAAAAAAAAATCCATAGTGTGCAAGTTGTACAAACACTACATTTAGGTTATTCTATGTCGTATGGCATTATAAAAAAAAAAAAAATAATAAATAAATCTAGCTTGTCTTTATGCAGATATATTTTAAGGCTACGACTATTCACACTCGTTTTTGGAGTAAGGACCACACAGGATTTCATGTACGAATTTGAATAAGACAATGGAGATTGTTTTTTGTTCCAATCTTTCCCATGATCTATACCCATAATCTATCTTAAGATCATGGCGCACCTATCAAACGGTCAAATCTTAATTTCAAGTAGCACACTTTTCCAAAGTGTCTTAGATCATAGGAAAGGAAAAGGAGTTGACCTTCACTTTTAGGGACATGTGTCATGTGGAATCAATATCTAACCATCTGATAGGTGCGACATGATCTTAAGATCTATCGTGGGGAAGATTGGTATAAAAAACAATATCTATCATCTAATTCAAATAAGTCAATGTTTTTCATCCCGAAAATTTGTGTGATTCTCGCTCGGAAAAAGGGTTGGAATAGCCGGTACCATATTTTAATTACGACATTATAAGATGACATGAGATCGGAGTGTGCATAAAAATCCAATGCATTTGTAAGAAGGGGCGGCGGGATAGGTAATGTGGAGACCCAAATTTCCACTATTGAAGTCAACTTTGGACTTAAGAGATGAACAACTTGTTTGGCAGCTTACACTAAAAAATGTTGACCTATTTTATTTTCTCCCTCATTTTTTTATACTTTGGGATCGCTGATCCGATCCGCCGATACCAATACGGATCAGTTTCGAGCTGACCAATCCGGTGACCGATTCTGATATTTGAAATCATGGTATCAACTATGTTGGAAAATAGACTGATAAAAAAAAATTAAGTTGGAAAATTGTATGTATAAATGCGGAAGAGGTTCGGGACTATGCGTTTGGATGCAGCCCTTAGTATTTGAGCATCATGTGTCACCCATCACAAGGATCGGATGCCATGGAAATTTGAATAAGATTGATTAGGTATCACCCAAAAAATTGGGCATGATCCGAAACATATTCAAGATCATTGAAAATGTAGTCAAAAGTACTCAAAATCAATGCACCAATTTGATTGGGCGTCACCTTATCTTTGACCAATAAAAATGAGGTAAAACAAGTCACAATTTATATATATATATATATATATATATATATATATATATATATATATATATATATATATATATATATATCATTGAAAATGTGGTCAAAGGTATTCAAAATCAATGCACCAAATTAATTGGGCGTCACCTTATCTTTGACTCATCAAAAGGAGGTAAAACAAGTCACAATATATATATATATATATATATATATATATATATATATATATATATATATATATAAATTACGTGCCCCGTGGTTGATCAACTCGAAACGGGTGTTGTTTTGGGTTTGATCATCCCACATGGCATATGATTTGGCGTCTGGGCGCAGCCCTCCAGGGCTACCTCCGGACGCATATGCCCTATTCTCAATTTGAAAATATGATAACAAAAAGTCTATGAAATTAGACTCGTAACGCTTAGTCAGTTAATTGCTATCTTCAAAGCATTTTTCGCTCCTTTCTAAAGTGAATGATCAAGTTTGCAAAAGGCTCAACGAGCTCAATCTCTTAAATGTGGTCCATTAATTTGCAATGACCCTCTACAAGACTGAAATGGTAGAGGACCAACTCAGAAAACTCAATCTTTTGAAGGACCAAAAATAAAAGTAAAGGAATTTCAAACTAGTATATAAAGAGATTCATATAAATTCAACTTGTCTTGATCTATGTTTAGAGATTTCCTTTTAGGGGACTTTAGAAAAAGAGGACCCATTTCAAAAAGTTTTATGTTATTATACTGAAAAAGAAGTTTTTAGGTAAAAGAGATTTCACAGAAACTAAGTTTTAAGGAAATGTGAGATGCAAAAAGTTTTTCATGTGTAATAAGTCTTGTACATATAAAAATACTAAAGTATTGTTGTCTTTTCCAACAGATGAGGTCGATTTTCGGTTCATCTTCTCCGGCGCCAATGAGGTTTTGGTTCATCGTCTCCGGCGCTATAAATTTTTGGTCGCTCTTTTCTGGTATTCGAAAAAACTAGACAGCACGGTAAAATTTTGGGTCGTCGATTTTTTGTTCATTTTCTCCGACGCCGATGAGGTTTTGGTTCATCGTTCCCGACGCCAATGAATTTTTTGTTGCACTTTTTCAGCGCTCAAAAAAAATAATCGGCACCGAAGAAGTTTTGAGTCACCGATTTTTGGTTTATCTTCTCTGGCACCGATGAGATTTTGATTCATCGTCACCGATTAGTTTATTCAAGCGCCGGAAAAGCGCGAGCAAAAACTAATCGGCACCGAAGTTTTGGGTCGCCGATTTTTTGTTCATCTTGACCTCGATGAGTTTTTTCGAGTGACCAAAAACTTATCGGCGCCGGAGTTGATGAATTAAAACCTCTTCGGCGCCGGAGAAGATGAACTGAAAATCATCTGCATCTTTTGAAGAAGACAATGATATTTTAGTATTTTCATATGTACAAGGCTTCTCACAGATGAAATTTTTTTTGCATCTTATATTTTCTTAAAGCTCTGGTTTCCATAAAATCTCCTTTACCTAAAATCTTCTTTTCCGGTATAATAGCCTATAACTTTTTGAAATGGATCCTCTTTTTCTTATTTCCCCTTCCTTTTTATAGATATTCATATAACTTTTGAAACAGTCACTATTGCAGCTACTCCAATAGTCATATTTTGGACATAAAACCTTAATTGTCATGCTAAGGAACATTCTTTTCTTTTTAAATTCAACTAAAAATAAAATGTCAAATATTTTATATATATATATATATATATATATATATATATATATATATAATAGGAAACCGTTTTTGCACTTTCCGAAAGGTGTTAGGTAGCATCTTGCAACGAGTGCAACCTTTATATTTAGTTTCGACCATTGAGTTACTCAACGAGAGATAAGTGAGGAAAGTGAGGATGACGATAAGACATCATGCCACTTATGCCCTTGGGAGAACAAGTGCTACAATATCCTTGACAAAGGGTCACGAACCCACGAGGGTGAGCATGGGACTATTTATTTTTCATACATTGGCTAATATGCCCATTACCCTTAAAAATCAACTCATTAAGTAAGGTAATAAAAATTACGGTTTTACTAACTTAATCACATATGAGCTAAACTTTTGAGCAAAGTTCAAAACACAATCACTATCCGTATAAAGTTGTTGATTGGGAAAATTGGTCATTATTCAAGTCGAGGTATCAATTTCCAAGGGGTTGGAATCTGGGACCTGCACTATGAGCAGATAGTAGAGAGTTCTAAATGCATACTAAACATGAAGCTAGGGCCGGAGATCAAGGAGAAAACAACAATCCATATTTTCAGCATTTTTTTTTACTTTTCGAGCATTACTAATCTCAAACTTGATAGTTATGATCATGGTATAAAAAATCAGTGAGACCGATACGTATCAGCAATACGTATCGGTTTCTTGGAAAAATTGATACATATCGGCCCCAATACGTATCGGTATCTCAATTGGGTATCGGAATTGGCCGATACGGGCCCGTATCGGCTAATATGGTATCGGCTTCGACCGATACCTCAATTTTTATTTATTTTTAAAAAAAAGGCCAATACGTATCGGTATCGGCCGAGTTGTATCGGTCCATGGTGAACCGATACTCGAGTCTGATACCGATTTTGACACCATGTTTATGACTTTCGGAACTCTGTATTAAAATCCGTGAAAATAAAGATCAATCAACTTTGACCTGCTATTAGGAGTTCGTTGTATGAGGATTTTTTAGGGTAGTTTTATTTTCAACACAAGATTCTTCCTTCTCAACCTGGGTTTCACAGTCTTAAACCACCCTTGATTGCTTTGAATCATGTATGGAGGGCAATTTTTGTCCCAACCTTCAACACCATAGATCTCGAGATCATGGTCTACATCAGCATGTCAGATTTTGATTCTAAGGCGCGCATATCTTGAAATACGATCCTAGAACCAAGTTTGATGCACCATGATTATGTTCATTTTTTTTAGATCTTGTCACATGGAATTAAAATTTGGGTGTATGATGTAGGCCCATTATCTCAACATCTATTATGTGAGAAGTGAACTCTATCACCTGATTCAAAGCAGTCAAATATGACGAAGAAACCAAAGTTAAGGTAGATTTTGGGGGGGACGATAGTGAACTGACCTTATGCTCAAGCGGTGCTCATTAGTGTTTGACAAATTTTAATAATATGACAAAGAAGTAGTAAATTAACATATCAACATGTACTCACTCTTAGACGGTCAGATTTTGATTCAAATGACACATCCTATAAAATAATATGATCATGAATTACATCAAATATGGTTCTCAGATCACTTTTCAAGATACATACGTTGTGTCATCAATATCGTATAGAAGATTAAGATGGAAACGATTCCATCGCCCCTATTTTAAAGCACTCAATAGCTTAATTTCAATGTGAAAATAAAGGTAGCAGGAGTAGTATCCCTTTATTGAATAAGGCTGTTGTTACTACGACATAAACTTACGTTAGAGCAGCCTCACTTAAGCAAAGCAAAAATCCGTAGACTCCGCCAATTCAGACATTTGAGACTTTTTTTGTCCTAATTTTCCACATAATAGATTCTGAGATGACGGACTGATCATCAGAGGGTCAGATGCCGATTTCCACATGGCACACATTCCAAAAAGTGAATGTGATGGCAACATAAGAATCGCTCAACTTCATTTTTGGTATTTGTGCGCTATGAAATTAACATCCGACTATTTGATCATTTGATGGTAGGATCATGCCAATTTTTAAGATTTAAGAAGCTTACCATTTAAGTGCGATTGACTGTTGTTGAACTAACTGTGATCAATGTTTTCCGTTATTTATTTATTTTAATTTGATGGAGAGGGCCGGGGAACCTTACGGTCAAAGGGTTCATCTTTGATCCAACTTTTTTAGGTGTTAAATCAAACAATGGAGATCATTTTTCATCTCAATCTTCCCCACAATAGATCTTGAGAGTATGGACTACCATCGGACGGTCAGATGTTGGTTCCACCTGACACACATCTTAAAAAATGAACTCGATCATGACATGCCATCGAACGTGATTCATATTTACTTTTTGGGATGTGTGCCACATTGAATCATCATCTGACCGTATGATGGTAGGCCCATAATCTCAAGATCTATTGCATAGGAGATGAAAAAGATCTCGATTATTTAATTTAAAGTAGTCAATAATGTTTTCTTTGTTTTAGGTGGTGTGGCAATAATACTTCTCTTTGTTTTTAAATAATGGCATGTGTTACTACCACCCCACTTTATGTTACAGGCACACACTTAAATAGAGGAAAATTTGTTGACTGTTTGAGATCGTTTTGTCCTAATCTCGGAAATAAAGGCTTAACCATGAGATGGTCACAAAAAGTGAACATGATCAAAGCATACCACTAAATGTTGTTCATGTTTACGCTCACTGTTTTGGGATTTGTGCCAAATCGATTCAACATCTGATCATTTGATAGCAAACTCATGAGCCATGACCTCAAGAAGAAGATCTATTGCACAGAAGTCTGGGACGAAAAAAATGAAAGGGTACTTTAGGAAAACGGGATGGGAAAAATTACTTTTGCGGCATTTTATTATATTGAAAATTTTTGTGGAATAGGATTGCACGGATTTTGAGGGCTGTAATATTTATTATTTCACAGATTTTGAGGGCTGTAATATTTATTTTTCACGGATTTTGAAGGCTCTAATATTTGTTTTATCCGAATTTTGAGGGCTCTAATTTTTCGGAATCAAGATTTTAAAGATTTTGAGGGATCGATGCACCTGAAAACTGGAGCATCCCGATCTGCTGAAACAACTCTTTTTTGAAAAATTATAAATGGTGGGAAATTTTTTAAAGACCATTTTTGGTTCCCAGTACTTTTTTCCTAATATTTCCACAAAAAAGAAACTAGAGTTGTAACAGGACTCCATCTTTCACTCGCTTGCTATATATATATATATATACCGCTTCTTCCGATTTGGCGAGTAAAGAAACAAGAAAAAGATGACTAATTTTTTCCTAATGGAGATAGAGCGTAGAAGAAGACTCAATAAGAAAAGAAAGAGAGGGCGTAGAGGAGGAAGATGGGAGTCTATGAATTCAGATATTTTATTCTCTATATTTGCAAGAGTTGGCGTTTTTGATATGGTTATGGGCGTCTCTTTTGTTTGCCGTTCATGGCAATCAGCTTCCTTGCCAATCATGTTTTCCAAGAATCCGTGTATACTGGATCTCAGACCATTGGATTCCCTTCCCCAGGAAAAGGAGCGTAATAGATTCATGTATCTACTTAAGAAGGCCGTTGATCAGGAGCCACAATCAAGTAAGAGAACCACATTGTATTTTGCTGACGAAGTTAACATACCAGATGATGCCGTCTTATATCTTGCTAAGAGGTATGATGGATACTCTCAAATCTCTTTTTAAAAAAAGCACAAAAAAATAAATAAAAAACAATCGTGGTCATCGGCGACAAATTGGTTCAATTGAGGTCCGGTTAGATTTCGGAAATTACTAGACACCGAAAAAAGTCGGTTCGCTTGGGTTTTGAGTTTTTTTTTTTTTTTCGGTTTTCTTTTTCAATTTCGTGTTCAAATAATATATTTTCTGTCAGATATTTAACCTACCCCACCAGCTTCGGGATTAGGCCTCCCAAAACTGAAATCAATTTGGAATCAGTGTATTTTTCGGTTTGGGACCCCTTCGTAGACCAATTTTTCGGTCGGTTTCAAATAGGGGTATCAATAGGGATACAAGTTTTGAATCGAAAACCGAAACCGACCAAGAAACCAGTCAACCACAACAGATAAAAAGAAAAACTAAACAGATTGATAATCAGTTCGTTTTCAGTTTTGGGTGTCCGAAAGCCGAAATCAACCGATACAAAATATTAAAAAAAAAAGTTTGAAAAAAATATAAATATGGATAAATATAAAAAATTGAAACCGAATAGAACCAAACCGATTTTTTTTCGTTTCGATTTCAGTTTCAAGTTTTGAAATTTAATCAAACCAAAACCTAATCAGTTCGGGTCCAATTTCTGTTTAGGCTAAACTGATCTGGAATCCCAAATCTCTGGTTTGGGCTCGGTTAACCTACACTGCACCCTTAACTATTAATTAGCTGGTTGTGGTGGCACATTGCCATCCGACCGGATCGTAGCTCTCATCCGGTCTTCAAATCTTTCATATAAAATATAATACAAAGATATATATTTTTTTTGGGGGGGTGGGGCAACCCAGATGTAGTGCTGATAAGATTGCGTCTATGACGCAACTCACTGGGAGGACAACCTTAGGAAATAAATCTCACGCAACAAATCACTCACCTTTGTTAATACAAAGGGAGGAGGCAAACGTGGAGTCTAGAATCCAAGGATCAAAATTTCGACTGAAATGACCGAAATTATCGGTTTCAGTCCCCACCGAAATGATAATTATGGACCGAAATTTCGGTCATTTTTGTATGGGACCCAAATTTTCGGCCAAATTTTCGATTTTCGGCTGAAATTTTGGTTCAAATTTTCGGTTTCGGCCAAGCCCAAAACCGAAATTTTATCCGAAATTTTGATCATTGCTAGAATCCACAACTCATCCCCCAAGACCCTCACAAAGGGGGAGATACCAACTGAGCTATTGCTCAATCGGTCAAATGCAAAGAGTTTAACTAGGGTTTAGGTATATCATCTTATAATATAAAATACAATACAAAGAGTTTAAGTGGGCTTAGGGATCTCACCTTTAGAATAAGCTATAACACCAGTTGAGAGTAAGCTCAATTGGTATCCTCTTACCTTGTAGAAACAATAAGTCGTGGGCTCTAATTTCCACGTCTGCTCCTGCCATTTGTGCGGGACTCCTCCTAGTCTACTGCACCATAAATGTATCCTCTTTGCATGCATATTTGTAATAGAGAATATTCAAGATTGACAAAAAGATACACATCAATGCATCTCAAAACCAATTGGTTGTAATAAGGGGGAGAGACAAGGCTATAATTTAGCCAATATAGGACTAAACTTCAACAATTAACATTTCTAAATATTTAGATAAATATTATAGAAATTATTTTTAATTTTAAAGATCTAGTAAGATCTAAAATAATTGTATTCACCTCTATTTAAAGAGGCTTGAAAAAAAAAAGAGCTGATATGGGTTTGGGGAATATTGAACTAGGTCGAGCATATACCTGACCTTTCGAGTTAGGTTTTGGTGTACAGTTAGTGGTAGAATAGTCCCATATTGCCTATGGGCTTGGGAAATATTGAACTAGGTCGAGCATATATGGGTTTGGGGAATATTGAACTAGGTGGAGCATATGCCTGACCTTTCGAGTTAGGTTTTGGTGTGCAGTTAGTGGTAGAATAGTCCCACATTGCCTGTGGGCTTGGAAGTCTTGGGCTTATATATAATCTGGGCGCTCCTCACCTTAAAAGCCGGTCTTGTGAGGTTGAGTTAAGCCCATGAAATTCTACAGTTAGGCAGCCAAAATTTTGGACCGATCAAACTAAGATGGCTTGTGCAAGCAAATTTTGTTCAACCACAGCTAATGAGTTTACTTAGTGTAGTATTGTTCATGGGATTATATTAAGGGTGTATCAGTATTTGCAATTGAAGATTCGATCTTGGATAAAATCATTGATTGATATCGTGATTTGTCGCCATCTTTCACAAAATAATCACGAAATTCTGGACCATCTATTAGATATTTAAATGTTAATTTTAGATTAGATGCTGATTCTACGTGAAACACCGCACCAAAAGTGACTCAAAATCCTTCTCATGATTCGTCCATGATCATGATCACTTTTGAGATGTCTGGAACGTGGAATTGACACTTGACACTCTGATAGGTGTACAAGATGTGTGGAAGATTGGGGCAAAATACAATTTATTGAGACATGGGCTGTCAATTGGGCATCTTTGGTTGAACAAATATATGTGCCACTTTACTAAAAAGTGGGTTGTTTGACGATGATCACAGGCAAGGATCAAAATTTCGGCCGAAATTTTCGGTTCCAGTCCCCATCGAAACGATAATTTGGACCTAAATTTCGGTCCAAATTTGTATGGGACCCAAAATTTCGGCCGAAATTTTGATCCTTGATCGCAGGAGTAGTCCTCAATAATTTTAGGTTTTCCCCCTATGGGAAAATTAGGGAAAAGGGACTCCCAGGGAAAAATTTTGGGGGCATTATACCTAAACCGAAAACTTTGAGCTAAAAGGGATTCACACGAGATCTGGGGCTATTTTGGATTTCCGGTTTAAAGTGCATGGTAAAATCTCCATCATGCCTTTCAAATTAATACCCACTCTAAAAAACCCCATCATTCTTGCTGCCCATGTAGCTAAATCCTTTCTCTCTCCTCTCTCTTTCTCGCTCCTCTTTCTCTCATAGAAGGAGAGCCCATTACAAAATCTCTTTTCTTCCTGGTCATCTCATCATCTCTGAAACTTAAACAAAGGAACCTACAAAAAATCCATCTGGGTATCTCCAAACTCCAATGTCGGATTCAAAAGCACCCTCTCTCTCTCTCTTTCAATGGAAGGAGAGCCCAATGCAAGAAGGAAAACCCATATAATTTTTTGTAGGTTTCTTCTTCCATGAGAGAGGAGAGAGAAAGAGAGAAGAGAGAAGGAGATCTGAATATGTTGAATTCTCTGGGCATTTTTTTTTTCAAAAATCTTGTTGTTGAAGAGAGGAGTCGACAACGACGACGATACGTCTTCATATATCACCTATCATGAGAAGCATACTGATTTAGAACTTGGATTGCAAACAACTTGGAGTCAAGTTTTCATGGAAAATTACCAGGTAAATATTTTTGGGGCCACTAGATATGAACAGAAAGTTTGTTGTTTCATGGAAAACTAGGTTGTTGTTTTGGGCTCTTAGAGAAGAAGAAGAAGGCTGGCAGTTTGGTCATTTTACAAACTTAAAATCTTTCTTTATAGGAGGGTAGCAAGGTAAACTCACATTAACAAAAGAAAATCATGGGCTCCGAAATCTCGTGAAAATCTCTAAATCACAAAACTTTCTTGCCCAGTATATGGTGCTTATACTTTCCCTTTTGAATCCCTTTTGTCTAATGTACCCTCACCCTATTATGCAAAATTTCTTTGGGTATCATTATTCGCACTCGGTAGAACTGCGACTCACCCCATCTCATCAAACCGGCATGCGTTGACCTCCTTTAAATCAGACGAAAATGATCATTTTTAATCTCAATCTTCCACACATCCGATCTTGAGATTATGGGTGTTCCATCAGGCAGCTGATTTTATATTCCATGTGACACACATTTGAAAAAGTGATCATAGATTTTAGGGCCACTTTTTGGGTTGTGTCGTGAAACTGATCGCTTGATGGAACACCGATGATCTCAAGATCCATATGGAAGATTGAGATGAAAATGATCCCCATCATCCTATTTAAAAGTCAGAGTCAATGCATGCTAGCTGGATGAAATGGGGTAAGATCATAGTTCCACTGGTGTGAAATAATGGTACCCAATTTCTTTTTAGCGTATGACCATTATTCTAGGTAGGATGAGTTCTGGTTTGACCCAAACGTGAATTTTGGCTCCTTTAGTTAAACTGAACATGATGTAATCTGATGCACATTCAATGACCTGAAATAACAGGAACCCGACCCAGTTCCATAATCTTGTCATTAGACCCTAAGGCTGTGTTTGGGATTGCTCTTTGGAGGCAAATAGCAGCTCTCTGCTCTTGCTTAGAGCACTTTAATATGGGACTATGTTTGATTGTAAGTGCTCTTAGCTCTTTCAGCGAGTGAAGTAGCTGAATTTGGTGGGCTGCTCTTTGGCTGCAAAGAGTAATCTCAAACACAACCTTAGATATCCTACAATAGAAGCCCCAAATGTAGGCAATGGAAAGGAAAAAGTGGCTAGACAAATGAAAATCAGCAAAATTGTAAACCAAACCAAACACAAATTGGTAATGTGGGAGTTGATGGGTGACCACATGGATTTGCTTCTCTTTTTCAAATTCAATAATGTGTTCAAATTTGGGTAAATTCTTATTATTTACTTGGGCTATTTCTTTGTAACCTATGTTTTTGTTACAGATTTCCGTTGATACGACATGTATCGCTACCGGAATTCGTTTCTTTCTCATTTGATCCATTCTTTAAGGCCTTACGATATTGGAACGAGCTAGAAAAATTCGAAGCCTGCATTTGTGCAAAAGATTTCGTGGAGGTCATATGGGAGCTCAAAAGTAATTGCAAAAAAATTACCAGTCTTCGAATTGCGGGGAAGATTGGGAGGGTAGAAGCATTGACCATTACTTTATGTTTTCCCGAACTCGAGTCTTTGAATCTCTCAAACTCTGTCTTGTCTAATGCTGCTTTGAGTTTCATCTTAGAGAACTGTGATCCCCTTGAGGAGCTTAAGGCTTTGCACTGCGTGTGCATCGACGACTTGGATATGGGCCCTGTTATGCGCTTCACGGACCTGCAAGATATGGATGAAGATGTCCTTCTCAAGGCTTCCCGTCTTAAAGAATGGCAATATTGCAACTTCAGAACCTGCCCTATATGTTTTGAACGTTGTGGGGACGGAACTCAATGTACCCCCTTATATGTTCAACATGATCTCCCTTGACTAGCTATTTTTATTAACTTTGTTGAATCGAACACAATTCTATAGAAGCAGTTTTGGTTTTGTTTGTGTGGTTCAGAGTCGAAGCCTAGAGAAAAGTGATACTGCGATTCATTGTGTGTAGAGGCAGAGGTTTTGGTGGCTATAGTGCCAATTTACCAGATGTGGGACTAAACTTTACCAGTTCTATTGTCAATGATATTTTTAGGTGATGATATAATATAGTTATCAAGTGCTTGTTTTATAGCATTTTGTGGGTTGCTGCCTATCATGAAATGTCACGTTATTTGCACTCCGAAAGAGGGTAGCTGACCCCTATTTAATAACAAAAAATCTATTTTTTAAGACTTGTGACATGTCGAACCATCTGATCTTAAGATCTTTGCTAGAAAAGATTGGCCCACAAACCAGATCTATATAGTCTGTTACAATGTAGTTGACTGCTAGTTTACGACCAATGTATTGTGACTGCATGAACCAAATAATCTAGATCGCGTTTGATGATGGCCTTCAAATAAAGCATCTCATCATAAAATTGCTCTATATCCTTTAAGTAGTACCTTACATGGGTTGATTGTTGGCATATGTGATTAATTCCCATTTTCGGAAAGAGAATTATAGTTTGACTTCCCTCTAAATGATCTACCAAGCCCCACACTCGAAACAGCTACATAAGCCATTTTCAAACTGTCTGTGTGCCTCATTATATAACAGTTGAGATGCACCCTTTACCCATCTTCTCCGTCGATCAGCCATGCCCAACCTCTTCATCGGGTAATCAAGGAACCCCGATACACAATGTTAAAAGCTTTCTCAAAATAGTTAAGTTAGTCTACATGGGCTTTAAAGCAAACCACACATATGTGACCGAGTGACGTGCACAAACTTCCACGCATTGGAACTCTATACAAGTCACCCAATGACAAAGAAGTTTCCCTACAAATTGTGTGTTTTTTACAGGCGGCCAAAAACCGCAGTTGAAAAGTAAGAAACTGCCGGTAAATGTTTTGCCGGCAGCCACCAACCTGTGGAGTACCTAAGCCGACGACGGCTGACGGCTTCAGGCCGTTGGAAAATACCTATGGCGGGACCGGCATAGGGTTATTTTTTTTTTATTTATTTCCTCACCTACGCCGACGGTGGGATTCTACAGCCGTCGGCGTAGGTATTTTTTTATAATATATATATATATATAATTAATAATAATAATAATAATTGTTTTTCAATTTTTTTCCCCCCAAGCCCTCTTTCAGCACCTAAAAGAAATTAAATTCAAAGGGATGAGATTTTAGAAAATTTTCCAATACCTTAAAAGTGCCTAAGTCATCGCTTAAGCGAGCGATAAGTGATAACCAATAAATAAGCTTTGATCCATGCTTTAAGCAATCAATAGACTCTTTGGTTATGGGTCGCCCTTCGAGAAAGTAGGCATGAGTCATGGCTAGCGGCCCGCCAATCGACGCATTGCTCAAGTACTCATCAAGAGTCGGCGTGTATCCGCTGCTAAACCACCTTGCTTCTACTAAGTATGCTTTACATAGACTTGTCTACTGTAATAAAAAAGATTAATTATCAATTACTAATTAAGTATTAATTATCAATCACTAAAAGTCTTGTAACACTAATTATCAATCACTAAACTGATAAAAACATCTCAATGAAGTCAAGAGATAAGATTTCACACAAAAACAAAGGTGAAATCTGTTTGGATGGTTGTCAAACCTGATCAAACAAGAGATAAGATTTCTAAGATTATGAATTTTTGTATAAATCAGCTTTTGACATGATTAATTAAGGTCTCAACGGGAAGGGCTTGACCTTGGCCCGACCCGACCGTGCATGGATGGGCTTAGGTAGGTGGTCTAATATATAAATGGGCTTGCAATAAAGCTAGACCTTATTAGTAAGTCGGGTCAAATATGAGCTAGTTCTGAGCCCCATTAAAAATCGGCCTATTTAATCTTGGCTTACTTGGCTCGACCTGATTAACTAAGATCCTCTATATATTCCTAAGTGACATATTGCAGCCACCAAAAGAATAGTTCCCAGAATTTTCTTAGACCTAATCACCTAATTGACATCGTAAGTTGAAATTTCATTCTAAGGTGGGCTGATAAGATAATATAGAACCTTTCATTAGAATCTACTTTGTTTCCTATAGATCCCTCAGATGGTATACAACTACGAGCCAATTTAAAGGCTCTATAGCTTGACTTACAAGAGCTCCACATGGTTGTTCAAACCCTTCACCATAAACTTTACATGACATCAACACTGACAGAACAGTGCCTACTACCATTTTCATCCCCTTCTGTAGATAATCAGGATTGATTTCCTTCAGAATTATGGATATATTGCTTAGGATAAGAGCTGTAGCAATGCCAGAACCCATTAAACCTCCACCAATAACAGCAACTTTCTTATACGCCTTGGTTTTAGTCTAACATCAGTTACATTAGGTACCTGTGAATATTTGTGCAAGTTTTTTTTTAGTTCATACAACATAGTTTATGATTCCAGGTATCAGAGATTGACAACACGTCTTTCTCATAGGTTCTGTTATTACTAGGACTTGTGTTTGGTACGTGGATTCAAGGGTTGGAAAGTTTGGGTTAGGGTTAGGTTGAAGGAAGAAGAAGAAGAAGCGAGAGAGAGAGAACAAGTCCTAATTAAAGTGACTGCCAGCTAAGAAGATATCAACCAGAAATGCTACAAATGAAAAATAAAAAAGCAGAAAAATCTCATGTATAAAAAGACGAGCTCATGATGCATGAAAAAATTCATCAAAGAAAAGCACCTTGGAAGTTGAGCGCTGAGCAAAGAAGACATGAACAAGACCTTTTGCAGTACTTGATAGCACCAATTCTTTGAATACTTTTGACCCTTGTAATAAGAAAATCTCATCTTAGTTCATAGTAGTGTCAGAAATTTATACCAAAGCATCTCACATTAATCATGACTCAAGTAGATTGGAAACATTATTAATGTAAACAAGTGCAGGAACTTAGGCAGTGATCGGTGCCGAAATGTGACTATATTTTGCACCCTAAATCCTACATTTAGCTGTTCGATGAAAGCATCTGATGGTTGTTGTAAGGTTTTGATGTTTACAGGCGTTTCCAATAATTTGATCATTAAAAATCATAAAAGAAGGTAATTAAGGGCTACACAAGAGCTATGGACAAAAAGGTCAAATGAAGCATCAAAATCCGTGAAGAAAAATAACATCTATCAAGAGAGAGAAGACTTCACCCTGATTTGTCAATCGATTGAGGTATAAGTGTCAATCGATTGACACATGGAGAGAAGAGTTGACCCTTGAATGTCAATCGATTGAGGTATAAGTGCCAATCGATTGACACATGAAGGCAGGAGTGCCCTAAAGTAGCTCGAACTAAAAGTCAATCGATTGAGATTTAAGTCTCAATTGATTGAGGTTATTAGGGTTAGGTGTGTTCGGCCATTATAAAAGGGAAGCTACGGCTTTGTAAAGAGGGAATTTTTTAATTAGGATTTTATTATTTTGCAATTTTAGGCTCTTTACTTTGGGAATTTTGGGGACTTTCTTTTGATTCTTCAAGGCCTCTTCTTTCCTCCTTCTAGGGTTAATCTGGGTAGATTGTACTTAGGTTTTGCATTGTTTTTCTTGAGAAAATCATAGATTGTATTTAGGAAAAACAATTGTAAAAAGATCTTTGGAAGAAATGAAAAGTGGAATGGCTTTGAATGAACAAGGAGATCATACACCAAAGATGAGCGGCTAAAGCAGTAGATCGGGGAAGATGCGATCTCTAGATAAGTACCCATATTTATGATTAATGCCATAGTCTAATTATTGTCATCATGGAATCGTTTTGCTCAAAGTTTGTGTTATTGAAAATATGTTGAATGCTTGTTATGGCCGTTGATTACGCGTATCAACGGTCGTAATCGCTAGATCTGGACCTGCAGGCTGATCTAGGCTGCAGAGCGATTATGTTTTTATTGTTGTGATCTAAACATCATGAGATACGCTGTGCTTTTTACATGACTCATACCGCAATGATAGGCTGAGTCATTATTTTTAGATAGGGTATGCCGGATTAATGATCATATTTTATTACGAATCATTTTTCTATAGGAATGATGGTGTGAATGATGCATTAATGAAACTGTGAGTTTTTAATAGTAGAAAAGGGGTACAAATCTGGGGTAGCATATTCCTTGATCTCATTTAATTATTATTTTTAGATTCATCGGTAATTAGTTGTTTAAATTAATTTATTTCTCTTGCATTTAGAAAAAGTGTGTTAAATTTTTGATAAACTGAATCTGCCCTTTGGTACTTCCTTAGGGACGTTTTTAAAATCTCTTGAAGAATTAATTAAAAATTCACATTTCCCTGTGGGTTTGTGTGACAGCCCGGATTTCGGCACCCCGAAACCCGCGCCATCAGCACGATCATCTTGACCGTGCCCCTCAACTATGCACGGAACACTGGTATATCAAGCATAAAATGAATAAGAACAACTTGCGGAATTTAAATCTACCTAGAAATACTTCTCAAAAGACAGTTCTACCCTCATGCCTCTGCGTGAAGGGAGAACCGATCCGAACCATCGATGATAACCATCATCATGGATGGTTCGCCCAAAAGAATACTCTGATATCCATACACACAAGGTTTAATCAAAAATCAGGCTTGACATACCAAGCCGTACAATCTCCAACTAAAACCCCTCAAAGTCGCACAGCAGAGTCCTCTAGAAGAAGTCCTCTGGAGGTGGCTCTAACTCCTCGCCGGCCGCAAGGTCCGACTCACCGGGGTCAGCGTCTCCTGAAGCCTCGGCAGCTGCTAGTAGTAGACCTGCGACGTATAGTCTATAGGGTGAGCTACATCCTAGCTCAATAGGGAACAGAACACAATTGAACATATAAAATATAACTCACATGTATTCTATGATATGCATGCATGATGTGTCTATGCATTTATTGATGAAAAATAGTTAAAAACACTTCAATTACTGGTAGATTACTCATGTCTTTTAGTTAATCATGAATGATGCTGAGAAGGCCTAAAGCAAAACTTAAACTTCAACTTAAATAATCCCCGAGCAATATAGCATCGAGCCCCGACGAGATACCCTTCATCGTCATCTATATAGACAGTTTTAAATGTATTCCCTGGGAATACTAATAGTACCCAAGCCCCTTTCCCCTGGGGATTGGTGGCGGGGTTTCACATCTCATCAACACCCCTGGGGTGTACTTACTATGTACGGATAAGCCCCCGCACTGGCCTACGGTTTCGCCGCCGTATCGGTCACGGATATCCTGCCGTGTCAGTCGTGGATATCCCGCCACGTCGGTGGGGTAACCTATCAAACCTCAAATAACAAAAATATCGGTGCCTTACATATAGTTATTCACCGTATAAGTGTGCTATCTTATATCAGTTAGGCCCTATCAAGCATGATCCAATCCTTGGATACATCCCTGGGATGTATCCATTCACTTGCATCACACCTGATGCTCTTTTCTCTTTACTTCTTCATCCCCTGGGGATGGCTCATTTGTTTACTCTTCTGACTATCACACACACACACTTTTCACATTCTTTAGCGGTAAAAATATTTGAATGAAATTTATATCACTACATACATGCTCTTGTAAAATAAGGTACATGTTCAAGGTGTTCCCTACCTCAAGTCTTCACTTGTTCAATGCATCAAGGTCCCACGTGACTCCTTGTGCACTAGTCCACATGTATCACCTATGGTACCATATCACAGGTGAAACACATCACAAAGGATGCAATAAAGAAGGTATAAGATCCCTCAAGAATCTTAAAGTCAAACCAAAAGTCAACATAGTTTACTACAGTCGATTAATCGAATTCCAAAATCGATTAATCGAATCGATTCGATTAATCGATTTCCAAAATCGATTAATCGACGATCAATATCGATTAATCGAAGCAATTTCGATTAATCGAAATTCTCCTTTCGCAAAGTCCATTCTCGATTCGAGCAGATCGAGTTTTCATTCGATTAATGAATCCAATTTCGATTAATCGAAATTCTTCTTTCGCAAGCAAATTCACTTTGAGAGCGATCGAGTTTTCATTCGATTAATCGAATCCAATTTCGATTAATCGAAATCCTTCTTTTAAAGTAGACCCCTTTGTTGACGGTTGAGTTTCACAAGTTGATTAATCGATTCTAAATCGATTAATCGAAAACAAAATCGATTAATCAAATCCCATTTCGATTAGTCGATTTTCCTCAAGTCATTCCTTTAACCCACAGGGTCCTTTGGAGGTTCTCGATCGATTAATCGATTCCCAAATCGATTAATCGAAATTAAAAATCGATTAATCGAAATTCAATTCGATTAATCGAAATCGAATCCTCAGGACCCTTCAACTTCTGGCCAATTTCGATTAATGAAACCCAATTTCGATTAATCGAAATTGTCGATTCAACCTTCATTTGTTCTTCCCGATCTTTTCCATACTTTTCTTCTATTTTCTAAGCCATTATCCTATGATTTAACCCACATTTTAACTTAACCCCTATAATCTATGCATCTTATTTCTGAAAATTTTACCTTGAATAGCTCTCAAGTTGATTTCAAATCTAGGGTTGGAAGGCTAGGGTTCGACTTTGGTTTCTCTAGCAGTTCCTTGCGTCAAATCCGGCCTCTTTAATGCTTGAATCCTTCTTCCAATCACCCACAATAACTCCTCTCTTACTCCTCTCTCTTTCTCTCTCTTCTTTACTTCTCTCAACCACCAAAACATGAAAGTTAGGGTTTTCAACCCTTTTTATCTTATCTCTTTTCTCGGTGTGGAGCACATACACACTCATCAGTGTATGCCACTCTACACACTCCTCTATCTCTCCACTCTTCTACACTGGTTCACACATCACATTCGCTCATCTCACCATAAGTTTATCAATAAACTATCTCATGGTCAAACCTAGGACCAATCGGGCACGGATCCCGAGGTCCTCGTTTGACGTGCTTTTTCGGGTTATTACAGTTTGACACCCTTGTTCTTGCCATACTATAATAGCTCTTGTGCACTTGCAAGGATTACATTTAAAATCGATCAGGCAGCTCCCTTTCTTTCATATATGGAAGGCCTAAAAAAATTTCATGACTCATTGGCTACAAAAAGTATAGCAAGAATTCCGAACGATGGCACTGAACTTCCTTACAAATGCTAATGTTGATCATCAAGTATCATTAGAACTCTATAACGAAAAAAGGAATACATACTTTTAACAAGCCAGAATATCCTCCAAATGCAACGCCCTCGGCAATTGCATCAAGCCACGCAACGCACGTGCGCACGCACACTCCCACACACACACACACACTCTCTCTCTCTTGACTTTGATATGAAATCAAAAGTAAAGTGATGAAGCAATGCAAGACAAGCACTCCACACACACTAACCTATAAAAAAATCTCTCCACACATAGGGGCCAAATCACAGAAATCCGCTAATGATTTAAAATTGAAACAGTTTCATATTCAGCAAAAAAAATTTAAAAATTGACACGCGCACACACACACACGCTTGTGTTTTACTTTCTTCGAGTTAGGACCTCTCGGACTTCATAGAGCTCAAACATAAGGGGACATCACAAGTCAAAGGTCTCATGAAGGGATTGGCTACATCTCCGTAGAAGGAAAATAGTCCACAAAGATCATGCACCCACCCACGCGATCACGCCCGTGCGCACACACACGCACTATTGACTTTGATATGTAATCAAAAGCAAAGTGAGGAAGCAATGGAACACACACACACTATAAGAAAGTCTCTCCACATACACTAACACTATAAGAAAGTCTCTCCACACAGGGGCCAAACAACAGAGTTTTGTTTTCAGCAAAAATATTTGACGCGCGCACATGCACGCACGTCCCCACACCACACACGCACCCACCCGCGGATACGGACATGCGCAGACACACACATAGGAGCCAAACCCTGAAACCCGCTAATGATTTGAAATTGAAGGGCTTTTGTATACAGAAAATTTTGAAGGTAAATAATTGGTCTGCCATTATCACCTGAACATATTTTTAGGGTAATCTGAATTCCTAAAAGTAGTCATATATTGCTTTTCTTGATTGACAAATTCCCAGAAACTAGTCAAAACAAACATTTTTACAAGAACTTAAACCCCTGTCATCCAGTTGCATGCATAAGTAAAAAAATTTTGCTTTTCAACACCAAATTTTGTTAGAATGGCCTATAAGTTTCTTATGGATTATAATAGACATAGGGCATACCAGCATCATTTTGACAGCCTTTGACAACCCTATAAGCCTTGGCAGACGTTGGGTGCCTAATAAATAATCACAAGTTTCTCAGCACGGTATTTCGTATGGAATGCAAACAACAGGATCGGTCTCATAACCTCCTCAGATATAGCCCAAATATAAAAGAAAGCAGCATACCTCCACCCCCAGGAATTATCCCTAGTGTGAGCTCTGGCAAGCCAAATTGGGTTTCTGGAGTGGCAATGCGTGCATGGCAAGCCTGTATAAAATTTATAGGGAGGATGCATTTCAGAAGCATGTTTGAGAACCTCATTGTGAAAAATGAATAGAAATGGTCCCATTTAGCAGTAGGTACAAACCATTGCCAATTCTAAGCCACCATCTAGTGCAAGTCCTTGAATAGCAGCAACAGAAGGCTTTTTAGCATCTAAATCAAGGTTAAATGGTGATCAATTGATCATGACTACAGATGAGAAGAAAACTTTGCTTTGACATAAGTTTCCACAAATTATGAAATATTTGCTATATAAATACAAATCAATTGTGTAATTAACTCAACAAATTCCCCCAAAAAAGTGACTAAGGTGAATACCTTCAATAATGTTGACCAGTATTTCAATAGACACATTTGGTAGAAGTGAAAGATTCCCTGCCAAAGAAAAGTATACTCTGATAAATGCCCAAAATCATAACTGGAACCAAATTTGAGACTAGCATCGCATCCACCATACACACTTAAACGTAAGTCCTACCAGTCGTCTGGGCTTGCTGAAAAACATTGATATCAAAACCACCTGAAAACTTTCTGCCCTCTCCTTTTAAGAGAGAATTGAAAATATGATCAGTGGCCATTAAATAATGAACAATTCAAGAGTAATCCATGGATAATTAGCCAAACTAAAACTTCAGTAAGTGATTCTAATAAAACCCATCAAGCCTACATGTAGCATACGCCAGACTAAACGAGCAAGTCAGGTTGTCAATGTGTCGAGTCAGGTCAGGCCAAAATCCAAGCCGGTATGAACTGTTGGCCCTTAACCTTGATCCAATCCATCCATCGGATGCACTTGATCCGACCCAACCCGAGGCCAAGGTAGCATGCCTCAACCAACCCAATGAGCCAAGGAAATATGCCCAACCTAACCAGAAAACCAGGCCAGGTCGGACCAACCTAGTTCAAAATCTCTCTCTCTCTCTCTCTCTCTCTCTCTCTCTCTATATATATATATATATATATTATTGGATAGGGTCAGGCCAAAAGTGGACACGACTTGACCCGAACTTTCTGTCGGATTTTTCCCAAACCTGACCTGACGGGCCAAGCTTTATACACCCAACCCGGATTAAAATCGAATTCGACCGGGTCGAGTTATGGGTGACGACTCATTGACAGCCCTAATAGCAAGTATCAATGAGAATCTTTGTATGATTTCAAATATTACCGATCACTAATGCTTAATTAAGGTAGAGGGTAATTTAGTCCTTAGCTAGTGGAGATGGATACACCCATAACTAAATAATCAACAACGAATGGCTTTTTTTCAAGCGAGAAGTGGTCAATAACTCAATATAGATCACAACGCAAAAATTAACCATGAGCAAGTTGCATGAGCAGAGAGGCAAACCTAGAAGGATCTAGTAGGAGCAGTTAAAGTCAAAGTTGGGAATTTGTAACATGAAAAGTCCTCAAGACTATCCAAGGGGAAATTGAAAGTCATATTTTATAAACTAAGATGCTCTCGATCACGTCTCTGAAAGACAAAATCCCCATACTCCAACATGATTATAGCAATATTCTTCAATGTTACCGATTAAAAAAAGAAAACAATATTCTTCAATGTGAGAGCACGTATGTGAGTGAAAGTTATTTTACATCTACACGTTCTTTGTTTTTTTATCAGTAGGTGGCACGTGCTATGCAGGTGTGCAAGAGAAGGTGTGATATTCTGCCTTCTCTGGGTATCATAATAGTAAGAAGATAAGGTTTTCTTTGAAATACCCGCTATACTCCCCTTATAAATCTAAATAAATTATATTTTTCGTTACATGCACTTCATATTTTTAAAATATAAGGGCATTTGTGGTCATTATAAATAATGGAACTAACTGTGAATTTGTGATATCTTGCCTTTTCTCATTATAATAAGAAGGATTTTGCAGAGACAATATAGTGAATATAAGCCATTGAGTTTGAAGTGTGTGAGTGCACATGTGCACGAGAAATGCAACTGTATCTTTATCTTTGTACATGGGTAGTTTAGGACTCTAGCATGAGTCTTTGAATCTCTATAAAATTGGATATTGATACAGACAACAGCGCAACAAGTACACTGGTGCAACGGTTAAGAATGTTCAATTGGACTATTAGGAGTTCTAAATATTGGACAATCCTGATCACTCCAGATGTGCGATCTACGGTGTATAAAGGAGGCACAATTTTTTAAATGATACCAAGTTTTCACCAGGCGGGGTATCACATTGATTTCATATAACATTTTTAATTTAATCCTACTCTAAAATTACTCTGTGTACATGACAGAATTATGGCCTCATGCAGTCCCTTCCCTGTTATGTTACAAACAGTTGAAACAGTAATGTTGGCAGTAAAGTAACTTTTTTACATCTGTTATATTAAAATAAGCTGTTAATACGTGTTTTGTCAGCCAACATGTACAATGTCCGATACACTGCGAATTTTTGAGAAAATAAAAACAAAAACAAAAAATTAATTAATGATTAAAAATAATACAATAAATGTTAACCAACCATAGCGGCGGTCATTTATCCCGGCTGTTATACTCCAAGCACTGTGGAGGGGTTGCTAGGTAACATCATAAGGACGTTCCCAATACAATACTAAGACTAGACCCAATAATGGAAATTATAAATCATGGATAGCCATGGGAGCTGTAGGGAAAGGAGGGCGATTGCCCCTCAACTTTTGAAAACAATTCAAATAGGCCTTTTAGGCCCTAGTCAGACTATGACATAAGTACTTAGGTTAAAAGAAATTGCTCCCCCTTTCTTTATATAATTTGTTCAACTTACCTACGGTACGACAGTTGCCCCTTTTAATTGAGTTTCTATAAGGTACATGCCCCAAGTGCTGCCACTCTTGGTACTCAAGTCATTTTTTGCAATGTGTGCCCTATAGAACCATCAAGTGGTCTAGATGATTTGACGTCCATGATCTCAAGATCTATTGTGTAGAAGATTGGAACGAAAAAAAAATGATCTCTCTTGTTTGATTCAACGCAATCAAACGCCATCTAAAATTAATGGTATGTTGGAGGGTAGCCATTATTCTAGACAATGTTTGATTGCTTTGAATCAAATAATAGAGATCATTTTTTGTCCCAAATAAAGATCTTTAGATCCTGAAGCACCTATCCCACCATACACATCTTGATCCACATGGCTAACTGATAAGTAGTGAAAAATACCATTTTTCACCCCTAAACATGAGCCTTGAAAGACCCTTGAGAGGACTAAATAAGTGCTTTAGTGTTCATATTGCAGCTAACCAAAAAGACAGGTCCAAATCCGAAAACCATCCTAAATGATCAAAAGTCGACAACGCATGTCAAGCTCAAAGAGGAGTGAAGAAATAGCCTCAAAGAATGGCTAAAAAGGTCCTAAAAGAGCAAGAAAAGACCAAGAAGAAGAAGGATCCATTCGCAAAGAAGAATGGAAGCTAAAAGTCAATTCAAGAAGAACTTCTACTATTCGCAAAGAACCTTGAACTTTGCGAAAAGAAGAAAACACTCCTCGAATAGAAGAATGACCTTTAAAAGAAGAAAACACTCTAAAAGAAGAGAAGTCCTGCGAAAAGATCTCCAAGCCAAAATGCTTTGCGAAAAGATCTCCAAGCCAAAATGCTTTGCGAAAAGATCTCTGAAGCCAAAATGCTTTGCGAAGAGAGCTTACGGAGCCAAACTACTTTGTAAAAAGCCCTTAAACTATGCGAAATGGCATTCGGGGATTTGCGGCTCGTCCAAGGGTATTTCAGAAACTTTGCACGCGCCCAATGCGTTTTAAAACCCAAGGACATTCGGAAGATTCGAGCACGAACCAAAGGCATATTCCACCCCATGTGAACACCCAAAGATGAAATTACTTACGGAACTTCTAGAAGCTCAAACAGATTTTTGAATTACATAATGTAATTGATGCCTCTATTTCGATTGGTTGAACTAGATCAAGCATTTCGATTGGCGTAACAGATCCGGATCCCGGTGCTCGACTCCTATTGGTTGATACAGATCTATCCAATTCGATTGGTTGATACACATCCGAAATGGCTTAGGAAAACTATAAATAGACGAACCATTTGCCCAATTTGGGTATCCAGATTTTAGAGTTTTCATCTCTGTTTCCTCATTCCTCCGATAGCTTATTTGAACCCCTGTAATCCCTTCTTGTAGTTTACCTTTGAGAGCCATTGTGAGTGATTTGTACTTCCAAGTTCGGATTCAAGATCAGAACTGAGGGCTCTCGAGAAGCTCAGATCGTAAGTCCGAGGGCTCTCTAAGAAGCCGTGCTCTGTAATTGTAACGTTGGATTTTAAAAGGTTCTTTGTAATTTGTGTCTTCTCCATTGGAGTCATGTAGGGTTCAATGTTCACCTTAGTGCATTAGACTTCTTTAGATTCACTCATCCGCATCCAACTTCCCTTAATTCATCATCCTGCGAATTAGCGTTGGTAACCTAATTCAAGCGATTTACTGATGATGTTCATGTTCAACTAAAGAATAGGCCAATAGTGACAGATCTGTGACCATTTAAGTGGATGAGATCACACCATAAGTCTAAACCTATTCCTTAATTCGGATTATTTCTCTTACATCTGTCGGTAGCCGGATGAAGATTGAATCTGCTGTTGAACTCTGATTCTCCATTAAAATTGAGGCTAAAGTACATGAAGCTATTATTTCGCATTTGTCTTATTTTAAACACCTCCCCAACTCGGATCCGGATCATGTAGTTAGTTCTTTTCTTTATTTGCTTATAGTTAAATGTGACACAATCCAACACTCTCTTTTATCTATTCTTTATTTTAGATAATTATAGAGCGATCTGTAGCACAGATCTGAGGTTTATCTCTCTGTTTAGACAAACTTCTCGTGGACGATCTTGAAATACTTACTTTTAAAACTTGCTACAATTGGCCCGATCTTGCGAGGCGGTGTTAGCCCCAATGTCTTGATATCCCTTTCATAAGTTAACATCCATATAACCTAGCATTCTTTAATTCTTTAATTTTGATTCATAATGCACACAATTATGGCACACTTGGAGCGACAACAAGTTTTTGGCGCCGTTTGGGAAGTTTGTTCTAAAATAGATAGACCTATGTTTATTTTCATTTATTTTAATTTTTGCTTTAAACGCACTTTGCATTCCAAGTGCTTGATTAAATGTCTCTGCAGCTTTTGTATAGAAAACCTGTTTTCCGCAGCAGAATTTTATTTATTTTTATTTTATTTTTTTTTTCTGAGTTTTTATTCTTTGCCTTCTAGTTATTTGAATAAATGTTGCTGCGACTTTTTTGTCTTTTTGTCAAACTTGGGCAGGAGCCTGGGTTTTTCTTTTTATTTTTGTCAACATACTTGTATAAGGTATCTGCTGCTTTTTGGATGTTTGCAGATCCGAGCACCGTCAACAAGGAGCATCTCTGGACCAAAGTCGAGCAGATCCGCTTGAGTTTGCATCCTTCTCCTTTGCATTCATTTTCTATTTTTAAATTCTTGAGAACCAGAGTTTCTTGTGTTTAATGTTTGTTTTGATTATAATTTTGCCTTTTAGGCATGCTGATTTTTTAGAAAACCAAATACAAAATAAAAGAAGTGAAAACACAAATAGAAAATCTCGAGTTGTTTCTCATTATTTTCAGAAGTAAATAAGGGCTCTTGTTGAGCCCGGCTGATCCAAAACAAGTAAAAAAAAAAAAATTATAATAAAAAAATAGAAAATTATAAAACAATATAGATATCTTAGGATGGGCTTTTTCTCCATTTGCATCCACTTTTCCCATCCGGACTCTTTGAGATCATTTTTTTTTTTAGGAATCATGTAGGATAATGAGTAGTGAATCATAGGCTGTTTTGAATATTCAATGGACCCACTAATTTTATTTTCCTTCGAGATTTCTTCATCATAAAGGGGTCTCTGTGTGTGAACCTGCTTTTAATATGTGCTCCCATGCTTCATTATTTCTTTTTTCATACATCATCAACAAAGGGTCAATCTTATGAATCTTGCTTTTCACTTTGTATTCTGCTAATCATTTTTATAATCACTTAGATTCATAAGTATCTCAGCTTTTGGGTTTGTTTCTTTGGGCTTAGGATATATCATTTGGCATTAGATTTTCTGTTTAGGAATTTTAGTTTCAAATTCATTTTTAGATCATTGATTTTTTCTTTCTTAGGTTAATGTGTCCTCGTTTTTTGATTTTCGTCATTTTTCTCGTGAGTATAGTTAGTTTATAACTTTGTTTTCCTATTTTGCATTCACAAATTCAGTTTTGTATCAACACTTTTCTTTTTCTTTTTTAACTTTGTATTGGTCCCTTACCTTGCTTTTCTTGTTTCTCTGTTATTAGCATTAGATTCCTTTCATTTGCATAGTAATCCTTCTATTTGTTAGATTTTATTTAGCAATTCTAGCATTGTTTTGATGATTTTTCTTGCATTTGTATATCATGTTTTCCTTTTCCTTGGTCATATCTTGATTTTACATTTTATTTTTCTGCTTGCATATAGTTTAGATTTTTACATTCTTAGTTTTTCTTTCTTCTTTTACCTCGCTGCCCTAGTCTCTCATTGTCTAGAACATTGAGGACAATGTTCATCTTAGGTTTGGGGATCCACGAGAAAGAAGGAAAAGGAGATCAAATTCAAAGGAGTGCACTTTGTGCAAGGCACTCACTGTGATCATCAAGTTCTCTCTCTTGAAGACCTGCTCCTCTCCCGCTTCCACATGCTACCTAGGTACCTTTGCTGCCGTCTTTTCTCAGCTCACCTGAGTTGGTACTCACACAGCTCGCCAAAAAACTGAAATATGTATTTATGGGAGATCAACAAACACTACCTGTGATTATATCTTCCTCCCTTACAAAGGAGCAAGAAGAGGAGTGTTGGTAGTTCTAAAACAAGACAAGAAAGCAATTTGGACCATTGCTGATTTAGGAGGACTAAACCCAGTATGCATGCATTTGTTTACATTGCTTCTTAGTTTCTTTGCTTCTTAGTTTACATTTTTCGACTAATTTTTTTCTTTTCTTTGGTTTCTGTTTTCATAAATTCTACCATTTAGATCAGAGTGAGCCTGCTATTTTCTTTGTTTTTCCTTACAACAACAAGTGAGGACACACGTTCCCCAATTTCTGTGTTGTTACTCACTTATTGGGGAATTAAATGCAGAGTTACTTCTACCGCCGCCTAATGCTAATGCTACTTAATGACCCACAGATTCACGGGCCATGAGCATTACCAATGCCCCCCATTCAAGTCCCACCCTTCGGCTTCCCCACCTTACCTATAAATAACCAACCTCTACCAAATTCCCCACATCTTTCCCCACCCTTCCAAAATGGCGACCCAAGCCAATAAGCCACCACAGCTTTTACCCCATGTGTGGACCCACCACCAAGGTGCAGATCCGCTCCAGTCCCTCTGGGACGAATTTGAAAAGGTCCTCGCGATTTTGGCCAAAGAAAAGGAGGCCCAACTCAGCCTCCTCGGAAAAAACAAAAATCAACCTTCCTGCCACTTCCACCTCCACCGCCCCACCCCCCTCCCTAAAAACACTGTCCTAATACATCTTTATTTTTTATTTTTATTTTTTATGTAAAATATTTCTAGATAATAAACTTTACTCTCTCCCATTCTCCATGTCATTTTCTTTTTTTTTTTTTCTTCTTATTGTTCTTTGCCTTGTTTCAATTTTTCCGGTATAAAGTGACCATGCCACCTTTGAACCGGTGAGGACACGTTCCCCATAGGTTTGGGGGTGTGGCGGACAAGTCTGCCTTAGGAATAGTTAACATAAGGGCAGCAGAATCACCTAAGTAATTAGGAAATGTATTAATTTACTTTAGAATCATGACAACTAGAAAATTTAAAATTACCTTGCCAAATTTAGACATTGTAAATCTTGCGATATACTACATTTCCATGATGATTACACCATAAAAACATCGGTATCAGACGTAGTAAGTCAAAAGGAAGAGAAAAGGTAAAGATATACTTAAAAGCTCAAGGAAAAACCATAACCGGTGAGAATTGAGCCCATATATTTTCCATCTCTGTTGAAGAGTGGTCGAGGCAATTTTTTCGATTCAAAGGATTGGTGAGGCATTAGATCCACTAGAAGTTAGGAAACTCCAAATTAAAACAAGTAACAAAGACTCATGAAATCGAGGAAAAGATCAAGGCCTTCTTTGAATGACTTGAACCTATGAGAACCAACCAAGAAAAATCTGCGCCTGTGTGTACCCCATTTGAGTCATAAATCCTACAATTCTTCATCAAAAATACTCAAAAGTACTTGCACTGAACCTATGGAACTAATTCAGCCTTCCCTCACTCGAGAATTCGTGGAGGTAAAGGAGAAAGAATCGAAGATGGACCATTTCGGCAACATCAAGAAAATGAAGAGAAAATACCTCAAAACAGGCAATATGGTGGCCGAGAAAAGAAGAGACAAACAATGTGAAAAAGTTGCAAGCAAAAAGGCAAAAAAGGGACCTTATGTTGAAAAATGCAAGATCAAAGAAAGAACTGATCACCGTGGAATGTGAGAATCTCGAAAAGAAGAAGAAAGAAGCTAAACTCAAAAAGGTGGAGTCATGAACCATCTCCTGCACTTCCCGAGTTCTCAAATTCAAACCTCTGCTTCAAATTGCCTTTCCTTGAAACTTCACTCCATAAGCCATACAAACAAACCTAGATTAAAAGCCCTTGTGATCCAAAGTTGAGTGAGTCATGTGGAGATGAGAAGTGACCCAATCTATGGTGAGGAGATGTCAATGATGCCATTGCCTAAGAATCATGCCTATGCTCATGCTTAGATCCATTTGGGAGATGTAACGCTCTTGAGCTTGAGTGAAAATGAACCCCTCAACAAAAAACACGATGAGAGTATACCGGTGAGTGTTTGGGTTGGAACTTGAGCACCTTAAGTATGACTTATAACCTAATTTTTATCCATAGGATGAGCTACGCACATTTGTATGATTTTCTATGACTGTTCACAGATTGGAAATATTGAAACATTCATGAGGTTTATAAATGTTTAAATTCTGTGCAAACAATAATCAAATTTTCTGTTTCATCATTGATTCAAGAGTAACTAACCCTGCTCCTTGATTGCTCATTTGATAATATTGCTTGATGTTAACTGTTTCATGGAGAAGTTTGTGGGTACCTTCAGAAAACCCTCGAGACTTCACTCCTCCTCTAGGGATCACCTAGGGTTTAAAAGGCTTGTTGCATATGCTAAATGCACCTGTGCTTCCTACAAAAGTGGCTCTTTACTTTGTTTTTTATGTTTCTTTGCTCAGGGACTAGCAAAGCTTAGGTTTGGGGGTGTGATAAGTAGTGAAAAATACCATTTTTCACCCCTAAACATGAGCCTTGAAAGACCCTTGAGAGGACTAAATAAGTGCTTTAGTGTTCATATTGCAGCTAACCAAAAAGACAGGTCCAAATCCGAAAACCATCCTAAAATGATCAAAAAGCTGACAACTCATGTCAAGCTCAAAGAGGGAGTGAAGAAATAGCCTCAGCAATGGCTAAAAAGGTCCTAAAAGAGCAAGAAAAGACCTGAAGAAGAAGAAGGATCCATTCGCAAAGAAGAATGGAAGCTAAAAAGAACCTTGAACTTCGAATAGAAGAATGACGAAAAGAAGAAAACACTACTGCGAAAAGAAGAGAAGTCCTTTGCGAAAAGATCTCTGAAGCCAAAATGCTTTGCGAAAAGATCTCCTGAAGAAAATGCTTTGAAAAGATCTCCTGAAGCCAAAATGCTTTTGAAGAGAGCTTATGGAGCCAAACTACTTTGCGAAAAAGCCCTTAAACTATGCGAAATGGCATTCGGGATTTGCTCTCGTCCGAAGGGTATTTCAGAAACTTTGCACGCGGCCCAATGCGTTTTAAAACCCAAGGACATTCCGAACGATTCTGAGCACGAACCAAAAGCCTATTCCACCCCATGTGAACACCCAAAGATGAAATTACTTGGAACTTCTAGAAGCTCAAACACATTTTTGAATTACATAATGTAATTGATGCCTCTGCTTTCGATTGGTGAACGGATCAAGCATTTACGATTGGCGGAACATATCTGGATCGGTGCTCGCCGCCTATTGGTTGATACAGATCTATCCAATTCTGTTTGGTTGATACACATCTGAGCTGGCGTAGGGAAAACTATAAATAGACGAACCATTTGCCCGATTTGGGTAGCCAGATTTTAGAGTTTTCATCTCTGTTTCCCTGATTCCGGACAGATAGGTTATCTGAACGCCCTGTAATCCCTTCTTGTAGTTTACCTTTGAGAGCCATTGTGAGTGATTTGTACATCCAAGTTCGGATTCAAGTGTAGAACTGAGGGCTCTCGAGAAGCTCTGTCAGAAGTCCGAGGGCTTTCTAAGAAGCCGTGCTCAGTAATTGTAACGCTGGATTTTAAAAGGTTCAAATTTGTGTCTTCTCTATTGGAGGCTTGTCGGGGGTTCTGAATGTTCACCTAAGTGCATTAAACTTCTTTAGATGCATTCATCCGCATCCAACTACCCTTAATTCATCATCCCGAATTAGCGTTGGTAACCTAATTCAAGCATTTATGATGTTCATGTTACGAACTAAAGAATAGGCCACTAGGTAGCGATCTGTGACCATTTAAGTGGATGATCACAACCATAAGTCTAAACCTATTCCTTAATTCGGATTTATTTCTCTTACATCTGTGCTGGTAGCCAGATGAAGATTGAATCTGCTCTGTTGAACTACAGATTCTCCATTAAAATTCAGAGGCTAAAGTACATGAAGCTATTATTTCTGCTATAGATAAATTCGGATCTGGATCATGTAGTTAGTTCTTTTCTTTATTTGCTTATAGTTAAATGTGACACAATCCAACACTCTCTTTTATCTATTCTTTATTTTAGATAATTATAGAGCCAGATCTGGTAGCACAGATCTGGAGGTTTATCTCTCTGTTTAGACAAACTTCTCTGTGGACGATCTTGAAATACTTACTTTTAAAACTTGCTACAATTGGCCCTGATCTTGCAGGCCAGTGTTAGCCCCAATGTGCTGATATCCCTTTCATAAGTTAACATCCATATAACCTAGCATTCTTTAATTCTTTAATTTTTGATTCATAATGCACACAATTATGGCACACTTGGAGCGACAACACTAACGTCCCAAAAAAATGACCTGAGGACCAAATCACTTGCTGCTCATGCCACTTACCTAATACTAATTCCCTGTCGACCATATATTGCCTCCCTTAGAAGAAAATCCTAGCTCCGCCCAACGATAGCTGTTTGTTTGCAAGAAGCAGTTTTAATTATTTTTAAACAAAATGGGAGTGCTTTTTTGTCTATTTGGAGTGCTTTGTTGCAAGTCAAATTTGAGATTTAGAAGGAATAAAGTGCACTTATCATCTCCTCAAATGTATGTGCAATTTATACCTTCTAAATCTCAAATCTGACTTGCAAAAAACACCCCAAATAGAAAACCACCTAAAATCGTTACTTGAGATTTAAAAAGGAGATGTGGTATTAATAGCCCAAACAAAAAAGAAAATAAATGATAAAACAGAAAACCATCTACAATTTTCGTTTGAGGATTTGAAAAGGAGAAAGGGTTAGTAATAGCCCAAACAAGGAACCAAATAAGTGATAAACTTGAATTATGGAGAAAGGCCATGGAGTCAAAGAGATTTAAAAATTAGCTGGTGGATTTAAAGAGGGCGTCTCAAAGAGGAATAATGCAAGCTGGATGAACAGAGACAAGTAACCGGAGTACTGCGATCCAAAATTTCCACTTCGATTGGCGGGGAGTTTTTATAAGACGGCGGTAAGACCAGCCATACTATATGGTGCAAAATGTTGGGCTACGAGGAAGGTACAAGAATATAGAGTACATAACATTGAGATGTGTATGCTAAGATAGCTGTGTGGAATAACAAGAAATAATAAAATTAAGAACGATTGCATAAGAGAAAATTTCAGGGTAGCACTTATAAGGAAGGTACAAGAACGCAGAGTACATGATGTTGCGATGTGTATGCTAAGATAGCTGTGTGGAATAAATAGAAATAACGCAGAGCAAATTTATAAAAAAATAGAAGTAGAAAATTTAAATTTTTAGTTTCGGAGCTTCACCTCTCTAGGCATAAGGGTCTTGGGTATAACTCTGCAAAATTAACAGTGAGTCAGAGGCAGAAAACCCATCCACCAAGTGATCAGTAATAGATAATCACCTAAATAGATTAATTAAACAAATAAATGTTAATGATACCCCGATTAACTCTATCCACCAGCTGATATGCTATATTGATCAAGACCGTCAAATCAAGAAACCTGAAAATTTAATTTCATCGTAGGAATTTTCTGCAATATTTAGGGTCATGGACGGGGATTCAAAGACTGAGATATATATCGGAGTATCAGCTGGGTCTCATGCCAATACGTATTGGTTATATTGGATACGTATAAGCCAAACCAGGGATTTAAAGACCGGTATATCTCAGCGTATCAGTTGGATCCCATGCCGAAACACATCGGTTATATTGGATATATAAGCCAAACCAGCCCATATATATTAAAGTACCTTTTTTCTATTATTAACATAAAAAAAAAATACATAATTTTGCTAAAATTAGGGCATTTTTAGCATTTTGTCTGGTTCATATTGGATAAATATGACCAGATATTGGGCGGATATTTGACCGGTTTGACCCAATATTTAACCCCATATTGAATCGTACGCTAACCTAATACAATATCAGCCTCATATGCATTGGATATGGCTGAAATTTAAAACCATGGTCACAGCCGATCCAAGTGGTGGCTAATCAATTCAATGGTTTGGATTGAAGGACACATGCACCAATATGTGGTAGAGATCAGAGGTGATTATGATATTTGATGGAGCTAAACGCCACCACATAAATAGAATGAAAATATCTTTATCTCTTCATCAAAATTAAAGTCACAGAATCAGTAAAAAGAACCAGTACTGAACTATTGCTTATAACCTTAAAAGATGGAAAACTTGGTAATGAAGAAAAAGGTTTCCACTAGAAAGAACATGCATCAAGTTGATATAAAGCAGAAAATATCAAGTTGTCATAAAGCAGAAAATATGCAGAGAAATTTAAAAAAAATTAAACGATATGAAAAAACCGTAGGGATCTGCGAAGACTAGCTTTTTCGATTTTGTTTTTCTTTTTGTTTTTTGAAAAATCAGTTAAGGCAACCTAAACCGATATGCGCTTTCGATTCGATTTAGTGAATCAATCAACCGAAAATTTCAGTTTCTAATCGGTTAATTGAATCTGCACCAACCATCTTAGTAATATGAAAATATAAAAATAAAAATAACAAAGCACTAATTATTACACTTGGCATGTAGCAATAATAAGAACAAAAACTAATTAAGAACCCATTTATTTAAACATTATTTAAGATAAAAACAAAAATTCTAAAACCAGGAAAACGTAAAGAGAAAGCAATGTTTAATTCCATTTATTTTAATGTAAAATAATATATTATATATTAGAACATGGCGTCCTCCATCATGAACAACTTGGGAAACAAGTCCCATATGAATGAGGGATTTAGGGTTTGAGCGAGGGAATGATGGGGATTTAGGTCTCTGATTTGGAGAAGTGAAAACTAGCTAGGGTTTCTTAGGGATTTAGGGTTTGAGCGAGAGAGATTTGAGCAAGAGGGGTTTGAGTGAGGGGAATGAGGGGGATTTAGGGTTTGAGCAGAGGGAATGATGGGGATTTAGGGTTTGAGGGAGAGGGAATCAGGGGAGATGGGAGAAGGGGGATGGGAGAACTGGAGAAGGAAGAAGGGAGAAGGGAGAAGGGAAACATATACTTGGCCCGATTGAATAGGTCGTGGGCTTAAGTGGAGTGGGTGGGTTCGGCCCAAATCTCCCCCTACGACGACGGCATCTTAATTTCAGCCGTCGGCATATCCGTTATTTTTGTAGTGGGTGGGAAAACATTCACCAACGCGGTTTTCCCGACGGCATAAACTATCGACAATAATATTCCTTTCCGATTCTAGCCACGCAAGGTCAAACCTCGTATGCCACAAGAGTTAGACAATTTTCATGGTGGCGCTTCAAACCGCCAGAAAATATTTAATTTTAGATTCGGCAGCTTAAAGTCAGCCGAAAATGTTATCCTTATAATAATTTCCGCAATTTAAAATTGCTTAAAGAGTGTTTTTAAAAATAAAGGTAAAACCTGTAGCATTTATTAAGTTCACTGGGTAGCCAAAATTTTAAGAAAGACGTCTGGATATTCACATGCAACTGTGATAAGAGTGACGTCCCTCTTCTTCTCCTGATGATCTTGCAAGTAAGCAAGATATCCACAACATCCATTCTTCATCATGTGCTCTGCTCAAATAGCTGAAACAAACGGCGTGTCCTTGGATTTAATTCCATGGTTTAAAGGATTTCCTCTTTGGGGGTCGGAAGGTTACAATCTTTCGAAGACAATCCACGTTCGCATGATATGCTGATAACCAATCCATTCCAAGGATCACGTCAAATCCTTCCATATCCAACGTGATCATATATGTCGTCGTCTTGTGATCTTCAATCATCACTATCACTGACTGGCATATCGTATCCGTTTTTATTGAATTCCCCGTAGGTACAGATACCGCCAATATAAAATCAAGAGTCCTGGGCACGATGCCTAACTTCTCAGAGAATGACGGCGTGATAAATGAATGACTAGACTTGGGGTCTATCAATGCACGAGCATCTACCTGACTCTCGTCACCCATACGTCGCATAACAAGTGTACATTTTATTGTTATATTAAACAAATAGAGTTAAGTGCACAACAATTTTAATTATTCATATACTTAAAGTCATCAAAACACACCAACACATATGAATATTAACTACTAATTTAACTCTCAAACCGTAAAGATACCTTGGATGCCATCATTCATGTCAGGGCATCCGTTGTTGTGATGGCATATGCTCGACCTTGCACAATAGGTCTAGAGGACTTGTGGGTAGATACCGATCCAGCCCGCTCTTTGCTTTCCTTGCTCTCCTCAGGTCAATTTCTAATCATGTGGCCCATCTTACCACACCTGAAGCATGCCCCTGTATCTCTCCCGCAGCCTCCGCCTTGTGTGGTTTCCCACACTTTACACATAATGGAGCCGGTGTAAAAGAAGAAACCCGTGAAGATCCTTGTGCAATAGAAGCTCCACTAACAGAAGAACCAGATGCTCTGAATGGGTTGGATGATGCAGGCACTGTTGGTCTTTGATAAGAACTCGGCCCTGAAGATACCGCTGGTCGGGAGTGAGTAGGGTATCTGGGAGGTATGGAGAATCTAGCCCTCTTGTTGTGCTCAGGGTCCTGAGATTGTCCTTGAAATGACCTCTCCTTATTCTGCTTATCTCTCCACATGTATTGTTTCTGATTCTTCTCCTCTGCGATGAGAGCTTTGGACATAACACTCTCGTATGTCTCTATTTCCCACATGGCTACATCCTTATGAAGATTCTGCCTCAAGCCAAGTTGAAATTTACGAGCTCTCATCAACTCAGTGGCTACATGTTGTGATGCGAATCTAGATAATCTGGCCAAACTCAAAGACCATATTCTCTTACCGACATAGCACCTTGCTTCAACTCGATGAATTTAACCTCCCACTGATACCTCACTATCTTTGAGAAGTATTTATTGTAAAAGACTTCAGTGAACTCCTCCCAAGTCCAAGGAGTATTAGGGAATTCTCTCTCTCTGTTCCTTGATACCGACTTCCACCAAGGTCCGACATCACCATCGAGTTTGAAGGTTGCCCAACGTACTTTTACTCGGCAAAATCGTCGAGCTGGTGGGGTGGTCTAGCTGCTTGTTGATTCATAGTAGCTATTTGTTGAGCGACGTTGGCAACCAAAGCTTCCAACACCTACTTCATTCTGTTATCACCACCTCCTCTTCCACCTCTTGGTCCTACTGGAACTGCATTGTGACCCGATAGGAACTCCAATCCCCTAGATGTACCAGTAACATCGGGAATCTCACGCAGTGAGACTTCTCTTTGTCCTTCACATCCTCCAATACGTCCGCCTCGGAACCTCAGGCCCATAAAACAACAAAATTGATCAGTATATAGATTGTAAAAACAATCAAACCTAACTCGTGGTTCAGCCTAAAGCCTAGGCTCTGATACCAATTGTGATAGCCCGAATTTCCAGACTTTTCGAAAACCCGCATGTGATGATCCCCAAAACAAATCAAAGAGTGTCTGCTCATCTAGCGGAAATCAGAACAGACTCCGTCCAATAGTGGCAGATCGAGACATCATATAAGGCTCACACAGAAAATAAAGAGAATAAACAATGCATATAAGTAATCAAAAGAATATACGTCCTCAAAAAGGAACCAAGAAAAACCACTGGTGATGGACATCCATCACCCAAAACAATGTTTCCCAATAGTGGTTCTTATAAAATGTATATGAATACAAGTAAAACATCTATAGTAAAATACAGAAAGGTGGCCACAAGGCGCACAGATAATTCAAAAATATATGTACAAGACCCAAAATATAAACTAAAATACCCAGGCTAAGGGTAGAACTCGTCGGTCGGGATATCAGTATCCTCCTCCTCAGCCTCAGCCTCTGTCTCTAACTGATAATCATGGTCGCTCTCCGTGCTGAGAATCCTAACCTCAGAACCTATTATATATATAAATATGGTGAGCTACCATCTAAGCTCAATAGAAGAAACTCAAGTAAATTGCATTCAAAATGTAAAGCATGGCATACAGAATGTAACTCAAACAGATAGATAATGCAGAAAAGTGCATGAGCGAATAAATACGCATGGATAATCGATATTGCGAATAATCGTAATGCGTGGACTTTTAATGAACAGAGCAGATGCAAAAGTACAAGGACCGACTTAATGTCAGAGTGATCAGATACATGAGTACAGTAGTTATCATCTTAATTTCTATATACTTAAATAACTCCTGTGAATATAGCACGTGGTAGCCAGATGTGTGCCGATGGGTAACCCCGACCATCATCGTTCAATGAACAATTTCATAAATGCAATAATGCCTCATCAAAGGAGCGCAATTGTGCCGAGTTTTGTAAATCAGATACACGGATATCCCGCCGTGCTGGTCGTGGGTATCCTGCCACGTCAGGAGGATTCGTCACATAAACTTTAAATCAAATACACGTAAAGACCTCATAATCAGATAACAAAATAGATGGCGTAATGTATAATGTAGCTTGTATAATGAAGAAAATGATATCGATGCTTAGAAAATCATGCAGTCAAAATCGGATACAAGTTAGGTTGAATTTTCCCTACCTTGGAACAAATCTTTCTAAGATGCCCTGATCTTGACCTAGACCCTACGTATAGTATGCTACGTGTCAGAAGTGTCAGAACATAATTAAATACACTGCCCAACATTATTTTTTTTCCTGAAAACCAAAACAGTACAAAAACAGGGGATTCGATCGATCAATCCCTTCATTTGATCGATCAACTCCACATTTGATCGATTGGATGCCTTACATTTTAAAAAGACAGAACAGAACACATCTGATCGATCAACTCCTCATTTGATCGATCGGATGCCTAGTTGATCGATCAATTTTTATGGTTGATCGATCAAACCCATCTTTTTCATCTATACAGAATTGACCTGACTTTGATCGATCAATCACCTATTTGATCAATCAAGTCCTAAATTCGATCGATCAATCCTCATGTTTGATCGATCGGATCAAATTTTCAGAAAAACACACCTCCTGTTTCCAAGTGTGCTTATAAAATTCGATCGATCAAATCCCTGATTTGATCGATCAGTTTCACAGACTGAGCGATCAGTGCCTCGTCTGATCTATTACTCATACTTTGAGCGATTAGTGCCAAATTTGATCGATTAAACCCCGCCTTGATCGATCGAGCACATCGGGCTCCAACTTCTCAAGAAAATCATCCTTCTGCTTCAAAGAGGCCTTATAAAATTTGATCGATCAAATCCTATATTTGTTCGATCGAATTATGATTGATCGATCAATTCTCCATTGATCAATCGGATATGACAAGAAGTCGCCATTAATGGGGTTTGTTGAATTCAAACCCAATCATGCCTAGCCTTTATAATTCACCATGAATCATTTAGACCTCCAAAGACACATATTTATGACATCAAACTTATATAAAACCCACAACAACTCACCTCCTTTTAAGACATCCCTTGATCCAAGAAATCCTCCAGTTCAACTCGGTTCTTCGATTCGGATCAGAGAGTTTTGTCGAGGTTTGCTCTTCGATGAACTGATTAAGTTCACGCTAACACTCGATGTTTTGCTCACTCTCAAACCGGCCGACGCACACGCTTCATCGACTCACATTCTCAATCCGAGGTTCTACAACCTAGGTTTCTTGAGCGTTGGCTTTCTCACGTTCTCACACAGTAAAAGCTTGAAGATAGGAGTTTCAGATCAAGGAAGAGAGGTAGGTGGTATTCCCTACCTTTCTTCCTTTATAAGCTAACCAATGGAAATATCCAGGATAATTCCATTTCTAATATCTTTCACTCCGGTGTTGAGCGCACACACACTACACCGGTATACAAAATTCATAAAAGATCTAATCGTATCTCGTACCGTATTGTAAGTGACATCACACTTCACACGCATATGGATTAAAAGTCCCTATATTAATATTCTTTTATTTTAATTTTTTTGTCTCGATTTTTGTGCCAGTCACGGGTACCAAAGCAATAGATGTTATCAGAATTTTAGGGTCGTCACAATTTCCACCCCAATCTTTTACACCAAAGATCTTTCAATCATAACACACCTTAGTTTGGCCTGGATATGATTCAGTGTATCTTTGTTTGCTGTACGTGGAGTGGCTAACATATGGTTAGCACACCATAGCTCTTGGGAACCACATGTTGTTCATTTCACTTCAATAAATTTTCTCCGTTATCAAAATATTTTAAAAAAATTATATGATGCAACCATGTTTCTGTAAACTATGATCAGCATACATCATTACTATTTTCTTCCTTTTTTGGTGACCATCATCGTCATAAGATATGTAAGCATGTTACCTGCAATCATCAACTCATATACCAACAGGTTTTGGAGCATAATAAACTCTTCAATTTTGATGTGTCTGACACTGGGTCATTTCATTAACAAGGATCTTCTAAACCCCATTATGACAGGTGGCCGAAAGGGCTCTTTTCCTATGGAACAACGATCACATTGTGAGTCTGATAGCACAGAATTGACAAGTTATCCTTAACCTAATATTCCCAGCTCTGGAGAAAAATGCTAGGAGTCATTGGAACCAAGCTGTGCTGAACCTGATAATGAACATGAGGAAGATGCTCTCTGAGATGGACGAAGAGCAGTTCCAGACTTTTCAAAGGAAGTTTGAGGAGGAAGAGGCAGAGGCTGTTGCCGGTTTCTGGCCTATGACAGGAAACACAGTTGTTTTGGAGACTGTTGCCATTTCTTAATTATACTGATGAATCCTCTTTTTGAGAAGTGCCCATCTTCTTACTGAGCTTTTGGGGTTCCAGAAATGTGTTGGGACTAAAGAGTCGGGCATGTCAGGAGCATGTTTGGTATGCCGCTCTGGCACTGCAGAGTGTTGGGGGAGCAGGTCTAGAGAGGGCTTTTCCATAGGGTTGAAAAAAATGAAAATCGATGAAACCAAACCGAAAAAACCAATCCGAAATTGATCCAAAACCTAACCTAAACCAAGCCAAAACTGATAAACCAAAACCTGGTTGAGTAGGGAGAGAAAACTGATTATAAAACTGAAAAGAATAAAAAAAAATTCTTGCAGAATATAAAAAAATTAGAAAAAATCAAAAACCTGAACGGTGTTAGAATTATAAGCTAGACCAGCCCATTTGGTCCATTTTGTCTTTTGGGTCATTGGCCCATTTGGAATTATATTGGTCAATCTTGGAACTCTTTTTTTTGTCATAGGAAATTGGTGTATTTAATGTAGTGTCTTGAGAATATGGAATATACTTTGAGAATGTAATTTTCTATCTTTTTTTAGGCTAGGTAGTTGCTTTGGAAGTGTATGTTTATTTATTCCCGGTTTTGTATTGTGGGCTATTTTAATCACTCATGTATTTTCATTTTACAAGTTATATGAATGAAATTTGAAAGGTTCTAAGTAGTATATTACTTTAGTCTTCATTTTTAGTATTTTTCTAATCAAAAGAATAACTTTCTTCTCTTTAGAGTGTCATCTTCTTCCAATCCTAGTTGGTGTAATCCAACAAAGTGGTATCTAAGCTTGAGATTCATGGCTTCCAATATGTTGCAACCTCAACTTCCTCGTTTCACCGGTAAGAACTACAATCAATGGAGTATTCAAATGAAGGTTTTATATGGGTCTCAAAATTTGTGGGATATTGTTGAGACCGGATATGTAGAACCGGAGGATCAAGCGGCTCACACAAGCCCAACTCAATGAGTTGAAAGAAAATCGCAAGAAGGAAAAGAAGACTTTGTTCTTTATCTATCAAACTGTGGATGAAGTTATTTTTGAAAGAATTTCATCGACGTCATCGGCAAAGCAAGCATGGGATACTCTAAATACTTCATACAAAGGCGAAGATAAAGTCAAATTGGTGCGGCTCCAAACTCTTCAAGTGAGTTTGATTCTATAAGAATGAAGGATTCGAAGCGGTTGAAGATTTTTCAATCGAGTAATTTCTCTCGTTAATCAATTAAGGATTAATGGTGAAAATCTTCAAGATCAAAGAATTGTAAAAAAAATTCTTAGAAGTTTGACTTGTAAGTTTGAATATATTGTTGTTGCAATTGAAGAATCTAAGGATTTATCTACTTTGTCTTTGGAAAGTTTGTTGGGATCGCTTCAATCCCATGAACTTCGTATAAAGCAATTTGATTCTTCTCCTCTAGAGCAAGCTTTTCAAACTCAAATTTCCTTTAAGGAAAGTTTTAGAGGTAGAAGAGGATGGCATTCTAATCGCGGACGAGGAAGACATAATGGAGGAAGATATCAAGCAAAAGAAAGAGATGAAGATGAGTCATCTTCGTCATCAAGAGGAAGGGGAAGAGGAAGAGGCCGATCTTCTTTCTAATGTTCAATGTTATCATTGTCAAAAATATGGTCACACCATAAAATTTTGTAGAAAAAGATTGACGGAAGAAGAAAAAGGAATCAAATTTTGTTCAAGAGAACAATCAAAGTAAGGAAGATGATACTCTCTTTCTTGCTTGCAATGTTCAAGAAGTTGCATTCAATGAAGATTGGTATCTTGATAGTGGTTGTAGTAACCACATGACGGGTAACAAAGGCGTATTTGTCACTTTGGATGAATCTATTCAAATTGAAGTAAGGGCGATGATATAACGACTTTCGTCAGAAGGGAAGTGGTAATATTCTTGTTCAATCAAAGAAAGGCATCAAACGATCTCAAATGTTTTCTATGTACCCGGCCTCAAGCACAATCTTCTAAGTGTTGGACAACTCATTTTGAAAGGACACAATGTTCATTTCAAAGGAGATGCATGTCAAATCAAGGATGTGAACAATGCTCTCATTGCCAAAGTAAAGATGACTCCAAACAAGATGTTTCCTCTTAAGTTTCAAAATGAAGTTCTACCTTGCTTCAATTCTATCATCCAAGACAAATCATGGCTATGGCATCTTGGTATGGCCACTTGAGCTTTAGCTTGTTGACTCTCATGTGCAAAAATCACATGGTGAGAGGCATGACAAATATAGATCGCAAAGATCAAGTTTGTGAAGGATGCGCACTCGGAAAGCATCAAAGAAATTCTTTTCCGATTGGGAAAGCTTGGAGGGCATCAAATCCTCTTCAGCTTGTTCATTCGGACCTATGCGGGCCTATGCACACAACTTCGATTGGCGGTAATCGTTATTTCCTCACTTTTATTGACGATTATAGTCATAAATCTTGGGTTTATTTTCTCAAAAAAAAATCGGAGGTATTCGGCCACTTCAAAACATTTAAGGCCTTGGTTGAAAAGCAAAGTGGTTTTATGTTGAAAACTTTGCGTACTGATCAAGGTGGTGAATATGTTTCTCATGATTTTCAAAATTTCTTAAAAGATAATGGCATTTGGCATCAATTAACTACTCGGTACACACCTCAAAGAAAATGGTGTTGCGAAAGAAAAATAGAACCCTTATGGAATTGGCTAGAAGTATGTTAAAAGCCAAAGGGATGCCAAATATATTTTGGGCTGCTGCTTGTGCCAACTATCTTTTGAATCGTGCCTTTTCCAAAAGTATTGAAGGCATAACACGGCAAGAAGCATGGAATGGACATAAATCATGTGTTGCGCATTTGAGGATATTTGGTAGCATTGCATATTCTCATGTGCCGGATGAAAGAAGAAAAAAATTGGATGATAAATCTGAAAAATGCATTCTTATTGGTTATAATGAAACTTCAAAGGCATATAAATTGTTTAATCCCATCACCAAGAAAACTATCATAATTAGAGATGTAAAATTTAATGAAGAAGAAGCTTGGGATTGGGATTTCCAAGAAAAGACACAAAAGTCTATTTGTGTCAATGAAGAAGAATTGAAAGATCCTCAAAATTGTGAGCATGAAGATGATAGAACTTCTTCTCCATCTTCATCTTCACCATCTTCATCATCATCATCATCAAGTTCTAATTCTCCTCCAAAGAAGACCAAAAGTATAAATGAAATTTATGAAGCATCAAGAAGACTTTTTGATGAAGATGAGATTAACTTTACACTATATGCCGATGCCGATCCAATTTCTTTTGAAGAAGCATCTCAAGAAGAAAAGTGGAAACATGCAATGAATCAAGAAATTGACTCCATCAAAAGAAATGAGACTTGGGAGTTAACGGAACTTCCAAATGGGCACAAATCCATTGGTGTGAAATGGATATATAAAACCAAGTTAAATGCAAAAGGTGAAGTTGAAAGGCACAAAGCTCGGTGGTGAAAGGCTACAAGCAAAGACATGACATAGACTTCAATGAAGTTTTTTCTCCCATTGCTCGGCTTGAGACTATTAGATTGGTCTTAGCATTGACGGCTCAAAGAAATTAGAAGGTTTATCAAATGGATGTCAAATCAGCATTCTTAAATGGCATTCTTGAAGAAGAAGTTTATGTTGATCAACCTCCCGGGTATGTGGAAAAGGGTAAAGAGCACAAAGTTTGTAGATTGAAGAAAGCACTTTACGGTTTAAAGCAAGCACCAAGGGCATGGTATAGCCGTATTGATGGGTACTTCTTGAAGAATGATTTCAAAAGGTGTCCTTTTGAACACTCTCTCTACATCAAAGAAAACACTCAAGGTGAGTTTTTAGTTGTTTGTTTATATGTTGATGATTTAATCTTCACCGACAATAGTTCAAGCATATGTGATGAATTTAAAAAATCCATGATGCTTGAATTTGAAATGACCGATATGGGTCTCCTGCATTTCTTTCTTGGCATTGAAGTAAAGCAAAATGATGATGGGATTTTTATATCTCAAAAGAAGTATGCAAAAGATTTATTAAAAAAGTTTAGAATGGAAGATGCAAATCCTATTTGCACTCCAATGGAGGTTGGTTTGAAACTTAGCAAAAATGATAATGAAAAAAGAGTTAATGAAACTCTTTATCGGAGTCTTGTTGGTAGCCTTATGTACTTGACTGCCACAAGACCGGATATTATGTTTGCGGTTAGCATGATTAGCCGTTTCATGGAATCACCTAGAATAAGTCATTGGAATGCCGGAAAGAGAATTTTGCGATATGTATGTGGTACCATTAATGATGGTATACATTACCAAAGGGTTCAAAACTCATGTTTGGTTAGATATTGTGATAGTGATTGGGGTGGAAGTGTAGATGATGGCAAAAGCACTTCCGGGTACAATTTTAATATTGGTTCGGGCTCAATTTCATGGACTTCAAAGAAACAACAAGTTGTTGCTCTCTCTACAACCGAAGCGGAGTACATTTCATTAGGATTGGCCAGTTGTCAAGAACTTTGGTTAAGATGGGTTTTAGAAGAACTTAAACATCCATCAATTGAAGCTATAACATTATTTTATGATAATCGTTCAGTCATTGTACTAACCAAGAATCCCGTTTTTCACTACAAAAGTAAGCACATTTGAATTAAGTATCATTTCATCCGTGACTTGATCAATGATGGAGAAATTGATGTGAAACCTTGCAAATCACAAGATCAAATAGCGGATATTTTTACAAAGGCATTGAAGAAAGAAACTTTTATCAAGATCAAAGAAAAGTTCGGCATTCGATCAGTCTAGCTCAAGGGGGGCTGTTAGAATTATAAGCTAGACCGGCCCATTTGGTCCATTTTGTCTTTTGGGTCATTGGCCCATTTGGAATTATATTGGTCAATCTTGGAACTCTTTTTTTTGTCATAGGATATTGGTGTATTTAATGTAATGTCTTGAGAATATGGAATATACTTTGAGAATGTAATTTTCTATCTTTTTTTAGGCTAGGTAGTTGCTTTGGAAGTGTATGTTTATTTATTCCCGATTTTGTATTGTGGGCTATTTTAATCACTCATGTATTTTCATTTTACAAGTCATATGAATGAAATTTGAAAGGTTCTAAGTAGTATATCACTTTAGTCTTCATTTTTTGTGTTTTTCTATACAAGAGAACAACTTTCTTCTCTTTAGAGTGTCATCTTCTTCCAATCCTAGTTGGTGTAATCCAACAAACGGAACCATAATGTCAAAGCGGATCGGCTTGGCTTGGTTTCGGTTCAAGGGGGTGGGGAGTATGGTTAACCAAAATTGAAATCGAAACATTTCAGTCCGGGTTCAGTTTTAGGTGAGCCGACACTAAAACCGAAATTTTGGTTTCAGTCCGGTTAACCAAACTTCCACCCCTAGTCATAACAGTTGAAAACCACTCTAATGGGGATCAGACAGGATGCTAGCGCGACTTTCAGTCTCAATGCCAAACACAGCCTTTGGAGCCCAAAATATCATTAATGCTGCTGTAAACCCCTTACGGTATAATGAAAAAAGTGACCTCAAACCTGTCAAATTTAATGGATTGGAAAGAAATATAAATAATTTGTTGAGCAAAAAGCATTTAAGCTTTCGCACAATAAACTCCAAATAATAACTCGAAATGATGCAGTTGTCATGTAAGATGTTAGGGGATATGGCAAATGTGTTTGGGTGGTTTGAATCAAAATTTTGGAAAGATTTGAAAGAAAATAAAGGATGTTCTTTGGTGAAAATTGGAAGAACTATTAATCAGTTACAAAGAAACAAAAAATCAATTCAAGGGACCACAAGATGAAAATGATAATGATATCAAATGAATTACATGCATGAAGGCATAAGATATTCATTTTGTCCTTAAATCTCTAAACAGTCATTTAAGAAACTGAAGGAGCATCTTACGAGTATAAAGTGGAGGATGATTTTAATGTCCATGTCATCCTTAAGTTTCTACCCAACCATTTAATTCCCTGTTTAAAAACATCGATGCCGACTTTTGGGTGAGGAAAAGCAAAAAACAGTAGGAACCATAGTTTGGTAATGGCAGCTTCTCGCCTCGACAGGTTCCTGCAAATGCAGTTTCTAAGGGAAAAATGAGTGAGAATCCGGAAGCAGCAAAAACCGGCTTCCGAATTCCAGCTTTTGCAGGAGTTAAGTCCCAAAAAGGTGGCGAATGTGAGAGTTAACAAACAGGACCTAAGAAATTGATGAGAGTGCGCTACAATTATGGCGAGCACCATAAGAAAAGAAATTACCAATGAACCAAGAAAAGGGGAACATTGGACCAAATGGTGAATTATATTCAAATTGAAGAAAAAGGAGCCATGGGAAAATCAAAGATGGTTGGAACCCAGAAAAAATATTTGACAAAGTGACAGTTAAAATGTCATTGAAGCTAGAAGATAGGACACTTCAAGAAGGAATGCTATGAATGTTATAGGAAGGAAGAATGGTTCAAAGGACTCTAGCTTGCTTGAGTTTTGGAAGCAACATTATCGGCAACTAACTAAATTCCATCGTGATGGCTCAACTCTGGAATCACATTACATGTATGAAGGTCTGGACATAGTTTTTGCAGGCTTCAAAGAGATTCCCCACAAAACTTAGTATATTTACATAGGCACAAAGATAGTTGGTAATTGAAGGTGTCTGGACATGTCCTCTTAAAGTTAAACAAGACTTTACATGAAAATTTACTAATAGTGGCATTAATAGAGGAATGAATTTAATGGACAAAATCTATTGTCGGAAAAGAGAGATGAATACATGTACAAAATGAATATATATCTACTTTCGAATAGAACTCTGACGAGAATCTCTCTTATGGTATAGATCTAGACAAATAGGAAAGGAAAGAATTGGGAGTTTGATTAGAGAATGAATATTAAATCTCCAATGAGAAGATCATTCGACTTTTGACAAAAGGCAACGCTGAAAAAATGGCGGAAGGTAGCATCTTGTACGAAGAAGGAAAGATATAGATCAAATCCTACATTTACTCCTTTCAAAAAAAAAAAAGAGCCTACAATTAACTCACTCTGGCAGGTTGCAGACCTAATTATTCATAACAAAATGTTACCAGGTACACAAGAAAACAGTCACACGAAGAAGAGAGAGATATCTCAGAAAATTGTTTGCTCTATATTGACTATTGAGTTCTGTAAATGTCACTGTATTGGGTTTTTTTCTTGGGATAATTACACATACAGGATTGGGAAGAAAAGAAAAAGTTTCTCAGTAATATACCGAAACTGAAAGTTTCACAAGATCAGGATGCACCCTAATTCGGAGTCCTTGAAATCCGTGAATACCATTTTGTACATTTTAGTGAATTGACCGTTATACCCCGTTTTATAAACCTTATGTTACAGCCATTTTCCTTCGTTCCTCCTCCCACCCGCGACCCAAACACGAGAGCCCCTTCTCCGGCGGGTGCTTCGGCGAAGTTCTGGAGGAATCTTTTTGCTCCGGTGAAGTACCAGGAGGAATCTGTTGAAGGTATTTCGCTGGTTCTTACAGGTACGAACTCTCTGATTCATCGCTTTGTTTGGTGCACATGCCACACATTGCTCAACTTGGATTATTTTGATATTGGTGGTGTGAATCTTTTTCTTTTGGCCCTGGCTTTGCCTGGTATTACCAACCCTTGTAGAGAGGGTTTATGAGGGGTTTTTGGAGGTGGGTCTTGGTGATGATTGGTTCGGTTTTTGGAGGTGGGTATTACGAACACAATGGTTCGGTTTAGTTTTTACATGTGTTTTATTCAGTTCTCGGGTTTTTATTTCTTATTTTTTTCCAGTTTCCGGTGAAAGTGAAGCAAAATCAGTTCTATTTTGATCAGTAGTGTTCTCCTGTAGCTCAAGTGTTTGACAAAATGTCGAGGTAAAGTTTTGGGTGGAAGCAAACCAAAATCAGTTATATTTGGATCGATCGGAACCTTACATCTCTACTTAGACAACTAGATTAGTACAAATTAGGGTTTATCGTTTATGAAAGTGAGAATATTGTCAATTTATTTTTGTTTGATGATGATGCATCAAATTTATTAACATTATAAATACAAAAGTTAAGGAATTGATTTTTCAATAAGTGTAAATATGAAATAATTTTTTTTTAGCGTTCTCTTGTAGCTCAAGTGTTTGACAAAATGCCTAGGTAAAGTAATATAACACTATTTTGATTATGAATTTGATTTGAGGACTCCTTAATTGCATGATGATAGAGAAGGTTGGAATTTGGATATATAAAAATATTTTGGTTATGAATTTGATTGGGATAGTTATGGTTTTCCATCATTGGTTTAGATTCGGTGCCCAAAGAGCCACATCCAAATCATAAAATTTTCAAGAGATTGGCTCAGGTTACCTAACAATCCACTTAGTCCAAGTGATTATATATCATGTGAAATTCACTTAGCCCAAAAAAATATACCCATCAGATGATCAACTTCATCCAATCTAAGCACTTCAATCTATACCCTACATTTAAATTTGAACAAATCTATAATAAAGAGCCCGAATTGGATGAGTAAAATCCATTGATTTTGATGGATATTGATTTTATGCTAAAAATCATATCACATGATGATTTACAACTTAAATGTCTTGGATTAGTTAAGAATGTAGGCCTATTGGTAAAACAAGGTCATCAGATCATCATTAGTAGGGCTAACCAAAAGCTGGAGCCAATAAAGGGTAACCTATGGGTAATCAAAAGGCCAAGAGGGATCACCCTAGTGGGTTTCCTGCTAATGAGTCAAGGAACAAATTGCCTTTTGATCCATAAGGGTTTGTCGATAGTATTTCTAATATGCCTAGCTTATACTCTATAAAAGTCTATAGAATAGTATAGCGATAAGTACATAGTGCCGCATTGGGGAAATTTCTAGCATTTGTGAGAGTTTTATATGGTCTGGGTTTTTGGATTTGGATGGGTTTTTTTGGCATGGGATTTTCCTGATGATTTTTCCCTCATCAATTCGATGAATTTTTGTGCTTTTAGGTTTTGATGGGCTTTTCTGAATTTTTTTAGGGTTTGACATTTTTTTTTTGACAGTTATCTTCTCCAAAAAAGAAAAAAAAAACTAGGCTTTATCTCTTCCTTCTTCTCAAGTAATCTCTCAACCCGTGGAGATTCTGTCATTTTCTATTTTAGAATTTTTTATGAGCTTTTTCCTTATTTGGATGGGTTTTTGTATTTTGGTGCAGGTTTTCCACCTGAATTTTTCCTCATCATTTCGATGAGCTTTTGTGATTTTATGGTTTTGTGGTTTTCTGATGAATTTTTTCCGATTTTGATTTTTTTTATGATTTATTTTTATATCAATTTCGATGGGGTTTTCTTGAATTTTTTTAGGTTTGAAATTTTTTTTTTTGCAAGTTTTCTTCTCCAAAAAAAGACAAAGTAACTATGTTTTTTTGGGTCAGCCATAAGCATAAATTATGATCTGGTAATGAACTTGTTGCCCTTAGGGTTGTGACATCATCACTCACATAATCCCCCCAAGTTAAGGGAAGAGGATTTTTATTTTTTTTCATTTTTATTTTTTTTATGGATAAGCTGGGCTTGAACCCGTGACCTTGAGGTTGCAATATTGTCAACCTTCCATTTTGCTACAAGCCCAAGCCGGGAAGATGATTAGTTAAAAGGGAGAATGTGACTGTTGAAGGTTTTGTGGGACTTCTGAAGATTAGTTGAGGAATCCGGTGGATTGGCGATAATGATAGAAGGAAATAAGAATAATAATTAAATAATAGGAGATTTACTGATGGATTTAATAGAGATGGGATAGAGGGATAGGAAAACAATAAAATAAATAAAAGGACATAGAGTGGACCATTTTAACACAAGGTTTTAGATAATATTTCCTACAAAAGTAACTGTAATTGGGACTTACATTGTTTTAAAAGAAGAGGAGAGGAGAGACTTACGACATTGTTTTAGAAGAAAGATTGAATTCCTTGGATGAAAAAGGAGAAAAAAGATTGAATTCCCTATAAGCACTGCACAACACCGATGCATGATTGTTGGGAATAGTAGACAAGAGTTCCTTCACTCATATGGACGTGTGCGGGCACAAAGTTAGTCCAGCACCTACGCTTGGCCTCTTGGAATATGAGTCCATTGATTGGAAAGAGCACTGAATTGATGAATACTATGAGAATGATAAGTACTGCTTGCTGACAAGAGACATAGTGGCAGGGGGAGAAGACTAGAGACTTAGGGGATGAGTTTTAGCTCTGCTACTAAAGAAAGAGTAGCTCTAACAAGAAGGGTTTTGAGGAGGACATCTGATGTTAGATAAAAAAGAAGAATATTGCAAAGAAGAAGAAAATTCAGAATTTAATAAAGACACCTTGATTCTGCAAATATCAGAAATTATTCAGGTTTTGGGCAAGTGTCAGAATTGATTCTCCAAGTGTCAGAATCCTACCTTCCTCATTTCAACAAAATAACTAGCAAATAGAGATAGAATGGTACACCAATTAAGGGTTCGAAAACCCCAGAAGAGAGAACTCAAGTTTCACCAAAATCAAACTTTTATTCACTAAAAATAAATTCTGTTTTACCGCAGTTTATAAAGCATAAAATCCTATGGCTAATTGGGAAAGAAAGACTTCTAATAACAATTAAACTCCTAATCTTGATACTAATAGCCGATAGCTAGAAACTAAAATATTATCTTCAGTCAAATGTGAAAGACAAATACGTCCCAAATGCCCATTCGCATGCCCTTGAAATCTTGTGTTCTCTTTTTCATTTCAGATTCCTCCTTTTCTCTCACATGCGTCTCGTGTGAGGATCCCATTTTCCATCATGCTAGAGTTTTAGATAAACTAGGAAACTAGCCTTTAGCTTATGTAGAGAATGAATATAGCAAATTATATTTTAGGAACCAAATTTTCACTGGGAAATTTTACAGGGACAGGCTAATTGCAATCCAAGCATTCTTGCCCCTTTATGAAGCATCATGCGACCCTAAGTTGTCAGGTAATAACTTAAACGTAGGTCATCACATAAACCACTTAAAGATCACGTGTCTTCTTACTAATTTGGGCCTTGAAGTCTGATTATTATGGACCATAATGCGCGCCATTTAGAACAGGTCCTTGATGGGATGTATATATATATATATATATATATATATATATATATATATATATATATATATATATATATTCTTTTATCTATTTATTTATTTATTTTAAATTTTGGGTAAAGATAATTAATCCCCATAAGTGATTTCTAAGATTTACCAAACATATTAGGGGTGTCAAAAGCTTAGTTAGTTTGGCTCAAAGTCACCAAATTAGCCGATTTTTTTAAAAATTAGCGAATAAATTGCATATTTGATGTTTTGCAAATTAACCGCGAATCTTTCAAAATTCATGTGTTTTTATGCAAAATTCACAATTTTTTTTCAATAAATAGTGATTTGTATATTTGTACTCTTTAATTTTCTTTCTTTATTTGTATATTTTTTCCTCCGAACTTTCTGAATTTACTCAGATTTTTTTGAATTTTAACCTCGCAGTCCTTGTTAATTTATTGCCGAACCCCCATTGGTGACTATAGTTAGGCCAATTTCTCATCCCAAACCATTCAAGTGGAATAATCAGCTAAAAAATTTAGAATTACTGATACGTAAATGCTCTCATTTGAGTAGACTTCAATAATTTGAGTTCCAAGTAATTTGTAGTGTCCATGTAATATCCATACTGCCTTTTGTGGTTGTAGATGGGAGGAGTTTTGGTAGATGTATCATTGGAAAAAGCTGACTTTTATCTTGAAACAACTCTAGAAATAAGGTGTCTTGATTAAATAGTTGATTTCAGTGAGCAATTGGGTCTTCATTCTTTTGAAGATAGGCCTTTGGCAATTTTCAAGATCGAATAATAAGAAGGAATCACAGGCAGGCTACATGGTATGCACATGCATTATCTCCTGTTGAATAATGAAGCACCAGCTGTTTTATATATATATATATATATATATATATATATATATATATATATATAAGCAATTTAGTCTTCTCATCTGCAAGCGGTTCGATACGAAAAAATTTGGAACAAAAGGATCAGAACTCGCTAATAGAAAAGGAGAGAAAAACAAAGCAATGCCAACAGTGGATTCACTCCGCTGTTCATCGATAGACGAAGCTCTCTCTTTTTCATCTCATTTTTTTATCTCGTGGCAGATGCAATAAAAGATGAGTCCTTTTTCGAACCACGGGAGCGACTAGCACCTGAAGCAAATTTAGCGATAACACAATATTCTCAGCTATGGAGCGAACTTCTACAGGAATATTGCTTCTTTTACTTAGGATTTTGTTTTTTTAGATATTTTCTATTAAGAAATGATCGTGTTGTTTGATATTGATAGATGAAATTTTGAACTTTTTTTTAGAAGTTTTGAGTTCTTGAAAAGGTAACGTTCAGAACGAATTGTACATGATGTGATCATTTATATATAAAATCTAAGTGGGCAGGCATATTAAGCACTGATACTTAATTACCAACCGTATAAATGTAGTTTAAACAATGTCTATTGTTGCAAATAGTTTAAGCAGAGCTAATATTTATTGGACATGTGTCAAGTGAAATACCATCAAAGCCGTCTGATTTGAAGCTCATGATATAAAAATCTTTGCTTTCAATGACATCATCATCTGATTCAGCACAATCAAAACCTATCATATAAGAGTCATATATCCTCTTTTTTTTTTTAAGTCTTATATTATATTAAATAATCAAAGAAGTCTGATGGATAAGAAGATACAGATGATGGGCGAACTTGATCTTACACTCTTAGACCTCGTTCGGTAGCCCAAAGTACTCGAATCAAGTGATTCTGGGTTTTTTTCCAAAATCTGAGCAAAGCCCACGTTCGACAGCGTTTTTTGCTAAGCGGGATTCTGAGTATTTTCCGGCAGAAGGCGACGTTTGGTCGTCCGACCAAACCGCTCGGATTAGCTCAGATTCTGAGCTCAGAATCTGGGTTGGTGAAGTATACTCGTCATTCTCTATGCAGCTGATCAAAACTCATTTGTAGCCGCTACGCATTAGCTTCTTTGAAGCTAGAGCTTCGTCTTCCCCAACCATCCATGGCGATAGGTAGGGCGACTGGATTAAAACACACTCCTACATCTCGCCCGATTCACTTTGCGGTGCATTCACATGGCTACAGTTGGAGAGCCATTTAAACCATCTGCTCAATCCGAGGGGCCACTGCTCAACCATTTGAGAGATTCAAATGTACTTCATTTGAATCTGGAAGGCCACAGTTCTTGAGCGTGAAAATCTGGTAGGGGCCATGCTCATGGTGAGACACGTGTCCCATAGCTTCAACGAGAAGGTTGAGTGAGAGAATTGAATGGAGCTCCTTGGGGGGCATTGAAGGCTATAAAATGCTCCCCTTGCCTCCCTTGAACCCATCTCGCATTTGCATTCCAAGGCAAATGAAGGTGCTTGAATTAAGGCCAAGGTGAATTTCTTTGCTTAAATTTTTTTTTTTTTGTGGAATTGCTCGATTTTGAGTCTCTCTTGCTCTGGTTTCCACTACCCATCTCGGCATTTTGAGTCTCTCTTGCTCGATTTTGAGTCTCTCTTGTACGTTATAGCACTTTTCAGGTCAATCCTTAGCAAGTGCATGCCCAATTTTTTCCAAAAGAAGCATGCCAATAGGAGGAAGTACAATTTGACCTCTTACTAATTTGGTCTTTAGCTATAATGGCAATGGTTCATGACCAACATTTAAACACCAAAATAGTGTGTCAATGATCTCACACCATTAAAATTAGACTTTCTATCTCACCCCATTGAAGTGTCATTTATCATATGCCATGTTGCACACATCTGTGATCATTGTCTATTTTAAAGTAGGAATATGGATGGAAATTTTGGTCGAAATCAAGATTTCCACCAAACGCATTGTCGGTTTTAGGCATGCACGAAAGCGAAGCAAACAACCAAAATTTCGGTAGGAATCGTATGATGGGGAAATTTCAATGAAATTCATATTATCAACCAAAATTTAGGTTCAAATTTTCGGTTCCGATCATGGAGAAACAATCGAACCCAATATTTTGATCTTTGGTAGGGATCTATAATTAGAACATGTTTGAGCCCAAAGAAACATGCTTCTAAGTAGATGTGAACCATCCGGTTGATGAATTTTAATATCAACCATTATCCGAAAACAACGGTTGATACTATAATCGATACAAAAGATGGCTTAAATCTCCCTAAAACACCGTTTTGGTCCTATAGCACTTCAAGCTATGATTGATCACTTTGATGATCTTACACCATTCATGATATAAGATCATCTAAACACCATTTTGTGTTTAAATGATGATCATGACTTAGGAGTCCGTCCGTGTCCTTAACAATAATATATGCACACTCCCAGAGGTAATTTTGGATGGTTCTATATTGCAATATGTTTCAATACCCTAATGCATTATTTCCTAAAAAATAAAAAATTGATCCACGTGGACATATAGTTGACATCTTGCTTTGACTTTTCATGTTCAACCACATCTACACTTTGTGGAAATAGGAGAATCTTGACGCACTTCTTCCAATGAAAATTAATAACATGAAAGTCAAGATTCTCCCACATCCAAAGTCTAGAGATGTGGTTGAACTTGAAATCGGACCAAGGTCTAGAGATGTGGTAGAACTAGCAATGCTTGCGAAGACCAAAGACTACTTGTTTATCAAATAAACCGCACTAAAACCCATCGAATCGTTAAGTAGTGAAAATACCATTTTCACCCCTAAACATGAGCCTTGAAAGACCCTTGAGAGGACTAAATAAGTGCTTTAGTGTGCATGTTACATAACCAAAAAGACAGTCCAAATCCAAAAGCGACCTAAAATGATCAAAAGTCGACAATTCATGTCAAGCTAAAAAATGGAGTGAAGAAATAGCCTCAAAGGTGGTTAAAAACGCCTAAAAGAAGAAGCAAAGACCGAAGAAGAAAAAAGGATCCATTCAAGAAGAAGAATGGAAGCTAAAGCTCAATTCAAAGCATCTCTTCAATTCGCAAAGAACCCGATTACGAGCGAGGAGGAATAAACTACAAATAGGTCATTGAGCAGAACAAAGTCCTTTGGAAAAGAAGAACAGAACAAACAAAGTCCTTTGCGAAAAGAAGAAAAGGCTATTCGAGCAGAACAAAGTTCTTTGCGAAAAGGCTTTACGAAGCCAAAGTTCTTCTTGAAAAGGCTTCGAAGCCAAAGTTCTTTGTGAAAAGGCTTTACGAAGCCAAAGTTCTTTGCGAAAAGGCTTTACGAAGCCAAAGTTCTTTCTTGAAAAGGCCCTTAAAGCGAGAAACGGCGTTTTTGGAAATTACTTGCTCGTTCAAAGGGTATTTTAGGAATCTGTGCACGCGCCCCAATGCAATTAAAGAACAAGGAACATTACGGAAGATGTAAGGCGCGATCCGAAGGCATATTCTACCCCATGTGGGCGCCAAATTTGAATTACTTGGCGGAACTTCTAGAAGCTCAAAACAGATTTTTGAATTCTATAAGAATTGATGCTTCTAGCGCTGATTGGTGAACCAGGATCGTAGCATTTTCATTGGCGAGCAGTCTGGATCCCGTGCTCAACTCTCATTGGGCAATCGGTCCGAGCACTCTGATTGGTTAATTGACCATATGCGGGATGGAAGGAAAGCTATAAATAGAAGCCATTTGCCCAATTGGGGCATCCAGATTTTGAGTTTCATTTCTATTTCCTCCTTCCGGTCCGGATAGTCTATCTGTACCTCTGTAATAGCTTCTTTTGTTTTGCTTTTGAGAGTTGTTGAGAGTGATTTGTAACTCAAGGAGATCGGATTCAAGATCGCGGTCGAGGGCTTTCTAAAGCCGTGCTCAGAATTGTAAGATTGAATTTAAAAGGTTCTTTGAAGCTGTGTTTTCTCCATTGGATTCATGTCAAGGGTTCTTATTGATCACCTTAGTGCATTAGACTCCTTTAGATTCACTACTTTGCATGCAATTTCCTTGATTCATTACCCCTTTAATTAGCGTTGGTAACCTAGTTCGACAAAGACTTGCGATGATGATTCATGTTCAATTGAGGAAAGGTCAATAACTATTGGATGATCGTGACCATTTAAGTGATGATCATAACCATAAGTCTAAAACCCTTCACGAATTGATTTATTTCTCTTACATCTGCTACCGGTAGCCGGATGAAGATTGAATCAACTCTGTTAGCTGCGATTCTCCATTAAAATTCAAAAGCGAAATCACAGAAAGTTATTACTTCTCCATTTGTTTTATTTCAAACACTTTCCCAACTCGGATCTGGATCATTTAGTTAAATCTTTTCTTTATTTGTTTTTAGTTAAACGTGACAAAACCAAACACTCTTTCTTTATCTGCTTTCTAGATAAATACAGAGCCAGATCTGGTAGCACAGATCTGGAGGTCTATCTCCTATTTCAGACAAATTCTCTGTGGACGATCTTTAATATACTCACTTTTAAAACTTGCTACAATTGGCTTCTGATCTTGCGGGCTATTGTTAGCCTTCAATGTCTTGATATCTATTTCCTAATTTAAAATTATGTAACTTAATATTCATTAATTCAGTCATTCAAAACACACATAAATTAGGCACATGTTAGGCAACAACAAAGAACATCCACAATTTATCTAGAATCACAACAGAAAAAAAATCAATGAGTACTTCAAACCATCTTAAAGGTATTCTCACCTTATCTGATCAGTTCTCTGTTGATCAAAGTATAAACATATGCAAATTCTACAATTGTTTTACAAGTCATATTGAGCCCAATTTAAAATCATATTTGATTACAGTACAAATCCGTATACAATGTAATGCGTTAAGGACCTCTTTTGTCTTCACAGGATAATCTCATTCCCCTCCATCTCCCCCTCTCAGAGAGCCATGACAATAATAAGCAAGAGCGTGGCAGCTTCAAAGCTACTCTTCCCATACCCATCAAAAGTAGTAGCGAGCACCACATCACTTAGAGCTTGTAGCCGCTTCTTTACTTCATCAAGGCAGTCGTGAAGATCCTTCAACTCATCCGTATCTGAGAACTTCACGGCCTGAAATGCATAAATGAGATCTTAGCCGTACAATATATAGCAGATAAGGAGATGACAATAGTTTCAAAAGCAAAAAAAGGCGTTAACGGTATAAGATGTTCTTTCAATCGATGGATCAAACAAAGCTAATGATGTTATAATTGGGGAAGCGGTTAAGATCACTCGCTTAAATCAAATGGTGACGGAAAATCTCGGTCCAATTACGTTTACTAAAGCAGTAAAAAGATGTTTTCTCGACATGTATATACAAATAAAGAGATAATGGCTCGGCCATATTTAAACACGTAAATGGTGTTTAAATGATCTTACACCATTAAAGTTAAAACTTTTAATCTCATTCCATTGAAGTGTGATTATCATTATGCCATGTGAAGAAAATCGATCAATTGGGCCTTGGCCTAGCCACCCCACACCGACATGTACCAATGGGGCCCATCGCCCTCTTTTGAAAAAAATACACTTGGACACACACATTTAGTATATTTAAATATATATTTTATATTCCTTATTCATGTATTTAACATTTACTTTTTGTATTTTTCTTAACCCTTATCCATAAAGTTAAAATTAATCCTTTACCTCCCCCCAAATATTTTGGAAATTCCAATATTGTTCCTATAACAGCTTGATATGGAGGTCGAATATATATCGACTTAATACTCAAACATCTAGAATTTGTAAGACTGAGGAGGCGTTACATGATTTGAATTATAAAGCCAGGTGGAAAGGAGGCGGCCTTCTCGTTAATTTGGCTTTTGTACCACCATTTGGCATATCCGGTCTAAAAGGATTTCTACAATTTTTACAATCTTGAAAAAAAAAAGGACTTTGCTCAAGGCAATTGTTAGAGATGTGGTGTTTGTGGTTGATGGAGCAAAGGATATAAATGATGGAGAAATTACTTGAGGTGATAAGTGGAGTAGGTTTGAGGAGCCAAGTGACCATATCTGAGTCCCTTGTAGGTGGCAACCACTTGTTCAAGATCAAATAAAGTTGAATAGATGGATCTTATTTTAGTGAAGTTCTTTGGATTTGGAGGACTATTTAGAACTACAAAGGAAAGAGTTTGAATTCTTCTTTGGTCCTTCCAAATATTCGGATATTTTATAGATTGAATAGGAGGCTATATTTAAAGGTTCTTGCCGGCTATTGAATTGAGCTAGGATTATTACGGTTGAATCGGACTCTAATGTAGCCATTGAAATTCTCGTTGATTGATGCTTACGACCTTGAGAACAATCAGTTGGTGGAAGACATTAAAATCTTGAAAACTAAGTTCGATGATGTTTTTCCATCATATATTGAGAGAATGTAATCGATGTCGATAACTTCACTAACTTTGGATCCAATGGCGCACTATTGTTGGTGGCAAGATAGTGGACAACCCTCCATCTCTTACCTCTTTCTCGCCAATGAAGATTTGAGTATAAGATTTGTTATTGTGTGTAATCTTCACATTTAATAATGATAAAGGTGTGGACCTCAACCCAAATTGATTATACAAAAAGATAAGTCCTTTTGTCAATTTCAGACCATATTTGCTTCAGATTCTCGGAGAACTCTGAGTAGATCCCAAAATTCAAGGAATTGAAAATATTTTTAACGAATTCGGTGGCTCTTTTTTTTTTTGAGGCCACACGCTATCATTTTAAAAGGTTTGAATCAAAAGGTTTTTGTTTTAGAAATGAGATAACAGGGCATTAGAGCCATACTCTATATTATTGAAAAGCCCCACTTTAGACAGGCTCCTGTGAACTTTGACTTCCATGAATTTCAAGGCGGAACAAATAAATTGTTCAGCCTTGACATCTGTGAAAATCTTTTTTTTTTTTTACAAAATTCCAAGGCAAATAATGTATACTCCATTTTAGAAATATTTTGCATTTTATTGATAAAATAAAATGTGAGCACTACTGGATGATTAAATACGAAAGAATATGCCAAAACCATAAATACTAAGTGAAGAAGTGATACTTTTGCAAACATGAGGTGTAAACCTTACCTGCTTGACTGTGCTTTTGGGGTGCATCTCTGCTGCAGTGAGTTCTCGCCGACTACAAGTGGATGAAGCAATTTCCATGTATACCTTACAAAGTTGCAAGGAGGCATGCGCAAATTTTTTAAATCTATCTTTATTATGCCACAGATCTGCTCCCTGAAACAAGAGTATGTTGGAAGTGGGGACTATAAACAGGGACAGATTACAACATACAATCTATGCTACAACCAGGATATATAACAATCTAGAAAATTTGCTAGGCGCAAGGATATTTTTCATGGAAAACTATTAGCATTCATTTGAAAGAAAACTTGGTGACATTGTGACAACATATCTCACTAACCTTGAGAGAAGAAATGGAAAGACTCCTAGGATGTTCAAATCATAATTCAACACAAACTATAAAGCTTACAAAAGCTGAAGAAATTTGAACTGAATTCGACGAACAAAGCAGAATCATATGAGATATCCACAACACTTGAATCGTCAATCGCAAGTGAAATGGTCATATGATTAGTATTTCCATCCCAAAACACAAATGAGAAAATTCTCCTGCTACGAATTTTTCATTCACAAATCGGCGATTATCCATATCGGCCGATAAGTATCGGAACAAGATGGACCAATACCTTGCTTTTAGTCATGGGCTTGGTCCCAGAGTGCAATGGACCAATACCATGCTTTTAGTCATCTTGGGCACGTAGCACAATGTCCGAACTTGTTTTATTCTTGAAGACGAACTTACATGCAACGTAACTATATCTAGTAGTGCCAACATCAAAATGTAATTGCACTCGATTCAACGATACATGCACACCTATACTAGTACCAAAATCGGTACTCACTCTCACCATATTAACCTAATTGGCGTTCACTCATGGATCAAAATTCTAGATTTAAACCGATATGTATCGATTTGGGCGAATCGAGTTGATACTTGATTGTATCAACCCATATACTTCGGTATGTATCGGTGATACATACCAATATATCGTCAAAACTCATATGTATTGATCCAATACGGTTTCAGCGTGAGTGCCCTCAAACATTCATCAGTGGATGAATTTAAAGGTACACTTTTGATATTTTGGGGACCTGTGCCATATGGGAATGTGTTTGATTTGAAGTCCATGATTTTAAGATTTTGCTCATACTACTGAATAAGATGATGGCCTTTGACAAAGATTAAATATTACAATGCATGACCTTTGGTGCCAATCTTTTGTTGAACATCTTTAGATTATGACCTTTAAATAAACTGCATAAATGGTATCTCCATATGAAACAGGTGTAAAAATACCAAGTTTTTATTTTAGATTAAAAGTATTAATAAATGAAAAATCATTGAAAAAGGTGTGAGTCATTCTTTAATTATTCACAAATTTTATGATTTTTCAAAAACTCGTGAATCAATTAAATAAGCCACTTCTCACTCTTGCATTCACTAACCAATCTATTTCTATTTGTAGATATGGGTAAATATTACGTTGTATTCGTTGGTAGGAGACCGGGCATATATCGAACCTGGGAGGAATGCTCGAGAGAAGTAACTGGTTTTTCTCATGCTCGTCATCGCTCCTTTCATTCGTACGATGAAGCACTAAATGCGTTACGACGACACTTAGATGAACCCTCATATAACCCACCCACATATCACCATGTACCTGCGATAACCCAACAAACACAAGTCATAGATAGAGTTAGAGCTACGGCCCCAGATGTTGGTGTGCATGTAGATTGCATGTGTGGAACGTTTGCACGTGCAGTTATTATTGTTCTCCTATCCACTTTGGTTATTTATGTATGGCAGTCACTGTGATTTCTTTATAATTCTCAATATGAAGCTTGTCTCTTTTCATATTTTATTATTTCTCGTGTAAGCAAATCATATGGGTTGTGTATCATCCCAAATGACTCTTCTCGAGGTAAGGGTCACCGTCGCAGGGTTGTCATACTCAGCTCCGACTCCTTATGGTGACGACGCCGTACAATCGTGCAATGGTAGTGTTAGGGACCCATTTTAAAAATAATAGTAATTAAATCAAATTCGAAAAAAGACTCCGTCAAATATGTTCAGCCCCATCTCGATTGGTTGCCCGTAAATTTTGAGAGAAATTCGAGTACGGCACATAAACCGATGATTAAGATCACGTTCCTACCGTCGTAGTATAACCACGATTGAAGCTATTCGAGGATTTTCCGAGAGGAATCAGGTGGTATAAGAACAAAGGATTTTGAGTTTTGTAAGAATCATCGAACTGAGTGGTTAAAGAACGATATATGGTGAAAACCAGGAACTGAGTTTGCTAAAGAATCATCCAGAACTGAGTGTCCAAAATCGAGCAAAATGAGCTTTTCCGGAAAACCAAGAAACACCCGAACGAGGCCTTAAAGTCCTGCCATGGATATGATGTAGAAGATGGTGGAAGAGAATGATGAAAAAATTCTAATAGAGAAGAAGAGAAAGAAGTCTGGCGTCGAAGAGAAAGAAGTCTGGCTGTTATTTTTCACTATAGTTTTGACGGACTTTATCGAAGGAAATTATGAGGGGACCTCAAAAAGCAGACCAACAACGGATAGCTTATGTGGCGCGATGCAATTGGATGGCCCAAACTGTATTGATAGGATACATTGGGCTTCCATTGTGCCAAATAAGGATCCGTTGAATGGTCTTTTGTTTGTGGTCTGCCATATATTAGTGATATCCGTCAATGCCTGATCCATAGTGACAAATTTCGGCGAACCCATCAATGTCTGATCGTGCACCAGCATGATATCGATCAATTCTGACCCATAGCGACAAGCTTGGCGAAATTCATCGAAATTCTCCGAAATGGGGGTACATCAAAACATTTGGGAAAATTTAAGTGATTTCGAAGAAAATTTATAAATTTCTGCTATTTTCACAAAATTTTGAGATTTCGGATCTTTTTTGGTGGCATGTACTTTGGCCTCCTCCGATAAAATTTATGGCCCCTGCATGTGATCTTGCTACATGCAGATGACCTGTGTGCCCGAGCCTTCGATGAAACTGATTTGGAAGGGTAACTTGATACTCGGGTCACTTTTTAGGCCGTGCCATGTCACAATAATGCGTGTGCCATCTGATTTGAAGGTGATGCTCGGCTAAGATTACATGGAAAAAAATCTCCATCTTGTCAAAATAGTTAACGTCTTTAAAATTACTGTATGTGGATTTTCATAAGAGGCCTGCTACACTCACAACCCAAAATGTCTTCACTCGTGCAGTTAATGGTGTGCTTTTAAGGAAAGGTAAATTGCAAACAGTCGGGCAGGTGTGCAGGCAAAGTGCAAACGGCTGACGTAGCATGACATTACAGGCTACCCGACCTGCATTTCTTGGGCCGCACTACACTTGCAGTCAATCCCGCCGCGACACATCAGCCACGGGCACTTTGCCTTGCTGCCATATAACACTGTTCTTAAGGAAATTGATTAAGTAGTGGATGCAAATATATTTGATACTTTCTGTATCTTCACACCAAATGACAATAAAGAAACTGCGCGGCACCTGATTTTGGAACCATTTTCTTTTCGGTAAGTAAAGGTAACCTGGTAACCAGGACTACCTGGTCCTGTATTTGTTTGCTGTCACGTGGCACTCAATCATATGATCAAGTGCATATAAAGGAGTAGCTCGAAAAATAATACCAGAGTGAAAAAAAAATTAAAATAACTCATAAAATTGTGCAATCAATGAGTCAATTGCACGAAAAATGAACAACAAAATCACATTTGATTTCATCATTCATCTGTCACACAGTTGATAGTATTAAAAACCTAAGTAATTTTCAATACTTGGTAGTAGGACTTGAACACCTAAGGGGTCAATCTCATACCACTAAAAAAGTCAACAATGTACTTACATTGATTTTGCCCGTGTGAGCATTGTCCACTCCTAGGGCACGGTTGATCAAATATCGTAAGGCCCCCTCATCTTACGTGATTGGAAGCCTTCCCACGTGTTGTTGACCTTATATATGTTTGATAGTTTTTAAAGGAAACGTGTTTAATCGCTTTTTACACTACCACTTATATGAAATGGTGTACGAACTTAAACCTTAAGAGGTTAGGTGAGCTGGCCAGGTACCTTGCTTCCAAAAGTAGGAGACCTGAGTTCAATCCTCTCTCTAGAGGCCACCCTAGGGATTTCTATCCTATGCTGACCCGACATGTGCTAAATTTGGGATGCACATGTGCCCCTGGGATTAAGCAGGAGCTCTAAAAGGCTCGGATACCCAGGTTATAAAAATAATAAATAAATAAATAAACCTTATAGCTCCTCGTATGCTCTCGTAGTAATAAAACGTGTAAGACCGGTTACACAGATAATACATTATGAGTTTCACTGCATTATCAACCCCTGCAAGATTTCCCAACCAATTTTGGAATGGAAATGGGTTAAGATTTGGTCTTCATCTCATCATCTAGGCTCGGACTCACCCAACTTGCTCCAACTCAATGGGTTGAGAGCCATAGTTAGGTGCAAGTCAAAATGGGACTGGTAGTGTAACGACCATAAAATTTTGAACAGAACTCGACTGCTTCGATAAGCGTGCCCGACATAAAAATCGAGACAAATTTAAAAAAATTGTAAATTAATATTATTGAAGATAACATTAATCCATAAAAAATTGAAGTCATAGGTGACTTCTTACGTAAATCCAAGTTGTGTCTGATGTGTGATGAGATGTGATACGCTAAAGAGGTGTGTATGTGCTCCACACGAAATTAGAATTTAGAAAATAGGAAAATATCTAGATATCCCATTGGTTAGCTTATAAAAAAAGGATGAAGGCTGGAATGATTATTTTTCATCTTCTCCTTCTTGTTTTCCTGAAAATATGTAGCCTAGGTTATTGTTTTTGACGATTGCTTTGAGAAACCACAGTGGAGAGAGACCTAGGTTTGAGGTTGTTTGAATTGAGAAGGCAGAATCAACATCATAACGTCGAGTTGGCTTGCAAGGTTGCGTACTACCTCTGTGTTAAAGCGAGCCGAGCATCTCTTGTTCGTGATTTCGTGGCGATAAAACCTCTGAAACCCTCTTCGGATCGCTTTGCCGAGATCCCGAAAGGGATTTTAAATAGGTGAGTTTTCATATTAAGATTGTTAAGGTTTAAACCTCATGAATGTGTAAAAGGATGAGTATGAGTGGTTGTTAGAAACCATTAAGGGTTAAAATCAAAATAGGTCAAAATATAGTGATCGCCATTAATGACAGAATCGTTATTATTGATCGATCAAGGTAGTTGATTGATCGATCAAGACCGGATTGATAGATCAAGGCAGTGAATTGATCGATCAATTCGTATAACGAGTTAATAAGAACAGTAAGTAAGTTTTCTGGAAGTTCAATGCCCGATGGGCATTGATGATCAATTCTGAAGGTTGATCGATCAAATTTGAAATTGATCGATCAATAAGAGAGGTTGATCGATCACCTCATTGTGATCGATCAAAGTCAATAATGATCAATCAATATGAACATTGATCGATCAATGAGGAGGATTGATCAATCAATTTAGAGATTGATCGATCAAATTGTATAAGTCAAGTGTGCAAACAGGAGGAGGAAAATTTGAGTTTGATAGGATTGATCGATCAATGAAAAGATTGATTGATCAATGAGGTGGATTGATCGATCAAGCAAGAGTGTTGATCGATCAAATCAGATGCAGTAATTATGAGTTAAAGGAATACATTGATCAATCAAGGGAAGTAATTGATCGATCAAATTCGATGATTGATCGATCAAGTAAGGACATTGATCGATCAATCACCCCTGTTTTCTGCTGTTTTAGTTTTGTGGACAAGACACTATTAGACACTGTACCAGTTCATATTCTGACATGTCTAATACCAAGTATGTTATATATATGGTCTAAGATCAAACCGTGATGCTTTGAAAAACTTTGGATTTGCTTAGAAAAGTCTGATCTGAGATAGAAAAAATTCAACTTAAAATATATCTAATTTTGACCGCATGATATCTTAAATATCTGTATTCTGACTCTAGTTTTAAAAAGCATGTCTGCATATACATCAAGCTCAGTCAAACTCTGATTTCTGTATTCTAATGCCTATATATGATTTATGTCATCTGCTCTAATATTTGATTCTTGAGGTCATATGTATGTATTTGATTTTAAGTTTGAATTTAGACGATCCCCACCGACTTGGCAGTATAACCATGATTGGCACAACGGTATATCTGTGCATCTGCTTGAAAATTTCTCCTGGCACAAGTTACTCTTCTATTGTAGAGGCTTGTTGCACATTATGAAATTATTCATTGAACGACGATTGATTGATGTTTCCTATCGGCACACATCTGGTTACCACGTGCTATATATTCTCGGGAGCTACTTTAGTTAGGGATATGCATGATTTAAGTCATCTAAATACTGTACGCATAGCATCCTGCAAATTCTGAGGTTCTGTCTGCTCTTGCCAGTTCTGCATTCTGATTTTTCTGCATGTATGATCTTCTGTCTGTATCTGTTCAGTTCTGTTTATACTCTGATTTCCTTATTTGTTTGAGATACGTTCTGAAATCATGTTTTACAATTAAGATGCAAGTTTAATTTGAACTTCTTCTACCGAGCTTAGATGTAGCTCACCCTGTTTTCTATAACATTAATAGGTTCTGAGGCTAGGGCTCCCGATACAGAGCGCGACCATGACTATTAGCCAGAGCCGGAGGCTGAGGCTAAGGAGGAGGATCTGAAACACCCTTCGAGAGTTTTATTAGCACATTGGGTACTTAGTTATATTTTGGTATCTGTTTTGTACTGGATTATTGTGCTGGTGGCCACATGATTTATTACTCTAGATGTTGTTTTCTTTTTACTTGTATTATTATATATTTTATAGGAACCATTATCAGGAACCATTGTTTTGGGAGATGGATGTCCATCACCAGTGGTTCTTTTTTATTCCTTTTTGAGGATGTATATTCTTTTGTCCTTATATATATGCATGATTTTATTTTCTTTATTCTTTTAATGTCTTATATGATGACTCGATCCGCCACTACTGGACCGTATCTGCTCTAATTTCAGCTATATGAGCGTAAACTCTTTGATTTGTTCCGAGAACATCCAGCATGATCCTGATAACACTAATTTTCGAGTGTGAAAATTTGGACTGTCATAGGTAGGGAGGTCAACGTGTTATGCTAAAAAAAACACGTGGAACTTATTGACTGCTTGGAATCAAACAATGGGGAATGATTTTTACCTTGATCTTCCACACGTGGATCGCGAGACCATGAGAATTATTCCACCAGGTAGCATAAATCCCAAAAAGTGGCCCTAAAATATATGCACACATCACATTCAAACCTGATTTTAGGGTCATTTCTTGGAATATGTGCCTCATGGAATAAAAAACTGACTATTGGATGATTAACTCAGTCTCAAGATCCATTGTGTGCTAGTTACACAAACACTAAAGCTGGGCTGTTTATGTCTTATGGCACTATATAAAAAAAGAAAATTCTAGCTTGTCTTTATGCAGATATATTTTAAGGCTACGACTATTCTCACCCATTTTTGGAGTAAGGACTACGAAAATCAGTGACTGATTTGAATCAGACGATGGAGATTATTTTTTGTTCCAAACGTTCCCACGATCTATCTTAAGATCAGGGCGCACTTATCAGATAGTCAAATGTTGATTTCACGTGACACACATCCCCAAAAGTATCCTAGATCATGAGAAAAGGAGTTGACCTTCACTTTTGGGGACGTGTACCATGTGGAATCAATATCTGAGAGTCTGATAGGTCCGACATGATCTTAAGATCTATTATGGAGAAGATTAGTATAAAAAACAATTTCTGTAGTTTAATTCAAATCAGTCAATGATTTTTATCCATGAATTATTGTGTGATCCTTACAAAAAACATGTGAGGCTAGCCGGTACCATATTTTAATTACAACATTATAAGAAAACGTCAAATGACGTGTGTGCATAAAAATCACATGCACAGGATGATTTTGTAAGAGGGGGTCGTAGGATGGGTAATGAGGACACCCAAATCTGGCACTATTGAAGTCAAATTTGGACTTAAGAGATGTTGATAATATTGGATCTCGGGGACTGGAACGAGAGGTTATCCAAAGTCTTTCGAGCAGCCAGGGGACTGAGGAAAGGTGCAAAGCCCTCTTTGAGCAGCGGCTGCACCCTTTTTTATTTTGTTGTCACTATTTGGCTTGTGTATTACACAAGCTAAGTTAAACCTCGCGCATATATATATATATATATATATATATATATATATATATATATATATATATATATATATATATATATATTTATGGGATGCAGGTTCGGTGTACCAAATTAAACTCGATTTTTTCAGTGTTCGATTTGATACACCCCAAATCGAAATCGAATCGAAACCCATTTTGTTCTGTTCGGTTCAATATATTTTTTTTTCCTAAAACTGAAATCGAAATTGATTTGGTTCGGTTTGGTTCAGTTCGATTTAGGTAAAATACCTATTGTTAGGGTATTTTTTTCGATTTTTTCAGGTTTTCTCCAATTTTTTCGATTTCCTCATCCTACACACTCGATTTTCGGTTTCAAACCTAAAGCGAAACCGACCCGAATTGGGGTTCGGTTTGGTTTGTGTCGGCTTACGATGCAGTTCGGTCCTCCCGGTTTGTGTTCAGTTCAAAACTTACATCCTATATATATATATATATATATATATATATATATATATATAGCCGAAATCCTGAGGTACGAACTTATATACGGATCTAAATCGATTTTTTCATTTTGGTTGGCCATTTGACCTCGATTGGTGCTATGTCTTTCCTAAACTACCCATTTATCATTTTTAATACGTTTTACCCCTAATGAACATAAAAATTAATCATTTATCACTATTCTACTCTCATAGCCGTTTCTAGAAAAATTCATCCAGGATTGTCATTGAGGAGAAGAAGGGCAATCCTAGTGCTCTTTTGAGAGCCCATAGGAGCTTAGTATTTTTCATGACACTTGTCATGCCCGCAATCTTTGTGCTCTTTTGAGAGCCCATAGGAGCTTAGTATTATTCATGACTCTTGTCATGCATATAATAATTTCTCTTTTTCTTTCTAAAATAATTCTTCAATGAAGGACATTTATCACATGCAAGGATTATTCTTGATAGAAGCTAGCATAGATCATTGTGACCTTTAGAGACCCAAATGGGGCATAACACAACTCTTGGATGAAAGTCAATTATCTCAAAACTTAAAAATCTACTCTTGGGCAATGGCTTTTCCTAAATTTCAGTATGAAAAGAAAAACTTCTTTAAATAGAGGTGGCTACAATCAATTAAGATCTCAAATATAAGATAAACATCTTAAAGAAGGTGTGATTCGTTATGTAAAATATTAGCATTTGATCTCATGAAGTAGCTTGCCGATAAATGACCTAAAACGTCCGATCGTGTTTACTAGTGGTTGCCTTGCCGATAAACGACCTATAACTTTTGTGTCTGCTAGGGTTTCTTGTGGAAAAGGTGAATCTGACATGGTCGATCTTGTAGCCGAAACTAAAAACTGGTTGGATGGGTGTAGCAAACCGACCTAAAATGGGGAAAAAATTGGAAAATCGAAAAAATCGAAAACCAAAGCGATTTGGAGAGAATGTTTTCAATTCGGTTTGATTTTATGTTTTCGAAATTCAACGTAACTGAACCAAAAATAAAAAATTTTGGTTTCGGTTCCGTCCATAGATCAAAATATTATCCGATACCGATACGTATCGATTTTGGACATAAACAATACAGTAAATATCCTTTTTACCGGGTACCCCAACAAATCAGGATGATACAATGAAATTTAATTTTAAATTATCGAATGATACATTCAAATTATCGTCTGATATAGATGATAATTCGTAATTTCAAATTATTGTCTGATAATATGATTTTTGGGATTTAATTTAATTTTATTATTTATTTATTTATTATTTTTATTTTTATTTTTTTAATATCAAAACGATGCATTAGATTGTATCGGAACTATACTTATCGAAATTCCTATAACGACGTTAAAGTAAAAGATTTCAAACAGAAAGTCTATAGTCTAAAGTCTAAACAGAAAGTCACATAGGCTCTTGATCTCACGCCAACTCCCTCTTCCAGTTTTGAACTCTCGGTTGTAGCTGTATTTGTCGATGTACTTCATCCACAAAGTCTAAATAGGGCCGAAGCGCGCGTTAAGGAAATAAATCCCATCTAAATAGGCAATTTCGCGGTTCTTATTTCGCACACTAACATCTCTTTGTTTTTTTTTTTTTTTTCTTTTCCCAACCAAAATTCTCCTGTCGATAGGTTAATTTCTGTGTAAGAGGAAAAATTTCCTGTATCATAGTAGTTATAAGATTTCTTCCCCATTTTCTCTCCATTTCTCTTCGAATCGAGGTAAGAAAATAAAAGATCATTTGATTTTCTTTTTCTATTTTTTAGAATGACATTGTCCTAATTTGTGCTTTGAATTCGATATTTGGAGAGTTTATTTATCTGTCCTGCATTTTTTTTTATCAATTTATTTACTCGATTTTAGGCTCAAGAATGGGTGTGAATTGCCAAAAAAAAAAAACTCTGGGTGTTAAAACAATTTCTGAGACACTGCATTTTTCTGATGATGCTCTGTGTCTCTCTGTCTGTTATTAAGTTATTTAGATTTTATTATTGGTGTTGCTACTAACCCCCCCAATAAATGCTAACAATCCCCTACAGTAAACTCCACATTTGATCAAGAGCCTATGTGATCATGAAAATAGTTAGAATGTGAGAGGGCCTCGGAGCCCAATTAGATGATATGTGGAGTAACATAAAGGGGGCAATGGTCAGGTCCTTCCCCGTAGAATTAGATTTTCAGTCCTACCCCATCTGTTGTCATTGGAAATAGGAGAATCTTGACTTGCTTGGTTTTCACTTTTTATAGTACGATGTGCAGTCAAGATTCTCCTATTTCCATGGACAACAGATGGGGTAGGATTATAAATTTGGTTCTACTTGGTAGGACCTGACCATTGCCCATATGAAAGGATAAAATTAGAAACGAGCACATAAGAGGAAATTTGATATTGGCACCGACCTATAAAGGAAAAAAAATCCTTGAATGACGTTTGAGATGGTTTAGACAAGTCTATCAGGAGCTAGAAGACAAGGAAGTAGGAGAAAAGGAAGAACAATGAAGACTTGGAGGGAAGTGATGAGAATGGGCATGAAGGATTGCAAAGTCATTGAGAGCTTCACGCTAATCAGAAATGAGTAGGGAAAAGGACTTGCAAAGTCAACCACAAATAGATAGGCTAGAGCTATGATGATGATGGTAGTGGTGATGAGCGAGTTAAATTTAGGGTTAAAGAGTTAGCGTTAGAGCTTGGTAGGATAGGAAGAGAGAGAGAGAGAGAGAGAGAGAGAGAGAGAGGGGAAGTAGATGAGAGAGAAGGAATATTAGGGCTGAGTGGTTACAACTTTTCTATTATTAGTATATATACCGCCGATCATGATCTCACGTAAATCAAAATAAAGGAAATACTTAAACACTAAAGTGGCTAGTCCACTACCCACACACCCAGAATGCGTAGGCATATTGTAACATAGCAGGGCTCTTAATGATTTTGAAGGTGGGTGACTGAGAGCCAAGTTTGAATTTGACTCATAAGGGATCAAGCCCAAGTCTGGCAAATTTTGAGGGGGAAGCATACAAGTTATCGGTGCCAGTTGAATTTGGGTGTCAGAAATCGAATTTGGCAGCAAAATGACTGTGAAGAAGGGACCTTCCTATTTTAGTTCGGAGGACTCATTCTCTGTAGTGAAGAAGCCCCCACCATGCATTCCTAAAGGGTTTAATATGGGTTCTTTATATTTGTTCGAGTTTCAAACATTTGCAATTTGCATCATCAAATGACCTACCATTTGATCAACATCTCTCATAAATTGAAGAAATAAACGAAGAAGAAGAGCTGGTTTATAAGAAGAAGTTAAAAAGGCAACAATATTCAAATGAATGTTTTCAGTGGGAGTTATTAGTAGCTCCTCTATTATTTGCTTACTGAGTTTTCTTCTCTACCGATAAATGCATTTGGCTTTCTTAATTTTTGACACCTTGAAATCGTGAGGCACCGGAGGAAGTTTTCTCTACCCATGTAATGCCTCTTCCCAATACTACATGAAACGTGTCAGAGGATTGAATATGTCCAACGGAATTGTTAATGGAAACGTAGTTAAAACGGCTGGAAATTCGAATTTCAACTCTGATGAAAGTAAGAGAAATTACTTACTTTTTTTTATAAAAAATTTTATTTAAAAATTTCGTTTTCTATTGTTCCCGTTTCGATCAAGAAGTATCTATTTGTTCTATTGATCCTGTTTTGATCAAGAATTATCTATTTGTTCTATAGCCAAGCGACGAGCAGATGTTCTGGAGTGGTTAAATAGTAAACTTCCGCATATAAAAATTGCACCGGAAGCTTCGGAAGAGGAACTGAGAACACATTTGATTGATGGAACTGTCCTCCGCAGTCTCGTGAACAAGCTTAGTCATGGTTCTGCAACTGAGGTTGAATCTCTACTACTACTTGTGCACTTGCCCTAATTTTGAACTTCTTATGCTCTTCTTTATTAATTTCAGAGCCATGGAGGTTCTCATCTTTCTCCCCTTCGGCGTGTGGAGAATGACAAGGCATTTCTGTCAGCTGTTGGTGAAATCGGTTTTCCGAGTTTCAAAGTGTCGGACCTAGAGCAGGTATTTGTTATATTGCATAGCCTATGTTTAATTTTATTTTATTTTATGAGATGATAATTCGTTAAGATATTAAGATTTGGCAGAAACAATGTATGTATATATATGTAGGATAGTGGTAAGGTGCCCCAGCGGAGCATGGTGAGCATGTCCTAACAGTCCACGTGGAGCCCCCGTCGCACTCAAAATACTGTTTTGGTGCCACGTGGAGCAAGGTCGATTTGTTAAACAAAGCTTTTCAAAAAAATTCAAAAACCCATTTACATGCGTTTTTTTTGCCTTAGAAATTTGAACCATTAAAATAGTCAAAGTTTGACTTATTTTTTTTTTTTAAATTGAGCTAAACAAAGCATTTGAATTCCACGTGGCACCAAATCAGTGTTTGGGTGCCTTGTGAATTGTTGGGACACACAACCTTTTATATATATATATATATGAAATTTCGGGGTTATCGATGATATCACTAAAGAAAATATACAAACACAACCACAAAATGAACACAGACGATTTTAACGTGGAAAACCCTTTCATAGGTAAAAACCACGGATCTATCTATCCAAGGCAAACAATCCACTATGAAAAATAAATTATTATAATGTTTCAAGAATGAAATGCCCTATCACTCTCCTTACTAACAATGACCTCATCTCACGATCTTCCCTTTCATATTGACATCGCCTTCCACCGTCTCCTCTCACGATGGTTCACTCGTTTCACACACTAGCCAATCACAAATTTGAAACATAAAGATCTACCTCCATTTACCGAGGCAAAGTTTCTTTGATTTATCCATTCAGAATAACACTTAAATATCTCAAAGAGAAGGAGATGGGGAACTTTGAAGAGATTTTAACATGAAAAACTTTCCCTAAAAGCCTTACTTCCCAATTACAAATATCCTTTTTAAACTATCGGGGCATAGATGTCCTTGAGACACTAACTTCCCATAACCGTCGGAATCATTTGGAACATGGACGTCCCATGAATCACTCACGGATGTCCGTGACCACGGATGTCCATGAGTTCATTCACTGACGTCCGTTCATCCGAATCACTGAATCTACTTGCACATAGGAGCACTTTTAAATTTGATCATGATTATGATAAAATTTCTAACAATCTCCCCCTTTGTCATAATCATGATAAAACCTAGATTACAAGGACTTGATTAAAAAACATCAGATTAACTCTCATCTAAGTCCTATACAACAATCTAGTATGCAAAAAAAGTTACAACTCTATTGCTCCCCCTTAACTAATTAGCTAAGTAAGATCAGATTAAGTAGGACCATTGCAAACGAGGTCTAGTTGTAAATGCAACTTCTCTAGAAAGATCATGATATCCCAAGTTGGTCATGACACTCGATTCGTGAGAATCAGACAAAGTGTACTGGCTCTGATACCAATTGAAATTTCGGGGTTATCGATGATATAAGAAGAGAAAAAATGCAAACACAACCACAAAATGAACACAGACGATTTTAACGTGGAAAACCCTTTCACAGGTAAAAACCACGGGACCTATCTCAGATCCAAGGCAAACAATCCACTATGAAAAATAAATTATTACAGTGTTTCAAGAATGAAATGCCCTATCACTTTCCTCACTAACAACGACCGCGTCTCACGATCATTCCTTTCATAATGACATCGCCTTCAACCATCGTCTCTCACGATGGTCCACTTGTTTCACGTGAGCCAATAACTATTTAAAACCAAATAATATCACTTTGGCAAATGGGGTACTTTAAAGAGAATTTTTAACATGAAGAACTTTATCTCAAAAGCCTTACTTTCCGAATTACAAATATCATTTTTAAACTATCGGGGCACGGATGTCCTTGACCAAGGATATCCTTGAGACACTAACTTCCCATAATGGAACGGAACACGGACGTCCGTGAATCACTCATGGATGTCCGTGACCACGGATGTCCGTGAGTACATTCAGGGACGTCCGTCCATCCGAACCACTAAATCTACTTGGCACATAGGAGCACTTCTAAATTTGATCATGATTATGACAAAATTTCTAACAATATATATATATATATATATAGTGTTCAAACTAAGTTTTAAATTCTCGGGTTTGGTACTAGCACTGGTCACGATTAGTAAACCAGCTAGTATTTCCGGTATATGCTGGAAATTTTAAAGTTTTTTAATAATAATGAAACATTATTATTTAATATGATAGCGTGATTTAGGGCAATTTGGAAAATATTGGCTGGTATTTCTTGCATTTCCGAGATTTTTAAAATACCAAGCGGTATATGCCTAGTATATTCATACTGAGTATATCATCACGGCTTCTGGTTCATCAAATTTTGATATATGTGCCGATAAATCCTTTATTTTCTGTGCTTTTGAACCATGGCTCATGCACATCCATTTGTACCATGCTTCCATATGTTGACGTTTTGATGAAATATCCACATCTCAGTAGCAGGAAGCTTCCATTAAGGTTGTGCTCCGCAATCTCACTCTCTATCCCACTTCAGGACCTCAAATTGCTCATAGTAGAAACTACCATGCCTATTGTTTCATCAAAATACCTTGTACTCATTTAGTTTTTGTAGTCATATGCGTTTGTTTCGTTTTGTACCTAGAGATTGCAAATATCTATATACACAACCAAATAATATTTTCTGTTCTTTATTTAATTTGCACAACCACACAATAGTGTTTTATACAAGAAAATATGCGCTCCTGCCTTGTCAAATTTTGAGCAATGTGGCTTCCCTACTCTGGCATCTGAGTTGCTTCTACTCCTCTGCTAGCTTTGTTCAACTAAGGTTTTATTACGTCTTTGTGCAAACAGACATACAAAGAGATGGGCATAAAGCATGGATCAAAATATCTTCCGATACCGATACGTATCGGACGATATGTATCGGTATCGGAGGTGGACGATATGGTATATTAAATGTACTGTATCACCCTTTTATATGGCTAATACCGGACGATACATTCAATGTATCGTCCAAGATATATTCTTGACGTATCGTCCGTCACGCATGCGTTATTGGCTTAACTTTCGATCACTGGTTTTAAGCATTTTGATCCATGGCATAAAGTATCAAACATGGCAAGCCTGTAAACCATACACATTGATACTCATATGTTTATTATGAGAACTTGAGATATAGGCTATTAGACAAATTTTAGGCCATGCACAACTAATTGAGATATGGCAAGCCATGCTGACATCATCGTGATGTCGTGATGTCGAATCGACCAAAAAATTCAATGATAGATTTCTGCTCTGATTCCAAGTTAAAGAAGAGAATTCTGAATTAGGATTATGGTTTCGGTGAAGAAGAAGAAGAGTAGGAGAAAACTTATGTTGAGTTTCTTACCCTCATACCCTTATCTTATTAGTGTTTATCTCACTTAGTTACAAACTAATGTTGGCACACCCATTAACACTAATGCACCAACTTACATAAAGGGGGGTACAAATAATACTGACCTACAGACCAACTTAACTAGCTACACCCCCAATGGGTCTACATACACAGCACTAAGACTAATATAACATCACCAACATGAGTTTCAACAACCACACTCCTCAAGAATTCTAATGAGACAGGGTATGCTGAATTTGCAATATTAGCGGTTGAGATTGGCGATTCAAAATGTTGTTAATCTACATCCAGTTTGGAGGGTCGACAATTCTTTTCAATTGTCTTTACAAGTGGAGGAGCAACAAAAGATAAATTATAATAAATGCTTGAATGATGATTGGGTAGGTTCTAATTCATCTAGGAAGTCTCAAGTGGGAGAACCACTAAAATCAGCTTCTTTTGCTATGATTGAATGTGGAACTGGGACAACAACAGGAAAACCTTCTAGTGCATTGATGCTAGGTCATCCGATTGCCCATGGAGGTCAACTGAAGTACAACTGGAAAAGTCAACCTAACAGAACAAATGGAAAGCAAATTACACTAGGAATAGGCTCCGAACTAGTCATTGTCCGTCACTTTTCATGACAGTCTAGCAACTAACCAAGTATCGGAAAGTGGTGTAAAAGAGTTTGCCATCGGAGGGGATTCATAGTTGGAGACTTTGTGACATGTTGGGTGATGGTAGCACTTGAAAGCGACAATGAGGATCGGAGGTTAATATCAAAACATCTTCCCTACAACGCGTACATTGGAGGGAAAGGTATGTAATGGTAGTGTAAACACCATGGTTTCTAAAGAGATTATGGACAAGTTCCAATTTCCATTAGAAACCATACAAGGTGACAGGGTCCAAGAAAGCGGTTAAGCATAAGTATTTGATAAAGTTCCAATTTCCATTAGAAACCATACAAGGTGACAGGGTCCAAGAAAGGGGAGAGAAAGCGGTTAAGTATAAGTATTTGATAAAGTTCTCCGTCAGAAAGATATATAGTGATGAGGTTTGATGCGATGTGATGCACATGGACACATGCCATTTTGTGGTTGACAATTCATTAATGAAATCATGTTTAGCGAAATTAAAATACATATACATTCATCAAGGGTAGCATCCAAGTGACACTTCTTCCTCAATGTGAGAGAGTCAAGCAGAAGGCGACCACAAATCTCTAATGCTTTTTCTTGAACCGATTGAACGAGAGAGTGGGAACTGGTCCAAAAGGAGGGCTTGACAAGTCAAACTCGAGGAGAGTTTCTTCCAACTTGGAGGAACTACTGAAAAGCAAAGGCAAGGGATGCACTAGGAAGAAATATGCAAAGAAAGAATGAAGAAGAAAGAGGTTAGGAAGGAGGAAGAAAAGATGTATTGGCCCACAAAATAAAGACCCCAAAAAAACATTTGAGCAGAAAGAGGAGCCCAAGTATTAAAAGGGTTGTCACATAAACACTTCTAGTGATCACGTGACCAGGTAAAGTGGTCCACATGCAACTTGTGAGAATTTTGAAGAGTTATCTCTCGTTTTTAATCAACTTGCGATATCTGAAGTTGACTAAAAGCGAGGATAGGGAGGGGAATGACTCATGTGATCTCTTAAGTGATCATGTGCCCCTTTAACACTCAAAAATCTTGAGAAATCACAAAAAAAGAAGGAAAAGGAAACTATGGCTGTTTGATTGAGTTTTGTTGACTTTATTTATTCTTTTGATAATTAGGCAAATTATTTTGTTATTTTGTGAGTTTTTTGTTAAAACTATGTTAGACGATGATTGCCGGGAAGATCAACAACAGAAGCCATTTTCCTATTGAGGCAACTTATGGAGAGGTTCATAGAGAGAAGGAAAAACCTACATTTGGTCTTGATTGATTTAGGGAATGCTTATGATCGAGTGCTCACACAGATAATTTGGTGGACGCTGAGGAAGCAATGCATCCTGAACTTATCCAAGACATGTATGAGAGGGCGATAACTAGTGTACGCGTGACGTGTGGAGAGATGAGTGAATTCTCTGTTGGAGTTGGGCTGCATCAAGGATCTTCCTTGAGTTTTTATTTGTTTTCCCTAATCGTGGATGCGCTAACCATAGATATGTAAGAAGAGATCCCTTGGTGCATGCTATTCGCAGATGGCATAGTTTTAATTTCCCAAATGAGAAAATAAATAAATGATAATCTGAAATTATGGCAAAAAGCCTTGGAGTTAAGGGGTTTGAAAATTAACAAAATAAAAACGGAATGCATGGAGTGTAAATGTAGTGAAGATGATAGCGTGGAGGAGGTTTAAGTCAAATTAGAAAATTATTTAGTGCTACATTGCCATAAATTTTGCTATTTAGACTCTACTTTACAATTAGATGGTGGATTTGAAGAGGACGTCTCAAATAGCATTAACGCATGCTGGATGAAATGGAGGCAAGCAACCAGATTTTTGTGCGACCCAAGAGTTCCACTTAGATTGAAGAGCATTTTTATTAGATGGCTGCTAGACCTTCCATATTATATTGTCCAAAATGTTGGGCTACAAAAAGGCGATTAGAAGATAGAGTACATGTGACTAAGATGCTTTTGTTGAGATCAATGTTGTTAGGCATATGTGATAGTATGCCATGACATGATTAATGAGGGCCTTAGAGTATATGGACGTCGGTTTTGAACCACATCGCTTTACTGTCGGAAGAAAGCGAAAAGGAAGCCCGAGTGCTACAACCGAGAAAAAGCGGAGGCAAAAGACGTCATCAGGCGAAGGACGTCCACAAGATATTGACGGACGTCAGGAAATAAGGACCCCCACTGTTTTGTGGGACGGACGTCCGTGACCTCCAGTAGGAACGTCCGTGGAGACGTTCCACCCCGCGACGAATACTTCTAGTTTTGCGAAAACTTACCTTTTTCAGTCTTTTATTATTATTAGGACTCTTTAATTCAAATTATTTTTTGGTTGCCTATTAAGGAGGCTTGTAAATACAATTACTTTAGTTTTTATGAATATTGATTGAGCTTTTGCTTGAATGGAGAGAGAGTCTTCTTCCCCGTGATGGGTTTGGTGTGAGGCCAAGGGAGTGATTTCCATTATTTTCTTCTTTATCTTTCAACCTCGTTATCTATCTATCTATCTCTATTTAGCCTTTACAAAATCTTAATCTATTTGTTCATCAATCCCGAAGCCTCAAATCATTCCAAAACCCTAGTTTTCCTCTGAGCCATCAAACACAACCCTAGTGTGGACCGCTGAATCTACATCGGATCGATGACGAATGCCCACGCCTGGAAAAGCTAGAGTTCAATCTCTAAGTCCGATCCCGCCTTAAATCTAATGGGACTTGCGCATTGGACTGAACCTTACCCGGATCTCGCGCGATCTACCCATCAGAATTCTCAGAACCCTAAGGTATTTGAGATAATTTTGCGATTAAACTTGAATTAATTTTATTTAATTTCGGCAAAACTCCATTAAAGTACTAATCACGCATTTTAGGGTTCCAATCCGCTTTTGGTATTAGAGGCAGGTTTTCTAGGTTTGGGCATAATTGCTTGTCATATTTCATTCTGTTGCATTATTTTTCTTTTGTGAGTCCATATTGCATTCCATACTAGAACCCTAATAGACCTTTGTGATCACCATGGATTCGAATGATATTCTCGATACTCTAAGAGTTATGCGAGAAGAGTTGGGTGCAATTAATACGTGACTGAATACAATAGTGCAATCCCAGACAACTCTAGGGACTTCTAATGATAGGCTACGTGATCGAATCAACCAGTTAGATGAGTTTGATGTGCACCATGTTCAGCGTCGAGGCGTGAAGGCTGCGCTTTGAGCGCAAATGGTCGCCAAGATGATCGGAATTGGAACCATAGAGATCATCGAAGAGATGACTACGACCCCGAAATACAACTCCTCAAGAATGTCCGAGTTGACATTCCAACATTCGATGGAAGAATGGACCCTGCAGTCTTCCTCCATTGGTTTTCTGACATGGACCAACACTTTGATTGGTATGACATGAATGACGACCGTTGTGTCAGGCTCGCAAAAATGAAATTAATTAGGCAAGCTCGACTTTTCTGGGTCAATGTTGAGCGCATAAGGGTGAATGCCTGTCCTCCCATTATCCGTTGGGACGACGTGAAGGAAAAGCTTGCTGAGAAGTATGTTCCTTTATTATACTAGCAATGCCTCCTCGACCAATGGCAAAACTTATGCCAAGGCGGTATGCCCGTAATCGGGTACATTGACAAGTTCGAAGAGTTTATGATGAGGGCCAAGGTATCGGAAGACCCTGAAATCACTGTCTCTAGATTCCGCACTGGATTGCGATTAGATTTGCAAAAAGAGTTGATTTCTTACCTTGTGAAAACTGAAAGATGTTATGCCGTTGTGCAAGATCTTGAACGGTATTTGAAAACATCAGTGGTGAAGCGAATTGAGCCACAACATAGTGGTCTTCGCTCCGGTGAGGGATAGTTTAATGTTGAAAATCCTCCTCCCAAACCTACACAACCTGTCCCTACCAATGCAAGGTTTGAAAAGGGAAAAGGTGTAGCTAGAGAATCCTCAAGGGACAACTCTCACGTCAAATGCTATAAATGTCATGGGATGGGATACTTTGCCGCCCAATGGCCTACAAAAGATCCCCAAAGGAATCTCTTCATTGAGGGAGAGGAGGATGATAACGAGTTAGTGGTTGAAGAAGAAATGTTTGAGCCGGATGTCACACCCAGTAATGAGGAGGGTGATGATAGTAGTCGTGTTTTAGTTGTGAGGTGTGCGCTTGCACAATCTCAATGGGATGAGAAGGATGGTCATGGAAGGAGAACATCTTCCACACCTTTTTCAGATTGGATGAAAAGAGTTGTAAGGCCATCGTGACAGCGGTAGTTACACCAATGTTGTGCCAACTCACACTATACGCCGCTTGGTGCTTACACCAGAAGCCCACCCGAGACCCTATAAAGTTGCATGGGTTGACTCTTCATCCATTCTTATGTCAAAAAGGTGTCATATACCGATTCAGTTGGGTTCTTATTTGGACACCTTATGGTGTGATGTGGTGTCGATGGATGTGGGTCATATCATTTTGGGAAGGTCGTGACTCTACGACATGAACGTGACCCTTTTGGTCGATCAAATATATGCACGTTCATGCATAAGGGCAAAAATATCACCTTACACCATTCGGAATTTGAAAAGGTTTCTTTGGATGAGAATGTGGTCTACGTTGTCATCACTGTTGAGAGCGCTCCCGAGTCAGTGAGCGAGAACCCCAAGGAGGTTGAGCTGATCTTGAACGAATTTGCGGATGTCTTCCCAGAAGACTTACCCAATGAACTCCCTCCCATGCGTGACATCCAACATGCAATCAACTTGGTTCTCGGATCTACCCTACCGAACCTGCCCCACTACGGTTGAATCCGATTGAGCATGTCGAGTTGACTCGACAAGTCAATGAACTCCTTCAAAAGGGGTTCATCCAAGAGAGTATGAGCCCGTGTGTCGTCCCTGCCCTACTCACTCCTAAGAAAGATGGTACATGGCTCATGTGTGTGGATAACCGTGTAATCAATAAGATTACGATTAAGTATCGGTTTCCCATACCGAGACTTGACGACTTGCTCTATATGATGGTTGGTGCCACTATCTTTTCTAAGATAGACTTCAAGAGTGGCTACCATCAAGTCTGAATCCGCCTCGGTGATGAGTGGAAAACCACCTTTAAGACCAAGGACGGTCTTTATGAGTGGACGGTCATACCATTTGGGCTTCCTAATGCTCCGAGTACTTTCTTGAGGCTCATGACCCAAGTGTTGAGGCTGTTTCTAGACAAATTCCTTGTTGTTTATTTCGATGAAATCTTAATTTATAGTAATGACAAGGAACAACACTTGAACCACCTTAGGTTGGTTTGTGAAACCCTCAAGGGCGAGAAGTTGTTTGCGAATCTCAAGAAGTGTACCTTCATGCAACGTTCCGTTGTCTTCTTGGGATTCATTATCTCAGCAGATGGAATGGTCGCGAACCTCGAAAAGGTTAGAGCCATTGTGGAGCCGAACCTAAGAACATACACGATGTCTGTAGCTTTTATGGATTGGCTACTTTCTATCGTCTCTTTATCAGAAGCTTTAGCACCATCATGGCCCCAATCACTGCTTGTATGAAAAGGGGGGATTTTCGATGGGGCAAAGCCGTGACGAAAGCGTTTGCCGAGATCAAATAAAGAATGAGTAATGCACCTGTCATGCGTTTGCCGGACTTTTCTAAGGTCTTCGAAGTCGCATGCGACGCATCGGGTGTGGGCATAGGAGTGCTTAGCCAATAGTGGCCTATTTTAGTGAAAAGCTTAATGAGGTAAAGAAAAAATAATCCACCTATGACAAGGAGTTCTATGCAGTTGTTCGTTTCTTATGGTATTGGAAACATTACTTTAGGCCGCAAAAATTTGTGTTGTTCTCTGACCATGAAGCCTTACGCTTCTTAGCCTCTCAGAAGAAGCTAAATCCGAGGCACGCAAAATGGGTTGAATACCTCCAGGGGTTCACCTTCGTATTGAAGCATAAGGCCGGTGTTGAAAATAGGGCTGCTGATGCGCTTAGTCGTTGGGTGGCGACTTTGCACTCTATGAGCACCGTGATTGTCGGGTTCGAACAATTAAAGGATGAGTACCCCGGTTGCCCAGATTTTGGGGTAGAGTACACTGCTCTCCTTAGTGACCTGATCAGCACACATTCCTCATACACCATCCAGGATGGGTACATGTTCAAGGGCAATCGCTTTTGCGTCCCTCTCACTTCATTGCGTGACTTCCTCATTTGGGAGTTACATGCCGGAGGGTTAGTCGAACATTTAGGGCGTAATAAGACTATTGCGCTCGTAGAGGATAGGTTCTTTTGGCCTAGCCTAATGAGAGATGTCGCCCGGGTTGTCAAACATTGTCGTACTTGCCAAGTGTCGAAAGAGAGTAAGCAAAATACCGACTTATACACCCCGTTACCCGTGCCACACACACCATGGCAAAACCTCTCATGGATTTTGTGCTTGGACTTCTTAAAATTCCAAGGAAGCACGAGTCCATCTTTGCTATAGTGGACCGATTTTCCAAAATGGCCCACTTTATACCTTGTTCGAAGACCTCCGATGCTTCTCACATTGCTAAGTTGTTTTTCATGGAAGTCGTGCGTCTTCATGGGTTGCCCAAAACCATCGTGTCTAATAGGGATGTCGAGTTCACTAGCTATTTTTGGAAGACCCTTTGGCACATGATGGGCACCATGCTCCAATTTTCGACGGCCTATCACCCTAAAACGGATGGCCCAACCGAGAGCGCCAATAGGAGTTTAGGGAATCTCCTTCGTAGTCTTGTCGGTGATCATGTTAGGAACTGGGATACCATTTTGTCCATAACTGAGTTTGCCTATAATAATTCTGTCAATAGGTCTATAGGCATGAGTCCCTTTGAAGTTGTACATGGTCATAGGTTTAAGACACCTTTAGATTTGATCCCCATGTCAGCGTCGCATAGAGTTTCTGAGTCAGCCGATTCATTTACACAACACATTCAAAGTTTGCATGCCGAAATTAAACAGAAGATTAATTCAAACAACAATCAATAAATTATCTGTTGATGCTCACAGGCGATTTAAGAAATATCAAGTGGGTGATCAGGTGATGGTTCGGATTAGGCCTGAGCGGTTCCCTTCGGGATCCGCAAAGAAGCTCCATTCGAGGTCTTTGGACCTTTTAGAATTTTGGCAATGAGTGGTCCTAATGCATATGTACTTGAGCTTCCTCCAGGTACAGGGGTTAGTTCGACATTCAATGTGGAGGACCTGATTCCTTACCTGGGTTCAATCCTGCCTCCTGCAAATCCTTTCTAGCCCTCTCCTAGTCCCAACCTCACCCAAACCTTGAACCCGGTGCCTCTCCCTTCTCCAAGCAAGCAGCGACATGATGTGATTGAGGATATCTTAAATGATCATGTCATATCCACACACGAAGGAGGCTGAAATACTTGGTCAAATGCGCCGAAAAAATCGGAGTCTAAAAACATATGGATTCATGAGAATGAGGTTCGTCGATTGGACCCCGACTTGCTTGATAGTTACCACGAACGTGTTTCATCGGTGATGAAACCTATTTGGTCTGGGGGAATTGACGGGGACGCTGAGTACGTGGATATTGATTTTGGACTGCATCGCTTTTACCGGCGTCGGAAGAAACAAAGAGGAAGCCCGAGTGCTATAGCTTCAGGAGAAAAACGGAGGTAAAAGACGTTATCAGGCGACGGACGTCCGTAGGATATTGACGGGCGTCCGGAAATAAGGACCTCCACTGTTTTGTGGGACGGACGTCCATGGACCATCACGGACGTCTGTGACCTCCAGTACGGACGTCCGTGGAGACGTTCACTAAATGAAACTTCTATTTTTGTGAAAACTTACCTTTTTCAGTCTTTTATTATTATTAGGACTCTTTAATTCGAATTATTTTTTGGTTGCCTATATAAGGAGGCTTGTAAATACAATTAATTTAGTTTTTATGAATATTGATTGAGCTTTTGCTTGACTGAAGAGAGTCTTCTTCCCCGTGATAGGTTTGGTGTGAGGCCAAGGGAGTAATTCCCATTATTTTCTTCTTTATCTTTCAACTTCGTAATCTATCTACCTATCTCTATTTAGCCTTTACAAAATCTTAATCTATTTGTTCATCAATCCCGAAGCCCCAAATCATTCCAAAACCCTAGTTTTCCTCTGAGCCATCAAATCAACGCAATTCCACAACCCTGGTGTGGACCGTTGAATCTACATCGGATCGATGACGAACGCCCATGTCTGAAAAAACTAGAGTTCTTGCTCTAGGCCCGATCCCACGGGACTTGTGCATTGGACTGGACCCTAGCCGGATCTCTCGCGATCTACTCATCAGAATTCTCAGAAACCTAAGGTATTTGAGATAATTTTGCGATTAAACTTGAATTAATTTTATTTAATTTCAGTAAAACTCCATTAAAGCATTAATCACGCATTTTAGGGTTCCCGTCCTGCGTCAATAACCCAATCGCATTTTGTCATGGCATACAGTTTTTTTTTCCCAAAAATTCGAAAAAATATGAAATAAATCCCAAAAAATTCCTAAAAAATCCCCAAATTTTGCAATATAAAAAACCACTATATTTTGTTGATTTTGTGCTCTATATTGTAGAATGAGGAGAATATATCTCATATAAGGTAGAAGGAAAAATATAAATTTCATTAAGAGAGAGAGAGAGAGATTATTAAAGTAAAAAACGAGAGTAAAAGACCCAAAACATACCTTTGAGAGTTGTGGTATGCATTAGGAAGAGAAACTCCCTATTTATAGGGATTGGGGAACCATAAAAAGCAAAAAAAAAAAAAGAAGCTCTAATGGTCATATTTATGAGCGTTGGAGAAGTATGCCATCATATACACTGTATGTGATGGCATACTTACCTATATCGCAGATGCCATCATGGCATATATGAGATAGCCTTCCCAGATGGCATATGCGATCACATATGACATCAATGGTTGAGATGGATGTGTGGAGTAGCAAGAAAGGATAAAATTCAGAACAAGTACATAAAAGAAAATTTGAGAGTGGCACCTATAAATGAAAAATATATGGAATGTCACTTGAGGTAGGGGACATGTTCATTGGAGGCACGAAGCATGCCCTGTCCAGAGGGTTGTTAAGCTACAAGCATAAGGAAATGGGAGAAGAGGAAGACCAAGGAAGACCTAGAGGGAAGCCGTGAGAAGAGATATGAAGGTTTGCCAAGTTACAGAGCGAGCGGAGAAATTTGACTCCCAAAGTTGACTCCAAATAGATGGGATAAGGCTGTGCTGATAATGATGATTTTGGAGACCGGTCAAGAAAAGAAAATAATAAATATTATGTTTTTTAAACGAGATTCTCCTGAATATTTTAGTTGATGGCTCTCTTTATCGTATTGTGGATTTGATCATTTGAGGTACTTCAATTTTTCTGCGGATATTCTCTTCTCTTTATTGGATTCTCTTCCTCTTTATCACATCAAATGAGTAGAAGCTATAAAATATTAGAGTTCCATTATCATTCTATGAGTGCACTGAGGATGAACTGTTGAGAGCAACCATGGATGCAAGGGAAGAAATTGTAAAAGTTTTAGCAAAAAGCTGCTCCTGCCATGTCTTGCGATTCAAAAGCCGAAGCTCCAGATGAGAATGGACATGTAACACAGATTACAGAAGCATTGTAAGCTTCAACACTTTGTTTGGGAAGAGGAGGAACATTACAAACATTCTAAATTGACCCAAAAGGGCATTGCAAGCCTCTTTTCGTAAATGTAACCTTGTAGAATAGGAAGATTATTATCTTTCATAGTTTGATCTTTTGTGCCTTTGATGTTAAATATGTAATGTTTTTTCTCTATTTTTTCTCTTTTAAGTTTTTTTTCTAGGCTCTAGGGGCAGATTGCCCGGCCGTGACTCAATTGTACTCTGTATGATTGAATCTGAAGGGGCAAGTCGGTTCCAAATCTTGGACCTGGTTAAACTTGGACCTGTCCTGGATCCAAGATCTAGATCCAACCTGATTTGGACCTGGCCCATATGTGTGTGTCTTTGTGCGCGCGTGTGCATGTGTCATTATTTTTAGGGATAATGGCTTCAGAGTCTCTAACCGATATTTAAACACCAGAATGATGTTTAAATGATCTTACACCATTGAAGTGTGATTTATCATTATGCCATGTGGCGCACATCTTGATCAATCTAAATCGTCCAAGTGGTAATCCATCATCGGAACATATCTCAGCCAACAGAAACATGTCTATAAGTGGATGCAAACCATCTGATCAATGATCTTTAATATCAACCACTAAAACAAAAAACAATGGTTTGATAGTATAGTCAACAAATCGGATGGTTCAAATCTCTCAAAAGTAGGATTTTGGGCCCATTGTCCTTCAATGTATGATCTATCACTATGACGGTGTGGATTAACACATCTTTAATCCTTAATGGTGTAAGATCATTTAAACACCATTTGGTGTTTAAATGATGGTCAGGAGCGTCGGGTCCTTATTTTTACTGGTCTATTACTTATTTACAGAGGTTAGTCAGAAAACTCATATTGTTGTTAGAAGTGCCACGTACCAAGTTTTTTTTGTGTATATGAGAAATTTGGCTTCCCAATTTCTGTTTATTGGCTAAACTAACCATTATCTAACTGAGGTATTTCTTAGTACATATATTTTCAATGAAACCAAAGCAATGAGTGGATTCACAGAAGCGCACTGTAGTATGACACACCACATGACAAGGTCATTGTATACAAAATTCAGGGCTATGATGCAGTTGAACATGTGCATAAAAATCTTTGTTAATGTTGGTGCATTTGTAGGCCTCAATAATATTAAAGTGAACTTGTGCATAAATATCTTTGCTATTGTAGCTGCATTAGTAAGCCTCAAAATTAAGATTAAAGTGCATTTGTTTTTATGTGGAAACTCTGGAATAAAATTGCTAATTTTTCAGTCTGGTTCTCATTAAAATAGCTGCACCGTTTCAAAATTGTGTTTTCGATAACATGTTCGGTTATCAATTTCAACAATCTTTTTCCAGTTGCTGTATTGCTGTTTCTGTGACCATGGTCATCTGATATGTCCATGGTTCAAAATCTTGTCCGCAACTGGTACGTACCGGACAATACGTACCGGTTTCGGAGGTCACTGATATAATACTTTCAAAGTATCGTATCAGTGCGCTACATATATATTGGTAATGTATCAGACACTACATACCAATGTATCATCCGGAACTGGTACGTATCGGGTGATACGTACCAGTTTTGGAGCTTGACGATACGTACCGGAAAATCAAGATTTTGATCCATGGACATGTCTCAGAATTCACACATCAGTATGGCTATAAATCATTCTAACATTGTATTGTTCAGTGCAAAACTGAGCTTAGATTAGGTTAATAGATGCAGATGTGATTGTAATAGACTAATAGTTTTTTCTGCAATAAATAGCATTTAGACCTTTCTGATGAATCTAGAATCTTTAGATTTCTATCGATCTTTTGCAATTTTTTTTGGAATGCCTACACAATTTTTTTTAAAGTACGTGTTTGAACCAAAACCCAAATTGGATTTGATTAGTAATGGGTTGAGTCTAGATATGGTGTGACCTGGACTTGGACTCAAAACCAGAATGGCCCACTTTTTTTTTTCCCTTGGACTTGGCCGATCCATTTACACTCCTTTTAGTCTCTCTATAGATCTATATACCATATTGCATAATTTACGAAAAACTATAAGGTATGTTAAAGATATTAGAGTTAGACATATTGATGCGTATTTTAGATTTACTGCTTGAATCGTGGATCGGATAAAGAGGAGATGTCAAAGAGAAAGTGGACCTGAATGTGTTTTAAAAAAACCCGTTTGATCAAAAAGAAAATAATCCAAAATTTATTAGAGTCTTTAACTTTTAATCCTGTCACTTTTATGTTTGGCCTATTTTGAAGTGTCAAACGAAGTTGGATTGATGCGAAATTGATCATATTTGAAAGCTTATCAAAGTAGCTTTCCAACGAGCCAAAAAACGTGCAATTCCGACAAGTATTGAAGAAGTTATGATCAGTTTTCAGAGGCTGCACATAAAGTGCGAATTTCAAGAATCCTAATTGAATTAGGATTAGTCTCTTTTATTATTTTATTTTAGAAAGTAAGAGTTATTTCTTTTATTAGAAATAGGATTAGTTTCCTTATTGTTTAGGACTTTATTGTTTTAGAAGAATTAGGATATTTCTTTTATTTGAATTAGGAATTAGAGTTATAATAGAATTTCTAATTTTATGCATTGGCTAGCCTATTTAAAGGCTTGTAAATACTTTTATTATTACTTTTTGGTTAATGAAAATTGCTTATGCAAAATTGAGAGTTTTTAACTTTCGTGAGGGTGCGATTCTTTCAAACGGAGAGCGATTCTTCGATTCCCGCTTGCGGTTTGGTGTGAGGCCAACTCTTCTTCTATCTCTATCTTCTTTAGATCTACGGTTTGCGTAAGTAGCGTAATCCTAATTATTTTATTGATCTCATAAAAGCCCTAAATCAATATTTTGTTCATCATTAATTTTATTAGCTTTTTATTTTCGTTTGGTATCGAGAGAACCTGCTTGCGAGTTCGTTCGACACCCTAAAACTATCGGAGATCTAGCTGTTCATAAAAACCAGATTCGCAATAGGGAACGTACACGAAAGTAACACTATTTTGGGCCGAAATTAAATCACCTAATTGACTTTCTAGAATTTTCGTGATAATTTATTATGTGAAATTGTTATTTTAATTGATTAAATTAATTTTAATCTTAATCTCAGCCCTAGCATTGCATTTAGTAAGTTCCCGCATCACATATTAGGTTCATTAATAGTGCAAGGGTCAAATAGGCAGTTTGACTGTGGACTAGTCAGTGGCACTTTTGTAATTTGAATTGGTTAATAATAATAATAAATTAAGAGAGAGAGCGAGAAAGAGTTACAGTCTCTTGCTTTCTCTCGCCCTCTCTTTCTCATGTATACTTCTTTCTTCTTCTCTCTTTCTTTCTCTCTCATTTCTTTCCTCTCTCCATTCCACACATCATCAATTATTGCTCTCTTCTCTTCTCTATTTGCCTCTCTTTGAGTTTATTACATTCCTCAATGTGGTACCTATTCAAGAGAGGCCTATAAGACATTCTAATAAATTAGACATCATTACATTTTGTAGATTTCATTTACATTATTAGAAATTAGATATTATAAATTGTCTAATTTTGTATAAATGGTCTTCCCGTAACTTTTTATAAACAACTAGAAATTATAAATTATTATGCCACTGACTATATTTATTACTATATTTCTATATATAGTGAATATACATAGACACAAGGTATCTAAAGGCGTGCCGAGGTGGTAGGCATATATAGCACGGGAGGGTTGTGGCTAGACTCTAGGAAATGAGGTGTATGCTTGCATGAATCCACATGATAAGGATGAACCTACCTTGAAAAGGCACTTTGGTTCTTGGTTATTTTGGTTATTTCCCCACCTAGTAAGAGTGGGAAAATTTTTGGGCGGGTTATATGAACTCGGTCAAAACCCAATAGGCCTCTCTGGAGGATTTTTTCCCCCAAACTCTATTTCGTAGATTCTCACACAGTTACAAAGGTCTGACTTTTTGAAGAGATCATGCTTTAATTGCACTTTATTCAATTGAAAATAATTTGCACCTTATTCTAAAGCCACTATTTCTTGAATAAATTGGGAACATAGCAATTTAATCGCGAATAAATTGCAACTTATTCAAAAGTTGGGGCATGGTTTAGGGGAAAAAAAGAAAGAAAAAAAAAGTACGATAAATTAGACCCTAACTCTATCCTCTAATCTGGTCTCTTCTCATCACAAAATGAGTTGGTGAAGAAGAAGAACAAGTCCAAAATTTACATTTTTAACATATAAATATATACAATTTCGATTGTTTCTCTACTTTGCTGATTTTGCTGATTTCTGTTAACGAAAAGCCTCGTACATACTATTCAACCTTCATTTCTTATGGTTTTATTCTTCAATAACTGTAATAGAGCTTCATATGGTGGATCTGTGCACTGGTATCGTATGAAAGTTCAACAATGATATATGCGTTGTTGGAGCTGTAATAGTTCCATAGTTTGGCTGATGCTTGCTTGTTATTGTTAGTTGTTACTTGATGCTTGTTAATTGTTATTAACTTGTTGTTAGTGCCTAGTGCTTATTAGTTAGCTTAGTTGTTGATGGATTAGTTGGTCAAACAATTCTAAATTGGTTGGTGTTTTGACTTAAATATATACTTTTGTAATTTTATATCAATAATAACATATATATATATATTTATATCACTTATCTCGATTGTTTCTCTACTTTGCTGATTTTTCCGATTTCTGTTAAAGAAAAGCCTCATACATACTATTCAACCATAATTTCTTATGGTTTTATCCTTCAATAATTGTGAGAGAGCTTCATATGGTGGATCTGTGCATTGGTATCATATGAAAGATCAACAATGATATGTGCGTTGTTGGAGCTGTAATAGTTCCATTGTTTGGTTGATGCTTGCTTGTTATTGTTTGTTGTTACTTGATACTTGTTAATTGCTATTAACTTGTTGTTAGTGCCTAGTGCTTATTAGTTAGCTTAGTTATTAATGGATTAGTTGGTCAAACGATTCTAAATTGGTTGGTGTTTTGACTTAAATTAAATTGAAACATTGCATGTATGCAGTTATCCATTATGCTATTATACTATTAATCGTTTTTATTTTATTTTGATCATTATATTATTGTTTTATATATATATATATATATATATATATATATATATATATATATATATATATATATATATATATATATAGTATAGTATGTGTGTGTGTGTGTGGGATGTGTATATATATACATGCACACATAGAAAATAGTTGAAGGCGAAAGGGGCGTGTGTCATTCGCGGCGTGCGCTCACGCATGTCTGTAGACTAATATACACACCCATGCACTCATATTTTTCTTTTCTTTCTGCATAACCATTTGGCGTTGCGCAATTGTTCCTCCTGTTGGGTGTTCTTTATGCTCATGGTTACATAGCTTTATTATGCAGGGATCTGTGACAGCGGTTGTGGACTGCCTTCTAACCCTTAAGGATCACTTTGATTCTGACCTCAGTGCTGACAATATTCATGACAGAAATTTACTCACTAAATGTGGAAGCAGCCAACCAAGTAAGAGGTGGAAAGTTCCAGAAGTCGAAAACTTGGAGAGTGAATAGTTCTCAAGGGGTTCACTCTGTAGTATCAGAAGAAGAAAGGCGGAAGAATTTCTTAGACTCAAAATTGCAGCGGTTTTGCATAGTCCTGTAATGTCAGGTGCGGACTTTATGGTTGTATTGGTTGCTAGTGAAATGAAATGTAAATTCCATGGTGAGCAATTGGTTAATAATTTATATAATTTGATAGAAAGTTAGCAAGGGATTTGGTGCTTAATGCCTTTTTTTGTTCATGCATGGTTTTCTATGTTTTATGTTTGAAGAATAACAATAAGGCGGGTGCATAGCCCGATTTATTGCTATGTACAGAGTTATCAAGGAGAAGGGTTACCTGCTAAAGAAGGTAGCAGGATGTTAGCAAATGGATGGAAACCTGCTAAAGCAGGTGAGCTCTGCTATGGCAGGGGCTAGTAGAGAGCTATGCCATACGCAGCCAAATATTCTCCAGGGATGACCATTTTGCTATTTCCATGACCATGTATTGCTTTACTTTTTAATGAAAGGTTTGTCGGTGATAAAAAAACAAAATTAAGAAAAGCTAAAGCAAAACTCAAGGGAAAGTGAGACACAACTAACGAGCCACTAAGTGTTTTACAAGCTCTTTGAATGAATTTATGTCTGAAAGATGGATAGCACGAACATAACAATTAAACTAACCATATCATATTCATCATCAACCTCAGCTTTGCACCTACCTCCCCCATAGAACTCTTCAACCATTTCATCTGCTACATTATCCAAGTGACCCTCATCGGCCATGTATTCGTAGTCATTTGCATGATTGAAGGGTATGCTATATCTGCTGCACGAGACCAGCAGTAATTATGAGAAAGGCAGAATGCTAAGAAATAAGGAAAAGTATAATTAAGAGACTACAGTTATTATGAGTGGAGAATATTTTTCGTGGCCTTCCAAAAATTTTAATCGAAAGCAATATAACAAAAAGAACGATCTTTAACAGCTATGAGCCACAACAGAAACTTTAAGTCATAAAATATTCCCCAAATTAGTGCTGCAAGAGAAAAAAGTCTTTGACCACCATTGTCTAAAACTGCTTTACTTAATTTGCTACGGCACCCGGCAATTGGCAAATTGATTCGGAGAGAACCAATTCGCCATTCGATTTGGTCAAGTTCGGCCATGAGGCAAAGTACACGAATTGCAGTTAATACAAGCAAGTTGTTCTTAAAAATAGTGGTTAGCGAGAATCCAACATACTACCTGCAGGTCTTGGGATTGACGTTAACATGTAACCAACCAACTACGCCGCAGTTGTTTCTATATATCAGAAATTAATGTCTAATTTATATATTTCATTTATCTTCAGCTTACCAAAAAAATCAATAATAAATAATAAACTCATTCTATCCCTAGTGAATTGGGTTCGCACGAGTGGCGAATTCTGAATTGCGAATTACGAACTCGGAAACAAATCGAACGGCAATTGTGATTGTGATGACTCGACTTTTCGAGTCATAAGCGTATCGGAAGGCCGCTGCCAACCTATCAATTTAACGATAAGCGGACGGAACACAAACAAACATCGAGCAATAACACAAGGAAGCTCCATTTCTATAAAGAAAGTAGGATAAAATAACGGTTTCAAATCCTGGGTAAAACTATGGGCAAAAGAATTGAAAAGAACCACCGGTGATGGCCGACCATCACCGAAACATGGTTCACAAAAAGAAAAGTATAAATTATAAAAATTAAACATTAAATAAAACAGGTCGGACATACCAAGCCTAAGTCTAGTCTCTCCAAAAAGTACAATAAAAGCAAAACAGAATCCTAAACAGGGAAGAATTCCTCAGGAGGAATGTCAAACTCTTCCTCGTGATTTAGTCCGGATCGCTCTCAGATCCCCGATCACGTGACTAAATCAAGACTTGTGTGACGATAGTCGAGCAGCTAACCATCTAAGCTCAATAGAAGAAACTCATCAAATACATTGTATCTCAATTAACATGATTTTCAAAGCATATTTCATAGCATATTATGTTCAGAGCAGGTATTTAAAAATGACTGAATTTCAAGTACGAGAATCATATGCAAGTTTGTATTCTATGTTTCAAACAGATTCAAAACAGATAAAGAATTGTTTCTTAATTCATATATGCAAAGTTTATCAAATTCATGACTAAAAATCTCAACTTAATTTATCTCCCAAACTAATATATCATGAGAGCAGGAATAGGACTGACGGGAACCCCTACCTAACCATCGTCGTTTAATGAACCATTTTCAGGAGTGCAACAAGCCCCTACGTCATGAGGGTAACTTGTGCCAGGATATTATTCAGGAATTGAGGGGTTCGCTCATATGAACCTTAAATCAGATGCAGATTCTAATACATAAATCAAATGCGGATTCTAATACATAATTCAGATTCAGATTTCACATTCAGAGCAGATTCGGATTTTCAGAGTTCTTATTTCTGATTCAGAGTTCTTAATCATATTCAAGTTTTCAGATATGAGGTTTAGATGTCATATGCAGAGTTCAAAAGATCATATTGCAAAATATCCATGTGAATTAAAATAAAATGCAAGTGATTATGAGATTCTCCTACCTCAGTATGATTTCACGCAAACTGATGCAAAAATACCATAGCAGACGGTGTCGATGCTCACAACGTAAGCTAAGACAATTAATGACCATATATCAAAGGTCTGGTAACATACAAGCAAGAGATTCAGACAAAATTCAGAAAATAAACCAAAAATGCCCGAACTAGCTTTATAGCACACACATATCTCGGGCGCGCGAGACAGAGGCTTCACTGGAGCCATAAATCTCGGGGGCGCGAGCCTTAACTAAATTTTTCAAAAAGCCTCTCATGCGAGCAAGGTTTAATGCTCGGGCGCGCAAGGACCTATGGAACACCCAGCTCGTGCGAGCGATTGGATTTTAGTGTACTGCTACAAGCTGTCTCGGGCACGCGAAAACCTCGCGCGAGCGAGCACTTAAGCTCGGGCACGCGAGAGCCAAAAGTTCGCAGGAACTTTACTTCTCGAGCGTATGAAACTCCCAGGAGCCTTTCTGAAGGCTGCTCGCACGAGCGAGCTTTGAAGCTTGGGCGCGCGAGTTACAGAGACTACGATTTCTAGGTTTTAGAAACTCATTTTCATCGTGTTTTCTCGTCATTTCTCACCCAAACTTTCTACACATTTTTCAAGCAAACAAACTAAACTTTTAATCTATTAATCTACACCATTAACATCAACAAGATCTTACCTTTCACCGATCGATTTTACGATTCGAGAAGTGTTGCCCTAAAAGGATTCAACAAATGATTTCCACATGATCAATCTCACGAGCTCAAGATGACTTCATCTATTCTCACGCATCGATCTTAACCTTTTCAAAGCGTTGAAGACGAGTCCAAGGAGATCAGCTCACACTCGTTCTAACTCAAGGGTTTCAAATCAAAAAGGTTTCTATTGGTCGGGATTTCCACACCGGAACTCGAGTGACGATTAGCGTCAAGTGTTTCTTAAGAGGTGAGGAGCTTGCAAGCGATCACATGGCTGAGATTTCACAAGGTTTGAAGGCTACAGATTTCTAAATGGTGATTGGCACTCTCTTCTTCTCAAAGTTTGCAAAACGGAAATGGCCTTCGTAAGAAGCCTCCCCCTTTCTTATAAACAAATAAAACCTAAAATATCCTCAATATTTATTACCTAAATTTTATCCATTTAACTTGAGCTTGATTTCGGTGTTGAGCGGCACACCGCAAGTCGTTGTACGGCTTTTCCACTAAAGGCCCAATCAACTTTTAAACCTTAATCCTTCCACACAATTTTATCCCAATATTATTTAATGCTTTATTTTTAAAAAATACATGGTGACATCGGTCACCGTGCCGGACACGAACAAAGAATCGGTCTAGTTCGGGTTCAAATTTCCCGATCATTACAGTGATTTAAGTAACATAGGTCTAAAATATAACTATACTACTCCATGCGCGTGCGCGAGCACACACAGAGATAAGAAGAAACCAATGACATAGGAACCTAACATACCAACTGTTGAACCTGAAGCGCTCGAAATAGAACTTGAATATACATGTAGGAAATTTTTATAGTACCGAAAAATTATGGTTCAACATAATGTGCTGAATTTTCATATCGAACCATCTTTTCAGGATTAATGGGGTGTCATCAATGTCAATAAATAGTGGAGCTTACAATCATCTTTTGGTGACGAAATGCAAAACATAGACATTTACGGATGTCATGCCTTGGAAATGTCTAAATGCCGATTTTTAACTGGGTGTTATCACCAAAAGGGGCTTCTAAGCACCATTATCTATGGATGTCAGTCAGGAGACTCGATCCCTTTTTTATCAGAGACCTTTTTCGATCCTGCTGAATGTGCACACGAAATAGACAAGTGTAATGAAACTTATCCCATATAATCCATTACACATACACATACACACACTCACACACACATATACACAAACTCATATATATATATATATATATATACACACACACACACACACACAAGCCAAAGGCATTATCATGCGCGGGTGTTTCACATGCCTGGGGACATAGTAGGGTGCTCTAAGAGTGGTCGGATACTTCGTCATCGGGGAAAAAAAAAGGCAATATCATGTCATTTTACCAGTAGGAACATTAGAAGAAAAAAAAAAAAAAGATTCCCACAAGTCGTGCTAGTAGATTGGTAAGGTCTATAGTTAGGGAAAAAACAGAACATGGTCCAAAACATGCTTACACGTATTTCTTATACACAGGAAGCACTTTCTACACTCGATGGTTTCCATAGGTGGATTATCCAATGAAGTAGCATGTCACATGGAAGAAGGAACCATGCCTCAAGATGGTCTTAGCCAGTGGAAACACACCAAAAACAATGGACGTAGCTAGTGGAAACACACAAAAATTCTACAGAGGGCACTATATCTGCCACAGATTCTAGGTATTCCTAAGCATTGGAAGTTGTAACCATCACATGGTCAGATGTTGATTCCATGTGGCACACATCGCAAAAAATAATACCAATCTAAGTTTTCACATGACAAGCTACCAAGTTAACTCGATAGATAACAAGGGAGACTCCTCTCCAACACCTCATGAGTGAGTTTCCAATTCCTAGGCTTCCAAGTCCCAAGTATTCTTATAGATTTGAAGTCTCCAACACTATAGCAGATAAGCTTGCTAAATAAGGAGCTTGTTCTACATTATAATATGGTAGAGACAATATTCAGCTGATAAAGAGGTATTGAATTGGCAGAGCAAAGGGTCACCATTATAATAAAATGCTTATCTTTAATATCTTTCCTTATTTGTAATAATAATATTTGTAAGAAATTCATCTTCTTTCTGCAATGTCAAATTGCAAGCCTATGCCCTACAAGAGCAGGGAAATCTCCAAGATTTCGTCAACCCAAGCATGGTGTCAGACTACTTGACGGAAGTGGCATTGAGGACGTTAAACTTGGTATAATATGCACCAACCCATCCCCTACTATGAGGCCTACAATGTTTGCTGTGATTAGCATGTGCGAAAGGAAAATTGAAATCCGAGCTTGGGCAAAAAGACATCATAGAATTTTAATGAAATCTGGGGAAAACCATCATGAAAATAAAATATCCAATCAAGTATTTCGTCAAACCATTAAACTCCATGAAATCCAGTCTTACTCGGACATTTCATCAAATATCTGGCATGCATTCTCTATGTTACTGCATAGTCTTCCTCCTTTTTCATTACAAATAGAAAAATTGACCACAAAGTAACCGTTCTCTGCTTCATTTCGCATGAAGTATAGAAGATACAACCGCATGGCGCAAGAGAAACAAATAATATCTTAAGATTGATTGTAAAAATTAAAAATAAAGCATATAAAGAGAGTTGGTGAAAAGAACAAAGCTTTCAACAAAAATAATATAATATGAAAAAATTCATTCAAAGTTCCAAAATATTGTAACAAAAATGAATGGGGATTCAAGTTGTAGAGAAAAACCTGGGTGATTAAAAAGTGTGAGCACAAACAGAAATAAAATGCAATTAAACACAAAAATAAGGGGAAAAAAGAAACCTTTATAGATCTGCAGATAGAGCTTGAGAGACTCAATATACTCTTCGAACCCTACAGTTCCTATTGTCACTACAAAAAAAGGCACTTACGCCAACGGCTCCCAACCGTCGGCGTAGAGTAAATTACCTGTCTATAAAAAGAATCGCCGACGGCCGTTGGCAATACTTTCGTCGGTGAATAGATACGCCAACGGCTGAATCCGTCAGCATTGGGTATGGACCCTACGCCGACGGCTATAGCCGTCGACGTAGGTGGGGGAATATTTAAAAAAAAATAAGAACCCTATAAAAGGGTTTCTTTATTGAAGTGGCCCTCAGTTATCAAAACACACCACTCGCCTCTCTCCATTTTTCCCACCCTACCATGATCCTTTTTGAAATGTCCTCCAAGCTGCCATCCGATTGTATGTAGAGCCTACATACTGAAATTTATAACATTATGGCAGTAAGCTGGGTGCCTTTTGTACATCATCAAAATGCGCCTGAAAAATCACAACACAATTTATAATTGCCTTTCTAACTTAACAAAGACCCAAAAAACAAAGCACCAATTTGAACATGTTCAGAGATACATGATAGAACTTGGAATCTAAATTCAACAAATCGAACAGACCATGCTCAATAGTTTAGAAACATTGAGGGTATATGTACAAAAGTAGATGAATAACAACTGTCTAGATTAAGAAGCAAAATTTCCAATGAAGATATATGAGGAATCTTTTTTCTAGTATCTAGAATGCATGTGGGATCTCCTAAAGATGAAAAATATGTAAACAAAAAAAATAATAAACCTGGTTTTCGAGTCTGCATCATGTTCTTCCTCATCTGCGCCACGGTTCTCTGATCCTTGAGAAGATTTGATCCTCTTTGCAGAACTTTTATACTTTTTACCACCAAAGAAGTTTTCATATCTGAAGAGATACACTGCATGACTCTTTAAAGGGCAAAACTAAAATATATGCACTAAATTTCCTAAGTTTTGAATAACAGCCACAATTTTAGTTTTGTTACAAAAAAAAAAAAAAAAGCAATGACCTCAATTATGAACCAAATTCCTCATTTAACCACCAATACCTCATGGAATCAATGTCAAATCCTTGCATGCCTAGCACTAGACCGAGAGGATCGCATTGACTTGTGTAGCATTAGATCCTAAGAATCAATCTCAATTCCAATTCTGTTGCTGCTAACCTTTAAAGGAAGAGCTTCCACTAGTATACATCATCTCTGTCTGCATGATCAAAAGTGTACCTGCACAGATTTTAATGTCAGTTGAGAACCATTACCTGACTACCATTAAGATACATAATCAGATCACTAATTTCAGAAGACCACACCGACCTTGCAGCTCTCACCAACAAGAGATAAACTTTTTAAAAAAAATTCAGCTATTTGAGGTTCATATAATCACCAGCAATTTCAGAATACCTATTCCGAATATGTTCAGTTCTGAACATGTTGAGTTCAACTATTAAGTCCAAAATTTAACAAGGAAATCATCATCTTGTAAGCCTGACCTTCAACCAAAATGAAAAAAGATATCATCTATGTTCCTGTGTTAAAAGTGTCTTATTAGACTGTCCCAACCATTCAACTACTTGAGCTGACCATATGATCGAGTAAGGTAGATACGGGTTACCGATACGTATCGTCCGATAACGTATCGGGTACCGTCTAATATCATTGAATGTATCGAACAATACATTCAATGTATCGTTCGAGTCCAATACCGATACGTATCGTCCGATACGTATCGGTATCGGACGATATTTTGATCCATGGCTAGATAAGCAATGATTCTTTTGCTAATGATTTATTACTAATGACTAATGAGCACAACCATTGTATATGAGCAGAAATGCTATCTGCTGTGCTCACATTTATGCAACACGTATTAAATGTGCATGAACTAAACTGAACATGAATGGACAAAAATATTGGGGCTGAGCATATATCGAGTAAGCTAGATGGGCAATGATTCTTTCGCTAACAATTCACTAATGAGCACAACCAAATATGCAAGGCATTTACCAGACCCAATACAACTCAGAAATCTAATACATAGGGCTGGACCCATGGGTCAAAATATCGTCCGATACCGATACGTATCGGAAGATACGTATCGGTTTAAGACCTCAGTGGTACGATACATAGGATATGTCTCGTACCCTACCCAAAACATCCTATTTATCGTCCGAAACGGGGAAAGTATCGCCTGTATCGTCCGTATCGAACGATAATATCAAATTTTTTAGTGGGCCAAAAAAGTCTTCAAATTATCGTTCGTATCGGACGATAATTTGAAATTATCGGACGATAATTTCAAATTATCGAAAATTATGGTCCGATAATTTGAAATTATCAGTAAGTGGGCCCAGGCACGTGGTCTTCCCTTTTCAGCTGATTTTAAGGTCTGTTTTAGCTTCTTTTTTTTTTTCAACCTTCAAATAGCTCCCTTCTTCTTCCTCATTTAAACACTTCTTTTTTGCTTATTTTCACCCCAAATCACCGTCGAATCGCACAAAAAAACTCGGGATCAACGCCGAAGGTACGTGTTTTATCATTTTCCCATCGTTTTATTTCGTTTTACAGGTTAAAATAAGGTAAATCTACCTTATTTAAGGGTAGATCTACCTATAAATATGATAAATCTACCCTTAAATATAGTAGATCTAGCCATAAATTTGGTAGATCTACCATATTTAATGGTAGATATTAAAATAATTAAAATAATAGGGTATGTCCCATAATTATTTTAAAATTATGGTCACATGTAATTAAAATTATGAGTCACAAAATAATTTAAATAATTAAAACTATGGGTCACATGTAATTAAAATGACCCATAATTTTAAAGGTCACATATACCCTTAAAATTATGGGTCACAAAATTATGAGTCACAAAATAATTAATAATATGGGTCAATATGGGTCACACATGTAATTAAAATTATGGGTCACAAAATAATTTAAATAATTAAAATTATGGGTCACATGTAATTAAAATTGCCCATAATTTTAAGGGTCACATATACCCTTAAAATTATGGGCCACAAAATAATTTAAATAATTAAAATTATGGGTCACAAAATAATTAATATAATTAATAATATGGGTCAATATGTGTCACATATACCTTTAAAATTATGGGTCACCAAATAATTAATATAATTAATAATATCGGTCAGTATGAGTCACATGTAATTAAAATAATTAAAATAATGGGGTATGTCCCATAATTATGGGATGTCCCATAAAACATTAGAATAATATGAAATAAATTTTTAAAAATTAGAATAATAGCAAATAAATTTTCAAAAATTAAAATAATATCAAATATTCAAAAATTAGAATAATATCAAATAAATTTGGTAAAATATAATCTAATCTTTTAAAAATTAGAATAATATGAAATAAATTTTCAAATGTAATCTAAATTTTATAAAAATTAGAATAATATCAAATAAATTTAATAAAATATAATCTAATATTTTAAAAATAGCAATAATATGAAATAAATTTTATTTTCAAGTGTAAACTAGATGTTTAATTTAATCCAATCGTTTGCTCATTCATGCAGGTGAAATAAATAAATATGATACGATCGTCAGATCCATCATGACAATACGATACAGCAATAGATGGTGATAGACTCTGAATAGAGTGTAAGCTTTATGGGAAAAACCTGGTGGGAGGAGGTATCACACGGTTGAAGGAGCATCTGACTCACGTAAAGGGAGAGACAAAAGAGTGTCCCAATGTACCCAGAGAAGTGAAAGAAAATGTCAAAGCTGAAGCCGATCGTGATAGGAAAATGTATGAGAATCAGGAGGGCAAATCCAGAGTTTACATCACCTAGACCTGAGGATGATGAGGATGATGATATGAGGATGAGCAGATAGCGAGAGTTATGAGAGAGTGCCAGAGAAGCACAACAGCGGCGAGATCAGCAAGAAGCCAATTATCGGTTTGGTCGGTGTTGAGGGGCCCATCCATGCCTACTGTTGGTGATGGATCTACTCGTAGGCCAAATGTTGTTGATGTTGATGACGATATTGAACAGACTGCCGGGTTGTGTAGGTCAGCATCCTGGAGGGATTATAGGCCGTCTACTACAGGTCGTACTACAAACCCCATGGATCCATTCATATATCGTACTGAAAGCTCCAAACAAAGCAAATTGAATGCAATCTCACTTTAAAAATTTGGGAAGAAGCTTGGAAAATCCATTGCCAAGTTTTTTATATACAACCACATTCCGATCCAAGTAGTAGAATCGCCGTACTTCAAAAGCATGATTGATACAAGTGCAGAAGTTGGTCCATGAGTTAAAAAGCCTTAGTGCACGAGATATCCTGCCCTTACTACAAGATGAGTACGATGAGATAGGTGCCTATGTACAAAGCTTTGAAGATATATGGGATGAGAGAGGTTGCACAATTATGTGCGATTGATGGACTAGTCCCACAAAGAAGAGTTTGATCAACTTTTTGGTCTACAGCGATGCCGGGACAGTATTTTTGAAATCAGTTGATGCTTCTAGACATGCAAAGACGGCTGATTACCTCTTTCAACTAATGGGTAAGGTAGTTGAAGAGGTTGGAGAGCAACGGGTTGTGCAGGTGGAAACAGACAATGCGGCAAATTACAAAGCCGCTGGATTAAAACTAATGATGAAGACGCGTCACTTGTACTGGACCCCGTGTGCCGCTCATTGTGTAGACCTCATTCTTGAGGATTTAGGAAAGAGAAGCAAAGCACAGGCAACTATTCAGAAGGGAAGAACGATTACTTCTTACATGTACAACAGTGACAAGCTAGTCAATTTAATGAGAGACTTCACCAAAAATGAGTTGCTCCGACCTGCGATTACACGTTTTACAACACAGTTTTTAGCCCTACAGAGTTTGGCTAGATATAGGCGTGAGCTGAAAACCATGGTGTCGTCGGAAGAATGGAATAAATATGAAATAGAACTCCCACAAGCAAAGAGACTAGCTTGCACTGAAGTTGCTGACCTGATCTACAATATGCAGTTTTGGGCAGATGTTGACCACCTGATCGCCGTCACTACCCCGTTGGTGCAAGTGTTGAGATTGATTGATGGTGATAAGAAACCAACGATGGGGTACGTTTATGAGTCAATGGATAAGGCAAAATTGGCTATCAAAACCAAATGCCCTACAAAATATAAACGATACTAGGCGATCATCGACAAGAGGTGGGATGCACAATTTCACCAGTACTTGAATGCAGCAGGTATAACATGTTAAACTGCTTATGTAGTGATTTTTATTTATTTATTCATTATTTTCATATACTGGTAAAATTACTCATATTTGATGTGTAGCATACTACTTGAATCCGGTCTTCCAGTATACGCGACGCTTCGAGTTGAGGGACACTGATGAAGTGTATACCGGTTTGCTCAATGTAATCCAACGAATGCTCCCTGAGTTGGCAAACCAAGGTCAAGCCATCAGATATGTGAGTAATCATAGTATCATACCTTATAACTAATAAGTCAAATGTCATATGATATTATGATCTGTTTATTGATGTGTCTTACTGTATTTCATCTTTATAACTATATTTCATCTTTATAGATTGACGTGTTTCGCAAGAGACATAGGTCATTTGAGACCCCGTTGGCGCAATCCCAAATTAAGCACGACAAACCCGCTGATTGGTGGATGCATTATGGAGGTGATGGTCCGATATTGAAGCAAGTAGCAATGAGAGTATTGTCGCAAACATGTTCCTCGTCCAACTGTGAGCGAAATTGGAGCACTTTCTCTCTCATTCATACTAAGACAAGGAACAGACTATGGAACGATTGAAAATGTTAGTCTACTGCCACTACAACATGCGATTAAGGGTCAGGGATATGCAGAGGACCAACCGTGGTAAGCAGTTATATGAAGTCTTAGTTCCTCAATTATATGAAGTCTTACATCTTTATACTAATTCATCTATCATATTCTACCTTCCAGATATAGTGAATATTTTGATCCCATCCAGTTGGATTATATATTCGAGGAGGGTGACACTTTGAATCAGTGGATCAAAGAGAGAGAAGAGTCAGTCTTGGATACTGAGAGCACTGAATGGCTGGACAATGCTGAAAGAGTAACAGAGCAGCAAACTTCCCAACCACCGAGGCGGAAAAGAAGATTGAATCGTCATTCAGTAGTTGGATCTGATGACAAAACGCAGCCTGATAGTTATGATGGGAGTGGTGAGGATGATGGTGGAGGGCATGATGGTGGAGGGGACGTTGGCACTAGTGGTGGAGGGGAGGATGTTGGAACCTCTAATTCTTATAGAGGTATTGCCGCATGGGACGATGACTTAAACACCGTTAACATTGTTCGACACTCCTACATTTAGAATGGGAGGGGTTGAAGGAAGAGGAGCGTCGGAATCATATCAAACACCACCACCACAAGGTCCACAAGATGATACGGATATGGGTTATATAACTTCTAGCTTCGAGGGATTCAATTTGCAAAATACCGAAGATTCAACAACTAGTAACCCATACTACCAGCCACAACAAACCTACCCGGTGCCATATAACTTCATTGGTCAAATTTTTGGAGGACCGGCCTTTATGTACTACACTGAGCCATATTCGTTGCTACAGCCTCAGTTTCAAGGGGGCACATATAATCATGGGTATCAATATAGCCAACATTATAGGCAAAGGCCGGAAAGCTAGCGCACCAATGATGATGATGATGATCACGAGGGCCAAGAACGACCACGAAATTCAATGTGGCTCTAAAGTAAGTTTTCCATGTACAATTAAATTTATTTTTATCAACATACCTATTAATTTTGACAATATATAATTTATTTTTGTCAATATATGAAGCAATTTTGCATCAATCCTAATTTCCTCATTTCAGAGAATTAAAGGGCAAGGGGAAACAAAATTGGCATGTGATCAACTGGTCAAAAAAAATGTTAGAAGATCTATTACATTAAGTCAAAAATGTGATCTTAAGTCAAAAATAAGTCACAAAATAGGCATGTGACTTGGGTTAAGTCACAAAATAGGCATGTTACTTATATATTCATCTAAATAATGCATCAAATAAGTCAAAAATAAAAGCAAAATAGTAGAAATAAATACAAAATAAATAAATATAATTTCTCAGATTTTATTGGGATTTTTCTAGATTTTTTTGGGATTTTTTTTTTGAATGTATCAAACCGATACAGTCAATGTATCGTCGATACATTGAATGTATCGGAAATCCGGTTTTTTGACCCATGGCTGGACCTGAGCTAAAACTTGGGCTGCGCAGGTTCAAATTCAAAGGGCCTTAAACCAGGCAACAACTAGGGGCTAAAAGAGCAATAAGATTGTGCTTTAATTGGACATAGTTTTAGGAATGGGAAACGAAAATATAATCTTACATCTAGTATTTTAGACAAAAACACAATGAAAGTTGTTTTAGGTAGGACCTGAAACAACTTTGATTGAGATTACTTACGCTCTGACTAACATGGCATGTTAAGCTAAACGCAACCTAAAAGAAGGGAAAATCCAAGTGCATTTATAAACAAATATTATGTAAGATGGATCTTCACAAAGTTAATAGTATAAAAGTATATTTCAGTATTTGCATACAAAAAACAGGAAGCGTAGTCATCAAAATGTCTTACTAGAGATCTGTGGCACGTTCGTTTTAGTAATGGGGAGAAAACACGCCAGAATCAGAGAAATTAGGGGTACAATGAAATTTTACGTTGGATTGTCATTCGTTTCACCGTCTTCCACCCTTGTAATCAACTGTAACGATTGACTGAAATTTTTTAGGCTTACGAGCTCAGGGCCTCGTAACACTGTAATATTACCTGTAATTTTTGAAGCAGCCACACAACGGCTATATTTATTACAGCTCTATCGCCTTTCCATTGTAGCATTTAAGCCGGATTTTGCAGCTGCTGATCGTCAATGATGGAGAGTATAAACCCTATTTCGATGGTGGGTACACAACGAAGCAGAAAGTATAATTTTTTTTTAATTAAATTTGAGAGCATAACTGAAATCAGATCATGATTAAAGGACCTACCTGAAAATCGCATTAAGCACCATTTTCTTGGGTAATCAAGAGAGAGAAAGAAGGTAGAAGAGGGGTTTTGGGTGTCTGAGGATGATCATATATAGAAGAAGAATTTGTATTTGATGCAGCCATTCTCGCGCACGTCGCCCTCGACCAAGCTGAAAATCGCATACAGCTCCATTTTCTTGGGTAATCAAGAGAGAGGGAAGGTAGAAGAGGGGTTTTGGGTGTCTGCGGATGATCATATATAGAAGAAGAATTTGTATTTGATGCAGCCGTTCTCGCGCACGTCGCCCCCGACCAAGCTGAAAATCGCATATAGCTCCATTTTCTTGGGTAATCAAGAGAGAAAGAAGGTAGAAGAGGGGTTTTGGGTGTCTGCGGATGATCATATATAGAAGAAGAAATTGTATTTGATGCACAGCCCCGAGCACCGATATCTGTGTACGTTATGTGAGTTTTTATTAGATGGTATGGCTCAGGTACCTAGAATGGTGGTATTAAGATTGCTTAGTAGGGGTGCCAATTGGCTGGCTTGTTTAAACCCAAGCCCGGCCCACATATTTAAACTCGTTCCAATCTCGGGTAGCTATAAACTTTCTAGGCTCAAGCCCAGCCCAACCCCTTTACTCATAAATTATTTATTAATTTACAAAAATTTGTTCTATATTCCTAGGATAAGAAAAAACTGATATGTAGCAACTATTTAATAAGAAATTAAGATCTACCTCTAAGAAAGTTTAGAGTTTAAAGATAGAAAACCTATAGTTCTCCTAAAATATGAAACTCAATTTACATGTCAGTTATGGCTGTTTTAGCCATGAATTCTTCTTCCAGACGCATATGAAGTGTCTGATTGATTGTTTAAGAGGGTTGATTTTACTAGATGAATAGGGCTAGTTGTGCCTTTGATGTATGATGTATGATGTATGATGTATGATGTATGATGTTTTGACCTCTCACAATTGTAATTAAGCCTTCATTTATTTTCTTATTTGATCACAGTTGTAATTAAGCCTTCATCATCACCATAATTCCATGACACATTGGGCATGTCCATCATCAGTGGTAGAGTCACGTTATCTAATGGGGGGAGGGTCGAGGACCCTCCACCGTTAAAAAAAAAAAATCTTTAAGGTACTTTTAGGACTGACCAGTTGGGCTGAATCTATCTTCATGAGAGCCACCATCAGGAAAGTCATGGCTGCACCACAGCCGATCATGCCCGATGAAGTCGGATACTAGCAACGATAAATGGAGAATGCCCACTTTGCACATGAATTTAAATATATTACACAAGTTATTCTTTTGGGTATAATGTTAGAAAAACATCAAAAAGTCAATATTACAAGGAAATTTTACACCCAAAAGAACAATCATTTTATACCCAAATATTACATGCAAAGTGAATAATGCATGTAATCCAATCATCAAAAAATTACATGCATTCTCCATTTTACAGGGTCCATATTACAACGAAACAAACGTCCCTCAATGTCCCCAATAGTAAATTTTGTATTATATGATTGATGAAATAATTCTAAAATTTAAAAACTCTTATAAATACAGAATTTTGACACTCTTTTTCATCTTAATCAGCCAACTCAACTTTCCAATCAGATTCAAGTTACCAATTTAATCCAGCAGCACTGTACCTAATACTCTTAAATTAAATTAAACCCATATAACTCATAACAGATTCCTGATGAGAATTAAAATGAAGCAAGGCCCATAAAAATAAAACAATAAAAGAATAGATACTTACATTATATCTAAATTGAAATTAGCTTACATCTATCTCTACTGATTTAAGCTAAACAGTAATAAAAGAAATGGTATATGCTACGGTATGGTATCTTGCAACATAACTGGCCAAATGGCAGCAATAACAATATGCTAGAAATGGCGACAAATGGAATATTATTCATTCCACAATACTAAATGCTATGGCGACAAATCATTATTAAAGTAGCTAATTTCACAACCAGATCAGGGGACGAAAATTCTTAGTTAGGACCAACAAGTGCCTAGCAACCCACTAGATAAATATCATCTGTATAGATATTTTCAATAGAAGCCTAACCTCCTAGCAGAATAGAAATGTCATCAAGATGTTGACTTTACGCTCTCCAAATCCGGGAGCTTTAAGAGCAGCAATCTTCAATGCCCCTTTGAACTTATTCACGACAAGGGTTGCAAGAGCTTCCTGTTCATATTTCCTATTTCATAGTTATTTCCAGCACTAGCTGCAGCTACATTAGCCAGTTCACTGTCTTCAACCTGCAGCACCACATTATATGCTCAGACATGTCAAACAAAAATCAGGAAAAAACTAAAAGACAAATACATGGAAAAAGCAAGTTATCGAACTTGTTAGAGCAAGTTATCTAACTCAGATATAGGAGATGAACCAGGCCATGAAACAAGCTATGTTTTGACAGATATCCCAAGCATGGAAAAAGCCTTTTGTCAAAGTCTGGGCGTCTTGACTTAGACCTTTAATTTTGTCTTAAGACCAATTTGTCAAGAGATTAGACCAAACATAAGCCCAAAAATTCTTAATAGATGTTCTCTAAAATGCAATAATAATAAGAGATTAGACCAAACATAAGCCCAAAAATTCTTAATAATGTTCTCTTCTAGAATTTGGACCCTAAAACAGAATTCTATTTTGCAATAATAATAATAAGAAGTCTTAGACCAAAGCATACAATTTCATGACTGACTTTGATTTTGCCTAGCTGGGAAAAACCAAGCAAACAAACAGAATTCTAATATTTCTACAAGAGGGTATATATCAAAATAGCATAGATAAAGGTAGTATTACCATCTCAAGGATATAGTACGATTGGATTTCAGGAAAGGACAGAGTATGAGTAGTGAAATTAATGTGCATACTCATGAAACCAAACATACAAAATAGAATTCAGCTCGCACCATTGCCCGGAGCAAACTCCTTGGTAAAAATAGTCTATGACCCAGCAAATTCCTTCAGCATATTTCAAAACCTCCAAATGATGCAAGAAAGCACAAAACTGAACTATAGTAGTTTGAAATTTTCTAAGACAAAAATAAATTCCTAGGTAATAAGAAACAATCGGCAATGCATTCCAAGCAAAGTTGATCACATTTGAGTTTAGAAATAATAATAACAAAAAGCATGGAAAACACCCAGAAGCCAAGCTTAGCAAACAAAATCTTCATTCATGAGGTTAAATCGCAGTTAATCCATGTCAATTCACTCATTGCATCCGCCTGTTTGAATCGTGGGCCGGAATTAAATCACTTAATTGAATTTCTAGAATTTTCTGTGATAATTTGTTATGAGAAATTGTTAATTTTTAATTGATTAAATTAATTTTAATCTTAATCTCAGCCCTAACATTGCATTTAGTAAGCTCCCGCATCAAATTGGTATCAGAGCATCAGTTTAGTTTTAGAGTTTTAGTGCTCATATAGGTTTTAGGGTTTTCTTTTTTAAATCTTTTTAGGATTTTTTTAAAAGTCTATCGTTTGTCTGAAAATTTTTCATCTAACTTTTATTTGAAAATTTTGGTCTGGCTTTTGTCTGAAAATTTTCGTCAGCCTTTTGTCTGAAAATTATCGTCTGGCTTTTGTTTGAAAATTTTCATCTCTTTTGTCTGATTTTTTTATGGTCTAAATTTTGTCTAGCTTTCGTCTAAGTCCTTGTCTAAAATTTTCTTGCATAGTCATGAATCTCGATAGGATAGAAGCCCTTCTTAATGATTTTACGACCAAGTTTACCATGAGTCAAGCCACCCTTTCAAGCCCAATCAAACTTGGCAAGATGATTTAAAATTGGCCATACTCAAAATCATAGTCAAACTTCCAAGGGATTGGATGGAAATAGAGTTAGGGGATACCCTCATCATCATGAACCCGAGTACGACCCCGCCGAGATGTTTCTAAAATCTATTCAGGATAAAGTTCCAAATTTTGAGGGATTGATGGATCCCAAAACCTTCGTAGAGTGGTTGTCTAGTGTAGAGGAATATTTTGATTGATATGGCGTACCAAATGAGTACAAAATTAGGCTAGCAAAAACAAAGTTGGAGGGTAATGCCAAAAAATTTTAGACTCGCGTAGAATGTTGTACTGAATCTCTTCGGAACAAACATATCTCCACATGGGAGTATATGACGGTGACACTTATCGAAAAGTATGTCCCTTTAACACACCGTCACCTTCTACGGAACTTGAAAACCAAGACAGATAAGTGTTCTGATTGTCTTAAGTGTCAAGGGTTCGGACACTTTGCACATACCAATGCCCCACAAAATTTCCCACTCAGAATTTATTGACTAAAAGAGTGAGTCCTAAGGAACCGGAGAATAAGGAAGTGAAAGAAGTGTACGACCCTAGTACCGTGCTGAGCGAAGAGGAGATAGAAAAAGTTGAAGAAAGTCTAGTTTGTGTTAAAGAAACTTCTATTTCCCTTATGAGTAGTCATGTTGAGTCACCAACACACGACTTGTTGGTGCCCCTTGAATCGAGTACGCATGAGTCCATCAAACTGGGTACACAAGAACCATTAGGGTCAATTGAATCGAGTACCCCAGAGTTTTTGGCTTTGGTTGAAGCGAGTACACACGAGTTAATCGAGTCAAGTGTATGTGAGCCATAGTGCCCTTTGCGTCATTCACACAAGAGTATCACTTACACATTAGCCTATAGAGTCTCTAGATGCACGCACACCTTTTTTAGGCCCAACAACAAAACCATTAGACCCATTCCTTGATGCCCATCCACCTAAACCCAATCCTATCTACTCATCGATTTCCAAATATCTGCCTGAACAATATGTAAAGAGGTTAGATGAAAAAGTTTTGGAAGATCCATATTTTGTTACCAAGGTAAAAATACATCAAACATATCGAAAGTATCTTCTTAAGTGGAAAGGTAAACCAAAAATTGACAACACTTGGACTGCAAGGAGAATACAATCTGAGAAATATCAGGCATACCTCATCCAGTGGAAGGGTAAGCCGAAAACTAGAACACACATAGATTTTCTCTCAATGCCCATTCATCAAAGGTCATCAGAGTTTGCATCCACTTTTGCATATTGCATTCATGAGTTGCATGTTGACATTAAGAAAAGAATTAATTTAAAGAATGAGAAATACAAATTATCTGCAGATTCTCACAGACGGTTCAAAGTATTCCAAGAGGGTGATTTTGTAATGGTTCGAAATAGACCCGAGCGATTCCGGCAAGGAGTTGCAAAGAAGTTACAAGCTCGTGGTGTTGGACCCTATCTGATCTTGAAACGTGCTGGTTCTAATGCTTACATCTTAGATCTTCCGCCGGAATTGAGGATTAGCACGACTTTCAATGTAGAAGATCTCGTTCCTTTCCATGGCCCTTCAACCATCCCTGCCAACCCCTTTGAGCCTTCTATATCCGATGACCCAATTATTCCCCTTCCCACACCGTTATTCCCACCTACTCGGCAAATCCATAAGATCATCGAAGATGTGCTGGAAGATCAGATTGTGTCCACCAACCAAGGGGGACTTCAGAAGCATTTGGTCAAGTGGAAGAACAAGAGCGATTCAGAGAATACGTGGATTACACAAGAGTTTCAGCAGATTGACCTTGATCTCTTGGACCTCTATCACAACCAGTATTCATCAAGAATGCATCCTTCTAACCCGTGGAGAGTTGATGGGGGCGTCCGATTCAAGCTACTTCCGATCAAGGTTCCCTATATATTGTCACCGTGAAAATCCATGCCAACCAAAGTTCGAGGTCGAACTTTTTCAAAGTAGAGGGGATTGATGCGTATTTTAGATCCATCTGTTTGAATCGTGGGCCAAAATTAAATCACCTAATTGAATTTCTAGAATTTTCTGTGATAATTTGTTATGAGAAATTGTTATTTTTTAATTAATTAAATTAATTTTAATCCTAAGCTCAGCCCTAACATTCGTGAGGGTGTGATTCTCTCAAAACGGTGAGCGATTCTTCGATTCCCGCTTGCGGTTTGGTGCGAGGCCAACTCTTCTTCCATCTCTATCTTCTTTAGATTTACGGTTTGCGTAAATAGCGTAATCCTAATTATTTTATTGATCTCATAAAAGCCCTAAATCAATATTTTGTTCATCATTAATTTTATTAATCTTTTATTTTCGTTTGGTATCGAGAGAACCCGCTTGCGAGTTCGTTTGACACCCTAAAACTATCGGAGATCTAGCCATTCATAAGAACCTTAGTCTTCTATATCCGCGATAGGGAACGTACACTAAAGTAATGCTATTTTGGGTCGGAATTAAATCACCTAATTGAATTCTAGAATTTTCCGTGATAATTTGTTATGAGAAATTGTTATTTTTTAATTGATTAAATTAATTTTAATCCTAATCTCAGCCCTAACATTGCATTTAGTAAGTTCCCGCATCACTTTTCGTACCTGCAAAATATATAATCGTTAAACTCTCAACAAAAAGGAATAGACTCTAGATTCCATACCAAAGGGCAGTTCCTGGAAAAATAGTGAATAGAGTTTCTCTGGTGAAAAGTTTAAGAGCATACCCACCAATAAAATCAAAAAAACTTTTAAATTGCTCCGGGAGATTGAGAAGAGATAAGTTCGAAAAGGCAAATCTGCCTTGGTAGGCAATGTTGTGTATGCAGAAAATAACCTGACAATATATTCAAACACAGTCTCAGACTGAGAAAACTGAAGTCGGCTAAAATTCCAAATGGGTAGTAGTAAGTGGAAACAAATTACCTTAGCACTCTTGTAAAGTCCATTAGCTTTGTACATGCTTTTTAAGTAGCATGGGAGGGGAGCAATGCAGAATGACAATCATTTGCAATGAACACGACATCACATGGTACAAATATAATCAAAATTTAAAAGCTGATCACACAAAGTTGGTGATAAAGTTATATAACCTTTCGCAGCTTGCTATATTAGCCGTCATGAAGATATACCTATGACGACGGTTGCCCATTAAAGTCGTCGGCATAACCTCCTTTTTTTGTAGTGTATAACCAGCTATACAAACATGGAGTAGTCAGTCGGGCTCTGAACTTTCGTGCCTACAACTTTGTTTCCCAGGAAAATAGTGCGAAGAATCCAGATTCCAAGTGAACAAATTCAAACTCTATTAACATGCTTGTATAACATAGCTGAAATTTTCATTCAGTTGGCCAATAAAATGCGTGTAAAGAAATAGACGATAATGAGATTAGTAGGATATTAAAGAAAAGTCTTTATTCATGTTTATTATCAGATCTGACAGCTCAGTCAAACCGAATCGACTCGAATACATCTCAGATCTGATAATACGTTTTTGACAATATCGATGTCAACCCAAACGTGACCAAAATTGCATCGACTCGGAAACAACAGCCAAGCCTAGTCCCATTGTTACCATGGATCAACTTTTTTTTAAAAAGAAATCCATCTTAGAACGACACTACACTTCATGCCATTTACAAATCCCATACCACAGTGACAACAACTAAAAGTTCCCAGTGATGGCAAGTCAAACTGAAGTTCTGCTCTATGGACACTTAAAGTGTGGACACACTATAATTTTTTTTGCGTAACTACCTGACACTAAGTGAAGTATCATTAGGGTTAAAAAAACATTATGTGCATAGAAGAACTATTCCCCAGCTTTTGTTTTTGCTTTTGCTTTTTCTTTCTTTTTCTTTTTCTTCTTAAAATAAATTACCTGATTTGTCAAAATAAGTATTATTGTTTTTTAATATTTTTATTGAATCGCTATTGATAAATAAATTTCCACTTGTTGAAAAGAAAAACAGAGATTGCTGGGAAATCAATAGTGTTTTCTTTAATAGTTCTTTCTGAATTATAAAGAACTTCGCCGAGGAGAGGACCACCTTCCATTGAAAATTTTGGAACCGTAAAAATCAAGACCTCAAAATGGTAAATTCTAGAAAGGAAGCTTTGAGAGAGAGGATTATCAATTTTATCGCCTCATTGGATGTTGTTACTAGTCAACATTTTTCCGTGAGATTGAGAAACTCATCCTTCTAATACTTGAGAAAGAAATCCTAGTTGTGTTTACTTTTTATAATTACTAACTAGCTAAAATCTCCTGCATATACCTGGTAGGATTTTTGCATTTTTCGTATAATAGTTATGAGCATGTTTATTATTTTTGCTTAATTTTTGTTCCCATAGACCTATTTAACCAGTTCATCAGTTATGGCTCTTCAAAACTGTCTTTCTATCATAAGGAGTCCTCTTCTAACAATTTCTAAATTATATTTTATTTATTTCAAAAAAAAAATTTAACGGAATTTTTAAAGGTTATATTAACACAAGTGGACACCTGGACATTTGGCAGTTGGCACCATGCTCCTTGTCCAGGTAAAATTGTCTGATGTATGTCAGCCTCAAACTTGGCACAAATATCAGGAACATTCCTATGATCTTATCCGCCTCCAAAGATACCAAATCAACTCGACTGAGCACTTTCTCAAGTCTTTAAACCTCTCTTTTACTATTCTTTTAAGGCATGTCTCACACGCGTGCTTGGGAACATGCAACTTCAAAACATAGCACAGCAAATAAGGTAAATAGTTTCCTTAGATATATACACCAAAAAGCATGTATACCCATTAGGTGCAGTCATATTCTAAGATTACACGTGTGATAAAATGGACATTATGGTTGGTGAACACCTAGCTATCTATAGCAACAAATGCCCATTCTGTGACTTCACTATTTTCTGATAATTAAACAGATGGAATACCTAATATAGTCAATTAAAATAGAACATAACTTATGAGAACCATAAGATATAACTTTTGTGCATATAATTACAACATAAAATCCACTATAGGACGATGATCAAGACTAAGCTGAGGACTTGATTGGGTTATGAACTTTATTTCCAAATTGTGATTTCCAAAAGATACCATTAGTGAAAGAGATAAACTTGTATTAAATTCAAGTGAGAAACTAAAATCAGAAGTAACATTTAATGCGACTTTGAATCATTGAATTTTAGAAAACAAACTAAATATTTGGTTATTGGAAAATGTCATTTTTTTCTTTGCTAGTTAAGAAAATGAGGAATCCTAATTCTAATTAAAGTTTCCTCTATAAACTTTTGAAAGGACTCATCAGCCTGTATAAAGAAATATTAATGGAGACATATCGAGGCTTTATCAATATGCATTGTGAGAAATTGAAGCAAACCCTTTCAGCCACCAATTTTTGTCAAATGAGATCAGAAATTTATGGCAGCCTGACATTTATGCTTGGATTGGAAAGCCCGATCTTAAGGAGACTATTAAAGAGGCATGTAATGTAGAAATTGAAGCAAACCCTCTATATAAGGTGATTTCAAAAAATTTGATGAACCGGTCTTCTGTGTGCCTTCCATCTATTGTCAGCCAAAATCAGTCTGCATTCATTAGAGGGAGAAGAATTTCAGACAATATTTTATTTGCGCATGAAATGGATCGGGAACTCCATCTTCAAACGAGGCCCAAGTATTTTGCTCAAAATTGACTTAAAGAAAGCGTATGATCAGGTCTATTTGGGATTCATTTTGTCTCTCCTCAAGCAGATTGGTTGTAATGATCAGTGTATTCATTGGATAAAAGAATGCGTGGCGACACCTTGGTGCTCTATCCTCATTAATGGACGGCGCATGGCTATTTCCTAGCGAGTGTCGAATTCGACAAGGAGAGCCGTTGTCTCCATACCTGTTCACTTTGGCAATATTATGGTACCTTCTTTCCCAAATACTCCATGCATTTCTCATTTACTTTTTGCGGATGATGTGTTAGGACTTAGGAGAGTGCTTGATGGTTTTCATATTCTATCGGGTCTCCAAGCCAATGATAGGAAAAGTTGCATCTTCTTTAGCAAAAGCTTGTGAATATTAGAGAGATATCATTGATTGCCTCTGCTTAGTTGAAGGAGATCTCCCCGTAAAATACTTGGATTTGCCACTTTTTCTAATCTCATTATGTCAACCCCTAATTAAAGCGCCTTTGAAGGATGGAAATCATCTTTCCTATCTTATGGAGTGCTTCATTCTATATTTCAAGAAATTTATAAAAAAAAATTGAAGTCATGTTCAAGATTCTTTTGGTCCTCCGCTAGAAAGATCCATGCACCCGATTAGCTCGAATCAGGTTTGTCGATCCATTGTTGAGGGAGAACCGGGGCTGCACAAGATAAAGGATTGGAACAAAGCCGGTATGGCTAGATTATTTTGGAATATTGTGTCTAATGATGATTCTCTATGATCCAAATGGATTAAAGCCAAACATGTGGAAATGGAGAACTATGGAGTTGCTTAAACTGTAAAGCCTACTGATTGTTCATGGGCTTGGAATGGAATACTTAGAGCAAGGGAGACTACCATGAAACATATAATCATTATAGGAGATGGTACCTCAACCTTCTGTGGAGGGACCCTTGGGTGGAGGGAGACTGATTATTTCTCAATATGGTTATCGAATGATATCCCTTTTTGAAAGCCATCAAAATGCAAAAGTTAGAGACTTTGTGGAGGAAGGAACTTGGAAAAACCCTTGTTACCTTACGGAAAGAATAAAGTGGGTATGGGATAAATTTATGGAGCAACCCATTCCAAGAATAAAAAAGATGGACCAAATGATTTGGGTACCATCAAACTCTAGAAAGTTTATTTTCAAAAGTGCTTGGAATGCTCTAAGACAACAGTTTGACAAGATTGAATGGAGGAAGGATGTTTCGAGCTGCCATAGAGTCCTCACCATTCCTTTATCACCTGGTTAGCCATCAACAAAAAGTTGCTCACTTTGGAAAGACTCCTGTTGACCACAGCCGTACGATGGATGTTTTTTGGCGATATCAACCATTCAATCAATGGGATCAATGAATAACAGTAGATATATACAATCAAACATTTATTTATGATGCATATCTTACATTTTAGGGAAGGCTGTATTTTTAGAGATAGCTATACAAAGGTTAGTGAGTAGAAAGATCAGACCTCTGTTTAGGAGCAAGGATCAAAATTTCAGTTTCCCGATACATATCGTCCGAGCTCAAAACCGATACGTATCGGTATCGGACAATACCGAACGATACATTCAATGTATCGTTCGGTATAATGTATTAGAATGACCGATACGGTACATTGAATGTACCGTATCGTTCATGTCTGATACCGATACGTATCGTCCGATACGTATCGGTATCGGACGAAATTTTGATCCATGTTTAGGAGGCTAATTTTTTTAATAAAAATGTGTCAAGGAATTGTCAAACATATAATGTTATAAGATTCTTCAGTAGGAACACCATCTAGGCTATGATTGAGAGGATTACAAACGGGCAATGGGTCGGGGTCAGCCTAAACCTGACCGACCCACCCAAGTTGGGCCGGGTTAAGATTAAATAAAAATCCTGAGCACGGCCCAAATTTCAATCTGAGTCGGGTTCGGGCCTAGTTTTTGTAGTCGAAAATGATAGTGCCGACCGAAGCCCGCGCAGACCATTGACAGCCCTACTCTTTTGGGTTGAGATTGGGGAGTTTTGTCACGGATTTCAGGTGCCTAATTCCCTCTTTTTTTATTTTTCTATGATGGTTTTGATCCCCTTCAAGCTCCTTCCTGGCCTTTGATTTGATTAGTTCAATGAATTAACATATTTAATGATGGAACAATAACTGCTCAAATGCCCATAGATTCTTCAACAACCCACAAATAACACAATGAAGAAACTATTCAAAATCCCCATAAATTCTTCAAATTTCCACCAAATGTAAAACTAGAACCATCCAATTGCATGAAACAACAAGACAATAGAATCCAATAATCTATAATTTAATTACCATATAGTCTCACACCAATAGGGTTCATTAAACACATGCATTTGAATCATGAATCAACAAATAAACTACTCAAAATCCCCAAAGAAAACTCATAATACCATATGATACTAAAAAGTTATATATATCATGATATAGTATATATCCAACTGACTAAATCGCCAAAAAAAAAAGACAACGGAGACATAAAACTCTCTCTCTCTCTCTCTCTCCAAACTAGTTTTCAACGTTTATTTTTTTTCTGAAGAATGACAAGATGCTAAGCATTTATTCTTAGATCTAGGCCGATTTATTCCGAACTCTTTTTGCTATAGCCACACCACTTAAGCAAAGTGAAAACCGTTGGCTTATTTGAATCAGAGGATAGAAATCATGTTTCATCCCAATCTTTCGCATTAGATATTGAGGTTTGTCAAAGAGGCTTGTAACAGAACTGAGAAATCTCATGTTTTGCAGATAGAGAAAAAATAAAACCCTACCCTTGGCGATTCATGTTTTGCAGATCGAGAAACGGAGATCATGATGACACGTTCAGCTCTGGTTCGTCCCTTCACTATAATTTACAAAATCGATTAATTCCTCCGGATAAATCAGATCAAACTAAAAAAAAATCCAGAAACCTCACACAGTAGCAGTACAAAGCAATAAAAAATAAAAAAATCGAAACCCTAACCTTGGCGATTCATTTTTGCAGATCTAGAAATGGATTACAAAGCAATAAAAAATAAAACAAATCGAAACCCCTAACCTTGGCGATTCATTTTTGCAGATCTAGAAACAGAGATAATGGCGATACGATCAGCTATGGTTCGTTTTCCTCTACATAAATCAGATTAAAGTTTTAAAAAAAAGATCCAAAAAACACAAACACTAGCAGTACAAAGCAATCAAAATGAAAAAAAATGAAACCCTAACCTTGGCGATTCACTTTTGCAGATCCAGAAATGGAGATGAAGAGGACACGATCAGCTATGGTTCGTTAGAACTAAACCCCATTCGAGTGATCCATTTATCGTTCTCGAGCAGTTGGAGATGATGTTTTGAAAATTTTAGATGGACATGGGGCTTAATCGCGAGAGCGAGAGAGAGATGTTGGGATTTCAAAGAGGGAGAGAGAAAAACGGATCTTGGAGCTTCGACTCGTCTTCGATCTTCAGAGAAGAAATCCATCTCTTCAGTGTTACGCCGATCCATCTAGAGAGAGAAAATCGGAAGAAACCGATCCTGATCTCGTGTGCCTCCACCGTCCGATTGCCCGGCGTGATGGCCGGAGTGAAGGCTTTCTATTGTGCCCGGCGTAGCTGACTCAAGCCAAGCAATAATAGAGAAAAATGGATGAAAACCTAACCCTAGAGAAAACGAATGGGCACGAACAAGGAACGAGAGTGAAGATATGAGAGAGAGAGAGAGAGAGAGAGAGAGAGAGAGAGAATGACTTCTTGAGAGGGTTTGAGGGCTAGGGTTTTGCACGGAGAAGAAAAGACCGTCTAACTAGGATTTGGGAACTAGGTTCTGCAGATAGAGACTGAGAGAGAGAGAGGAACCGTCTAAAGGGTGGAAACTTAAATAGCGGGAGTAGTTGGCGCTTTTGGGTCCCGTGTTTAGTGCTATTTTTTTTTTTTTTTTTTTTTTTGGAGAAAGTGTTTAGAGCTAATTAAACTTCTGTTTGCTGTTTTCTTTAACTGTTGTTAATTAGGCGCCACTAAAACTTTCAGAGTTAAATTAGCTTAAAAATTCTTCTTTATTTTTTGTATCAATTCCTTTCACCAGTTTTACTAAAGGGTAGGTTTAAACCGACCCACCGAATCTTGTCGGACACTTACGCTAAATATCCCTAATTGCTTTAGATCAGACGATAAGGATCCTTTTTAGCTCCAATATTCCACAGAAGAGACCTTCAGGCCATGTGACGTGCGTACCGTCAGGCAGCCAATTTTCGATTTCACATTACACAAATCTTAAAAACATAGCCCTGTGTGATGTATGCCATATAATTTTAGAAACATTTTTTGGGGATTTGTGCTATATGTAATCAAATATTGACCGTCTGATGATGTGTTCATGGCCTCAAGATCCCTTGTGTAGAAAATTAGAGCGAAAGACAATCTCCTCGCTTGATTTAAAAAATTCAATAATTCTTCGCGTATGAGTGCCTTTACTACAATAACAGTTTATCCTCTTGTTTATTTTGGTGAAACGAGAATAACAGTTTTTCTTTAGTACCTTTAAACCCATGCACGGAATCTTGAAAAGAACTCACGCCAAAAATCATTGATTGCTTTAAATGAAGATCGTGTTTCCACATGGGATCTTGAAGCCATGAACGTACCATCAGGCTGTCAGTTTTCAATCCCACCTTACATAGATCCCTAGTGCACTCACAAAAGGAGGAAAAGCAACCAACGTATTGCTCCAGTCCCTAACCAACTTATACAAAGCTACAAGAGACCAAAGACAAGTTATTCCAAGGAACAGACAAGAGGAAAGGACACTGACTCCTCTACATGCTCCGACTCCCCCGACATATAACATATATACCTCTCACACCTTCTACAACAACAACTACCAAGGACAACCCTCTCCCGAGACACCTAGAAAAGGCACCGCCATAAACATAAACAACCTCCACCGATTTATAGACGATTACATGGCTAAGAGAGAACGCTTTAACTAATCTTGTGCGTTCGACAAATTCTGTAGAAACCTCGACTTCACTGTACCCATCGGGTTCAAACTACCCAAATTTAACAAATATAACGGTATGGAAAACCCAAAGTTACCCCTGTTCTATAACGACTGCCTATCAATCCGTATCAATCATGGGCTCTTGGTCCACTACTTTTAGAGATCGTTGGAAGGAAAAACTCTCGACTGGTTCGGTACTCTGCCTCTAACCAAAATCGAGACTTTCGAAGACTTAACTGGTAGATTCCTAGACCAATACCAACACCTCACTCATGACGAAATCAATCTCGTTGACTTAATACATACAAGACAAGAGGACGACGAAGATTTCTCGACGTTCACCAACTGTTTGAGAAGGCTTGTCGCCCGAACAAAAAATCAAATAAAAGAAAGCGATGCGATAGAAATCGTGATTAGCAAAACCCGAGAGGCTCTTGAGCATTCTCATCCTAAGCGACTACTCAATTTCTTTAGCTTCGTGAACGCCACACACGCATAGAATGTTGATCAAGAATGGAGACCTAATCTCTCAATATGACATTTGAAGGACCCTCCTCACAACCCTAGAACAAACACCCTAGACGGGCTATAGACTCCAAACAAATCAACACAAACCAAGAACAAAATCAAACAAACTCTCAACCATATCACCCATATAACCAAGCTCAAGATCTATACATAAACCTATACCCTAACCAAAACCTATACCCTAACCAAAACCAATTACCATACACAAACGAAGATCAACACCCTTACCAAGCTTTATACACCAACCAATACACAAACCCGCACTACAATCAAAACCAACTCCCGACACTATGCAAACTAAAATCACTGCTACAACCCGTTGTTTGAACAAACTCCATGAAGCCCTCAACTTGCATATGATATCGTACACTCACTCCTCCCCATTACACTCTAGCCTAATCCATAGAATTGAACTTCCCTCAAAACACGTCCATTCCATTCACTCACACCCAACCAGCCCTATCCTACATACCTATAAAAGTGAAATTACCTTTCGCCCTGAATCAGTCACTAAGGTCACTAAAATTCAAACTATCACCGAACTCACCCCTAAACTAACTCAACCCATTACCAAACTTATCGTCAAGCTCAACACACTTATCTCCGAACCAACTCAGCCTACCCTTGAACTCGACAGCCTACCGATAAGCATACCAATCCCCACGCTACTTCAGCCGACACCAAAACCAACTCTGCGACCATTCCCTAAACAAACTCCCACACCTATCCCAGAAGCAATTCCCGAATTAATCTGTGACAGCCTGGATTTTTGCACTCAGAAATCCGTGCCATCAAAATCATGCTTTGGATGATCCCCAGGACAAATCACAGAGTGTCTGCTCGTATAGCGGAAATCAGAGCAGACACGGTCCAGTAGTGACAGATCGAGTCATCATATAAGGCATTAAAAGAAAGAAGTAAATAAAACAATGCATATATGTGGAAATAAAAGAATATACATCCTAAAAAAGGAACTAAGATAAACCACTTGTGATGGACATCCATTACCCAAAACAATGGTTTCCGATAGTGATTCCTATAGAATGTATACTAATGCAAGTAAGTATCTACAATAAATAATGCAGAAGGTGACCACCAGGCACACAAATAATCCAGAATACAGTATAAAAACTCAAAAATACAAGACTAATATAGGTAAAACTTGTGATATCCCTCTCGCCCCTACCGCCTTTTGGTCGATAATGTCGCCTTTGCGTGCTCAAATGGCCGAGCCTCAAAACCTATGACACAGAAAGTCGAGTGAGCTAACCATCTAAGCTAGTAGAAGAATTTCAGTTGAATTTACATCTTAATTGTAAAACATGGTTGCAGAATATACTCAGAGAGATAAGTAAAGCAGAGTATAAACAGAACTGGACAGATGCAGACAGATTGTAATAGCCCGAAAAAAAAAAAATCACACTAAACTATGACCTCGGGATTCGTGCCCGATCGGTCATAGGTTTGACCAAATGGAAGTCCAACAGTTAGTATGTGGTGTAATGAACGGACGAGATGTGATAAATAGAATGCCTATGTGGTGTGTGTTGTGAAGGTGTAGTCGCATACACCTACCGCGGTGTATGTGCTCAACACACAAGTAAGAAAGAGGATAAAAGGGTTTAATAGCCCTAAAAGCAAGGGTTTGATGTTGTTGAAGGAGAGTAAAGAAGAGAGAGAGAGAGAGAAGTAAGAGAGGAGTTATTGCAACTTGGAAGGAGATTCGATAAAAGCCGGATTCAACACGATTTGGATCTGTTAGAGCCAAAGCTGGAACCCTAACCTTCCAACCATTTGATTTGAAAACAACTTGGGATCTATTCAAGGTAAAATTATTGTAAATAAAATGCATAAATTATAGTTGTGGTTGAAAGTAGGCTAAATTATATGATAATGGGCTAGAAAAATAGAACAAAAAGTATGGAAAAAGGATAGGGAAGAACAACTCGAAAAGGGGTTGAATCTGACAATTTCGATTAATCGAAATTGGGTTTCGATTAATCGAAATTGGCCAAGAAGTTGAAAAGTCAGAAGACCCCAATTTCGATTAATCGAATTTGATTTCGATTAATCGACTTTGGATTTCGATTAATCGATTTGGGGATCGATTAATCGATTGAGAACCTCCAGTGGACCCCAGGGGTTGGAGGAAATGGCTTGAGGAAAAATCGACTAATCGAAATGGGATTTCGATTAATCGATTTTAGTTTTCGATTAATCGATTAATCAATTTGTGAAACTCGACTGTTCGAACTGAGAATCGACTTTGCGAAATAGAGAATTTCGATTAATCGAAATTAGATTCGATTAATCGAATGAAAACTCGACTGTTCGAACTAAGAATCGACTTTGCGAAAAGGAGAATTTCGATTAATCGAAATTGGATTCGATTAATCGAATGAAAGCTCGACTGTTCGAACTGAGAATCGACTTTGCGAAACAGAGAATTTCGATTAATCGAAATTACTTCGATTAATCGATATTGACCTTCGATTAATCGATTTTGGAATTCGATTAATCGACTGAGATAAATTATGTTGACTTTTGGGTTTGACTTTAAGATTCTTGGAGGGTCTTATACCTTCTTTATTACATCCTTTGTGATGTGTTTCACCTGTTATGTGGTACCATAGGTGGTACGTGTGGACTAGTGCACAAGGAGCCACGTGGGACCTTGATGCATTGATCAAATGAAGACTTGAGGTAGGGAACACCTTGAACATGTACTTTATTTTACAAGAGCATGTATGTAGTGATATAGAATTCAATTCAAATGTTTATTTCTTAAGAATTTGTGAAAAGTGTGTGTGTGTGACATCCATAAGAGTAATCATAATGAGCCATCCCTTGGGATGAAGAAGTAAAGAGATAAGAGCATCAGGTGTGATGCAAGTAAATGGATACATCCCAGGGATGTATCCAAGGATTGAATCATGTTTGATAGGGCCTAACTGATATAAGATAGCACATTTACACGGTGAATAACTATATGTAAGGCACCGATATTTTTGTTATTTGAGGTTTGATAGGGTACCCCACCGACGTGGCGGGATATCCACGACTGACACGGCGATATCAAGTCCAAATCATGCGAAACCGTAGGCGGTCAAGTGAGGCTTATCCGTACATAGTAAGCACACCCCAGGAGTGTTGATTGAGACAAGTGAAACCCCGCCACCAATCCCCAGGGGAAAGGGGCTTGGGTACTATTTGTATTCTGTGGAATACGTTAAACTGTCTATATAGATGACGATGATGGGTATCTCATCGGGGCTCGATGCTATATTGCTCGGGGATTACTTAAGTTGAAAGTTTAAGTTTTGCTTTAGGCCTTTTCTGCATCATTCATGAGTAAATGAAAACATAAGTAATCAACAGTAAAACGAAATATTTTTTTTACTGTTTTATCAATAACTGCATAGATACATCATGCATGACATATCATGGAATATATGTGAGTTATAATTTATATGTTCAACCGTGTTTGTTCCCTATTGAGCTAGGATGTAGCTCACCCTATAGACTATACGTCGCAGTCCACTACTAGTAGTGCATGCGGCTTGGAGACGATCCCGTGATGGGACCTTGGTCGGGTGACAGTTGGAGCCACCTCCGAGGACTTCTTCTAGAGGACTCACAGCCGCTTTGAGGGCTTTTTAGAGAGATTTTGTACGGCTTGGTATGTCAAGCCTTGATTTTTGTTCAAAACCATGTACATAAGGAGTTGGGATTATTCTTTTGGGACGAACCATCCGTGATGATTTCTATCATCGATGGTTCGGATCGGTTCTCCCTTCATGCAGAGGCATGAGGGTAGAACTGTCTTTTGGGAAGTTAATTAATATAGATTTAAATTCCGCAAATTCGTTTATTATACTTTTCGATGCTTGATATACCAGTGTTCCGTGCTTAGCTAAAGGGCACGGTCAAGATGATCGTGCTGATGGCACGGGTTTCGGGGTGCCGAAATCCAGGCTGTCACACAGATGATCAGATATGCAGATAAATTAGGATGCAGAACTAACAAGAGCAGACATAATCTCAGAGTTTGCAGGATGCTATGTGTACAGTATTTAATGACTTAAAATTAGTATACTTAAGTAACTCCCCTGAGTATAGCACGTGGTAGCCAAAGCAGATGCACGATTGTGCCAGGTACAAATATATCGTCGAGTCGGTGGGATTCATCAGATTATTAAACTTGAAATCACATGCATATTTATCATTTCACAGAAATCAGGTGACAGCTATCAGATAGCAGGAATCATATATAATAGGATTTTCATACATATACCAGACATGATTTACAAATAACTCGAAACAATGCAACAGAACCCAAAAGATTTGAAACCATGAGATCAAGAATAAATGCAATTTCAGTTGAATTCTCCTACCTTAGATCAGACTTTTCTAAGCAAATCCAAAGCTTTTTAAAGCGTTGTGGTCTGATCCTAAACCATAGACATAGTATACTAAGTGTCAGAGATGTCAGGACATCAGCTGGTACAACACTCAGCAGTGTTTTTCCCATAAAACCCAAAACAACAAAAACAAGGACCTTGATCGATCAATTTTATACCTTGATCGATCAAACACCATATTTGATCGATCAAGCCTCCAAATTAATATGCTCAGAACAGAGCAACCTTGATCAATCAACCTCCTTGCTTGATTGATCAATTCTTAAATTTGATCGATCAATCAAGTTATTTCACTAATTTTTCAAAAAAACAAGGCTCTTGTTTAGATATAAATTTATAAAAATTGATCGATCAATCTCCTTATTGATCAATCAATCCATCACCTTGATCGATCAATTTTCATATTGATCGATCAAATTCATCCCTTGATCGATCAATAATCGATCAATCCCATATTGATCTATCAACTCACATATTGATCGATCAACTTCTACTTTGATCGATCAATCCTCAAATTTGATCGATTAAACCCAAAATTTGATCGATCAACCTCGTCGGGCATGAACCTTCAGAATTCAAACCTTCATTTGTTCCCATTTGTTGGATATCAATTGATCGATCAATCCTTGATTGATCGATCAATACCAACCTTGATCGATCAAATACCTACCTTGATCGATCAAGAATGACAGTTTCTGTCATTAATGGGGTTCGTTAATTTTTTTAACCCATTTTCAAACTTAACCTTTATGATTCTCAACCACTCACTCATACACATGTATTTCCACATTTATTAGGTTTTAACTCTTATAACTAAACCTAAAAAACTCACCTCATATCGCTTTCGGGTTCTCAGCAAACGCGATCTAATGAGGGTTTCAGATTCAGAAATCAGAATTTGACGTCGTCACGACTCGTAAAACAAATCCCGCGACTCTGCGTCAACACACAAAGATGATAATCTATCTTAGGATAAACGCAAAGTATTGATGTCGATTTCGCTCTTTTAGATCAAGCCATTTCTAACCTAGGTTTCCTCTAACTGTGGTTTCTCAAAGACATGTTTTCAAAACCCAATCTCTTTTGTTGATAAACAAAAATGGTTAACCGAAAGCAAGAAGAAGAAGAGTTGTGAAATAAATCTACCCCTCTTCCTTCCCTTACAAGCTATTCCGAAGAAGAAGAGTTGTGAAATAAATCTACCCCTCTTCCTTCCCTTACAAGCTATTCCAAAGAAATATCTCTGATATTTCTAATTTTCTAATTCTAAGTTCCGGAGTTAAGTGCACACTTAGTGTTCCGGCGTACCACGCCTCCTCCAAAGTCTTACAAGACCCCGACACATGTCAGAATTGACACATGACATCGCTTAACTGTGGATTAATATTATGTCCAATAATATTAATTAAATTTTTTTAAATTTATCTTGATTTTCATGTCAGACACGCATATCGAAGCAGTCGAGTTCTGTTCAAAAATTTAGGGTCGTTACATAATCTATTCATATAACACGACACCATTCATACTTAAATCAATCACAAAGATAAACTCTGAACATGAATCTGTAATTCAATCAAAACCCCTAATCGGACCAACTCCGAAACTAACCCCCAAACCCCAACACATTGTCAAGCACATCACCCCACCAATATCGGAACCAACTCTCGAACCAAAACCCATTTCAAAACCTAAAGTCAACACTAAATTCGTCACCCCACCAACTTCAAAATGAAACCCCAAATCTGACTCTGTCGCCAAACATACCTCTAAACCACCCACTCCAGAATCACTCGTTGGGCTAATTTCGAAACCAATTCATCAATCAACCCCTACAGAACTTGCCACCGAACTCATCATCCCCTCAACTCTGAAACAAGAACTTAAACCCACTATCGAACTTTCTCTTCCTCTGACTATGAAACTAAGCCTTGAACCTAAACTCATCATCAAACTGATCCTCGAACATGAACCTATCACCAAACCTAAACCCACCCATGATCGAATTTAAACCTGTCATCGGACACAAAACCAAACCCATCATTGAACTTAAACCAATCGTCGAACCTAGACCCGAGCCAATCGTCAAACCTGAACCTGTCGTCAAACTCAAGCCTGTCATCGAACACAAACCCGTCATCGAAGCCAAACCTCTCATCGAGCCAGAACTTATCGTCAAACCTATCCCTGTAACACTAACTCCACTAACTTTTAAACCAACCACCATACCCGACGATAGACAAATCCATGAATCTATCAATCCCCCCACTCTCAAAATCAAACCAAACTTAAACCTCATGACCCCGATCAACATCCAAATCAATATGTCACCAAATCCTCAAATCTTGCCACAACATGAAATCAATGTCACAACTAAAATCGATCTGATCGCCAGATCCAAATCTCCATAGACCTCACGATTAAAACCTTCACGGAACCCCAACCAACAAAACTACTACACCAAACTCTCAACACTAAACCTCCTCCAAAAATTATAAATAAAACTTTAAAACAACCTCATGATAAACCCAAAGTGCGAATCAAACAAAACAAACATAATCAAACAAAACTGAACTACCCCACACGGAAGAAAGGTCAACCTTGGCCTATGCCCTAGCGCCTCATCCTCCTACTCTACCTCTATCTTATCCTATCATTACCTTTACAACACCAACAGATTCCACTCTAACTTCACCGACAAACAACTTTCCAACAACCCGTACATAATTCTAGAAAGCACCATAACAACTGTAAGTTTCAACTCTACGAGATGCCTCACTCTGTCGAAAAATGAAAGAAGATCCCTCACGACAAGGAGGCCCCGACCATAAAAGATTTATCAAAAAAAGAAGTTAAAAGACGTCACACCTATTTCAACATATCTCACATCATCCAAACCACAAACCCAAACATAACCTCTCTCTCATCCCTGATCGATCAGATCGAAAGGGATCGAGGATCCTAAAACAATATTATCTAATCGAATGGTCACTTCAACTAACCAACATGTCCCACCAAGCGGACCTCTTAAGTTAGTCCCTTAAGGAACTGACGTTATATTATAACATAACAATAATAACAAAAAATAATACAAAATATATACAAAATAATATATATATATATATATATATATATATATATATATATATATTATCTGCCCAACAATATCTCTGACTTATAACTCTTACTCGACCGAGTACTCGAAGTCGAGGAGTTAGTGCTAAGGAAACAATGCCTACACAACCGCCTTGCCTGGAGGAAATCAAAACCTCACATGAGAAGTACTTTCACTATTTTGGCAACATGCCCAAAAATAGCTACAAGGGAAAGACTTTCTAACCCTTGGAATCACGACTCAATGACCATCTTGTCTTGTAGCCTAAACAGACGTAACTATATATTTATCATCCTTGTAGTCATTGCAAGGCATTCGCCAGTCGTAGGTCATTATTCTTTTGAACCATTTTAAAAATCATCTGACTCATTAACCACCTTTCAATCTGGGCAAGTTGATCCAAAGGACTAGTGGATCATAAAACTCTCTTTGAAATATTGAAAACTCTGGATTCTCATACACCTCTTTAGCCATTGGAGTTGATGTTAGAGTAAAAAATGAAAATATAAGGTTCCATCAAACCTCACAATTCTTATGTTAGCAGGTTATTTCAATATATATAGAAAAGAAGTACAACTGAGCGAGATCAATACGACGAATGAACAGTCAATAAATTCAGGGAAGCATAAGCAAATTGTGAGGGCAATCTTGATATTTTCATTAGGAGAGCATAAGCAAACCGCGAGGGCCTCCTTGGTGTCTTCACACTACTAGATATCGTCATACAGTGGCGGGAGGAGGACAAGACTCTTGCTAACCAGACTTTGATGATTTGATGGTGCTGGACCATGACGGAGAGCTCAATTATGGCACCGCATTATCCACCTGAGAAGAAAGTAGTTGACTACTATTTCAAAATCGGTTAAATAAGAAGATACCCTCATATCAATAAACATTATCTCTTCTTCACCCTTTATTTTCTCTTCAGACAATGAGTCAAATGATTTTCAAAATCTCTTTAGAATAAAATCGAAAACTCTCGAATGACAAATGATGCAATCACTCATTATCTACCATTCACCTCAATCTTATTAAAAGCTATATATAATACATGATAATCTTTCAACACTTACAAAATCAAGTCTAACGTGTGGCCGAAATAATCGAACTACTTCCCGACATGGGATCATTACTAACGCACTCCAGGATATCTGAGGGGGGCCGATAAGAGTCCCTACCGTCACTTGACACTGGGGCATTTTTTTTAGAGCACTAGCACCTTAGTAGCGAGACTCAGGTCACGAGACCGACACCCCAAATTGGGGCATTTTTTAATTTCAATTTATTTCTTTCTTTTTCGTCATGGGACCGAATATATCCAAGACAAAACAAACAAGATACACACAACATGCCGAAAAATAAACACCATACTCTAACAATCACTACGCCCTCTAATTAACCCAAGAAATACACAACAATAAACACAAACAAACATTAATAAAACAAATACAATAAATAAAAAATACCTCTTTATTTATATAATAAAATTTTACAGGTGTCACTGGAGGCATACCTCCTGAACATACAATCCAAAACGAAAATCTAGAACCTAACCGATAATCCAAAATTGATACAAAGCCCAAAACAATGATGAGCAGAACTGTTGGTACGTGCTTTTTCTGGATTCCTTTCTGTCCCCGAAAAGAGTAGCCCAATTCGGTCCGAGTGGACTCTGGCAAAAGCGGCAAAGTAATAACAGAGAAATATTAAATAAAAAGGTAAATCCTATGGTGAGGATACTTGGTTTGTTGCGATTGCTAATTGTAGATATTTATCGACGCTGCAACACGTCACTGATCATGCCTTCTGCGGTGGAGATATGAGTTGTTCTCTTTACTAACTCATCGGCCAGCCGATGTCAGCAGCATTGGGCCACTTAGAAGTTTAGTTAAGCTAGTTTTCCTAATTCTGTTCAAATTACTCTACTTTTCCTAATCCTACTGTAACTCCTTTGGTTTCCTAATGTTATTAGGGTTCTATTTAATTTAATCGTATTGAAAATCTAGTTGGTTTAGGTGTCTTAATTCTATTAGGGATCAAATTAATTAAGTCTCTTAATCTAACTAGATGTCTAATTAATTTAATTTCCTAGTCTAACTAAAAGTCTAATTAAAATCCTAATTATAATGAAAGTCTAATTAATATCCTAGTTCTACAAGGGATATAAATACACAATTTCTATTAGAACTCTAATTAAAATAAGTATACTAATTATACTAAAATTCTAAAAAAAGAGGGGTTGTGGCCCAATATGTCAAGGAGGATCGGCCCCGTTCCCGGGTACCCTCCGTAAGCTCCCTTGGCCAAATCGGGTGGCTAGGGATTATTTTGACAATAATATGGATTGAAAAAAATTTGATTTTAAATATGAAATTAAGAATTTATAAATCGAAGACTGAAAATTTTAAGGATTATGAATTAAGACTAAATATTAAAACTTGAATTCAGAATTAAGAACTAGAGAAAAGACTGAAAGATCTAAAACTATAGTTTAGAGGCTAAAACTAAGGACTGATTTTGAAAACATAGAATCAGAGATTAAAACTAAGAGTTTGAATCTAAAAATCTATGACTTAAGATCTAAAAATTAAGAATTTAGAACGACAAACTAAGAATTAAAGTTGAAATTTAGGGATTAAAAACCTAAGGAGTGGTTCTAGAAACGAAGAACTAGAACCAGAGAAATAAGAATTAAATTGAAAAGGTAGAAACTGGTTCTAGAAACTAAGAACTAGAACTAGAGAAAAAGATAAAAATTAGGAACTAAAGAGAATTAGACTTTCAAAACTAAAACCTAAGGTCTATGATCTAAAACTAAGAACTAAAACTAAGAACTAGAACTAAGAAAATTAAGTACTAGAAAGAAAATATACCTGAGGCTAAGTACCGCAGAGGGAGGTCTCGAACTCCTAAGCTTGGAAACAAGAACTCGAAAATTCGATTGCTAGATGTGATGTGATGTGTTTTTGGGATGAGGTAGTGGGTCCTATTTATAGGTATTTGGCTAATTGCGCGCCCTTATTGGTGCACGCTTTTTCTGGGTTTCTCTCGATCCCTGTTTAGAGTAGGTGTGGGTTACTGTTATGCACTGAAAAGTACCACTTTTCACCTCTTAACCTAGCCTTTGATGGACCTTGAAGTCCACTAATAATCATTTGTTAAGTATGTTTTGCAGTTAGTAATAAAATGTGCAGCTTAATACAAAATCCTGGCTTTTTGGCCCAAGAAAGAGAGAGAATACAAGCAAAGATGACAGCTGAGCCAAAGCCTAATGAAACACCTTGGTAGTGCTCACCATGGTGACTCACTATTGCTGATCATCATTGACCTAAAGTCTAGCAGATGACTGAAGTCAGCTGAGAAGGAAGGATGTCAGCAACAATGAAGTAGTGGCAGAGTGTCAAGAAAGCACTGCAGAGTTGAGGAGCCTCCTCGCGAAGCTAAAGATGCAGTGGAAGAAGCTCTCGTGCAGCTAGGCCGCGCAGTTAAGAGAAGAGTTGTAAAGACATTGCGAAGATCTCGCGGTGTAAAACCTTCAGAATTCGGGGTCGCGAAGCTCTCACGGAGATCAAGCCTTAAAGCAGCCGTGCGAAGAACACAGCGAGCCCATATGCATAGAGAATAAAAAGTCACCTCGCGGAGTTCTTGCGTGGCCCTGGAAGAGAGAGACGCTCAAAATTTCCCTCGCGTAGATCTCGCACACTCTGGAGCCTTACAAGTTACTACGCGAGCGCAGTAGCCCACCTGCGTGAGTACTTAGCGAGAGAGAGCTCTTGAAGCTCTACTGCGCGAAACACCCTGGCTCTCCAGATCATCTCCATGACAGCATTGTGACGCGAAGCAACTGCGCAGTTCACTAAAGGTTTACTGTGCGAATGAGCCCTTCCCATTTGCCAAAGGCAACCCCGCGAAAGCGAAGCAACTGCGCGAGTAAATTAAAACAGCTTCCAGTCTCGCGAAGCACGGGCTCTCCACTTCTTAGTTTTAACTCAAGGACCTTTTGAGAATTTCCCAAGTCTAGGGCACACTTCCAGAGGTGCGGATTTTGAAGCGCACATCTCGAGGCATTCAAGGGTTGTAACAGTGCCACGTCTGCTGAAAAAATTAGGATTAATCTCTTTAGAGCCAAGGCCATTTTGATAGAGTATATAAGCTGTACTTAGAATTTATTATTTTCATCTTTCTTTCATCCTCTGCCGGCTGAGAGCTCCAGCAGGCTAGGGCTAGGGTTTGATCACCTCTTTTTCCTATTTTTCTTCTCTCTTAGCTCGACTTGTCCGCTAATCCCCGTAAGCGCCTAGATATTGTTTTTATTTTAGTCTTGTAATAGATTTTGTATACATTGGGATTGTGGATGAGCAGTTGTGTATAAGCTGCAGCCAGGAGATAGTTCATTATAAGTTTTACTTTTATCAATGAACTGCTGTTTTAATGCTTAATCAAATTTATAGATCTTATGGCTTCTTTAGATGTCTATAGGATCCATGTATTTGGGACTAACCCATTCAGTTTCTAGTAGATCTATTATTTACCATCTGATTTCCCTTGGTTTGATAGACACATGAAAAATAATGTTAGATCTGTAGTGAGATCCAGGGAGCTCGGAGGCCTGTGGACCATGGTGGTTGCAGTAGTTTACATGTTCTTTCTCAGACCTTTGAGGTGTGGACAAACCAATGAGATACCCTGTGACCATTCGAGTGGACAGAGTATAGCCCTAAGGTTGTGCCCATTCACATATTTGATAAGGATTCGTGAGGAGGTTTGTACAGTAACTGGCTCTCCTCTGTTCTACCTAATCGATATCAGATGTTAGATCTGACCTCTTGTAGTAATTGCAGCTTGAGGCTGAGTCATTGTAGGCTGTTTGTAGCAATGACTAGCTGAGCTTAAAGCCTTATTCAACCTGTTACATGGTCCTTTTTGTGGACATCACCCGGGCTTGGCAAAACACTTAGAATTTTATGGATTGGAATACCTATGGATGTCAGCAGTGTCTGGGAGCTTAGCACTGGCATTACATAGTGCTGCAATAGCATTCATGGCTAGAGCTGGTCTAGTGGCTAGGGAAATGATCAGTCCACTCTTCTGGATTAAACTAGCAAATTTCTGGTTTAACTAATGAGATTTGACAGACTCTATCGGATACCCTGTGACCATTATAGTGGACAGATTATAGCCCTAAGAGCGCAAATGGCATGGGTTAACCGGGAGCTTATACCTTGTTGAGGCTATTAATAACGCCTCGAAGGACCATCAGAGAGACTAAATCGAGTTACATTATCTTGCATCATTAACTCTAGCTCAACCTGCTTACTTCTCACCAATTTTTGTATTTTATTTTGACACACTCCATCACCATCTCCTGTTAACCATTTCTTTAGGATAGGGCTGCATTTTATTTCTCTGTTTCTCTAGGATAGGGCTACATTTTATTTCTCTGTTTCTTTAGGATTAATTTAGTGTAGTCGTGACACCCAACTCCCTTTCTTTAGGATTGCCAAATCTGGAGGCCTACTATTATTGTCTAATTTGAGTTCTTGATCATTTTCTCTGTGGGACAAACTCTTACTTATCAAAACTTGCTACAATAGACCCTGTATCTTGCAGGTCAGGTCTAGGATTACTTTAGTTGTGCTGAATCCATTCTTTTATTTTACTTTGTTTCTAATTGGTTTCCACCACACAATAACACAAGCACACACTGGGTACCCCTAGATGAGCAATAAGTTTTTGACACTGTTGCCAAAAAATTTAATCTTTTTAGTAGACCTGAATTGTACTATAATTTAGACTAACAAATTCTTTGTAGTTGTGTTTAATCTAGAATAAAAAGTACTACTAATTCTTTGTGAAATTTTGCAAAAATGGACAACAGAAGAAGGGAAAAGCTAGAGCTGCAAGTGGAGTGTAGCTAGCTCTGTTTGCACTTTCTTTCCTTTAAATCTCATGCCATTTATGTTGAATCCCCTGTTATTTTGTTTAGTGTAAATCTGTGTAGTTATTACTTTTTTATTTGAAATTCTTTCTATGTGCTTGTAAGCATTTTCATTATCACAGTGAGTGTATGCTCAGAGAAAGTCCTTAAATCGACTTGGAACTCCCAAACTGGAGGTGGAAAGGATCCTTAGATCTAGACACACCACACAAAGCCCTCGCTATTGAGATCAACCAACTACCATGGATGAGAGGCGAGGACATTGAAAGATTACAATTCACCTGGGGAGTATACCTCTCCCTTTTGCATTCAGTTTCCCTCTGTTGAGGGGAACTATGAAATTAAATCCTCCACCATCAGTATGCTGCCTTCATTTCATGGGCTGAGTAAAGAAGATCCCTACAAGCATATTGACCAGTTTTTAGCACTTTGCACTACCTTCAATATTGTTGGCTTGGGGTCTGAGGCCACTAAATTAAGGCTTTTTCCTTTTTCACTAAAGGACAAAGTCAGCACATGGCTATCAAAGCTCTCAGTTAACAGCATACAGTCATGGAGTGACCTTCAAACCAAATTCTTGGTAAAAATTTTCCTCATGAATAAAATAAGCCAGATGAGGACAAATATTCTGTCATTCACTCAGTCCTCAATTGAGAATTTTAATGAAGCTTGGGAAAGATTTCAGATGTTAAAATAATGCCCCCACCACTAAATCCCAATGTGGCAGCTTGTCCAAGTGTTTTATCAAGGAATTAATACCAAGAGCAGGGATATAGTGGATGCTTCCTGTGGTGGTAGCTACCTCCACAAGACAGCTGAGGAAGCTTGGGAGCTGTTTGACATAATAGGGGAAAATTTCATACAGCAGGAGTCTCTGTCACGCAATGACAGTCAGATTTAAGCTAAAATAGTGAAAGAGGCCACCCCTAGAGGTGGAATATATGAAGTGAAGGTGCAAGGTGATATGGAGAGAAAGATGGACAGCCTGAGCTTGAAGTTTGATAGATTGATGAATGTGATGTAGCCTCGGATGGTTGCATAGGTGGAGAAGGCATGCCTGATATGCCAATCTCCCACACATTCTATTCATGATTGTTCATCTGCCAACCAATTTTTGAATTTTGTTATAGAGCATGCCAATGCTGCTCAAACCATTGGGAAGCAGCCTGCTGGGTATTCTTGGAGGAACCACCCAAATCTGAGGTGGAGACAAGATTCATATCCTCAACCCCAACATCAGCAAATGGTAGCTCCTTACAGATCCCAACACCAGTTTAATCAAGGTTACCCACCAAGGCAAAATTTTCTGTTACCTACCCCACAGTCTAACCAGTTGGCTCTGCCAACATAACAACCCAAATCCTCTTCATTTGAAGAGCAGATGCTGGCCTCAATGCAGAATTTGGGGAGCATGGTTTAGACTGTTCATTCTCATGGACAGAGCATTAAGAAAATTGAGGACCAGTTGGGCCAGATTTTCAATGCTCTGAACAGGAGAGAGGAAGGAAAATTGCCTAGTCAGCCCTTGACCAATCCAAAAGGTCAGTTTATGATTGGAGATGCATCCTCCACACAGGAGGAAGATAGTGCTCAGTGACTTAATGATGGATAATAAGTGTATCATAAGTATAAAAAAAATATGTTTTGAAGTGTTTTTCTTTAGAATTTTATTGGTTGTGTTTTGTGTGTTATATTGATTTGATTGTTTTGCTTTGTCTGTGTTTTAATTATTTGTGAATGAAAACATGCGCCTTTGTATCATCTGAATCGGCTGTGTATTTTTTGATGAATGGCTGAAATACCCTGATCATGATTTGCATGAAGTCGAGCTGAAAAACTACTTCTACAATTCTTCAATGTTGATGAACAACTGATTAAAAATGGGTATAAGCTTTTCATGAGTGAAATGAAGCACCTGTCTGAGGTTTGGTGCTCATGCACAGTGGTTGGGTGCACAACAGCATGAGGCACCAACCAATGTGCTGCATTGAGTTAAAAGAGTGAAGGCTGTGCAAGAAATACTATCTTGCTACCCCCATCTTCCAGTGCTGATATGCCCATCTATCCTATCTTTGCTACCCCCATGCCCCCTTACTCCACCCTTATCAAAGCCATGAGAGCCAATGTTTACATAAAAAGAGATGTAGTTTAGGGCATGACTGACTTGAAAGCTACAATGAGGCAGCCCCTCCTTGATGAAATTAAACTCCTGAAGCTTGCTCATAAAATTGAGAAAAAGGAAATTAAGCAAGGATGGAGGGAGATTATGATCCAATACAATGAGGAAAAGAAAAGAGTTGAGAGTCAAGAAGATGTGATCAAAGAATTGAAAGAGAGACTAAGGCTAACTGAGGACCGAGCTTATGATTATGGAGTGACTATTGCAGCCTTAGAGAAAAGGACAAATGCACAAACTGACCGAGCGATGGCTGAGGCTCTTTTTAAAGAACTAAACCCCGATGTACCTCTCCAACAAACAGCTCTAAATGCCACAGATCCTAGCCCAGTCAAACCTAGACTCAACCTCAAAGTCCCTGCTACCAAACCATCTTCCACTCCAATAAGAAAAAGCATAGCCAAGCATAGAAAACTACTTCCATGTTTTGTAATTTGCTTTGAAGCGATCCAAGGGTAAAGAAATCCAGGAACCACCTACTGCACATAAGGACTCAGATGATTGATGTTTGCACATGTTTTGAGTTAGGAGTAGTGTGTTGTAAATACATTTACTAATATAATGAAATGTCTTTTTGTTACTTCTGTGTACTTGTTACCTTGTTTCATGTTTGTTTGTCTATTAGTGTGTTGTGTGCTCATTTCTTGATTTTCTCTGCTTTAGTATAGTGTTATATATATATATATATATATATATATATATATATATATATATCTGTGTGTTCACTGCACAACCACTGTCCTTTGAATAAGTGAGGACACTGCTCCTCATAGGTTTGGGGGTGTGGCAGGCAGGCTCTGCCAATGATTTAGTTAACCTAAAGTGCAACAGATTCAAGTGAGTAAGATAGAAACCGAACCATGTTCACCTAAGAATCATTAGAAAAATGATAAATTTAAAATTTTGCAAACCTTTAGGCATTACAATCTTTTAAATTTTAACTTTTCCTTGATGTGAACACTAAGTAAACTCACTTGTATCAGTACTGAGTGAACCATTAAAGAGAGAAAAAGGTAAGGACATACTTAAAAGTTCAATGGAAGACCATAACCAGTGAGAGTTGGCCCTACAAGTTTTTTTTTCTTCCTTTGAGGAGTGACTGAGGCAATTCTTCTAGCTCTAAGGACTGACTGAGGCAATGCCCTCACTAGAAGTTAGGCACCTCCAAGTTGAAACAACTGATAGCACTCATGAAACCTAGGAAAGGATCAAAGCCTTCTTTTGGACAGTTTGAGCTTAAACAGACCAAATCCTAATCAGTTGCCCTTGTACACACACCTGTTGAGCCTTAATTTTCAATTTTCTTCGAAATACACCCGAGTACTTGTACCTGAACCTATGAACCTGACTCAAACCTACCCTCACTCTGAGAATTTAGAAGGTAAAGGAGGAGCTAAAGATGGACAAGATAGGATCAACATTGGATGAATGGATAAGAGATACCTAAAGTAGAGCAGTGTAGCAGCTGAGGAAAGAGGTGGCAAGTCACAAAAATAAAAATAAAAACAAAAACAGAAGGAGAAATGCAAGAAAAGAAAGAAAAACAATAATGAAGAGGAGTGAGAGAGGAGTCAAGAGGAAAAGTTTATTAGAAAAATCAAAATGAGGAGGAGAAGCTGGCCACTTCAAGTCTGAAAAATTTGAAAGAAAATGAAAGGTACTGAACTACAAATGGGTGAAGTCATGAATCACCTCCTTCACTTATTGATTTCTCAATTCTGAATCCCTTTTCAACCTTCCATTATTTATAACCCACTTCATAAGCCACATTACAACCCAGTTAAAGACCTTGTGATCCAAAGTTAAATGAACTGTCATGAAGAGACAAGGAGTTGTCCAATCTATAGTGAGGACCTGTCAATGATGCCAGGACTTAGGTGCTTTGCTTATGCTCATGCTTACAGACCCATTTGGTGGCTGTAACTGCTCTTGAGCTTGAGAGAAAATGAAACCCTCAAGGTCTCTTGTGAGAGTATGCCCTGGTGAACATTGGGTTTGATGTTGAATGTATTAGGCATGACTTATAACCTAATTTTTGGATTAATAATGAGCTCAGTGCTGACATGCATGTGTTGTCCCCCTTATTGTAAACTAATTGGAAATGATGTGCATCTGTGAAAAAGGTTGTGATGATTAAATGTCTATGCTTTTCATTTGTCTAAATTCCTAACATTTTTATTGAATCAATGGTGAACTGATGCTCTGTTTCTTGACAGCTGACCTGAGAATGTTGCACCTTTGTTAACTGTTTCATTGAGAAGTTTGTGCTATCTTCACTGAAAGCCCTCAGGAGACTTCACTCCTCCACTAGGGATCACGGGGTTTAAAAGGCTTGGTACATATGCTAAATGTATCCGTGCTCCCTACGAAAGTGGCATTTCAAATTCTTAGAGTAGTTGTTTTAATTTTCACTTTGCTCAGGGACTAACAAAGATTAGGTTTGGGGGTGTGTTATGCACTGAAAAGTACCACTTTTTACCTCTTAACCTAGCCTTTGATGGACCTTGAAGACCACTAATAATCATTTATTAAGTATGTTTTGCAGTTAATAATAAAATATGCAGCTTAATATAAAATCCTGGCTTTTTGGCCCAAGGAAGAGAGAGAATACAAGCAAAGATGATAGCTGAGCCAAAGCCTAATGAAACACCTTGGTAGTGCTCACCAGGGTGACTCACTATTGCTGATCATCATTGACCTAAAGTGTAGCAGATGACTGAAGTCAGCTGAGAAGGAAGAATGCTGCAACAGCAACAAGTGTAGTGCAGCAGTGTGTCAAGAAATAGACCTCGCAGAGTTGAGGAGCCTCCTTGCGAAGCTAAAGATGCAATGGAAGAAGCTCTCGCACAGATAGGCCGCGCAGTCAAGAGAAGAGCTGTAAAGACATCGCAAAGATCTCGAGGTGTAAAACCTTCAGAATTCGTGGTAAAGCTCTCATGGAGATCAAGCTTCAAAGCCCGTATCGTGGAACACAGCAAGCCCATATGCATAGAGAATAAAAAGTCACCTTGCGGAGTTCTCGCATGGCCCTGGAAGAGAGACACGCCTATAATTCCCCTCACGTAGATCTCGCGCACTCTCGTGCCTTACAAGTTACTATTGAGCATAGGAGCCCACCCACGCCAGTACTTAGCTAGAGAGAGCTCCTGAAGCTCTACTGCACGAAACACCCTGTCTCTCTAGATCATCTCCGTGATAGCACTGCGACGCGAAGCAATTGCGTGATTCCCTAAAGGTTTACTACACGAATGAGCCCTTCCCATCAGCCAAAGGCAACCCTACGAAAGCGAAGCAACTACGCGAGTAAACTAAAATAGCTGCCAGCCCCGCGAAGCACGGGCTCTCTACTTCTTAGTTTTAACTTAAGGACCTTTTGGGAATTTCCCAAGGCTAGGGCACACTTCCTGAGGCACGGATTTTGAAGCGTACATCTCGAGGCATTCAAGAGTTGTAACAGGCCACGTCTGCTGGAAAAATTAGGGTTAATCTTTTTAAAGCCAAGACCGTTTTGACAGAGTATATAAGCTATACTTAGAGTTTATTATTTTCATCTTTCCTTTATCCTCTGCTGGCTGAGAGCTTCAGCAGGCTAGGGTTAGGATTTGATCACCTCTTTTTCCTAATTTTCTTCTCTCTTAGCGCGACACTTGCTAGCTAATCCCCCTGTAAGCAGCTAGGTTTAGTTTTATTTTAGTCTTGTAATAGATTTTGTATATATTGGGATTGTGGATGAGCAGTTGTGTATAGGCTGCAGCCAGGAGATAGTTCATTGTAAGTTTTGGTTTTATCAATGAACTGTTGTTTTAATGCTTAATCAAATCTATAGATCTTATGGCTTCTTTAGATGTATATAGGATCCATGTATTTGGGACTAGCCCATTCAATTTCTAGTAGATCTATTGTTTACCATCTGATTTCCCTTAGTTTGATAGACACATGGAAAGCAATGCTGGATCTGTAGTGAGATCCAGGGAGCTCGGAGGCCTGCGGACCATGGTGGTTGCAGCAATTTACATGTTCTTTCTCAGACCTCTGTGGTATGGACAAACAAATGGGATACCTGTGACCATTCGAGTGGATAGAGTATAGCCCGAGGTTATGTCCATTCACATATTTGAGAAGGATTTTTCTCCCCTGCACATGAGCTTCTAACGCCTTGTGAGGAGGTTTGTACAGTAACTGGCTCCCCTCTGTTCTACCTGATCGATATCAGATGTTAGATCTGATCTCTTATAGTAATTACAGCTTGAGGCTGAATCATTACAGGCTGTTCATAGCAATGACCAGCTGAGCTTAAGGCTTTATTCAATCTGTTGCATGGTCCTTTTTGTGGGCATCAAGTACCGCTGGGCTTGACAAAGCACTTAGGATCTTATGGGTTGGAATACCTATGGATGTCAGCCAGGTCTGCGCATAGGTCTGGGGAGCTTGTAGCACTGACATTACCTAGTGTTGCAATAGTATTCATGGCTAGAGCTGGTTTAGTGGCTGGGGAACTGATCAGTTTACTCCCCTGGATTAGACTGGCAAATTTATGGTTTAACTAATGAGATTTGAAAGACTCAATCGGATACCCTGTGACAGTTGGAGTGTACAGAGTATAGCCCTAAGAGTGCCCCAAATGGCATGGGTTAAACTGGGAGCATATACCTTGTTGAGGCTATTAATAGCGTCTCAGCAATAACCACTGCAGAGACAGACTAAATTTGAGTTACATTACTGTATCATTAACTCTAGCTCAACCTGCTTACTTCTCACCAATTTTTGTATTTTATTTTGACACACTCCATCACCATCTCTTGTTAACCATTTCTTTAGGATAGGGCTACATTTTATTTCTTTGTTTCTCTAGGATAGGGCTACATTTTATTGATCTGTTTCTTTAAGATTAATTTAGTGTAGTCGTGACACCCAACTCCCTTCCTTAGATTGCCTTAGGATCCTGAGGCCTACTATTGTTGCCCAATTTGGGTTCTTGATTATTTTCTCTGTGGGACAAACTCTTACTTATCAAAACTTGCTACAATAGAATGAGATTGTGGATGAGCAATTGTGTATAGGTTGTAGACAGGGGACAGTTCATTGTAAGTTTTGCTTTTATCAATGAATTGTTGTTTCAATGATTAATCAAATATATAGATCTGATGGCTTCTTTAGATGTCTATAGGATCCATGTATTTGGGACTAGCCCATTCAGTTTCTAGTAGATCTATTATTTACCATTTGATTTCCTTTGGTTTGATAGACACATGGAAAGCAATGTCGGATCTCAGAGTGAGATCCAAGGAGCTCTGAGGTTCATGGACCATGGTGGTTGTAGCAGTTTACATGTTCTTTCTTAAACCTCTGCGGTGTGGACAAACCAATGGGATACCCTGTGACCATTCGAGTGGACAGAGTATAGCCTTAAGGTTGTATCCATTCACATATTTAAGAAGGATTCTTCTCCCCTGCACCTGAGCTTCTAGAGGCTTGTGAGGAGGTTTGTACAGTAACTGGCTCCCCTCTGTTCTACCTGATCGATATCAGATGTTAGATCTGATCTCTTGTAGTAATTGTAGCTTGAGGCTGAGTCATTATAGGCTATTCATAGCAATGACCAGCTGAGCTTAAAGCCTTATTCAACCTGCTGCATGGTCCTTTTTTTGAGCATCAAGTACCGCTGGGCTTGACAAAGCACTTAGGATTTTATAGGTTAGAATACCTATGGATATTAGCCAGATCTGTGCGCAGGTCTTGGGAGCTTGTAGCATTGGCATTACATAGTGCTACAATAGTATTCATGGCTAGAGCTGGTCCAGTGGCTGGGGAAATGATCAGTCCACTCTTCTGGATTAGACTAGCGAATTTCTGATTTAACTAATGGGATTTGACAGACTCTATCGGATACCCTGTGACCATTATAGTGGACAGAGTATAGCCCTAAGAGCGCCCCAAATGGCATGGGTTAAACTGGGAGCATATACCTTGTTGAGGCTATTAATAACGTCTCGTCAAGGACCACTGCAGAGACAGACTAAATCTGAGTTACATTACTGCATCATTAACTCTAGCTCAACCTTCTTACTTCTCACCAATTTTTGTATTTTATTTTGACACACTCCATCACCATCTCTTATAAATCATTTCTTTAGGATAGGGCTACATTTTATTTCTTTGTTTCTTTAGGATAAGGCTACATTTTATTTCTTTGTTTCTTTAGGATTAATTTAGTGTAGTCGTGACACCCAACTCCCTTCCTTTAGGATTGTCAGATCTGAAGGCCTACTATTATTGCCCAATTTGGGTTCTTGATCATTTTCTCTGTGGGACAAACTCTTACTTATCAAAACTTGCTACAATAGACCCTGTATCTTGCAGGTCAGGTATAGGATTACTTTAGTTGTGTTGAATCCATTCTTTTATTTTACTTTATTTCTAATTGGTTTCTACCACACAATAACACAAGCACACACTGGTTACCCCTAGATGAACAATAGTTACTTCTTTACTGAATCGTCCACTTGCGAACGTCAGCAGCTATGACTCTTCCTTACAATTTAGATAGTTTATTTTTATTTTCTTTTCCTTATTATGATTGTAATTTTAATTGGCTTGAGTTTCCTAGGTTTTTAGTGTTTTAGAAAAATCCACCATTGCATGCATGCATTAGAAGTATAGAAGAGCATAAAACTGACTCACACTGGAACATTGGAGCAAATGAGCTGATGGTCCCTAAAATTTAAAATTCAATTTTGAATTTTGAATTTGAATTTCAAATCTGGAGCTAAGGACCTATTTAAGCAAACTTGGGAATTAGTTATAGGGCTCTCTCCCTTTAGGGAGCCTTTTATTTTCCTTAGCATTTTTAGTTTTCTTTTGGCCTTTCCCTTTCATTTTTCAAGCACTGTTCTTTCAATTTTTAGGTTTAATTTTTAGATTAATTTAATTTCTGCATTCAAGAAAGGATTGTACGCGTTGGATTAAAGCTTCGTGGATTTTTGTGGATCGTTTGTTACGATATTTTAATGTTATTCTCTATTTTCATTTCAATGGTGTTTGTAGTTAATTTAATCATGCATAGATAAATCGTTTTGAGGATGGGGATCTAATGAACCCCATTCAAGGTATTCATTTATTATAATATAGATCTATGGTTGAGATATTATCTTGTCATGGATGCCTGATTTTTAATTACACTAATATCTAATTGCTATCTAAGATGTGGATGCTAATCATGCTCCATGATCTTGGATCTGCAATGGCTATTTTACTTTAATCTTCTTTTATATTGCTCTTTCCCATCTCAGGGTAGATTCTAATTATCGTTTGAGGTATGGATGTTAATCATATATTCATGGGGTGCTAATCATGCATCTCCACGATCTCAGATTTGTAATGTAGAGTTTACCTAGGATTAAATTCGTATTGCCATCTAAGGTATGGATGTTAATCATATATTCATAGGGTGCTAATCATGCATCCCCTTGATCTCAGATGTGCAAGGTGGAATTTATATGAATCTAAGGTATGGATGTTAATCATATATTCATAGAATGCTAATCATGCACCCCCGTGATCTCAGATTTATGTATGATTGGGTTCAATATTCATGTGTTGTGTATCCTGAGATAATATTATATCTCGACAAATAGATTCGTATTTCATAAATGATACTCTAACGATGGGAGGATTTAGTATCCTAATCCTCACTTTTTAAACATCCGTTTCATTCCATTTTATTGCTTAGTCTTATTTTGTCCATTAAACTCTCAGAATTATAAACTAGTTTGAATATTGTGTTAGATCTTTGATAGTTCTTTTAGTTAATTGTTGTTTCCTCTTTTAAATTTTTTGGTCAATCCTCGTGGGAATGATCTCATACTCCGTACCCACTTACTACAGCTCGATTCGTGCGCTTGTGAGTAAAACTCATTTAAAATCACAACAGGAACAAATTCCTTGTGTATCTGGAACGACAGGATATCCGTACTTGTAGACTTGCGAACGATCAATGTTAAGCACAAGTGACTCTGTTAACGTAGCTCAAAGGCATAGCAACATGAAAAATAGTTTATTGAACGACGATAGTCAGGATTCCCATCAGTATATATATGGCTCTCAATGGTATATATGTTCGAGATTGTATTTAAGTAAATTGATTTAAGTTTCTTTTATTATGAGAGCAAGTTTTGGAAATCATGAATTGTGTGTTTTGACTTATGCATCCAATATCAGTTGTGGTCAATTTAATTACTTGTAAATTGTGAATCTTAGTAAGAATGGCATGCTATAAGATATATGCGGGATGTGAAAATATGCATGTTATTTATGTTTCCCTATTTGAGCTTTGATGTAGCTCCTTCCTCGACTATACGTCACAGGTACAGGTTTAGAGGCAGAGACTGGGGACCTTGAGGCTTGACGATTAAAGTGCACGTGCTCGAGGAGGAGTCGAGCCTCTCATCAAGAGTACTTTCCCTAATTGATCATGTCATACTTCTTTTGAGTTTGTGTGACTCATTGTAAGGCTTGGTATGTCCAACCATTTATATTTTAGAATTTTGGATTCAAGTAGTTTTGTGCAAATATTATTTTGTAAATCATGTTTCGGTGATGGATGGCCATCACCGGTGGTTCTTTTCGGTTCTTTTGTCCATGTGCCTTTACATGGAATTAGAACCGTTATTTTAGTTTATTTTTGAATGTAAATGTAGCAATGGAGTTTTCTTTTGCTTATATGATGAATCTATTTGCTTCATTAGAATTGTGCTTTGTTTTCGCTTTGTTTGTGAACGTGCCAAGTGTTCCGTTTGTGGATCGCCCTCAGCGGCGATCCGACGGTCCGGGTTTTGGGGTAGGAAATCCGAGCTGTCACAGTGAGTGTGTAACCTAGAGTCAAATTTTTTGGAAAATAGAAGTTTATTAATGATTAAAACATATTAAGCTAGTTGGGCCAACTATTTGGGCCGACTGTGGGCCTTTGGTAAGTGAGCTAGGCTTAACTTAAGTGTATAAGCTTCACATCGGAGCCAAAACATCTTAAGTGGATAAGAACTAACACCCAAATGGGTGTATGTATGTTTCACAAGGGAACCAAACCCTTTTAAAATAAAGAGCAAAGTTTCCTTTGGAAGCTAGTACCGTTTGCAAATTTTGAGGGTTTTGAGTTTAAGAGAGATAGGAGAAAAGAGAAAGAGGGAGAGCTTGAACTTCTCTTTCTGTCCTTTTGGTGTGAGCCAACCATTTGATCGCACCCTATATGATAGATAGAGTGATGAGTATTGTGTGTTTAAGTGGAGATTCATCGTAGACTTTATTTCGATTCAATCGCAAGGGGAATCCACGAATTTTGCTCTGAAACCCTTTGTAGCCATGATTTATGGAAAAGCGTGTGAACGACCTAAAAAGGTGAGCAAGGATGTGTTGAATTGTGATTCATGATTATGTTAGGCTTTAGTAAGATATGATTGAAAATTTAGAAGGAAAAATATTTTAAATAAGGAAAAAATGAGTTAAAAATGAAGAAACACGAGATTCTGAGAGTCTGTCAAAACGGACCGATCAAAATAAGTATCTGATCGATCGATTTTGACAAGAAAAAAATGTGAAGGTTTCTGGAGAAATCGATCGATCGAAATAAAATTTGATTGATCAATTTGTGAAATTGATCAATCAAAATGGAATTAGATCGATCAATTTGTGAATCTGATCGATCGAAATGGAATTCGATCGATCGATTTTGTAGTCCGATCGATCGGTTTGTGCACTGATCGATCGAATTTTAAAATAGAGAGTGAATTAGGAGTTCCTAGAGAAACCAACCGATCGAAATAAATTTTGATCGATCGATTTGGAATTCAATCGATTGGTTTGGAAATCGATCGATCGGATTGTGACATGAGAAAAAATATGGATTTTCTGAGGAAACCGATCGATCGAAATGGAATTCAATCGATCAATTTGAGAATCGAACAATCAGTTTGGAAACCGATCAATTGATTGGGATAGATTTTGAGTTTTTTCTATTTTTAGAGAAAAGAACTAGGGGAAACTTTGAAACTTTCTGTTTTTCATTGCTTTTGACTTATATTAAGTAAATTGGTGTGTTCTAGGTTATGATCAAGAGGACATGATAATGGTGTCACCTTGAAGAGGAGA